>SMDT01001377.1:0-600000 GCA_005392925.1 Aquilaria sinensis
GCACGACGTGTGCCAAGTGACAGAGGCGGCATACAGAAGTTGCGATGGGAGAGAGGGGTTGGTGGCGAAATACGATAGCGGCAACGACTTGGTGGAGCTGAAGGAGGCCAAGATGTATTGGTTTCTTTGCTCCACCCCCGGGCATTGCTTAGGGGGCATGAGGTTTGGAATTGATGTGAAGCAGAGGCAGGCCTCTAATTCCACAAATCCACCATCCAATAATTCTAATTGTGTGGGCTCCCATCCCTTTGTCAGCCTCAGCCTCATCCTCGGCGTTTTTTCTGTCTGATAAATATGTTACTATTGATCTGTTTCCTTTTAATGTTTGGTGGTGGTGCTTACATTCATTTCAATGATTGTCACGAGAAGCTAGGCTGGCTAGTTGTATGTATATATAAAACATGAGTCAATATATGAAAGGGAATAAATCTGTAGTAGGATTAACTATATATACTTGGATGCTCATAAATTGCACAAATTAGGCTGCTACAACAGGAATTCCTTCCTTATTATGCCAGAGAAATTAAAAGAAACTAGAATTGCATGATCATTCATGATGGAAAGGAAAGCAATTAGTATATGCATGCTTATCAAGTCGATGGCTTGACTAATTATGGAAGTGATGGAGATGGTGAGTGGGGGTGATGAGCGGGTGATCGTGGAAGTGATGATTAAGCTGATGCTGATGGCCGCCGTCGTGGTGGTGATGGCGGCAGTCTCCGCCCCCGTCCTTGGGCTCTGAGGGGCACTTCATCATCTCTGCCCATCCCCTCGAACTCATAATAGGCTTCCTTGTCACCTCCAGCAGTGTTTCCCTCACATGATCAGTCTGAAGCATTTCACTGTCCTTTTTCTGCCATCCAATGCACAGAACCCACTAATTACAATCACTTTCAAAACTGGTTAAGAAAACATTACTTCAGGGGAAATTGCAATTTCATCTACCTCACGGGAAAGCAACTGCTATTTACAAACGGCTCTAGCTGTCGTTTCCAATGTGGGGGTAAAATGGTAAAAAAAAAAATTGACTAAAAACTGAAAAGCGGCGTCGCTACATTACAGACGTACCTCGACCTTGAACACATTAGAGACAAGGCCTCTAAAGCTGGTGACATTGGCATTTGTAACTTCAAGCCCCAAAGTGTCCAAAACCTCCATCAGTCTTAAAAATCCACCCGTCTTGTGCTCGCAGAAAACCTTTACAAAGAACTCGTTCCCATCTATCTGAGCCACTTCTACTTGAGGCTACAATTAATTTCATATATAATAAGACCCTCATTTCTTCCTAATAAGACTTTATAAATAAGATTTGTAAAATTAAATCTCACATTAATTAATTAGTTAGGTTACCAATCTATTAATTACAACCTAATTGTATATATACCTCCATCTGCTGCGTCTTCTCACTGGTGCTTATTTCCGTATCTGGATTTTGGTTTGAGGCAGCGCCGTTCACATCATAAACGCTATTCATGATCTTTTCATGCATATGCTCTGCTGCCGGGTCCAACGACACGACGGTGCTGGTAACACAAGAGTTCTTAGCTCCCCCCTCGTCGTCCGAGTGCTCCTCCAGTTCATCTTGCAGTTCCTTCACCTGATTCTGCAACTCTCTCACGAACTCAATCGCATCTCCCAGAATAGAAGCTCTATCCAACTGCACCATATTCATGTATAGCTCAAGGCTTCATCCCAGCTAGCAGCTAATAAAGATGAAAATTACTAGCAAATCTTTTGTTACTGGAAACCTTAGAGATTTTAGGGACCAAAGCACGAAGGGCGTAGAGCCTGTCATTAAGCTTCTTTCTTCTTTTCCTCTCAGCAACAAGGTTCTTAGACTGAGGCCCCTTCCCGTTCCCTCTTCTGTACCGTCCCTCGTCCTCATCGTCCATGTTAAGGTCACTACAATCCGAGACAGAATCGCCCCGTCCGTTCTCCTTCTTGACGCCCTCTTTCTGGTCATCCATCTCAGCCGCTTCACCCATCAGCATGGAGGTCTGAAAAGGGTCGACCATTTCCTGAATAACCGGGCTCATGTTCTCTGCACAATTCGGTTTGTTCACGTACCCTTCGAACAACATCTCGTTTCTGTACTGGTTCATGTCCATGACACTGGTATCCTTTTCTTGGTCATATCCATGATCAATAGCTGTGAAATTATTTGTCTCCTCCATGGTGGTTGAGCTGATGTTCAGCGCTTCTTGCTCCAGTGAAATGCTACATTGCGCGATGATGAAGTCTATCAAGCTTTGATCTTCTGGAACCTGGGATTTTAAGCACATATATAGTTCGATGATTAATCTGTTATCGGAAACTGACAACTGAAGGAAAAAAGACCTTGACCCAGTTACTAAAAAGAGTAGTGGTTTAATTTTTTTTACTGGTTTGGTAACAAAAAGCTCAAGCAGTCCTCCAGGAACTGGTACCAGAACCCTCGTCCCAAGTGAGTCCTGCAAAAAACAAGTTGTTTTCACCAAGTCTATGTATATTGACTACTTTATATGCTTTTATTACTTTTATTCCTTATTGACGATGGAAAATGATACAGATTAGTACAGTATCACAGACCTGCTCCGAGACGGTTGAATTCAAGGCATTGGAAAATTCTAACCATCTGAGTTGGTTTGAAAGCAAAACCTGTGCATGAATCCTGCATAAGAATGATACTAAGTCCAGTTTTAGATTAGAAGAAGAAGAAGAAGCTATAATCTTAATTACTACTATACTACAGAATAACAATGAGATAATTAATTACCCAGAGGAATTAAGGGGGATGGAACAAGGAAGAAGGGCCAGAAGATCACAAGCGTTGGTTCTTGGATGCTGAAACATCACATCCCTGCAAGAAAGAGCTGAATTTACAGGAAAGTGATGAACTTCTTCTCCAACATGCTGTCCATTTTGAAAAGCTCCACCGCAACAGCAATCATGCCACTCAATAAACCTAAACATGAGGGGGGGAAGAAAAAGTTGTTGTTAGCGCAATCATATAGATAGATATAGATGAACTAGTAAAAAAGATATCATGTGTTAGCTAAGTAATTTAATGATGCAGCAACCTTTGGTCATCACTGAGCTTCCAGAGAACACAGTAGTCCCAAGCTTTGGAAGCCACGAGGGGTCTGAGCCTGTCCATGAGATTATGAAGAATGTTGATCATCATGCTACGTACGTTGCACCTGCTACAGAATGATGAAAATAGTTCACATGTGTGCTTACAGAATCGTATCAGAGTGAGTATATGTATCAGTTACATAGATTTTGTCAGGAAATCAAATTAGGAGATTCGACATAAGCCGGAAAAGTATAAAAGACGGAAAAGTATAAAAGAAGGTACTTTTCCCAGAAGCTGCTTTTAGATCAACCAGACAGTTGACACATTCTCTACCCTATTATAGTACACTCACAAGCAACAAATTGTACATAGAAAGTTACGGGAGAGAAAGAGGGTGACCTGGTGCAGTAACTGATCGAAATGAAGAAGAACAAGAAGAAAAATGGACTCATTTGTCCCAACAATGTTGCCGTTTATATCTGGAAACCGGGATGTTACTACGGTAGGTGAACTGCAGAGCTTGCATGAAAAATCAAAATTACTCTACAACTAATTAGAGCAAGATTGAATATGAACCGTCAGATGCAGGTGAGTTCATGTAATGGATCGCGGCAACAAAGCAGGTGATCACACCCCAGGAGAATAGTAATTGTATGGTAAAGCTTGAAAGGAAAAAGGAAAAAACAGATCAGTTGTAAAGATGACAAGCGCATATTGCATGAGCTAAGATGGCGTACAAAACCCTAACTAACTTACACCTTTCTCATTTCGTTTGGGTTTATCTATTCTCTTGTGTGTCAACTACTCTGCAATATATAGTGAAGCAAAAAAAGCAGGGCTTTTGTGAGTGAAAAAGATCGATTTCAGATGGAAGACAATTAAAATTACTTCTGGGATTGGTTGTTTTGTCCCCAGTTTTGATGACAGATAAACTGTTTGGCAACTACGAAGGTTGCCAACTAGAACAGAGATAAACTCGTTCTAGCTAGCTAGGTTTATATTTTACCCCATCACAGCTCACATAACTGCTCGGAACCTTGTAATTTTTTTTCCCTACTCAAGATACAACACACGGCATTACAAGGATTTAGAAAGGGAACTTTAAATTTTGTAGTACTCTACTCTGTCATGAATGGTATTTTTTGGATCACTGACGATTAAATGAAGAATCTGCTAGTGAAACGAAAATGTTTTTTATTAACTTTTTTCTTTTTAACATGGATTGTAGTAGCCATCTTGGCTCTGATTCTGTGGTTGATTATTTATTTTAGTAGTTCATTTGTGATATATGCCACTTCTTTAGTTTGATCTTGCCAAAACCCTTTAGCATTATACTTTGTCAGCGGCTTAACTAAAACTGAGAACTTTTTTTACCTTTTTAAATTTACGTTAACCTCAATTTTTTTATATTAGCGTTTATATATATATATTTTAAATAATTGTATTCAAAAGCTATACATTTTATCTATTACACATTTTTTTTTAACGGAAAAAATAAATATTATTAATAAAAATATAAAGTACACCTCTTACTACCAGAAAGATACTAGAACAAATCACCCTCAAAAGTCCTTCATAAAATAAAAGTCCCTTTTTAAATCTCGCATTACTTGAAAAAACTCAACATTCCCTATCAACACAAAAAAAAAAAAAACTAACTAACTAACTTAGATATTATTAGCCACAACTTCTAAGACCTAAAAATAGAGAGAAAAATAGTAATTTAATATTTGATCTCCCATATCAATCTTTTCAATTCAATCTTCAGTGTTGATCTTTTTCACCACCCTTTTGATTTTTTTTCACCTCCTTCCTCAAATTCTTAGTCATCTTGTCAAAATTCTCTAAAATACTCAACGTTATTTCATCACAACAATCACACGACCCCATACCTCTAATATTATCCTTAACACAATCTGAGAACCTAATATCTTCCAATGCTGAATCTTTTGATGGTCATACGAAACTACTCCAATCTTGTCCCCACGGTTTATCCACTACCTTCAAAATTGGTGGAATCTTAGAAAATATTAAATAAGAATCATCCTTATTAACTTTTTCCCCCACCACTAAATCAAACTTAATATTTTTTTCCTTTTTACTAAAAAAGATAGACCCATTATTCTCTATAAGTTTTGACCTGGTAGACTAATTAAAAGACCTATTCTCAAGCCCACCATAGACCAGCTCAAATTTACCAGAATTCTTTAAAAATCCAAGCCCAAGTGAGCTTATCTATTACACATAAATAAAATTAATTTATGTATTTATGCATTATTTAGTCCAAAATTTAAATGGTGAAAGTGACAACTTTTTTTGGACAAGCGTGGACTATTAACTTAGTTGATAAAAAAATTGGACTATAGTCTATGTTACCTATATAGACCGTATAGTATCAAGTGGAGGCTGAAGTCGGATTGCTCTTTCTCAGTCCAATCTTTGGTGGATCTTAAGCAAAATTAAGGTTGTTCTCTTCAGATGGAGTAAGGTTGTTCATGTGAAGATAAATCATTTTGTGTGGAAGGTTGTACAAGGGAGCTAGCTTCCCTACAAGAACTAATCTACCAAAAAGAGGTGTCCATCAACAGACATTGCTATATTCTTTGTGCTGCATGCCAGCTTGCCGAATCGGAGGATCATTTGTCAATTAACTGGCCCGCTGCTTAACAAGTGTCTGATGCCATCTTCTGGTGATCGGGGTCACTTAATTAATCAGATGATGACTCAATCACCTGTGAAATTTGATAATAAGGAGATTAGTAAGATTTGGGAAATTCTTTCTGTTTTTTTGTTAATTTTCATGTTGCGATAATTGTAAGATTGCAGGTGTTTTTCTGAAGATTTGTGGTGAAAACGACTCCGGAGAATGGGGTGAGGACACAGTGACTTTTCCTTTTCCTTTTTTTTTTTTGGTTGTATATTTAAGTCTTAAAGTGGAGAGTTCAAATGAGTTTAGTATAGGAAATTATGTGTTGAAAACTTACTAAATAAGGAAATGGTGCAAAAAACCTGGGATAGCTCAAAATGAAAAATAGTGCAGAAAATTTGGGGTGGAGGGAGTATAAAATTATATTATGTCATTTAGAAAATACAATTGAAGCAAATTGAAATTTATGTATTAAGTATAAATCTTAAATAATAACTAAAAATTAGGGCCTCAACGTATAATTAATCTATTAATTTTAATCTTTAAAATGGACTTCAGCGATAAATGTAGGTAAACTTTAGAGGTTTTCGAAAGTTTATGAAATTAGAGGGTCATAAATATAATTTTACCTAAACTTTGGGAATTTTGTAATTCTCATAAATATTAAGGTGAAAATGATGTATAAGAAAAGAAAAGGTTCACCAAATTAATTAATACAAAGTTTTCAAGACGATATTGTTTGTTCAAATGTCTCGTAGCTTCTTGCATACTATGACATTTCGGACCAGAATGAATTTCAAAAGAGAGATTCTTATGTCCATCCTGGTGGATGTAAATTACTAGATGGGATTCTAACGGTGTTAATGCTAGATGGATAAGACAATTTTTTATTTTTAAATTTTGACATTAATATCATGATATTTTAAATTTAAAATTAAAAATAAAATAATTACATCTCACTATCTCCATTAAACAACAAAGATTGATCATTTTCCTCAATCATGAGAATTAAAAGAAAAAAAAAAGTTGTGCAATTTTTATATAACAAGCTAGCTTGAGTAAATAATTCTTCTTCTTCTTTGTTCTCTCCTCTCTTCTCTCTCTCACTTTCTCACTTGTTTTTAGTTTCACAAGCTAAGGAAAATAATGCTTTAATTGGAAAATGAAGTATATATTGATTTCATATTTTACGATAATCATGATATTTTGAATTTAAAATTAATAAAAAGATAATCATACTATTTTTAAAATTTTTGTCCATAGTCTTAGACACTAGACTAACAAATTTATATATTAATATAACATAATTAGACACTAAGAAAGCAGTCACAAACACTAGAACAATAGTTTTAGATACTAGACTAATAAATTTATATATCAATATAACATAATTAGGCATCATAAAAGTATTGCTAGATACTAGTACAACGGTTTTAGATACTAAAATAACAGTATTAGACACCGAGATAACAGCACTGTATACTATACTAACTAATTTATACATCAATATAACATAATAAGATATCAGAAAAATAGTACTAGACATCAAAAAAGTAATTATAGACACAAAAACAAACAATTCTAGATGCTACGTCAACCAATATATGACACTAATTTCATATACACTGCACACTAAATTACAAAGATACTAGCATTTTTGTTTGAAAATGAGAAATTTTTTCTCTATAGAAATAATTAAAGTTTTAAAAATTATTTATTTCATGATTATAAAAATTATCTAAAATGGCAACTCCTTCCCTTAATAATAATTATCATATCTACCCCATATTTACATATATTTATTTAAAATGGTAACTTCTCATATTTTAATAATAACTACCAAACACTGTTAATTTTACCATTAGTAGTGTACTTACATCATGATGGATATTCTCAGGTTTCATTTCAAAATAAACTATAATACTACTGTATTAAAAAGAAATTAATGAAATTGAGTAAGAGCCATAAGTCTTTTTTTTTTTTTTTATGATTTTTTGATTGAGCCATAAGTCTTCTTTATACCTAATTGGCAATTCATCTCTACCTTCGTTGTCCAATTTCCTCCACAGGAATTAAAAGTTGAGCCACCCAACTTATCTGTATTTGCCAACTTGTCAGTCTTTTACGGAAATTGCCAAATGGAAGTTGTTACACGTACACACATCAAATTAAATGGCAGGAGAAAAGCAGGGGGTGTGGATGTGCTGCGAGTGGTGCCAACAATCGGGTAGTTGCAAAAAAGATAGATCACGATTACATGGTCGTCGTAACATTTCAAATTAATGCAATGGAATTGGTTGTATGCCCAATTATACGACTGTTGGAAAGCATCCCGGCCCCACTTCCCGCAAGGTTTTGTTGGTTATAATTAT
The DNA here is from genome assembly GCA_005392925.1 of Aquilaria sinensis. NCBI lineage: Eukaryota > Viridiplantae > Streptophyta > Magnoliopsida > Malvales > Thymelaeaceae > Aquilaria > Aquilaria sinensis. The sequence continues at coordinate 8,075 of SMDT01001377.1, forward strand.
ATCCGCTGAAACGAAAGAAGTTCTTCCATCATCCTCCAGCGATTGGAATGGAAGTCGAAAACAAGTTAGAGATCTAGAAAACTATCCGCCTCTCTTTGAATCTCCTCGCCACCATCTTCAATAACCTTTGTTTCCTGCCCGAAGCTGCTATATATAGCTCAAACACACTGGATCAATAAAAAAAATTATAACTTATATTTAACTTAACAGATCGTACTTGTCATTTGTAGTGATTTATGGTTTAAATAATGTCCATATTAATTTTTAAGCAGGTATATATAAAAATAATAATAATAAATTAAGAAAACAATACATATGTCATTAGGGGAGCTTGAATCATAAGCAGAATTCAACCCGACTTAACTTTAAAGTAATATGACTAACAGATATTTGTCTTAGATAAAAAAAAAATGTATGTAAATCTCAAAGCAATAAGTTACATCCATGAATTCCTATATTGGTGGTATCCAAAACTTGTTTATTTACGAGAAGAGTACAAATTTATGTAAACTAGTGGCAAATCCTCCCTTGACTTTACATTTCTCTGGACTAGCGACTGCCATTATTTTTGGTCTCTTTGTCTTTGCGGTTTGTGATGGTTTGCTTTGAATTCCAAGTTCAACGAAGTTATTAAGTCCAGTCAACATTCCAGCCGACAAAAAAAAAACAAAAACAAAAACAAAAACAAAAGAAACGACGACGGCGAGGGGAAAATTTTAAAGGCTGGAGCACATACGTCACTGAGTGAATATTAAGCTTTTTGTTTGTGAAAAGAAACGGTTATGAACTTATTTTCAGCGAAAACAATCAATGTATTAATTAATTAAGTCGAATTTGGAAATTAAACATCTTAGAGAACATGTGCGATGGAGAGTGATAACCAGCATGTGATTCTCCTACTTGAACTGCCTCCTTCAAAAACCATGAGTTACTTAAACCACAGTCTACTAATTGTCGATGTTATATACGGTAATACAAAATTACATGTATAGTACTTCCTTTTAAAAAAAATAACAGACATACCACAAAATGACTATCTTGTTAAAAAAACAAATTTTATTATACTCCATCTTACATTATACGTTTTTTTTTTTCATTTTATAGAAATTATACTTGATAAGACACATATAAGTACATAATCATGTTTTTCTAAAGTTACAATATCTGCTAAATAACAAAATTACAACAAATAATATTTATAAGCTCTACATATGAGAATAATGTACCTAGATTTGGAGTAAGAAAAAAAATGAAAAAAATGACATATTTTATAAGTTATATACTTTTATAAATGTTAATTAGACAGACATATGACACCTTTCATGTATAAATTACATGTTTTTTATTGCATAGTAATATGTTATGTATCTGTACCACAAATGACTAGCTAGGTCTAGATAAAAATGTTAATTTTTCATTATAAAATGTTTGGCACTTTTTCTAAATGCACTTTGATTAATTGTCTTTGTATATGCCACCTGACGTACGTATATTATTTTTATTTAAAAAAAACAGAGAGAATAACACACATTCCGCAGATGATATGACAAGTATAAGTATATTAATCATGTCGTCCTTCAAAAGTTACCATATGCTAAATAATATTCATAAACTTTATATATGAGAATAATATACATGTGAAGGAGATGTTGAAATATAGAAACGTGATATATATTTGGAATAAAAAGAAGAAAATGAAAAAATGATACACACACACGTATGTATTCATTAATTTTAATTGCAAACAAATTTACAAATACGAATCACACGTTTTTTACTGTATATGTAGTAATATCTTATCTGTATCAAATGAATAGATGTAAATAAAAATACTATTTTCGCTGTCCCGAAATTTTTGTCACTTTCTTTGTATCTTGAGATGTTTGTCACTTTATACTAATTATGCACATCCTTCCAAATATAAAACTTATGAATAATTATGAATCTATTATCGTAGTTATACTAGTTGGTAATGGATGATATTGAATAGACATGCATGTATATTTTTTTGCTTATATATGTTGGAATTGAATATCATCAATAATATTTATAAAAAGGTGAAATTGAAACACTTTTTAGATAGTATTTGGTTCAAGAATTGTGAGAATTCATACTGTTTAGAAAGTTAAAATCCTAATAACCCTACGTTTTTCAGTGAATTTTGAAAAAAAAAATTATCTTTCATTCTCATTCTTCAAGAGATCTCCACAATTCACAATATTGTAGGATTTATTCTTTTAATTCTAAATTAGGTAGCATAGGAAATCTATAAAGTAATTATGTTTGGAATATATACCCCTTGAACTTCAAATACTTATATTTTGGCCCTTGAACTTTGAAAGTTTCACAAAATAGTTTCCTAAAAGTTACATATTTATTCCTTAAACTCTTGAAAAGAAATTTCAAAATAGTTCCTAAAAGTTACACATTTAGTCCTTAAATTTTTACAAAATTCACAAGTATACCCTAAAATTTAAAAAGTTAGATTTACTCATTGTACTTAAAGTTTAAAGAAATATGAAAAATACCTCAACGTGGCATAAAAATGAGAAAATTACCAAAAAACCCCCTGATATTTAGTCAAACCTACACTTGTATCCCCCTTGTTTCAAACACCTATAGTTACCTCCTCAAAACTTAACTTCATCATTCAACATTGGACAGAAAAGGGGGAAAATCTGATTTTTTCCTTCTTAATCTTCTTCAATGGAAACTTTGTCCCCTAACTTTCGAAACAATACAAATCAAGCCCTTGGTAACCAGCCTAAACTTCAATTACTCTCCACAAATAAAAAACCCACCTTCTTCCCTCTTCTTCCAGCCATAATTTACAAAACCTGAAGTGTTAAAAGATGTGCCAAAAAGACACACCACTGGCCAAAGTGGGTTGACTCTGTCTCCTGCAGGCAACGAATCCTAGATAAGGGATCTACTTGAGCTTTTTAGTAGAGAGATTCCAGAAGAAAATTAGGTGATGCGAAGTTAAAAGTCATTAATTTGTCCACTAAAGAAATTAGGCAAGCTTCAGAGTTCGATTTGTTGTGGGTTGTTGGTTGACAATGGAGACGTCACTAGTGAGAATAAATTAGGTCAAAGATCTACACATGTGAAGATCAGAGGCTTTAGCTCAAAGATCAGAAATTTAGCCGCATGAGGCTTCCTTGCTACCTCGAAAGTCGGTAACATTGGAGGCATTTTGATATGGAGCGTCTAGTGGACGAGTTTATGGAACGGACTGATCATTCAAAACAGAAGAAGAAATCTAAAAAATAAGCTTCGCACAAACCCTAACTTATAAAAGTCATAATTTTTGCTACGGTTGTCAAAATGACTACTATAATATGTCATTTTTTAAGAGAATTTCACGCTCTACAAGTGTCACAAAAGTTTTGCTTTATGTGACAACATTTTTTTGTCAAAATTCTACATTTTAAAGGGTAATCGGGGTTTTAAAAGTTTGTGTCAATTTTCTTTCCTAGTTTTTTTTTGTTTTCTTAATAATTTTGGTTTAAGGTTTCTTTGTAAGGCTATAAATAGGCTTCCCTACGTTATTATTAGACAACCTATCAACAATATTAAAGTATTTTTAGAGCCTTTGCTTTCTTCTACGAATGGACTCTCATTTTCTCTTTGATTAAGTGTGTTACTTGATCAATTTTCATTTCTTGCTATGTCACATCCTGCTTTGTCTCTGACGATCCCAATTCCCATATTCAATTTCACTTTAATGATGTCTTTTTTTCACCGGTGCATTGCTCAAGTGGATTTTTTTCCATCGATTTTGCTCAAGTCGATTCATAACTTGTCAAAGCGATTTGATTGGAAGAGGCAAATAAAGAATGTGATGCTCTGCCAATTACGAGGAATCATGCGGCAGAGGAGGCGTTCACTAAGTGCATTCTGAATTTTGGGATTGCCCAGATGAATTTTGTGGGAAAAACTTGCTCTTGATCTCTCCAGCTTGTTTTTTTTTTTAGATTAATTACTTCATATTTTTTTAGATATACTTCTATGATATTTTTACGTTCTCCAAGTTAGTTGTGACTTGTGAGATTGACCGGATGAATTCTATGGGGAACACTTGCTCTCGACCTCTACTGCTTGATTTTTTCAGATTAATTACTTCAGATTTTTTTTTTCAGATCTACTTCTAAGATATTGCTTGGTTTCTTTGTGATGTATAATGATGAATGTTATGGAATTCCTTTTGAATTCGAAGCTATCATGGTTTTCAGAAGAAAATTAGGTTTTTTTCCCATTTGGGCAATTTATTGGCTTTTCTGATTTGGGCTTTGGTTGAGTTTGTGGGATAAGTTTAGTTGAGGAAAAGAGGTAGATTTTTAAATGTTGAAGTTTATAGGGCAAAGTTTTTATGAAAGAAGGTTGGAAGGGAAAAATTAGATTTTTCCCTTTTTTGGTCTAACGTTGAATGATGGTGTTAACTTTGTGGGGGTAACTGTAAGTATTTGAAACAAGGGGGACATAAATGTAGATTTAACTAAACCTCATGGGGTTTTTGGTAATTCCCTAAAAACTTAAAAGGCTAAAACTTTCATTTTTTACTAATGAGTGCTCTTCATGCCTAACACTGGCAAAGTGAAGAGGGTGTTGGCCAAATGAGATTGAATTACTAGCATCGCTTGAAATCAATGGGTTAGGGGACATAAAAAAAAATGTTAAGGCATATTCTAAGATTGTAAATTGTATTAGCCAAAATATGTGAGGGTTCAAACCTTCTTAGAGGTCAAGAAACCCATCATTTGTTAGGAATTGAATTTCTTTACACTTGTAACTTGTTATTGAACATTAAAATGAAAAGATGAACAGATAATGTTTTAAGTAACTAATATTATATTGTTTTATTTTTTTTCTTTTTACGGACAATATCAACATTGGAATGTACACATATAATACTATATCTATCCCAAATCCTTTAAAATGTTTGAATTTGACACAAAGATTAATAGAGGAAAACATTGATTGTTGTTTCTATTTTTACCTTTTTACTTTTTGCCCATAAATTAAGAAAAATAGGAAAAATGAATGTTGAAATGATAACTTGAAGAGTAATATAAAATTTTTTTTGACTACACATGATCATGTTGTAAAATTAAAGATAACTAAAAATAATAAATATTACAAAAAATGTGAGGTAAAATAAATGTGTGTATGTATGTATGTATGAATATATACGTAAAGAAGTTGTAGATCCAAGGCCATGTGGCGTTGGTATTCCATGCTCCTGCGTTGACTTTGATGCTACCAAGAGTTGGAGGCTTGTCTATGGCTAAGCCTGTTTATATATATATATATATATATATATGTATGTATGTATGTATGTATGTGGCGAAAAATCTAAATCAAGACTCGATGTCTGCTTGGATTGATCTGTGAACAATCGGCATTTTGGTAATATCTATACATGAAAAATATTACAGTCAGTTTGTTTTAATTTAAGTTAATTGACTTTAAAATGACTTATTTTTATTTTTATTCTTTTTAACTTGGAACTAATTTTAATTAAAATCCAATATTATGTAACTACAATAATTTATTGAAAACACAATTTTTGTAATCTTACTAAATTTTTATAAATTTTTCTAATTTAAAACATTAAAAAATAAAAATTCATAAAAATTTAACAACATCATGAAAATTTACTTTCAAATGAATTATTGCATCTACATAATATTGACTTTCAAATGAAATTGGTTTTAGGAAAAAAAATGTAAAGGTAAAAATAAGTTAGTTGACTTAAGTTAAAACGAATTGGCACATGACAACATTGTTACATACTACAACTAAGCAGGGTATTTAAATTGACAGAATTTGTCGCAAGGATGTACAGTCTAAAGAAGTAATCATTCTAATCCCAATAGTTTCAAACTTTTGATATAATCAATGACTTGAAAAAAAAGGTCATCGAGTTAATTGCTTTATCCATTGATCAATTGCTTTGCCCTCACTTGATGATATTTAAGTGTTGCAATTGAAGTACGAAATTCAAAACCGTTTGGATGAAAATGTACTAATCAGTATTTTGACGGCTATTCTTTATACTATTAATTATAACACGTACAAGCATAAAAAATACCTATGCATACATTTCCAAACCTAAATAATATAATCTCTATTTTAAATGTCACTTTTACACTCATACTTTTATTTTTAACTGCTGCTCTATTTTTATTTTTATAATACTTTTACATATTTAAAATTTAAAATGTGAAGTTTTTGTATTAATACTTCTACTTCTTTGTACTCTGGGTCACTTAGTATCGAACTCATAATGGCTAAACAAAACTAGTAAAAAAATTCCAAAGCCACTTTAGATTGAAAACAGTGACATAAAAGTGGGGGCCATAATCCACAAGACTTTATGGATTTAATATAACACTAATTCATAAGAGTATCTAAATCAACACGTAAAAACACTTGGAAGTCTATCACGCCAAGGTGTTGGATCGGATTGTGCGAAGCTAACGGTGTGAAGGAGAGTGGCACGTGTATGGAATAGAACCATCTATTCCATTTGGAAAAAGAAAATTGTGCTTGAGGTGGGTGGCTCCAGATTTCAACGGTTCTAGCTGGACAGAGAGAGACTGCTAAGGCAAGGGAAAGTGCATGGAAAGGACAAAGTGGGCCACTGGCCCCTGAACTTATCCTAATCGGACGATTCAGTCCTAGAACTTAGAATCAGTTCATAATAACCCTCAAACTTTCAAAAATGGGACGAGTTAGTCCAAAAATTAAAACCCACAACGTGTTTAGCCATGCTTCGTGGTAGATTCCCACTCTCGGTCATTGGACTTCATTCAATGTTCACTTTTCTCTTTAAATGTCTTATTCTTATAAGTTAGTCAATTATATTGATGTTCACTTTTGAATTATCTAATTTCATCCAATGTTAATAATTTAGAAAAAAGGAAAAAAATAGAAATATGGTGAGTTATTTTATTTTATAGTATAAAATTTTATTTCAATGTTTCAACATGTACTCTTATTAGGTGTTTTGTATATTTTGGCAATAAATATACTAAATTTTAAGGCAAAAACATACTACTAGTATTTTTCATGTTAATGGTTTATGTTCATAAAAAAATTATTCTTCTTTGTTTTTGTGTTTTCAGAATGTAAAAACTTGTTTGATAAGTGATGTATATTTTATTTCTAAGTTTTAAAATAAAAACATGTTCGAAAAACTACAAATTGAACGAAAAAATTAATATATTAAAGCTCACTTATTTAAAGCATAAGAAAAATAGATAATTCGTTGTTCTCTTTCTCTAAGTTGATTCCTTTTCTCTCTAAGCCAAAAATAAATTAATTATTGTTTTCATAATTTTTAAAAGAAAAATATGTTTAGAAAGCAGAAAATAAACTGATTATTTTTTGTGACAACAGCTTTACATCTGTTGTACTTTAAGTGTCAATGATTTTCATGCCTAGTTTCATCACTACATGTTTCCAGGTCTTGAATAAGATGCTGCAGTTGAAGGAGAATCTATTTTTATGAAGTTTGATGGAAAAATCATAAAGTTGCATGGCAGAAGGAAACTCAACGAATATATATATATATAATATGGTTGTTCCTGTGCAATTCTAGCATGCCTCCCTTCATCACTGAAAGTTCGGACTAAGGAGAAGATTGCCAAATATATCTTCTTTTAAAATTTAGAAAAAAATGCATCACTTACAGAATAAGTTTTTTCATTATGAAAAAAAATTAGATCACCAAAATTTTTTTGTAATCATAAATAAATAAAATGAAAAATACTAGTAATATATTTTACATTAGAAAATTAGTATATTTATGCCCAAAATAAATAGATAACCAATAAGAGTATGTGTTGAAACATCAAGATAGATATTTAATACCATGAAATTAAATAACCCACTATATTTCAATTTTTTCGTTTTGCTAAATTATTGGAATTAGTCCGCAATTATATAATTCAAAAGCAAACATCAACCTAATCAACTAAATTATAAGTATAAGATATCTAGATAGAAAAGTGAACTACTAAATGAAATCCAAGGGCCAATATGGAAATTCACCACAAAGTCATGTGGGCCCTTGGGCCAACTTGCCTATTTTCGAAAGTTTGAGGTTCCTTGTGCACTGATTCAGAGTTCTCAAGGATTGAGTTGGGTAAGTTTAAAGGTCACTGACACACTTCAGCCTTTGGAAAATACACAAAAATTAGACAAACTATATATTTAGCCCCTTAACTTAGTCAATTCGAGTGAGTTGACCCATAATTCATTGCTCAATAAATCATATCCTTGAATTTTGACAAATTATACAAGTTAGTCCAATAGTTACCTTAGATAACTGATGACATTTGAGAGAGATGAACCGACTTATTGAACCCCAACAATTTTCATTCACTTCTCTAAGATCTCACTTCGAGCCTTCTTAGATGGCGGGAGCACTTAGCGATGGTGAAACCCAAGCGTTATGAGAGAAAGTTTGATGGTTTCTATAGGCTGATATGGACGGTTTTGGGTTGTTTTCATTTGAGTTCCAATATGGGTTTGGGTTCTCCTGTATTTAAGTTACCATGTTGAGTTGATAGTTGGTTCCACCAAGATAGAGAGCGATGAGGACAATTTCATATCTGTGTTCACTCACCAATAGCTCACTCCACTCTCACAAATGGGTTCTCGATGGAAAAAAATATGTTTCAACTTCAGAAAACTAAAAGGTTCGCAAAATAGATATGTAGAAGGGTATAAGTGATTTATTATGCTTGTACGATTTTTGAATTTTTATTTTTATTGATTTTAGAGTTCATTTCAATCCACATTGTGTCCAGTGGAAAGCAAGTGCTAAGCTTACCTAGCCACACTATGTTCTTCTTTCTCAAACACCATCAATTGTCAATAGTAGCTATTGGACTAACTCGCATAGTATTTCAAAATTTAGAGACCAATATTTATTAAGTAGTGTGTTGTGGACCAACTTGTTTGAGTTGACTAAGTTTAGGGGCTAAATATACATTTTAGTAAAAAATTAATTACTGCTAGCACTGTTACTATCAACTGCTCAATCAGTTTTGTTGCACTTGTTTTCTGTCTAAAAGACTAGAGTAGAACAATACTCTCTCCATCCAATATTATTTGATCCACTTCATTTTTTTAAACTAAAATTTAACTTAAATATATTATATTATCATGTGCTAGAATTTTTTTTAAAAAAAAATTATATCTAGAAATTATAAGTCTTCTTCATCATTATATACAAAAGTTTTAAAGATAAAAAATTATAGATTAATTGTTGTGGATAGTGAATAATGAAAGAGTTCAGATAAAGGAGTAATAATTTAGAGTAAGTTCGTTTTGCATTAATTTTAATGTGTCATTCTTATATAAACTAATTATTTATCCAAATTGCCAAAGTATTTTTAAGATATTTTTTTATAAAAATTAAGTATTTTATTATTAATTTTTTAATTTAACCAACATAAAAAAGGAACATTAATAAAAATTTTATTTTTCATAAAATATATTGTATAATTAATTTTTAGACTTGTCAAAGTATGACATTTAAATAAATTATGATATTAATAGTTAAAAAAAAAAAACAATGCATACTAATATAATAATATTAATGTATAATGAACTTGTGCTTCACTTTTTTAAGAGAACGGAGAATCTACTCTGTTCTACTCCACCACGCACACAGTAGTACTACTAATATTTTGGTGAAAAGCAATTTTCAAAGTCTTGCGTGCAACTGTCAAAATTCTACAGGGGACGGTCAAAATACGACAATTCCAAGCTTTCAGACAAGGCGTAAATAAGTCAGACTCGGCCATCGGTTTCTTTCACTTTCATTTCAGCCTCGCGGAGTTTAGCTATCTCCCTTGCGCTTGTCTCCTTCCCTTCCTCTTCTCACCTGGTAATTCACTCTTCTCTCTCACTTTTTCTGTCATAATAGTCTGGTACCGTTTTGTTTTTAGGAATATATAATCTGTTCTGTCTCCCTGCTTTTAGCCCGCGGGAAACTGCAGCAAGAGGTGAGCAGATGTTTTATTGACTTTAATTAATTCCTGTTTAGTCTTCTTTTGTTTTGTTGGTTCTTCTCTTGTGTTGCTGGCTGCTTTTGTATATGCTGAGCAACGTTTTGAGGTTTGGCTTTCTTTTTCTTTATCCTGATCTTGATAATACAAGCTCTCTTCTGGGATTGTACAGTTGTTGAGTTTTTTGGTGGCGCCGTCGGTCCTCCTTCCTTTTCATATCTAATTCAAATGAATGGAGAAGGAACATTTCTCTGGTGCATGTGTTTTGGGCTGATTGCTTTGAAGTGTCTTTGAAATTGTTGATAGAAAACCCTGGAGAAGTTTTGGAAAAGCAAAATATGCACAATTATATTTGATTGAAATAGGATTTTGGCCTAACAAAAAAAAAATTGCTTTTAATTTTTCCAACGAAGCTTGGTCGAACAGGCCTATATATATATGTATATATATATATATATATATATATATATATATATATATATATATAATATCTGCCTAGTATATATGAGGTGAGACCAAACAACTAAGTGGTAGACACCTTCTATTTTTGCTGCTGTTGATTTCGATGATGGTGCTACTGGTTTAAAGGATTCCTGACGGGCTCTTTTGATATGTTACGGTTTACAGTGCTGTACCTTATCTCAGCAAGGCGATGGATCTAAATGGAAGAGTGTATCCCAATTGTCCTAATGCGGCAAACCCCTACCACGAATGTGGCACCTATTGCTCGGACAACATATCTCAACGCCAGGGAAGAAGGGAAAAAAAGAATATAGGTAATCTCCTGTTTTGTTTTTCCTTGTTTCTTGCTCCCTCTGACCACCTGTAAAATTCTGCTTATCAGGTTTCCTCAGAATGTCTTTTTAACTTCTTGTTGTTTCACATTTCTTCCATTACATGGGAATCATGAGCAAGTAATTAACTGGTGTAACAGCACTGGAGGTTCTAAAGTGATGCAACCAACTGTGGTTGTAAATACTTTACAACCTACAAGAGATTGTCATGAATTGCACTGGTGGATGTGAAGTTTCCAAGAAGAGCAGTTTTAACTCATCAATGTTTTTCTTAGTCGTATCATCAGTTGGGTATATATATGATGTTTCATTGTTGCCTTTCTCAATTGTTGCCAATTTTTATTGCAGGCTCAAAAATCCTTGATGTTTCCAGAAGCTTTGGCAGGAAAAAGAAGGGTTCCGACTCTCAGCCATTGTCCCCTCAAGTGCTTGAGAATGTCCATGCTGTGAAATCAATTTTTCCTGCAGATCCCAAGTCTCCACGCTCGCATTTCTCTAGGAAAAAGATGGAGGAGAATGGCGGGTCTCATTCTTCTTCTGAGCAACACTCTGGAGAAATTATTTCAAGAGATCGAGCTGTAGACAATGGACCGGTTCATCACTCTGGTCAGCTGGTCCCTATGTCTGGTAGGATTGCAGTAACTGCTCTCCTGGGGCTAGATGATGACCATGAATCAGAGGCCATATCCGAGAAGATAAAGGTCAGTAGGCCTTTAGTCTCTTTATCCCTAGTCCCTACTCTAATTATCCATTCTAGTCTCTCATTTTTTGCCTGGTTTAAACCATCTTATTTCACAGTCTGCAAGAGAAACACCAACTGAGCTGAAAGAAGAAGAGAAAGCTCCTCCTTCACTAAAGATGGGATCAAATGGAAAAGTTGAGGAGAAGAGAGAGGATGCCAATGGCTCAAAATTCAGGTTCTCTGCAGGCATTACTCAAGCACAGGAAGATAGTGATGATGACGAAATCCAGTCAGTAATATCAGATTCATGTGTGTCAGTAGGGAAGTACCATGTGAAAGAAAGCGTGTCTGCAACTTTACAGTCAATTCTGGACAAGTATGGGGACATAGCAGCCAACTGTCGGTTGGAATCGACTTCCATGCTTGCATATTATTTAGAGTGCTTGTGCGCAGTGGTTCAGGAGTTGCAAGCTACTCCATTCAAACAGCTCACAAAATCAAAAATAAAGGAGATGTTTGCTGTTGTCAAGGATGTGGAGTCTGCCCGGATTGATGTGGGGTGGCTGCGTGATATACTGAATGAAATCTCAGAAGCTATCGAGTTCATTGGCCCAAATAAATCAATGGAGGCAGCCAAGGCCAACTTCGACCGCACATTAGAGTCGACCAGGAGGGAACTAGAATCTCAGGCGGAAGAGCTGGCTAAGAAGGAAAAGGAGGCTGCTGATGCTCGTGGACGCGTTGCAGAAACCAAAGCTCGATTAAGTAAGCTGGAGCTTGAACATTCGCAGTTGGAGAAGACTATTTCGTCTGTCAGATCACTGGTTGGCAAATTTGCGGGAGATGAACCACCCTTGTAATGCTTTATTATTCTTGTTCTTGTAGAGTCTTCAGGTAGCTTGTGTGTTAAGATTTGAAGGATTGATTTTAGCTGTAGGTTCTGGTCTGGTCTGGTCTGGTCTGGTTTGGTGTTGTGAAATAATCGAACTGCCAAGGACGTTAGCGCTGCTGGGACTGGGAGGGCATTGTCAATGCTTGTATAATACCCAGTGATCTTATTTTGTAACCAATTATGTCTGTCGCGCTACGTTATCACCAAGAGGGTGCTTCTAGCCTTTGTTTGTACCATGTCTCTTTTCTTGTAATTTACAATTATAAATATAAAAACTTGCTGGAAAGATCTTTTTATGTGCGAAATCAGATATTGTTTTCAAAGTTCAATTGTTGCGACATATCTAAGTTTGTACTAACAACTTAACAGCACGCAAAATTCTTTGTACTATTTAATTCAAAACATTGAAGTGATTTCACAGGGGAAGCAAGTGCTATACATTATAAGAGTGTCGGCTCCTTTTTGTCGGATTAGTTCAACAAACCGATTTTATGAATTAACTTTCATATTCGCCAAAAAATTTATTTATATGCAACTAATTATATTGTTAGATGGAGTGTGAATTCCTGATTATTTAATAAGCCTATGTTATCTAACAAAGGTGACAGGAACTATGTGATAAAGTAGAATGCTCACAACATTTACAGTTGATGAACTTCACATTTTTTATTTACTACCAAAAATATTGCATTTGCCATTTGGCCTGATATTTCAAAAACAATAACCTATTTTCTAATTTTTTTTTAAAAAAATAGCCTATTTACATAAGTGACACTCCGTTGCTGTTGCTTTGCTTTGCTTACTCCTAAATAAAGTCGTACGTAACCAGATAACGTAGAAACCCAATAAAATATTGGCCCAATAGCTATTCTTCGGCCCGTAAAAGGCTACATCCCTTTACTCATTCGACTTTCTTTCTCCCTCGTCCTCTTATTCTCCGAGCAGAGCAGCGGATCGGCATCTTTCTCTCGAATTGGCGACTTCTGGCGCCCGACGGCTGTTTGACCGGCAAGATCTCTGTCACTTTCTCTTCTTTTTTATATGCTTAATCACCTCTCAGTTCTTCTAGTTCAATATCCTTGTCTGAAGTTTCTCATGATCTCTTTCGGCCAATACGACTTTATTTCGTCCAGGAAGTTAGAAGACCAATTCGGAGATAGTAATGGAAGAAGAAAGAAGGGTGCACCCTGATTGTATCAATGCTTCGAACCCATATCATGAATGTGTCGAATATTGCTTCAGAAATATTGCCGAAGCAAAAGCGAGTATGGTTAGAGCCGAGCCAGCCCTAGGTAACCATTTGCTATATTCCAATTTCGTTTTTGCTTCGCTTGAAGTACTTATGGCCGTTCACAGTCTGGATTACTTGGAGTTGATATTAATCTTTAAAGTTGGCTTCCTCGACTTGTTCTAGGTTTTTATGTCCGAATCTAGGGTTTTCTGAATTCTTTATTTAGTAGTTATCACGAATTTCTGGATTCTGATTCTTAATTCGTTGTAGAAATTTAAAATTAGATCCCCCGGAGTTTGCTTTCAAATCTTTAATTTCTTTATATGCTATGACAGAAATTGTTCGAGCTAATAATGATAATGGTGAGCCTGAGAAGGATTCTTTTGCCGAGGAACATGATTTGCACAATGAAGGACCAGCACACGAAGAAACGTCTGATGATGATAATGCTCACCCGATTGAGGAGGACGTTCAAGGAGATTTCCAGAATCTTACTGAAAGGCAGAAAAAGCTATTCGAGCTGAGGTTGAAGATGGTTAGTGAGTTTGACTTACAGTTTATTAATAAGCCTCGTTTTTTGTGCTGATAAGGTCGTAAAATTGAAAAACGGGTTCCAGATTTTATTTTGTTTTGTTTTCCCACTACTTGTAGTAACTCATATGAATGACTTATGTTGCTTGGTACTTTTGTGCTTTCAGAATGAGGCTAGAAAAGCTAATCAAACAGCAATGGTGGCTGAGAAGAAAAGAACAGAAGCTCCTCAAGAGTCCAGGGGAGTTTCCAAACAGAAATGGCTTGACGAGCGGAAAAGGAAGATAGGCAAGCTTCTAGATGCGAATGGATTGGATATCTCAAAATCATATATGCTTGATACCCAGGAGGCAGCAGAGTCGAAGTATAAGAAATGGGAGAAGGATCCTGCTCCATTTGGCTGGGATGGTATGCTCTCTGTTCTGTCTTCTGCTTTTCATCGAGCAATTTATTGTGTTCTTGCTTTTTTTCTTTTTTTCTACTGATGGCGGATCAGTCTGGAGTTGTCTGAAAGCAGCTGTCCTTAGAGACAAAAAAAGGTCATCATTTGTACACAAACATGTTGACCATAATTTGATAGCCAGGCAATTTGCTTTGAATGTGATCACATGAACTTCAACATGCTTCTTTAAAGTTGCAAACTACATTGATAAAAATTTAGCTCAAGGTAATGATGCAAAGTGTGAATTCAAGATCTCATCTTCTAGTAATAGTTGTCACTCACCAATAACCTCAAATATTTTAACCCGCTTTTGCAAGCCCTTCATTACCTGCAGGTGTTTGTTGTAAAGAGTGTGTGCCCTTGTCTGATACGTTTGAAGCCTCTCAAGTAGCTTCATCTTAGGCATGACAATATAGGTCATACTACTGGCTGCATGACAGATGCTCTGATTTTGATATTCTCATGTTCTGCTTCTATAGATTGTATTTAATATTTGGGTGAAACTAACATGAATGTCTTTGGTTTAACAGTCTTCAATCAGAAGACATTGTATGATGCATACAAGAAAAGAGCAAAAAATATTCAGGTTGACCTAGAAGAATATAACAAAATGAAAGAAGCTGATCCAGAGTTCTACCGTGAGGCTTCAAGCCTTCAATATGGGAAGGTACTGGCATTCTAAGGAAGATATATTGGTCTTAGTAGTATCTTTGTCAGTCTTGCTCCTATCTGGGCTTTTAGCTGTTCCTTTTGTGTTCCTTCACTGCTCAGGCACCAAAGATTTCAGAAGAGAAGATTGACAGGATGGTAAAGGAGATCAAAGAGAGGGAAGAAAAGCGCAATTCGTTTAGCAGAAGGAGAAGATTCCATGAAGAGAAGGATATTGACTCCATCAATGATCGTAATGAGCATTTCAACAAGAAGATCGAGCGCGCCTTTGGCAAATACACGTTGGAAATCAAGAACAACCTTGAACGAGGGACTGCTTTGCCTGACTAAGGTACCCCTAAATCTTTTGCCATATAAAAGATTGTTACAAAATGTGCTCTTCGAATTGTACAAGGTACCCATAGCATTGGAAATTCTTTTTACATTGTAATGTAATCTGTGTTAGTATGCATTGTTTTTAGGATTAGCATGCTTGGCAGTTGTCCTATGTTCTCACTTGTCGTTGGTGCATCTGTTTGGTATTTCTTAGATTGCCTTCCTGATATTGTGTTAAAAAGCGATACCGTAAAGATTTTTCTGAGTCTCCTGTAAAACTTGCATTGTACATGTTTGCTGTCTGAGAACAATCTCTTTTTGATGAATTTCAAATTTGATTGCTGATTGCAGAATTCAATATATGGATGTGTCATGCCATTAGTTGATGGATATGTATCATAAAGCAAAGCTGCTTCTGCCTTGTACCCTCAACGCTTAATGTATAATCAAGCAAGCCTGTGGATTTTAATCATGTTCTTTCTTTCTGGGAGAATCGCTGTCATGAGTTGTCATTGCAAGCTGTATGAGTATGATGTTACTGATTACTGCTTGGGGATCTATTAATGCCAAGCAAATGGTTCACAAGTACTTCATTTTCTTCCTTTCTCATTGCTTGTTTGACGGTGAAGGAGCAAGGCTATCGAGTGTAATGCTTGTCTGCCATTCGCAACCGCAGGCATGCATGACTCCCCTTTGTTGTTATTTTTTATTTTATTTTTCCAAGCAGCCGTAGGCAGCTAAGGTTGTTTTTCAGGTGAATGGAGAGAGTGGCTTTAGAGAGTTGGTTTTGCCACAGGGTGTCCCTTGTCTGATTAAGGAACCTTTTCCATTTTTCAGGTCTTTATCTTAAGGCTAAAGTAAAAATCCAGCTAAAAATGACTCGACATTTGATATGATCAAAATTTGCAGTTTTTTTTTCATGATAAAATTTGTAGTGCTTCATTTCATTGTACTCTTCTAAGCAAGTAAGCATCCAAAAGCGGCCTGACATGGGAACAGTATAGGAGAGGAGCGAGGGTGGGAAGCATCTTGAGTAAAAGTGTTACTAAAATTTAATTAAATAGCAGAATTATGTGTCCCTGTACTACTTTCATGTGTTCTAAAGCGTAACAAAGCCCGAGTTTGTTAACGGGGAAAGAAAAGCTGGCCTCGGGTCTTCTGTTCTCCCGTGGAGAGGGGAGGACCATCGTGATAGGGTTCCAGCGCAGAGGCTGGCCGTGGACCACCAGCTATTGTGAAAAGACGTGGCCATGATAGGCACTTTTTAGAAAATATATAAATAAAAAGAGACCAGTTTCGATTTGTTCAACTCTCCGTTCTTTACTACGCTTTTCCTTCGGGCTCGGAGTTATACTCACATCATTTTAATTTAAGTTAATTGAGTTTTAAATATTTTATTTTTATATTTATATTTTTTTTTTTAAAATTAATTTTAATTAAAATTTAACATTATATAGGTATAATAATTTATTTAAAAATATAATTTTTTTGTAATCTTATTAAATTTTTATAATTTTTTTTTCTAGTTTTATGTATTAAAAAAGAAAAATTTATAAAAATTTAATATCATGAAAATTTACTTTTAAATTGATTATTGCATCTACATAATATAATGTTGACTTTCAACTATTTTAGTTTCAGGCCAATTCATTTTCACTTAAGTCAACTGCCTTATTTTTACTTTTACATATGTTTTACTTGAAACTAATTTTAGTTGAAAGTTAATATTATGTAGATGCAATAATCAATTTGAGAGTAAATTTTCATGATGTTGTTAAATTTTTATGAATTTTTCTTTTTTTTAGGCTTTAAACTAGAAAAATTCATAAAAATTTAGTAAGATTACAAAAATTATATTTTCAATGGGACATTGTAGTACATAATATTGAATTTTAATTAAAATTAGTTCCAACTAAAAAAGATGTAAGAATAAAAATAAGTCATTTTGTAGTCAATTGACTTAAGTTAGAACGAATTGGGTGTTAGATAATCGCTTTTGTCTATTTCACTTTTCATCAAGGAATATGAATCAAGCTCATCCCATGATGTGGTTCTACAATGCAATTTCCTGTGTCGGGGCTATTCTGTCTTTTTCTCTCACTGCTTTTAGTTTTGTTTCCGGTCCACCTTTAGGGAGCTTCTACAATGCGGTAGTCTAAAATTACCATAAGTTACGGTAGTCTTTTCCCAATCAAATGGTTTAATATGAGCCATTAATCGGTAAGAAAAATGTGCATTGTCCGATTAGTAGATTGATTGTGGGCCGTTGATCATCCTTTCTCAACCAGCACATATTAACTGCTACTTTTTAAAAAAAAATGAATTGGCTTGGAAAAAAAATTGAATTTGGGACCAGTAAAGGCTTAGAATTCGCGTCGGAAGGACGACGATCTGAAGTTTGTGTGGGAGTGGGAAGTGCATTGAGGCCAAAGATAAGGAGATCGAAGGAAGAAGGAAAAGAATAAGGAGGCATGAATAATTGAAGAGATTTTTTGTATAGGGCATGTTTCGGGTCTAAATATGGATGAGAAGAAGTTGAAGCCAAGAGAGAAAGGTGCAAGGTTAGTGACATTTATGAGTATTTCCCATATTGAAGTTAGAAATTTAGGGTTAGAGTGTAAGTTTTCAGAAAGTGAAGAACATGATCAAAAAAGCAATATACATGCAAAAAAGCGATCGCTATTTTTGGTTGCGTTTGCTCTTCATGAATTGACGATCGCTTTTATGTAGAGTAATCACTTTTGGCAGCAGTTTAGATGTTATTACTTCGTATTTGAATTATGATTTTACTGTTTTGTCTGTGACAGTGAATGTAGGGAAGGAAAACAGTTCAGTAGAAATGTATAGAACAACTTTCAGTAAGTTTGTGTTAATTATTTTAGTATAGATTATAGGAGAGTTGAAGGATGAATATAAGGGGGTTGTATTATGAATTGTAGGAAACTTAGGAGGATCAAGGTGAAACAGTAAAAGAGAAGTAATGAAAATCCAAATGGTGTTTTATGATATGAAATATGTTTTATTAATGTTAACATGTGGTGGTAGTGACTGTGATAAAATATTTTGCATTGTAGGAATAGCATAATTATACTAAAATGTGGGCTGGAGCATGCAAATAAGAGGAAGAAGGAAATGTGTGAGGATAATCATATGGATATAAGGTGTAGAGTTGACATATTTAAAAGTATGATTTTGAAACTATCAGAGGAGACGTTGTCAATGTTGGATGGGAGCCCTTTTTATAGTTTGGTGCACATAAAGGAAAATGTGCAGCAAAATGATTTAGTAAAGGCATTTGTTCGGAATGTTGATATGAAAGAATAAAGTGTACATTTCCTTCGTAGGGTGTATGAGATACGTCTGGGGGATTTCACAGAGATGATGGGCATTGAGGATGGTAAGGAGGAGGTAGTAATAGAATGCAAGAATAGGCTTTCAAAGGTGGGTATGGAATATTGTGTTAAAACAAAGGACATGTGAGATGTTAGTATAAGGAAAGTGGAGAAAATACTTGTTGAAAGCAAGGAAAAGAAAAGTGTGTAACAAGCACATGCCCTTTTTTGTATGAAGAACATTCTGTGCCCCCCAGCTTAGAAATATCTAAATGTAGGACACGTGAAATGCATGAAAGATGTGTCGAGCATAAGGAAAAAGGCATGGGCGAAATTTGGGTTGAATGAGCTGGTGAGGAGCATTGAAAAGTGCCAACGTATGGGTGATGGAAATAACAAGGTGCTGATGGGATGTGTTTATTTTCTGCAGGTAAGTGTGATTGATTTTATTTATAAAGATTGGTATCTTTTATTAGTTTTTGTACAATCAAGTAATTGATTGTGCAGGTCTTCTATTTGCGAAAACTTGCTGTGGGTTCAATTACTGTTAATAGATCAATCATAGATGTGGTGCATTTTAATAGGGATGTTACACGCGTATACATAAAGGAGGTTGAGAAAGAAGTGAATGATTATATTGTTTGATACGAGTTAACATAAATTATACATATTAGTGTTTTAACATATTTGTGTTTTGCAGGGTATTAATGGTGGAGATGTTGTTATGAGTGAGGATTATGATAATGTTGTAAAGGATAAGGTTAAGATAACTAAGCATACAATGGAGATGGATGAAGAAAGGGAAAGTACTGATGGTGTGTCTAGGTAGGAAGAGAGAGAATGTGAAGAAGAGAAGTGGCATGTAGGGGGTTTGGCTTAGAAAAATGGGCGTCATACAGTGGTGAGGGTATTAGAGGAGATTGAGGCTAATGTGGTGCTGTTGAAAATCAACGTAAGGAAGTTGCGGGCGGAGATAAAAGTTGTGTGTGAGAACCTGGTGAACATGAAATTGTTGATGAAGCAAATGGAGAAAAATGTTTCTTCAGTAATGTTATCAATGAGTAGGGGTATGTTAGGGAAAATGTGACTAACACACATGCTTCAAATGTACCAAGTCCTACAATGGTGCTGTTGGAAATGTGAGATGAGGGATGATGTTAATGTGATGAAAAAGGCAAAAGTTATCGATGATAAGGTCGGTGATGAGAAGGTGGAAGTAAAAGGAACTGGTGTAGGTGTGAAAGATGATGTAGGGCTGCAATCACCTACCATGTGGTTGAGGAAGCGTAAGGAAGAGGAGGTGTGTTCCCCTAAATTGGCTGGGCAATAACAGGAGAAGGAAGAGTTAGTTGATTTTGCTGGGCAGAGTATGAATGTGGTTAAGGAGGTGTTGCAAATACATGCGTGAAGAAAGACTTTATGGAAGAAGAGGTAGAAAACTGATTGCTTTGTAAAAAAGCGATTGCTTTTAATATCATTTGTCTGGAAACCTAATATTGTTTCACACTAATAGGTTAAAAACTCACGAGTTGGCAATATAATGAGAAGGTTTGAATGACTTACAATTCCATACCAGTTCCAAAAATCTCCATATATGGCAGTTTCAAATAAAGGGGCGCACAGTAAGCTAGTATAGGTTGGACCTTATTGCATTCCCCAAAGCAATGCTTTGGATGAGAGAACTCACAAGAGTTTGAAGTATATGTTTGACCACGTGTCTAACCAAAAAGAGTAAGTATGATGTTTAATTACATTACAAGTTATGTAACATAGAAATGGTTATTAGTTAACTAAACTTGTTCTTTATATATTGTAGTGAGGTGTTTTGTATGTCACCATAGAGGCTATTCCTTGAAAAGAGGGAGCTTGTGAAGTACTTATGGTATGCATGGTTGAACGATGGACTTATAAACTACTGGGTTGAAGTGTTGTGTGGAAGAGAATGAGGCAAAATGGCAAATGTGAAGAATTAGTTCTTCCCAATTGATTTTACGGTAACTATTTATCATTATCTGGATTTAATATCATAATTCGTTTAGTAATTTTATGTTTCTTGTTACTATCTTCAGAGAGCAGCACAAGGTAGGCCCAATAATGCTGTTGACAAGTGTGCACAACATCGATGGGTAGAGATTGGTGTGAAGGATATCAGGGACATAAGGAAGGTGAGCATAAAAAGTGCGTATAGAATATTGTCCGGCAAATATTGTCCATCGATTACATTAGCACTTGATTGTTGTTGACGTTGTTGGCAGGGTCATTGAAGTGTGGGATATGCTTCAGTCCCATATAAAGACCTCGTACTATCAACCATTACTAGATACTGTAGTATGAAGCATGTTTTTTTTTTGTGTACTCCTTTTGGTGACATGTTATAATCATGGAGACTTACTGCAATTGATTGTGTAGTTAGAAGCACTTGATATGATTGTTAGTCCATGAGGCCTACCATTTATGCTTTACCATAGGCAACAGACAATGGTAACAGAGCAGCCAAATTTTAATGATTGTGGTGTGTTTACATGTTTGTTCATGGAGAAGCTAGATTTGATCAACATATGCGACTGTATTGCGGTGTGTAGGTCAAATAAATTGGTATCTTAATGCACGTACTTATTGAATGTAATTTTGACTAATCTTACATAATGGTTGTGTAGTGGAATTCTTCAAACTAGCGTTACAAGTTGGTACCAATGAGGGGCCTCAAAGGTACTAACTGGTACCTGGTAAAGGCCTTGAGGTACCAGTTGATACCAATGAGGGGCTTCATAGGTACCAATAGGTACTTGGTTAAGGCCTTGAGGTACCAGTTGGTACCAATGAGGGGCCTCAAAACTGGTACCTGGTAACGGTCTTTTGGTACCAGTTGGTACTTATAAGGGGCCTCATAAGTACCAAGGGGCACTTGGTTAGGGCCTTGATGTACCAGTCGATACCTATAAGGGGCTTCACAAGTACCATGCGGTACCTAGTTAGGGCTTTGAGGTACCAGTTGGTACTTATGAGAGGTTTAAAAGATACCATTTGGTGTTTGGTAACGGCTTGTAGGTACTAGTTGGTACCTACAAGGTGTCTCAAAAGTACTAAGTGGTACTTGCTAAGGGCCTTGAGGTACCACCTGGTACCTATGAGGGGCATCATAGGTATCAAGTGGTACCTCAAGGACTTTACAAGGTACCATTTGGTACCTATAAGGGGCATCAAATGTACCACATGGTACCTGATAGGGCCCTTGTGCTACACTTGGTACCTATTAGAGGCCTAATAGGTACCAACTAATACCTCAATGACCTTACAAGGAACCAGTTGGTACTTATGAGGGGTTTTCAAGGTACCAATTGGCACCTGGTATAACCCTTGAGGTACCAGGTGGTACTTATTAGGGGCCTCAAAGGTACTAATTGGTACCTGGATGGGCTACTAGTATATTAATTTAAACAATGTCATTTTAGTTAACCTAGAAAAACTCTTTCCTGAAATGACGCATTTATGTATGGGTATAAAAACCTCTAGGCCACCACCACTAACTATTACCTTTAGTTTGCAAACGTCGTCTCTTCTATTTATCCTAAACATTCCAATTGAGTCATGGCAGATGATGGGTACGTAAGGGACATGCCTTGTGATATGAATGAGGAGGAAGATAACACGCAGCAATTTGAGATGTGTTTTCCAACCAACAATGGCATTGTATCTAGATTGCGTAGGCCATGTATCAAATCCAAGCCATCGAGTAAGTGATTTCATTATATAGTTATTTTCATTATGTGGTTGAGTTTTCTTAAGGCATTCAACATGTATTTATATAATGTGCCTCAAATATCATGAAGTGTTGTGTTAGAAAAACAATGAACTATGAACAAAAGTTATTGTTTGTGTTGAATAGGTGATCACTTTTGTTTGGTGTCTTCATTTTTTTTTTTTTGTGTTTTTTGCTTTTCTTCTTGTGTGTACCATTTTTTCCCTTTTCCCTAATTTACTATTACTTTGTCAATATAGGACCATTTATTTGTCTTTTATGGGCATGGAAGTGTAAAGAAAACTTTAGAATGGTACCATAAACTTCCAAAAACTATGAGAGACATGTTCAAAAGAGTAACTGGTTTAGGGCATGTGGTGAAGGCATTGAAACAGACTTACTGTGACTGCACCCTCATTTGTGTGCTAAGTCATTATTGGTGGGATACAACACATACCTTCCATTTCCCAAACATTAGAGAAATGGCAATGACACCCGTTGACTTCACTACTATTACTAGACTTCTGTGCGGAGGAATGTGAAAGAAGGTGACCATTGGAGGCTCTTTTTGAAGCAAAAAAAGGTGAAATAAATGGATATAATTCACGCATATGAAAATTACAATATAAGCACCCAACAGAGAAAAAAATAGTTGCTCCGAGTTTTCCTCGTGGCATCGATTGGGACGATGTTTATGTGTGACACAAGCACTCGTATTGTGGACAGTTTTTGGCTCTCTACTTTAGTTGATCTGTAATCGGTTAGGGAACTAAATTAGGGTAGGGCTGCATTGGCATCATTGTATTTGTACATGGATGGCTTGAGTCGTGGGCAGCAAGGTAGTGGCGACTTTTGGCAAACTTGGCAGGTATACGTCCTGACTTAACAATAAATTTCTGCAAGTTGCCACATAGTTGACTAAAAATGTATTACCACCGTTTAGGGGTGAACATTATTCAGATAAAATCGAAAAACCCAAAAAAATCGATTGAATTTGGATAAAATAGTTTTATTTATTGGTTATTTAGTTCGGTTTGGGCCGAAATTGAAATATATTTTCGGTTATTAGTTCGTTTATTGGACAATAAAAAGGAAACCGAAAAATCTGAAAAAACCCGAATTGTAATTTTTCAAATTATAGGGGTTAAAGTGTAACTTGAATGAAACCTCAAGGAACAAGAGTTATTTATCCAACATTTTAACCTAGCTATATATACCCCTATTTTTTCACCTTTTTTACTCATAACCCTCAAAACCACTAGTCCCGCTGCCTGTTTGTTTCTTCTTCTTCTACCACCATCCATTTTTTTTTTTCCTTCAAATGGCCACCACCCCGCTTCTTCATCTCTTTCATCTCCTTTGGTAACTAATCCTCATTCCTTCATCTCTTTCCGCTTGTAGAAAGCTAGCAGCCATCACACTTTATCGCTCAGCTTTGTTTCCATCGACGATTTTTGGCTATCATCGCAGTTTATCTCACAGCTTTTGGCCACCATTGATGAGGCAAATGAAGAAAATAAAACAAATCTATAAGTGTAGGCAACAAATCGAAAAAGAATTCTTTATTCTTTTGTGGCTTCCAGTGTGTTTTGTTGATCTAATTAGAGAAAAAAATAGGCTTGTTTTAGAAGAATTTAGGAATGGAGATTGCAGAATAGATTTAAAAGAAGAGCAGCAGTCGTTATTTTTTTTTTTGAAATCGAATTACAAAACTGAACCAATCGAATGCATTTCAGTTGGTTTGGTTTTGATTCTTACATGAAATTTGGTTGGTTCGATTGATGATATTCAAAATTGATAACTGATTGGTTTTAAGTAATTCGGTTAGTTGATGGCCAAACCGACCGAATGATCAGCTTTAACACCATTTACTAGTGTAAGCCTGGGCATGTGAGTACTTCAAGGACATAGGTTTGGCCTTGGTGTAAGGGGAAAATCCACATTCTCACGCGCAAATTATTGGTCATAAGGGGCATAGAGGCAGTGTATGCTATGACGTGGTGGCATATAAACAGATATTTGATGTGGTAGGGGCTGATCGCGTCATTTGGTGGCCATGGGGGGAGAATAACTAAATACCCTATTGGGTTACGAGGAGTACATCCATGACAAAGACTCGGTTATTACTAGAAGGCCCATACGACAGGGCTTGGTACCTCGCGGAGTGCGTTGTCCGCCAATATTCAGGACACGGAATTACCCATGTTTCGCTACCTCCTCCCACTAAAATGTTTGCTATGAAATTTAGACGAAATGAGCTAACAGATGCCATGGCAGGGACCAATTGGGATACCCACATTGACACATTCAACTAACTTAGTTATGAACATTGGTGGCAGGGGATGCGACGATTGCTAGAGACTGCAAAAAGGGTCGGACCTTCTACAATTTCCCAGTCGGTTGTGATAGGCCAGGTCAAGACGCCAGCCCCAGGAACTTCCACCCATGTATCCCCTTCTAAAATTGTGGAAATCGACCTGCCATCTATGCACTTATTCCTACCTAACATAGAAATGGGAATGTTAGAGCAAATTGTGGTACCGACATTTGAAAACAGCCATGTTAAAGGCTTCCCATTGCCTCCAAATGTAAAATATGTAACTGTTATTCTACCAACATCATTATATTACAATATATGGTTTTGGACACTAAACACCATCCATTTGCCATGTTTTGTGCTTTGCAGGTTTGAGTAGAGGCCTGTAAGAAGCTACTCAACTTGGTTGTGGAACTAAAGAGGACATTAACTGACAAAATGATGGATGCAATGCTTAAGTTTCAAAGTCTGAAAACCGGAATGAATTGTAAGAAACAAGCGGAAGCAAAGGCCCCAACTAAATAGCCAAGCTCATCATCCTTCCAACAAATACTGTTGACATTGGGTAGTTGCTTTATAGAAAGCGGTAACATAGAAGAAGAAAGTGAAGAGAGGACCGGGGGACCATTAGAAGATGAGCAGGTTAATGAGGAAAACAGTGACGGTGAAGCGGGTGAGGAAGATAAAGAAGGAAATGAAGAAGAGGGCGAGGAAGGAGATGAAGAGGGATACGAAGAGGGTGACGATGAAAGAGACGAAGAAGGAGACAGTGATTAAGATGGAAAAGAAGACGATGACAGAGATGAATAAGGATACAATGATGGAGATGAAAAAGGAGACAATGACGGAGACAAAGAAGGAGACAACAAAAGAGATGAAGGAGACGACAATAGTGATGAAGAATAAGAAAAAGAAGGAGAGAAGAGTGAGAAGACAAGAAAGAAGATAAAGGAGACCGGGATGGAAAACGAGCAAGAGGGCAGGAAAAGAATTAAAAGGGAGACAACAACAGCTCTGATGGTGACAACAGGAAGGATGACAAATGAAGTAGAAAAAAAAAAGGTGATCCGAAAGCCATTTCAAATTATTGAGACTAATAGTAGGAAGAAGCCTTGAACTTGAATAAGAGGACACATCATATCACAACAAACAATGTTTGGTTAGGAGAGGTTATGTTTAACATTTTATGCTTGACAGTACGATAAGGCCAAGGTACTCCTAATCAGTTTGGATTTTTGCAACATTGTTCATTTTCAGCACTACAATTTTTTCATTTTCTACTGTGTTTTCATCCATATATTTGCCCTATATACAAGGGTAGGAAAAATACTAACATCTTTCCATCACAGGAAAAAAATGTATTTCAACTATATTGTTTTTTTGGAAGGATACATCATTTTTCCAAAATAAGGTATCGTGGATGTTGTTTTTCTTCAAAAGCGCTACGCTATTTTACATGAGATTCACTTTTCTGTGGAGGCGTGACGTTTTTTCCTATTTCTAATACATACAAAAGCTACTATAGATACAACTCATTCACTACCCCCATCACCCCATTGTCCAAAAGAACTGTTATGCAACTGATGATTGTGGTAAAACACAGCGGACAGATACATTCATTAAATAAAATAGAATGCAATTATCTTCCTCTAGTTAGTGGGGTTACTGCGGAAGGACCACAAAGCCTTAATGCTAATGTTTTCATCCATATATTTGCCCTATATACAAGGGTAGGAAAAATACTAACATCTTTCCATCACAGGAAAAAAATGTATTTCAACTATATTGTTTTTTTGGAAGGATACATCATTTTTCCAAAATAAGGTATCGTGGATGTTGTTTTTCTTCAAAAGCGCTACGCTATTTTACATGAGATTCACTTTTCTGTGGAGGCGTGACGTTTTTTCCTATTTCTAATACATACAAAATACGCTACTATAGATACAACTCATTCACTACCCCCATCACCCCATTGTCCAAAAGAACTGTTATGCAACTGATGATTGTGGTAAAACACAGCGGACAGATACATTCATTAAATAAAATAGAATGCAATTATCTTCCTCTAGTTAGTGGGGTTACTGCGGAAGGACCACAAAGCCTTAATGGCTGAGGCTCTGAAAATGTACGACTCATCTAACACTTTTATCTAATCGGATGACTAAAGGCGTCATTTTCTCTTTTTCAGAAGACTACCGTAACTTGCGATGGTAAGCTGTTGCTGCCAGAGCTCCCACTAATGGCCCTACCCAGAAGATCCACTGGTCATCCCAAGCTTTCCTGTTGTTGTAGATCAACGCCACACTGAAGCTCCTCGCCGGATTGATTCCGGTCCTCGTTATGGGGATCGTCGCCAAGTGCACCATGAACATGGTGAATCCAATTGGCAGAACAGCCAGCCATTACCAGCCATTTAAGTTAAGGTTAACGATTTCAATTGTTTCCACTTAGACGAAATATATAGCGCATTGAGGTCATGTACCGGCACGTGGGAGTCACGTGCGCTCCGTTTTGGGTCAGTAGTGAAGAAGACAATGTAGACGAGGAAAAAAGTGCCAATAATCTTTGCACCCAGAGCCGTGCCCTTGTTATAGCCATGAGCCATGACATTAGCGCCACCTCCGACCAAGTCGTAAAAGCTCTTCATGAAAGCCTTGACCAAGCCGACCCCAAAGATTGTGCCCAAGCACTGAGCCACCATGTGCCCCACAGCCCTAAGCAGCGACACCTTCCTCGCCAGGAACAGCCCAAACGTCACCGTAGGGTTTATGTGACCACCTGAGATGATCAAAAAACAAGTAAAGACTGCGCCACTTTATGTTAAAAACAAAAATATTAAACTGTCGCTTGTCATTATGTGAGGTTTTTTTTTACTTACTTTCGTTTAGTTTTACTAATTTGTTGCTTGAAATGCTGGCAGTGTAGTAGACAAGAATGAAGATCATCAGCCAAAAGCCCAGGAGATGCCAAGAAGGCCGGCGCCGATGCAGGGATCGGCTTCCTTTTTGTAGCCAATGACGGTGGCGACAGTCACATAAAGGAAAAAAAGAGTAGCAATGAACTCTGTGATGAGATCACGGTAGAAGGACCAGAGCTTAATCTAGGCCAAGTCAATGAGAGGAGCCGGCAGCAGGTCCACATAATCCTTCCCATGGTGGCCCTGACCTTGCTTGCTTACTTCCTTGGACATCCTTCAACACTCTCCACCTCGAGCTTCTCTGAGCGTAGTCCCTTCTTTGTGACTGTGGAGATGTTAGAGGAACTGGTGCATTTATGGATACGAAGAGGGTAAAGTTGGAATAAAAAATGACAAGATTAATTTCCGCCCAAGCCCAACAACTAACTAGCCCAAAACTTTGGCCCAACAACAAAGTCACCATTCTTGTTGTTTTAGAAAGATTGGTAATTTGTTCGTCCTTCCTCATTTGCACGCTACCTTAGGTGCGCTATACGGACGAAAAAAAAAAAATGCCATTTTTAAGAAAATTAAGAGCTAATTTATTCTAACTTAAGTCAATTGACTTATTTTTACTTTTATATTTTTTTTTATCTGAAATCAATTTTATTTGAAACTCAATATTATGTAGATAAAATAATTTATTTGAAAATGATTTTTTATGATGTTGTAAAATTTTTAAGAATTTTTCCTTTTTAGTGCCTTAAATAAAAAAAATTTTAAAAAAATTAGTAAGATTACAAAAATTACATTTTCAATAGATTATTGCAACTATATAAGATTAGCTTTTAATTTAAATTAGTTCTGAATAAAAAAATGTAATAATAAAATAAGTCATTTTAAAGTTAATTAACTTAAGTTAAAATGAACTGAGCGTAAACCACTACCATATCTTATCTTGTGTTTTACCTTTGCCACGCTCAAACACTGTTGTAGCCGATTCCTACTGTCCTCGAGCCCAATCTTCTATCGTCCATCTCACTGCCACAACCACACAATTGTGCCTTCTGTACCGCAACAACCAGCAGCTGGTAATCACAACAGGGAGTAAAGAAAGATGGGAGATGAAAATGTAGTGGCAAGTGAGGAAGGAAAGGTTAGGAGGCAGGCAATGGAAGAGGTAGGGGAGGGTTTCTGTCGTGGATTTGTAGCTGGCAACGCTAGATTTTTGGTCCAATGCGGTGGAAGCATTGAGTTGGCGCAAAGAAGGAAAATTAAAGTTTTTGGTCAAACCTTTTGTCTCTTGATTTTTTTTAAAGGTAAAATTTATTGGGAGTTATCTAGTTTATTTTGTATCATAATTAGGTACCAATCTTAAGTTTGTGCTAGTGAGCGACCTTTCCTTTAATTGCACATTCTATTTAGGTATTTTCCGCTTATTTCCCTATTAAGTCAAATGAAAAATGTTGATGAGGCTTTTATTAACATTAAAATTAATTTAAAATAACCATTTTGATCCTTAAATTTTTCTGTCAATAATTTTAAACCTTTCCCTTCTTATACCTTCCACCATTTCACTTTTCTATTATTTTTCTTCAATCTGACAAAGCTAAAAACGATAGCCAATTCCTCCTTCGCCGATGACATCCAATCCACCGTCTGCTACTTCTTAGAATCAATCAACCTCTCTCCAGCAATCATGTCCTCTACTCCAATCGATCTTCTGCCTACATTTCCCTTTCTTGGTACGACAATGCATTAAGAAGATCATCGAGCTCAGCTTGGCCAATAAGTTGCTCCTCCCTCGCTTATTTCTCGCTTGCTCCACCATAGCTCTGCGTTCGCTTAGATTTTTTAACCAACTCATGACTAGATCTCATAGACGTTAAAATCTATGATAGTTTCAATTGAGAAGAGCCCTAGAAATAGCTATTCAAAAAAGAAATCAAAGAAAAAATGAGCCACTCCTTACTCTGATTGGAAGAAGAATCAATGAAGAACATGGTCATGATTGTTCAATTGTTAGTTGAATTCATGGTTGCTTGTTGATTTACTGTGAGTAGCTTGTCTAGGTCAGTTTGATTTTATGGTTTTTGTTTTATTGAATTCGTAGTGAGCAACAAGTGGCTGGGCTGAAAGTTGGAGGGCGGTTAGTTATGGCTAGGCTGATGGCGACAAAGATGAGAGGATAAGGTTTTAGGGGGCTGGAGTGAGGAAGAGCTCAATTGATTTTATTGAAGTTTTAAGAGTTAGAACTAATGATTTGAAAATTTTGGGGACTAAAGTTATTATTTTAAATTTATTTTAGTATTATTTATGTCATGTCAACATTTTTTATCTGACTTAATGAAGAAAGTAATGAAAAGAACCAGAATTGGACATTGTGCAATAAAAGGAAAGGTAGCTTGCTATAATAAACTTAAGGTTGGGTATCCAATTAGGACACTATAATAAGCTATGTGACCCCAATGAATTTTAACCTTTTTAAATGAATCCCTAATGTAGGTATGCATATGTGCACAAGGAAAAATAATATGTAATCGAAAAATTATATGTGTATCAAAATAAGGTAAGAAAAATTTGATATTAAAGAATAATATGTACATGACATAAAGACATTCATATAAACATACAATTATATGTGTACAAAAGAACTTTCGTTGTTTATTGGATTCATACATTAAACTTTAAACGATTGAAACTTGTTCAAATGATTGAATATATATGTAACATATATTTGATCTTATTTGTACATATGTGTCATATATTTTGTATATATCTATTACTTGTTTCATACATAAAATTTTATTATACATATTTTTTTTATCTCATTTGTACATATTTTGCATATTGTTTATATAGATCTCTCACTTCTTTTGTACATTAAGTTTGTACATATCTAATATCTAATTTATACATATCTCCATTTTTTATGAGACACGAGATTTAATATGTTTATATTTATTTTATTTTATGAAGAGTAATTTTAAAATGTAAATACATTTTGACATAAGGGATAGAGAGTATATTTGATTCACCCATTTAATTGGGAAAAAAGGTCAACTTATCTAAGCGAACTCAATGGGCCGTCGTTGGGTAAGAGTTGAGTTAATGAAACAATACGGTCAATGGGCTTGTGGCAAAGCAGGTGTATGCACAGGCACTCTTAACTCAAAAATAGAATAGGAGTTGTTCTCACAATATTGGATTGGAATTCCAGTCCACCTTTGCTTTATCAAGACAAGAAAAGTTACCATTTGTGGTTCTTAAGTACTCCAAATTTTGAGAAATATATCAGTTTGCATTTCTATGAATACTTCTGGGTAAACAAAAAAAAAAAGTTACAGATCAAAGCTTTGAACTTATTTCGTGAACTTGAGTTCTATTGCTCAACCTCGCTGTGTACCAAAAAAATGTTACTCCATTTGGTTCATAAATATAACAATTTTACTTTCTACAATTTATGAATGTTGTGCCATTTAAGTATACAAAATATGAATCTCTAATGTTACGCTTTACTAAATAACATAATTACTACGAGGAGGGATCATGTCCTTTGCATGATGAAATAAGTGCATTTTGAAGAAAATATATAGATGTAGATAAAGTAACATACCTTTTGGCATAAAAAATTTGAAAAAATAATAATAATCACATTATGAGAACGGAAGTATGAAAAAAAGTTAAACGTCCTAAAAACTTAAACCAGATTCTAGTTGTTGATATTTGACTGAGTACAAAAAAGCTAACTGGTAGAAGAAAAATCTATATTTTCACCTATTAATTAAGACTCGATAGTTATTGTTAAGAGGTTCAAAATTCTACCCAACTCCCCTCTTAACCATCCCCACGTGTATATAGTTTTTAAATAAATATTTTATTATGTTTAGCAATCAAAAGAAAAACATATAGTATGGAATCGAATTGTTTATAGGACTATCGTTAAAATAAGAGTTTATAATTTATAACCCTTATCCACCAGCAAGTGTACGGTATTGTTGTGTGTAAATGGTGAAAACGGGTATTGACCCAAGTGATGCTCTAGCACATCTTCGATGTAGGACATGTTTATTGGACCTTTAGTAAAACTTCGCCTGAGTAGTATCTACAGCACTTGAAGAATAAGGGTTAAGAGCTCCTCGGAGTATTCTTCCAAGGGAAGGATCTCTAACGTCCAAGTCAGTATGTGAGAGAAAAGTTACTAAGAGCAGAGAACGGAAGGAGAGTGTGGTTCTCATGTCTATTACCTAGGAGCCTTTCCAAGTATTTATAGGAGGCATGGAGGAGAAGGCTATTATGCCCAGTCTGAGCAGATCAGGACACGTGATCGGCTAGATTGGCCCGTACCTTCGGAGAGAGATGTCTCCAGCTGGTTGTAGGCGGTTATGCTTAGAGGATAGGGGCCTGTGCAAGGTTCCCGTTAGAGATCCCTCAACTATATTTGTCGTTTTTCCCCTATGACCCCTTGGGGACCTGAGACCCATTCAAACGTAGGATTTCCCCCGAAAGTGACTGGAGAAAGCCTATCGATTGCACAGGCCATTTTTGGGAGGTATATCTTCCGTCAAAGATGGTAGACTTATGTTTCCAAGGTTGATAATGTACACTTCCGAGGGTGGTGTAGAGCCTTTTCCCAAGGTTGGACATATACTTTTCCGAGGGTGGTGTCAGGTCTGCTAATAAAAAGGTCTTGTGGGATATAGCCCTTCGACTATCACCAAGGAAAAGTAGTGAAATTATAATGAAATTTAAGTCCTAGATACTCAAACCACCTAGACTACAATGAGACAAAGCTATTGAAATGAGTAAAGACTACAGTTGACTAAGTGAATGCGTGTATAAAAAGAAATGAACTATAATGAATGAAGCTACTAACTAACAAATGAAATCTAAATGTTGAATGAATGCAAGGGCGCTAGTGAATACGAATGCCCAAATAAATGAGAAGACTATCTTGAATTAGCTAAACTAGCTACAAATGAGGTGACATGGTTGATAAGACTATCTCTCTTGGATTCCACTCTTTTACTTACTACCTAAGTTAAATGAGGCTCTAAGGGTACTAACCTCCTATGTGGTATAAGTGCTTAATCTTTAAAAACCCTCTTTCTCAAGATCAAGTTTTGTTCACCTGAAATTAAATATAGCATTTCTCAAGCTCATACATTAACCTAAGATGGACTAAGCTCTAACCATTTTCCTAACACCTAATGAGTTCATAGATTACCTTTAATCCATAAAGCCCATCATACTTTATCTTCATTTCCACCCCCTTCTTTATCTCTCAAGAATAAATTGAGATTATGATTTGTGTGAAGTGGTTATTCAACACACAAGCATTAGGTATAAGAATAGACAACACAAGATAGTCAATATCCATGAAAAAACTCAAATAAACATTAGATAACCAGTAACAAGAGTTTCATCCTAAATAGATAAATGGAATCTACTCCATAACTAAAACATCCATAGACAAAGTGCTAAAGTTTAATCCAAATATAAAAGTGAAAGAACAAAGGAAAAGAATGAATGAAAGAACCAAATAAAAACTCCTAGAAGCTTAAGCTTCTTTGTGCTCTAAGAATTCTTTTGGCACCTTCAAACCAAGCTCCGAGCTCTAAGCTTAAGCCTTCAATGGTGATTTCAAGAGAAAGAAAAAAAATAAGGGTATGGTGGATGGATTCCAAAAAAACCTAGTTTCTCCTTGGAAAAATCTCTTAAAATTTGCCAAAAATCCTTATCTTATGCTTCACCTACCCCAATGGATAGAATCCTCTGGCCAATGGCAAGCCTGGATTAAAAAATGAGGTAGGTAACCACGAAGATCTGGAAACCATGGTGTTGGGTCTCTAGAAGTTTGCATGTTGATGACTCTTCGCCAAGACAAGTTTTGCAATTCAAATGTCTCCAATGTTGGCGACGCGTCTTCACCATTGGTAACGCATCGCCAATAGCTTTTTCCTAATATGACCCATGCATGACCAACTTTTGCCCCATTTCATCCCACTTTGTTCTGACGCATCCAAGATATTCTCCAATCTGCAAAATAAATGAACAAAGCGAAAAGTACTAAGAAAGGTGGCATAGAATGAAAGAAATCAGCGATTAAAGTTGCCAAAAGGTCAACTATTTTGACTTTCATAAAATGCACTTAACAAGGACCTGTATGGATTCATACTATGCATGAAAATTATATCATGTTGAACGGAAGCAACCTCTTTAGAAACGTTTGAAGTTAGAAGAAAAACTATTACTATTAAATTCTAAAAGTCGCGAGGTTACTACTGTTCATGGAATAGTAAACTACAGTATCCTTACCATTTTGCCCCTTTGGGTTATTGGGCTTATGTGCTTGCTGCACTTCTTCTTCTTTATT
Source organism: Aquilaria sinensis (assembly GCA_005392925.1). Classification (NCBI taxonomy): domain Eukaryota; kingdom Viridiplantae; phylum Streptophyta; class Magnoliopsida; order Malvales; family Thymelaeaceae; genus Aquilaria; species Aquilaria sinensis. The sequence goes on from SMDT01001377.1 coordinate 42,316, forward strand.
TTGTTGGACACGATTGTTTCTTTTGGAACCTTGATCAGATTTTTGGAAGATAGTAGCTTTCTTGAGGCCTTATCTCTCTATTGTCTCACAATCATTTTGTTTCACATTTCTATTTAGTAAAACACGTTTCCGGTCCCTGCATTGTTTCTATTTCCCATCTTAAACTATATTTGGTCTATGAACTTAATAACTACTTAGTTATAGTGTTTTTGTTTTATCTCTCGGGTTTTTTTTAAGATGTATTTTTTTCTAAAGTAAAATAATGATCACCATGGTTTGTTTATTTTTTTAGTAAAGTAGAGATTTTTTCTTAACTTTTATTAAGGAAATTGTTAAACTCTTAATATCTAAAGATTTAACATTTTCTCTCTTGGTCCTTAAAATATTTTTGTTGTTTTTCTTCATTATTATTTTCTCAAACAAAAATTTATTGACTATGATTTGTCTATTTTTTTTGTATAATTTCAGTTGATTTTACTTTAGTCAATTTATTTCTTTTCTTTTTATTTTGCTTTTACTATGTTAATGGTTGAACCATTCATTGAATAACATAAATTAAGCATAATTTTGTCTTCTTTTTATGATGTATTATTTTCTAAAGTAAAATATTGGTTACCATGGTTTGCTTGTTTTTTTTTTCTAGTAAAATAGAGCTTTTTCTTAAATTTTATTAAGTTAATTGTTAAACTATTAATACCTAAAGTTTTGACATTAATTTCTTTCTTTGTCCATAAACTACTTTTGTTGTTTCTTTTCATTATTATTTTCTTAAACAAACTTTAGTCACTATGATTTGTCCATATTTTGTATGATTTCGGTTAATTTTGATTTGGTCAATTTATATCTTTTCTTTTATTTTTGCCATTACTACGTTAACGGTTAAACCATTAGTTGATTAATATAAGTTAAACAAAATTTTGTGTTTTGATCATATATTTTCATTATTAATAATTGATTCCTTTATATTTGATCATGTATTTTCATTGTTAATAATTGACCAAATTGATTAACACAAATTAATAAAATTTTCATATATATCAAAAATTGGAATTTGAATTGATAAAAGATGAAATTTTTTAGTGAATTATTCTTTAATGACCAAAAAGATATCCATCATTTTAAACAATGTACAATATTATGTTTTATAGTTTTATATTTTGATAATAATTGATCTTTTTAATGATAAGAACATGACATAAAAAAAGCCTAACTCAAAATTAATATAAAATAAGGTTTTAATTAATGAACATAAATTTATGGCTTAGAATTCTTAAGTTATTATTATTAATATTTATTTTAATGATATATTTTTTAAAAAAAATATCCGTTACAATGTGCAGGTAAAAAATAACCTCATATACATCTAAAAGCCATACAAATTAATTGATCATGCCCGTCTAGCTCGAACATGTTGGTTAGGTATTGAGAGGAAGCTAATTAGTTAAGGGCAATTAACCTGCCTGGTAAGTGTTGATAAATCTCCTGCTACAGTGAAATCGGTGATTAGTGCATCATTAAGTACTATCAATTAAATAAAGACTAATGAGGTAGAAGTTGAATCTCAAAATCAACAAATTTTTACTCTTGATGTCTTAACCAACCCTATTTTTACTCTTGAATCTCAAAATCAACAAATTTTTACTCTTGATGTCTTAACCAACCCTATTGAACGAAGAAAACCGAGAACAAGAAAGAGTTTATCTTACACATGCTTCCATGTCTATTTTAGGACAAGAAAATAAGTTAAAGGATCTTTGAGAAATTTACCCATGTCTATTTTAGGACAAGAAAATAAGTTAAGGGATCCTTAAGTAATTTACCCATTAATAAAGTGTGCTGTCAAACACATGTAATTAATTCTTTGTAGAAGCCCATGTATCAGTTGTTATTCAAATCCTCCAAGCATTATTTTTCAGAAACATTGTCAAATTTTCTCTTTCATCAAGAAAGAACCCTTAACAATCTTTAGCGATAGTAATAGTAAAAGGAATATGAAACCTAGGTTGTACAATAGAGCAAAATCTTCTAAATTTGTCTCTCTCAAAAAATCAATATGGAAGTTCCTCAACAAGTACCATATATGCCAAAGCCTTCCTACAAGTCTTCATCAAAATTTTAATTACTCATCACATTCTCATCACAATCTCCACCCATCGTCATGTTAATACTTCTTCGTCTAAAATCAACTAAATCCTTGCACTTACCCTTTTCTTATGTGGTTCCTCAAATTAGTGGTGCTATCTGTCTTACTATGACACTTGTACACTTCACCACAATTAAAAAATTTACATTTGGTTTTATTCATGTCACTGACAAACTTGAAGTGTGCCCAATAATCTATCTTTTTTTTTTGAAGTTTTTGTCATCACTTTTTATGTGCAGTAGTGGTTGATACTTCATCTATATCTGTTTCTATGGTAGTTGATGCTTATCTAGATCGTGCGTCACTCATAATTGTGTCATCATGGTCATTGGTTTCCATATGAAAATTTAATACATCATTCACTATATTCTTATAAAAGCAACTGACAAATCAGTTAAAACAAACTAGAGATTCAAGTGAAATTAGTGCTTTCTAGCATTTTCTGAAACCACCAATCAAGGGCTATTATGACAACACCTAACTGCTAAGCAGAAACATAGTAGTTTTTGGCAATTAAAAGCCAACTAACATATGCATTTTGGTTCTCATTTGTAATAAAACCAGCTTTAGTTAAAGAAAAAACCAATTAAAGTTTTGATTCCAAGTATATGTAAAGAATGTTCTATTCAGAATCAAGACTTCAAGGTTTACGGTTTTACTCGCTTTATTTCATTTCAAATATTGAACCTGATTATTATAGTTTTGTCACTATTTCTTTTCAATTTTTGATTTCGCCATAACTGGTATCAAACAAACATATCAAAGTAGCATGCATCAGTTAAAAAAAAAAAAGTTCTTCTCATCCCTTGGAGATACTGAAGAAAAAGTTACAAATATTATTTAAAAGATAACAACATGTTTAGTCATCGAAAGGCTTTATTATTACATATTGCAATCAAGTAACTGTTGGGAAAACACAAGGAACTTTTAAAAATACATATAGATAAAATTTCTTTTAAAAAACAAAAGAACTAATTATTTTACCACAACTGCCACATTTTTCTTTCCAAAAATTTCATGCTTAGCCTAGAAAAGAAACAGCACAGAAGCAATTCATCAACATTGAAAGAAAAAAAAAGCACAAGGTAAATCTTCTACATCTATGAAATCCATCTCACTTTATAGAACCTAAATATATCAGTTGTGAACACAAAAACTCTGAAGTGAATGAAATAAACATGTGATTTTCTGGTTGGTGGCTATGAATCTAGACACAAGAGTACTAAAATATAAAAGTATGTAAAGTTTTAGGACTAAAAATGCTATTTTCCTTTGTAAGTTTTTCCATAGCTCATTACAGGGGTAAGGTTAGGTTGGATTAAACTACAAACAATCTGAACCACCCTCGATTCTGTTTGCTTAAGTTGGACAAAAGTTAATGATGAGTCACAAGTTGGTTCTGCTATTGGAAAACCCATTAGTTTTCAGGTTAGTTTATGCTTCATATGAACATAACATGAGATAAAACTAAATTGAATATAATACTCCCTCGATCTCATAAAAGTTATCATTTTTACTATTCATAGCAATTAATTTATAATTTATTTCTTTCAAAATTTATCATAAAAATATGTACTTTTATATGAAAATGGAACTCTAAAGATTATAGTTTCAAAATATCATTTTTAAGAATTTTTTTTAAATACATATTAATATGAATATATTCAAGACAAACTTCAGTAAAAAAACAAAAGGTAAAAAAGCTAACTGGTAGGAAACAGATGGAGTATGTATTATGATGGAGTTCTTTTCTTTTAGATCTAAAACTTTATTACGATGGTGTATTTTTCTTTCAGATTTAAACACACAAGACTTGACCCAACCTCATGCTATTGTTTTCCTAGTTAGCTTTTGTGGTTTGAATTTACATGTGTATTTAAACTTTGAGGTAGTTATGAATTGTGTTAAATAATTCTTAATGTGGTGAACATAGATTAATTCAATTACATTTCAACTCTTAAGTTGTTGTTTTGGATGAAATTTTATTACATTTTACAATTGTCATAGGCATGCAATGAAAATTGAAAAGAATAAAAAACTAGAACCGAAATAAATGAGCTATAAGTCTGATTCTTTTTTATCTGGAATTGGGTTAAAATTTAGACTGGGTTGGTTCTACTATAAAACTGACCCAACACAAACCTTTGCTACATAATTTTGGAATTAAATTTTTTGTTGGAGGAATTTTAGAGATAAAAATTTAACCATTAGGGGTTTTGTATTTTATAGCTAAATCGCTTACAAAGTCGATTTGAAGAACTTGCACGGCTAAGGCCTAAGGGACAAGCAGGCTAAACTTAAGTGGCATAATGAGTCAAAGTATGCAGTATGATGGCTTTATGAAGTTGAAACTAAGCTCAGAAAAACAAAAAGTCAAACGGTCAAAATTATTCATCCACCTTTACAGCATGTTAGATATTTTTATTTTTCACAGTTCGTTAGATTTTCAGCTTTTCCTTAATTTTCTATTCGGTGGTTGGAAAAGGAAAAGCACCCATCACCTAACTTTCTACTCAAAAAGAAAAATTGTAAGTACAAACATAGAAGAGAAAATAAAATAAAAATTGTATATCGGCCAAAATTAATTTTGACTGGCCCAAAAAAGGTTAAGTCTTCGAACCTAACCTAACATGTGAAACTCGACGCTACCTATCTCCAGTTTCTTAGATTGTGGACTGTACTTGTCTTCCATGTCTTCCCTGCACTATCTTCCCTTCTCACATCTTTTCTTGCGGCATCGGCATCGGCCGGAGATAGAGCCGACCCTAACCTAACATGTTAAACTCAACCCTACCTATCTCCAGTTTCTTAGATTGCGGACCGTACTTGTCTTTTCTGTCTTCCTTGCACCGTCCTCCCTTCTCACATTTTCTCTTGTGGCACCGGCATCGACTAGCACATGAGCACTTTTGATTCGTAATTATAATATATATATATATATATATGTATATATATATATATCCCTGCTTCTTCTACATGAATCTGCATACTTCTTTTACACGGATCTACTTTAGTTTGTTTGTCCTGATAAGTCATCGGTTGGCAAAAAGATGAAATCTATTTTGACCGTGATTGTTCTAGAGTTAGAAAATATGATGATCCACAGACCTGTGAGTTTTGGCTATCTTTCTGTGATTGGTAGTGGTGGCGGTGGCGGTACTTGATGACGAGTTGCATGATAGTACACTCGCTAGGCGATCACCATCACTAGCATGCCGTTGATAAAGCCAGACCTCTATCAGCAAGGCCCAAAGCCAAGGATACGGGCACCACCATCACTAACCCGTGATGATTTTATCTGAAGGCCGCTCACATAACAGCAGCCTCGAGGCCTTCTAAACTTGTCTTCTTTTATATCTTCCTTGCACCGTTTCCTTTTCTTTAACATCGACATCAGTCAAATATGAGTACTTTCAGTTCGTAATTGTAATATATATATATATATATATATATATATATATATATATATATATTTCTACACGGATATGCTTTGGTTTGTTTGTTCTGAAAAGTAACTAGTTGGTAGGAATGTGAAATTTGGTTTGACCATGATTGTTCTAGAGTTAGAGAAGACGACAATTCACAGACCTGGGATTTTCGGCAATCTTTCTAGGATTGGTGGTGGTGGTGTTGGCGAGCTGCACAGCAGGGCACTCACTAAGCGATCACCATTACAAGCATCCGAATGATGAAGCCAGGTTTCTGTCACCAAGGCCTAAATCTGAGGATGTGGATGCCACCATCGCCAACCGTGACCCTTTGTTTCGAAGGCCACTCACATAACAGCAGCTTCGTGGCCTTCTAGACTTGATCTCTTCAATAGGATTTCTGGTCTTTAATTAATTTATTTCTTTCCTAGAATGAAGGCCAGTGGCTTAACACATGATTGTTTAGTCAGTTATTGGTTATCTGATTTGTTATCCTGAGGAAATAATGAGGTTCCTAGCGTTGCTTCCATTCTCAAATTCAAAAAAGCAATACTTCATGGTTCACATAATGAAATGTTGACACTACACAAAACTAAAGCAACAACTTTGATTTATATGTGCAGCTTTTTCTCTAGTCCTTCTTGCCATCTGTGAGTGAGGGTTATTTGTGGAAGAGGGCAAAGTGTTACACACGAAGGGGAGGGAAAGAAAATGATTAGGGACCAATAGGGAAGAGGAGCAAGCAACCCATCAAACTTAGGGGACTGTCAGGAGAAAAGATCTTAGCAAAATAACAAATGTAGCCCGTGCAAAATAAAAATGTCAAGCAAAATGAAGTATTAACTTATATCAAATAAAAGGTCTGATAGAAGCAAATAAGAATGTGGGAAAAAATAGAGTAGTATGAGAGCTATTTATAAAAACATGGTCTCCCCTCCATAAGAAAAGTAAAGGTTATTTATAGGAAAGTTAAGTGCATAGGATTGCGCCACTTGTTTTTAAGTCAACGGTAAAGAAAAGTGTAATGATCATCTTTGGGTAAAGGCTAAAATTTTGGGCTTTTGGGTTTACTGGATTGGTTGAAAAATCCAACGGGCCTTGCTTCGAGCCCACTAAGCCAGAACTCCCTAAAATCATCCCTTTACGATGTCAAACTAAATTTCTTACCCAAAATTTTAAATCCAACATCGTCTAACCTGAAACAATCAAACGGTCAGTTAGATTTTTTTTAATAATTAATAAATAAATTGATAAATATAAAATAACCAAATTCCACCATTACACCATCCATTCCTTGCTTGTCATTCTTGGTCTCCTTCTTCTCCTTTTTCTTCTGCTTTGCTATCCTTGCTTCCTTCTTCTTCTTTTTGACCTGCAATACAGTAAATCTTAAGAATGTTTCATCAAAAGGTAGCTTTTTAGATAAACAACTAGAGGAAATAAAAAGAAAGAAGCAGAAATCTGTAGAAGAAAGGAAGAATAGACATTGACAAAGGGAAGAGAAGAGAAGCAGGATTAAGACAGGAGACGAAGAACAAACATATAGGGAGAGTGAAAGTAGAAACACGTAGTAGAAAAGATTTAATTCATCATTTTTAACATATCCCCCGGTTACAAGAGCTTCCCCCTTTATATAAGGAGTTAGAATTCTCTTGACCCCATCTAGAAACATCTCACACAATTGCCAAGTAATCTAATAACTTGCTGACAAGTGGACAAAAATATCCACGTAAGAGCCGACTAGACTTCTAAATTTTTAGGCATGTATCAATGCATCTCCCTTAAAACATACTTGCCCTCAAGGATGAGAAGCAAGTAAACCATACCTAATTTTCAGAAACATCTTCAGTCGTAGTAGAAGCAAGACACAAACTCAACTAGAGACAATTAACCTAGATTATTTAGCTTGTTAAAGAAGTAACTACTAAGGCATAGCTAGTCCTTGAGTATGCATTCAACCCTACCCACGACATTGAATGGTAGAAAATCTAAGCATTGGATACTCTGATTCCTCCAAGACTTGTGAAGTGTCCAAATAGCTCATGTCTTCATTTTTGTGTAGCCCCAATTTAGCTTTATCCATGTTGAAAACTAACTTGCAGTAGCCAATTTGTATCTTTGTGCCACCTATTGATATGCTTAAATGAGTTAAAATGTTATTGCCACAATATTGTACTTCTTTATGCCAAATATACCTACACATTTTAACGGAATCAACACAAAATGTAGTGTCATAACGGCCCATGCAATCTCCAGCAACCACACCTCCAATAACAAATGATTTCTCCCTACCAACATTCAAGGACACACTTGCATTCCTAGATATCAATCCACAAATTTATAGTTTATGACATGTTTTATCACCAAGGCCTGAATCTTCATGTTCTTATGAATACAACCATTTAACAATATAGAACCCTTTGTTTTGGCCATGTTGGTAGCTTCTTCAATGTCCTATTTTCCATTATCCAAAGTTATATTCTAAACAATTTTAGAGCCGGCCTTTGCAGAAGAATTCTCTTCGTGTGTAGTGGCCTCCAAGTCTTCTTTAGTTTTGGAAAGTAATCCACGAGCGACTCTTATGCCTTGAATTTCCATAAAGCATGAGCAAGTGTGTTTTGTTGAATCTCCAGCAATTCTAATTGAGCAGTCTCCATCTAGATCATGTGCTTTTAGTTCATGTTCCATGGTCTTGTTCATTTCTTCGAGCTCTTTGTTGCCTATACCTTGATTAGTTTTGGTGCTAGCCTTTATTGCTGCTTTTTCTTATGATCAAAGGTCTTAAAGCGTTCCCTATTGTAGGAACTTAAAGCACTGCTTCTGAGTAGTTCTTGAAATGGCATAAAGCCCAAACCCTTGTGTTCAATTGATTCTTTTGCAGTAGCATTAACTTTTCTGTTCCAAGCATCTAAAGGAAGTTCCTGCAATTCTGCCAATGTTATTGCATTGATTAGAGTTTTGGGCTTAAATGCTCTAACAGGGTTCTGAATCTCTTCCTTTAATCCCATAAGAAAATAAGATACTACTATTTCTCCAAGCTCTATCATATCTATTATCTATTAATAGATATGAAAATATATCTATTATTTATTAATAGATATGAAAGCAGCAAAAAAAAAGACAATATAGGAAAATCATGTTCCCATAATTTTTATTCCAATTATTAAATGCTTGCCATATGTACTTGCAAGCCTATTTTACCCATTATATGTCACATGTCTTCTCTATATTTATTTTCCTCACATTTTCAGTTTCTCCCACGTTCCCATCAAAAAAATTTTAATTCAAATTTATTTTTATTATCCCATTTTAAACCCACGACCCACATTCCTATTTTTTTTTATATATTTTTTCATATGTCCCAACTCCCACGTTCTTCATCACAATTTTATCCATCCAGTTTTTTTCTAACCAGTTTTAGAACTCACATCCAGGAGTTAACCACTATATTGTCCTTACCTACTTCCTCACTTATCCACAATTTAGTTTCAGTTACAAAAAGTGACTATATATAATTTACAGCGAACAATAGTTTTTGCTTCCATAAATTCTTAGTTCATTCGCCCTAGCACCACCAATCCTTCTGATGTAGAGCATTTATGTGCTTCATCAACCAGGAGGCTCAAGCACCATAATTCTGTCATCTAGCCTTTACCTGCACCCCTTAAAAGGCTATACAACTTTAGCATCAGCTAATTTTTTGTGAAAGAAACAATTTATATTATTAACATTTTGAACTGATAGAAAACTATAGCAACTAGTAGCCAGCAGAACGAAGCAAAAACTACTCACAAAACAAGTATTCTACTTCCTATTTATTTCTAATCAGTGTTTTCAATTTAATAATCTAAATTGTTTCTGTGCTTTCATGTCAGGAGAAAGTAAACTCATTTGAGCAGAATCAACAAGACCAACCAGCAAAATAATCAGGGTTTCAATTTACCATCACTTTTATGTTATGCCTATATTTTCCTGCTTTGTTTATTTTGTCTTGCTTGCTCTATATATTGCAAACTTTAATATAATTTCTAGCTTTTAGTGTATGTTGTCGTGGTTGGTGTTTGTGTGCAACATATCTCTATTTTATGCATCAATATGAATTCCCACAAAATTTAATTTACCAAGGACATTTTTCATACACAATGTATTGATATGCAATTAAAATTTATTTACGTGTCCAGTTTATGTTCACTATTAATAACAAACTAATACACCAGGAATGAATGAAATTAATATTAAAAATTTTAGAGGGTAAATGCAGTGTGGTGATTTTTATTGTTTCTCAAGTTATTTACTGTTTCAATTTTCATACTTTTTAGAGTAGGAACAAATCTCATTTTAAGCTTCTAAAACAAATTTCTTCAAATTAAATCTGTTCTCTCCAGTTCCATAAGGAATCAGTCAAACTACTTCATACTTGAATGGTGTTCTTACTTTTTTTTTCTAACCCCTATAATCTCTTTTTCAGTTCTAATGGATTACCTAGAGGTTTTCTTAATTGAGTTTGTGAGAACTCTTGACCGCATTTGTCAGAAGTTCAAAAAAGTTTGGCTTACTTGCACTAGCATTGATGAAGGAGGAAAAATAAGGTGCAGTGTTGAGATTGAACTCAACATATTAGAGGGGGAGAAGAATTTTGTTAAGGTGCAGGGATTCTTGGCCAAGAATCTTTATGATGCAATGAAGGGAGCAATGAAGGCAACTTTACAGAGGCTTACCAGCTTTCATAATTTATACATTCTTGATGTCAACTTTGAGGCATGTTTGGTTTTGAGGGACCGGTTGGCAGAGAAACAAGACGAAACCTAAAGGCTCAAGTATGAGTTGGATCTGGTTAAATTTAACCAAAGTTGCTTGCGGAATGTGTTTGAGGATGAAATTGGTGAGCTCCACGCCAAGGTGGCTAAACTCAAAGAAAGGTTGGCCTTCTATGAAAGCTCAGATGACCAGTCTATGGAGAGTGATCCATTGGAGGCTGGGGCTGCTTTTAATGATTTCTATGATTAGGGGTCATTTTATATTTGTGTTTTACTTTTAAGAAATTGGCAACTTACTTCTACCGTTTTCTTTTTTACTCTGTTTAAGACTCTGTTATACATATGTCTTCAATTATTTTGCCAGCTTTTAATTTTAGTTGTTACGAGGAGCATGGAAGCCGCACGTTGCAGTGATTCATATGACCATTACATAAATTCATGAAAAGATGTAGAGACTTGATATAATAAAAAAAAATATGTTTTCAAGTTTCAGCCATTGTAATTTTGGAGCAAACTAATGTTCACATTTTGCTAGGTGAAAACTGGAGTAAAATATGTTATTACTAGAAACCTAAGAGAAACAAATCATGGTTAGCAATAATTTGCTTTAAAAGACAATAAAAAATGATAAAAAAAAATTGGAAACCAAGACAACAAATGGAAAGATCTGATGGTCCGCATATTGTAGTAGATATTTTTTTATAATAAATTTTAATAATAACAGTGCGACACAAAAGAAGTTACATGCTTCAAAATAATACATATTTGGTTTGTCAATTAAAAACAATCCAATAAAAATTCTCAACTCCTATTAACACAAAATTTAATTTTTAATATCGATGAAAAAATTATTTAGAAAAATTTACTCCCAAATTTAACAATTATGGACCAAATTGCTTTAGTAACCTATAGAGCTTGAAATAATTAATTAATGTAACAAATCTTAATAATCAATAATGAAAGAATAATAATAGAAATAATGATTAAAGCTTTATTTTAGAAAACAAAAATAAAGAAAATCAATAAAAAAAATTAGGATCAAGTCAAAAAAAAAAGGAAAAGCTTTAGGCATTAAGGATTTAACAATTGACTTAATGGAAATAAAAAATTGTATAACTAAAAAATAAACAAATTATGATCACCAATGTCTTACTTTAAAAGATAGTATATAAAAAACAACAAAAAGAAAAACTTGAGGGCCAAGAGAACAAATAGAAGAATTAATTAAATAGTTATAAAATTCAGGGACTAAAATGTAACACAAACATAACTCAGGTCCAAAAAGAAAATTAGAAAGTTACGGAATGAAATCACATTTTAACCAAAAAAACGTGAGACAGATGAAAACCGGAAAAATTGCAACCTAAGCCCTCATAAAAGCAAGCGCCTTATGAAATGAAATAAAACAAAAAAAAAAAAGAAAATTGTATCCTTAAAAAAGAAAAAAAAAAAAAAGAGCAAAAGAAAAAAAAACTTGCTGAACCATGACCCAAAATAAACTGGGCTCAACAAGTCTAAAAGTCCAAAACCGAGTTACCGTTTATCCAACAGTACCAATGTTGATATTTAGAAGTATAGTGTAATGTAATTACTACTTTGCATGTTCTCCTTTTTCATACTTATAACCTTATTACCACTTTTACAAAACCTCATTACATTTCTTAAAATACATATGAAACTATGAACTTGGGAATTCGTCAGTACTGACTATGTAACTCTTAGTCTAGCTAAACTATTTTTACTCTTTTAACCAATTCATACTTTTTACAATCCAAGTGGTAGCCATGATTTCACAGGAAATAGTTTTCAAGTTTACCTCATACTTTTCCCTTTTAATCTCTCTGAACCTTCGTTTATGAATTCGTTCTTCATCTCATCCTTCATTATTGGCCTAAAAAAACAAAAAAAAAAGTTCATTAATGACCATCTACATGTTAGGTCAACTCAAAGAAAATAAAGCAAAAGTAAAGGGAAACAAGGTTCCGAAAGCTTACTATTGCCGACATAGGACCACTGGGAAAGGAATGGCAAAATGGTCTCGGTTCATCCCTTTCTATTGTGTGCTACTTATCATTTCATCTCATTCAAAAACAAGGGAAGGGTATGTGAGATATATGTTTGGTTGGACAAAATGAAATAAAATGAATCTAATGGTACGAGTATGCAAAGGTGCTTTAACCTTTTTGAATTAATCTCCGCTGCCAACAGCCGTGCGTGCAATGCACGCAATTGTTTAGGTGGCGAATGTCCAATCAAGCCCTGCATCACTGATAAGTCAAAGTAAAAACACCTCATCCCATACCTGACGTCAGATCTGTTCTAAAAGACAAGCCTGCAATATTTTTTATAGATCTAGGAAAACCTTTGTCAAACCTAAAAAACTTGGGTCAGAAAACATATAGATCCGCCACTGACGAAGCAAAAAAATGCTTAGTTTCAAAGAATCTTGGAGAAAACCCAAACCTAAAGTTTGACCGGTGATTGAACGAAAACCCTTGCAAATCAAAGAAGCTTGGTTTAGAAAAAAGTTGCAAATGAATAGATTGTGAATCTGAAAATGTTTGCATTTCTTATTTCTGGGCAAATTTTTTTCCCTACGGCGGAGCTGTCGCCGTAAAACTGATGATGGTGTACTTGGCTCATAGTGCACCTCCTTTAATACAAAATCAAATTTTAGTGTCAGTTATAACTTTAAGCCTTGGATACTTATTTAACAGAGAAAGGTTTTGCACAAAATAGATCTAAGAAAATGTGTTATCTTTTTTGAAGATTCATTTTGAGTGAGTTAAACAGAAGAAGCCATAGAATGAAGGTACCAAAAAAACCCAAAAAAGAAGACCGAAAACTTGAAAGTCGAACTTTTCAACCCAAATTTATGGAAAAGTAGAGGGAATTTAGCCGAGGTTCTTCAGAAAAAAAGAATGAGGGGGAAATGATTAAAGGGCCTTTTAAATATATTTGCAAAATAGCCACCATATAGGGTGGCTCCGCCACCAAAAGTTCATCAATACGGCTACCCTAACCGGGAAATCCACCCCAACGGCAATGGCGATGCTAAGAAATCTACCTTAGCAGCGGTGGCAGCGCCAAAAATTATTCCCCCTGGCGGCTAGCAATTGGAAAATTCAACCATCCCCAGCCGTCCTCTAGAAAACCCAAATCAATGTTATAAAGAGGTGAACGAGTGAGGCAGGTTAAAGAGAGAGAGAGATGGAGAACTTGGCTAAATGGCTGCACATTAAAAAAAAAACGGTCTATATAGTCTACCTGACCAAAAAAATTGCACTGTTTTGTCACTTAAGTCTCTTCTATGTTCTAATTTTGCCCCTAATTTCTATAGCCTCTTTTAGTTCCACCCAGACACCTCAAACAAGTCAGTTTAAGCACTCCATTCTCTGCTTATACTTTGCCTTACGTTACCCACTATTTGGAAATTTAAAATTCTTTAACTTTACATATTAGCTTATTAGTATTATTTTCAAATATTTACTGGGCTCTTCTTACAGCCCATGAGTTTTAAATTACATTGTTTGAAAAGTTAAGGCCACATCCTCTTAAATATTATTCTCAAATTTTTTCTACAATAATTACAAACTTTTATTCTTGTAAAAAAAATTACATACATCATACATACGGATCCTTCCAAAAAAGTTTGTCACTCTAAAACTTAGCTTCCTATCAACACAACGTATTTTTCAGGGAGAAAACAGTTGACTTGTTTCATTAATTTCACCTGTTAATTTATTTCACATATGTAAATCTTTTTAATTTATTTCTTTCCATTAGAAAATATTTTGTAAAGGGTTCGATGTTTGTCTTATGTTGGTCAAACTTATGTCTTTGTAGCAAACATTATTCCGTAGATGTTGTAATACACAATACTCGTTTTTACTCTTCTCATACCAAGTAATTAATATTTTCACGATGTGACGAGTGCAGCAAACGTTATTATAACAATTACTTAGCCGTCCCTCAAATAGGTTATGGAATTAGTTGTTCAACAAATGTTCAAATTGGTTTTGATACTCCCTAATAGTGCCTACTTTTCAAAACGTAAGGAGTTGTGAAACAGGATCATCAAAAGTTTCAGATTCAGGAGTATCAATGCTAATTCCAACAACTTTTAGAGCTTCTATTATAGAGAATTTGGCTGGTAATTCAGGCTCAGGCTTACTTCTAGGGATATGGGCACCTTGATAACTAGTGTCATGATTTAAACTTTTCGTAGAAACACATGAAAGAGGAATAGAACTCAGATTAGTCACCTGCGAATGGGAGACATATTTTGGCCTCTTGCCCTACATTTTGAAACCCATACTCGATGCAGGTTCTTGCTCGTGACCAAATCCAACAATTGGTACCTCAACTTCACTTGATAATATTTCTTCCGCCACGGTTGTTGAGCTACATTAGTTAGGACATTCTGTCAAACACTTGATAGCCATACAAGCAAAACACTTCTCGTTGCTGCAATGAAGGCCAAGGACATGTCTAACTCCGTGCCTTTCTCATCCTAGAATATCCCGAGCTTCCACTGTTGTCCTCAAAACACTAATTGGTTCCATCACCGGCATTGTCACGAGTAACCCATACTTTCCTTTTTAGTTCAATGAGGGCTTGACCATTAGCAGTCTGTAACTCCGCTGTCACTTGAAGTTGAGTCTCCCTTTGCTTAACCCATTCATTCAACTCTATCTTCCACGCTGATTGTTGTGTTTTTGCCATGGCCAAAACCAAAACCTTGAATTCATCATTTTTAACATATCCCCCAATTACAAGAGCTTCACCCCTGTTATACAAGGAATTAGAATTCTCTTGACCCCATCTAGAAACATCTCACAAAATTGCTAAGTAATCTAATAGCTTGCTGACAACTGGACAAAAATATTCACATAAGAGCCGACTGGACTTCTAAATTTTTAGGCACGTATCAACTCTTTCCTTCCAAACATGGTTAAAGAAAAACTGAACAGAACAATATCGTTCCCTCAATACATCAAATCAAATCAAAATTTCCAATACTAAGAACCTTTTGCTCAATTTCCAATATCATCGTTTGTGAAAAATTAGAATTTTAATTCTAGCAAAACCCTAGGGATATAGATCAAATCAAAGATCTACTATACCATTCCACAATCTTGTTATTGACACACACAACAGCAACAATCTGAAAAAAGCACAAGAAAACATTAACATTGAAAATAAATTGGAAAACGAGAAAGTAAGAGGTTTACCCAACAGTCCACAACGTGGAGATTTAGATGCTTTCATTCTAGATACTTACCCTTTGCATCCCTCACATTTGTGCCATAGACCTTGCAAAATCCAGGATCATTTGCTCCAACCATAGAAAATTCACGTTTCTGCTAGGGTTTTATCTTTAAATGGGGAAACTGTTTAGAATGTTATGGGTTTCATGAGTGCGTAACTAAATATTGAAGTATTTTCTTCCTTTATTTTTTTCTTTTTTTTTTTCAGAAAAAAATCAAACCAATTTGGCTTTGTATTATTGGGTTACAGTTAAGCCGATTTTACCAACACTACAACAAAAGGGATCATAGGCAACGTTTTTTAGGACCTTTATTGACGTTTTAAAGCGTTGAGATGCATTTACCAACTATTTATAGAAACGCAAGAAAAAAACGTAGTCTAGGAACACGTTGGTAAAGATTGTAGGTATTTCCCACGTTTTATAAACGCAAGTAAATGTCTATAATCAGTGACGTTTTTAATTAAAAAAGTCGGTAAAGTACCATATTTAGTGGCATTTTTATCTAGAAAACGTCACCAATATACTATATTCAGTAGCTTTTTCTATGAAAAATCATCGGCAATGTACTTGGTACCTTGAAATTTCCTAGCATTTTTTGAACAAAACGCAACTAGTAAGGGGTAGATAAAATATTAACTTTCCCCTTTCAGCATATCATTGTCCACCTGTTTCTTAACTTGGGATCAAAAAATTATATTACTATTATCAATGTAAATTGCAACAAAATCCAATTTGAAGCTTAAAACATCAAATAATGAAATTTTTTGCATTAATAGATATTGCAAAAAATTCATACATATAGAAATTCTAAATATGAAAATATGAATTTTTCAGTGTTGCATTCATTTTAATTCCTACTAAGAAATTCAGACATTTACTAAGAAATAAAAGTAAAACAACAAGTTGGAGCTCCACAAGTACAGATTCATCTCCAAAAACTCCATAAGTACTATCAATTCCTATTGCATCAACACTCAAAATCTACAAAAAAGAAAATTAGAAAGAGTTAATCAAATAGATCAAACACAAATAATGATGCTTTAAAAATTTAGAGTCAAGAAAATAAAAATTGAAAATAGGCAATTTCCCAGTTTCTTGAATGCAAGTGCTAAGGGGTTGTGCAGCAACGACAATTATAATAGTAATTCACCATTTTCTTAGATCTTACCATATATATATATATATATATATATATATATATATATATATATATATATATATATATATATTCCTTTTGGCTATCAATAAGTTGAACATAGAATTAATGATACGGTTCAGTTTGTAACATTTTGCTCTTCAACAGTTAAGTTAGATGTTTATGTGGAAGGAACAAAAGTCAATGAACTATCATAAGATAAGCAACCAGATCAAACTTTGCTAAGCCAAGACTAATGTATAAATTTGTTTTTGTGGTTACTTATACCACCTGGCACAGCATAATGCATTACATAATAGAATGCCGAATCAAAATACAATACTTACACAATAAAGCAGCCGGGGCTTTGATGTCTTTCCTTTCTTGCCATCTCTTTCCTCCTTGGAGGTTGAGGATTGACCTTTATTGCAGTATCAAAAATAGCTTTGACATTTTAGAAAATTAGCAAATAGAGACAATGGGGATTCAGTAATTGAAAAATTGGAATATAATCCAAAGAAAAAAATAAATGAACTGCAATCTATACGTTGAGAGTCAAATTACACATCCAAATCACGTTCACCTACTGACTCATAAAGCTGCAATCGATATATGCTGCAACATTTCATCTATCTAACCAGGCGTTAGGTTTTAGCTAGGATTTGATCTATCTTATACATATGTAGATGTACTACTAGTTAATACATATACACAAATATATGACAGAAAATTAGAGTTAAGGGTCCATAAGATGAAGTTCAACTAGTTTGCTGCTAGTATTACATTGCATTTGTAAGATGATTCCTGTAATGGAAATCTCATCTCTCATTCAATATTCACATGTGTATATAAAAATTCTAAACTTCTATATTCATAAGAATTGAACCTGAAACATTACTTATGGAGAACTAAGTTCCTTGCCACTTGAACCAAAAGACATTAGCTTTTAATTTGCTTGTTCTATGGCAAGCATGATTTGATTAATTAGCAACTAGCTATAGACATAGTGAACCCAAATAAAAAAACATGAACTTCATATGTTTAATTCATGCCTACTAATTTACTCAGAATCTAGACTCCTTAATTTTATTAATTTATACATATAGGAATCTTATTAAAAGTAATTCTCATACAGAACAAATGAAGGGAAATGAAATTGCAAAACAAACCAAAATAAAGTAATGATGAAGTAATGATATGAAATAGACATCTCGTCTGGGTTTCTTGGAGCTTTTTGCCTTCTGTCACACATAAGAAATGAGCACTTCATTCTCCCAGTGTCCATTCCTTTCCTTCCCTCCAAACTTAAACACACTGCAACCTCTCTCATGGATCTCCAACTTCCTTACTTGTTCGCAGTTTTTGTTATCCTGATTGCCCTTAAAAGCTTGAACATACCAAAATCCAAAAGGGCATGCTCAAAGCTGCCTCATAAGCCACGTGAGCTACCAGTCATTGGAAATCTACAACACCTTGCTGCTACATGCCCTCTGATTCATCGGTCCTTGAAGGACCTGGCCAAGACTTATGGACCTTTCATGCATCTAAAGCTCAGTGAAGTTGATACAATTGTAGCTTCCACACCTGAAATGGCCAAACAAATCCTGAGAACACATGAATTAGTATTTGCAAATAAACATCATTTTTTACTACCAAGATCTGTACTTATGACTTCAAAGATATTGGCTTTGCCCCTCATGGCAAGTATTGGAGGCAAATGCAAAAGCTGTGTGTTACAGAGCTTCTAAGTGCAGATTTTGTCAAGTCTTTTCGTTCCATAAGAGAAGAGGAAGCATCAAATCTTATCAAAGGGATCAGTGAAAATGGTGGAGAGCTGTTTAACCTCTCGGAGAAAGTGATGGCAATGACATTTGCTATAACAGCAAGGGCAGCCTTTGGTACCAAATGTAGAGACTAGGCTAAGCTAAAACAAGTTGTTTCAGAACTTTAGGCTTGGGTTAGGTTTTTGTTTAGCTGATCTTTATCCTTAAAAAAAAATTGCTCTATCTTGTAAGTGGGTTAAGAATAGCACTTGAGAAGCAATTCAAGAAGAGTGATCGGATGCTTGGAAACATAATCCAAGATAGGAAACACATCAGAACAACAATAAAAAATAGAAAAGGAGACGCGGAAGAAAGTCTGTTAGATGTTCTCTTATCAACTTA
Organism: Aquilaria sinensis; assembly: GCA_005392925.1. NCBI lineage: Eukaryota > Viridiplantae > Streptophyta > Magnoliopsida > Malvales > Thymelaeaceae > Aquilaria > Aquilaria sinensis. The sequence continues at coordinate 61,216 of SMDT01001377.1, forward strand.
GGAGTATGGTAAATTTTGCATCAACGACTCAAAACAGTGCTCCTGGTGTGGAAATTCTTGCGTATAATACAAGTACCCTTTTTAAGCATAGATTTGATGCAGTAACATTTCTGCTGAGTAGAAAGTTGTGAGCAATTCAGTTTGACTTAAAGCATTAGCATAAACAGGATATTTTCATTGCTGGAGTTGACACTTCATCATCACCTGTGGAGTGGGCAATGTTTGAAATGATAAAGAATCCAAGGGTGATGAGGGAGGCACAAGTGGAGGTGAGACAAGTCTTCAAATGGAAATAAAAAGTGGATGAAGCAGGAGTTCATGAACTGAAGTAATTAAATATGGTTGTGAAAGAAACCATGAGACTTCACCCAGCTGTACCACTGCTGCTTCCAAAGGAAAACAGCCAGAGATGTAAGATTGATGGGCATGAGATACCTGCTAAATGCAAAATCATGGTTAATACATAGGCAATCAGCCAAGATTCTCGCTTCTGGGAACAAGCTGAGAGGATTTACCCTGATATTTCATATCATTACTTTATTAAACACCAAATTTGTCCTCTCTTCCTATGGGTCTGAAAGTAATTCTCATACAGAACAAACCAGAATCTAGCCATCATTTGAGCTGGCTCTTAAAATCTGAAACTAGCTACCTTTACTGATCAACTGAATGAAAGGAAATGAAATAACAGCTCTCAATCCTATATGCTTACAGTGTAAGATGAGGATTCGGGAGCAAAATCATTTAGATTCACAAATATTGAGAATTATCATAATCATTTCAATACAAACCAACTACTACATTAGACAATGACCCAAAACACAAACTGTTCTCTTGTTCAATCCATTGCCATCAGATCGAAAGGAGGCTAACGGCGACAGGTTATGCTTCGAAGTTAACTATCAAAATTCAGGGAAGAAAAAAAAAGATAAGGAAATGTAGATCAAACTCACCAAGATCTGTACACACATAGCCGGAAACAGGCAATGACAAAACTATGAAGAATCGACAGAATGTGGTTGGAGCTAAATGTTGTAGTCCGTGAAACTGTATCTTTGCTTGGAGATGGCCATCGAGCGCCAACGGCACAGGGTTTTGCTTACTCTCGCATTTCTCTAGGTCCCTCACACTTTTTTTTTTGTTTTGCTTGTGGCATAAGGTTTCTCTGAGTCATTTTTTAGGCTTTTTTTTTCATAAAACATGTTGGGTTTGTTGATGCGTTTTGCAGTTTTGATTTGTTAGTGGGCTTAGGGGTTTAACTGCTTTTTTTTTGAACTAGTAGCCCTTTAGTAGTACTTTTAGCTTCATTTTTTTTGCAAAATAGTCACTCTTCAAGAGATCTTTTGCAACTGATTTTTAAAGTGTTGAGCTTAGAAGGCTCTATGGCTGCATTCTGTAAAATTAGTCAGGCCTAACTAGATCTTTACCAACATTTTATCCATAATGTTGTTAAAGTTATGTCACCTATATACCTTTTTGTTGTAATGCAAGCTGCAGCTGTTACTTTTTTCATTAGCTTCTTGGAAGGTGGCATAGACATCAAGATAGGTATAAAGATGAGATTCTCTAAAATTAAAAAGTGAGCTAAAAACTTAAAGTGGATCTGATGTTGGTCTTGTTGATCAATTCTATCTATAATGGTGGAATTTGGTTATTTTATATTTGTCTATTTATTTATTATTTATAAAAAAGTCTTACTAAGAGTTTGATTGTTTCAGGCTAGATGATGTTTGATTTAAAATTTTAGGTATGAATTGTAGTCTGACATCGTAAGGAGATAATTTTAGGAAGTTCTGGCTTGGTGGGCTCAGAGCAAGACTTGTTGGATTTTCCAACCAACCCGATAGACCTAGAAACCCAAAAATAGCCTTTACCCAAAGATGATTGTTACACTTTTCTTTACCGTTGATCTAAATATAAGTGGTGCAATCCTATGCGTCTAACTTCCTTATAAATAGCCATTATTTTCCTTATGGAGAAGAGGCCATTTTTACAATCATTCCACCATCTAAAGCTTTTATACTATTTCATTTCTTACCTACATTATTACTTACTTTTGCCAGGCTTTTTATTTGATATAAGTCAATACTTCATTTTGCCTGGTATTTTATTTTGCTCAGGCTTTTATTTCTTATTTTGCTTGAGATTTTTTCTCCTACCAATCCCCTGAGTTTATCAGGTTGCTTGCTCCTCCTCCCTGTATGCCCCTAATCATCTCCTTTCCCTTTTGTGTGTAACACTTTGCCTTCCTCCACAAATAACCCTCACTCACACTATTTATATGCATTATTATTTGATGGTGCGCTTCAACTTTAAGAAGAACTAATGTGCTGATGTGCTACTAATTGCTGGGGTTGTGGGTTGTACCAACTATTTCACAAGTTTAGACAACTTATTCCATTTTCAGTCTTCTACTCAGAAGACTTTCTGGTCTTCTTCTTTCTACTATCACCACATGTATATATATCTTCACCTATCTTGTGAGATTTTCCCCAGCTTTTTATAATGCCATTATTGTATCTCCATTTTGGGATAAGAAGTTACTTTCACTTGGACTCTCAGAAAATGGTAGAAACCTTCCATGGAGCTTTGCCCTCACCATCTTATCTTGGTTTTACAATGACATTGTTTTGTGATTACAGGTAGTGAAGTCAATTAGGTTGTTTTGTAAGCTATTATGTTGCTCTTAGCATATATGTGTATGTGTGCACACGTGGGTAGGCTATAGGGTTGGATAGGTAAAGTTGTATGCTTGTACTACTACTAATTGTGTGCTCATTTCACTAATTTGATTTAGACAAATTTTTTACGATTTATCTATGGCTAAACAGATTTCTATTTTTATTATTAATAGTTTTGCATTGAACCAAATTAGTCCCATAGAGCAGGTAATTAAGATTAATCCAAGTATCTTTTTGGCAGGCAGATTTTGATTGCGTACATTATACATCTAATTCTTCCCTCATGTTGTTTTCTCCTCACTAGCCAAAATCACATCACTTCACACCAAGGATCAAAGGAAGGCTCAGGGATGCATATCAAGCATAACTTCCCTTGCTAACATCATTTTGTCTCTAATTTTCTATCCTCTCACAGGTAATTTAATTAATATGGTAAACAATCTAATCGCTTTCTATCTAACTTTATTCTTGTCCAAAAACACGCCGTTTCCTTTTACTGGCTTCAGCCTGGTCTTGTCATGGCAGCGCTTGCATCAATAATGAAACAGTTTTCTATTCTGATGTTGTAGCATTGAGACACTGAATTTCCTTTAGTCGTCTGGTTGATTAATTGGCTGTTTAATTTGTCTCTACAGATGATCGCATTTCTTCAGAGTTTGATGACAAGGGAAGTTGCTTCAATCCCAAGAAACAGGAACACTCTAACTGCTTGGAGACATGGTCCCAGTGGCCTAGCTAATGTGTTGAAACCTAACTAGGAACAACAATTTAGTACTAGCTAGTAGTGTGTATTTTAGGCACTTGTACATGTATCGGGTATGATACAATACTTAGGGCTTTGCTACATATATATAGGGAAACCAGGGTTCCAGTACTTGAAAACAAAATTGTTCTGCTCTGAAGTTACTTTTGACTGCTTCTTCCTAACCAGCAGCCATGTTAGCAAAGGTAGTCGATGCCATCAAAACACACTAGAATACTACTAGTAGTTAAATGACATTTAATGTAGATTTGAGTCCAATAAAAACACAGGTGCAAAACCTTTGTCCCTAAACGAATGAGGGCGCCACCCGGAACGGTCAGAATAGGATTTAATGGCTTCAACACCACATTAATAAATATATCACCTGGCTAGCAAAGACACCTGGAATATATTCTACATGTATAGAGCAATTGCTATTCAGGATTGTTCGACAGTACCCTTGCAAGTACCAAGCTGGGGACATGTGGCAGCAAATAACAAGAAATGGATAATATGATCTAAATAAGAAAAACTATTAGTTTTATCCCCTATTTTGTTACAATTGTGCATTTAATTTCCCAGATTTTTATTACAGCCAACTAGGCCGCCGATTAGAAAAGAAAAATATGAGTAGAAATATATTCGTCGTCTTTCTTTCCATTTTTTTGGGATAGAATCATAGAAATTACTTTTGAGAGTGTTTTTTTGCCCTCCGTAATGGTAAATATATCTATGGGCCCAAAAACATGAATTAAGAAACGAAACATATTTCTAGTATAATTTCCCAAAATTTTATATTTGGATACTTTAAGGATTGTGGAAACTTACTATTCTAGTCTGCCTATTTTTAGTAAAAAAGAATCGAATTACTTTTCTGTCTCCTAAAAAAGATAGAGAAGTCTAGTAATTAGTTTAGATTTTGTTGTAGCACAAAGTTAATGGCAAACTAGTACTTTTTCCATCCAAAAAAGGATGAACCATTTTTTTTTTTTTTTGCCATCCCTAAAAGGATAAAGTGTTTTCATTTTTGAAAAGTGTTTAATATTCAAGTTACCTTACTACTCTCATTTAAACTCTTACTACATAAACCCAAAAAGAATCTTTTCTTTTTTAACCTTTATTGAAACTCTCACTATATAAAATCCTAAAGGGATTGTTTTCCTTTTTAATCATAATATAAATTCTTACCACAAATGACAAAAAAAGGAATTTTCTTTAATTTTAGTTTAATGGTAAAAATGAAAAAAAACATCATAAATTATACACATCTTAATCTCCATGTCTAGAAAAACGTATCATTTTTTATGAGATAAAAGGAGTAGCTAGTGTGCTAACAAAGATATAGACATATTAGATAATGAGTTATTTAAGGTATTATTAATTTTAATGATGTTTCAATACTTAACTTGTATATCAATTAAAATTTTATATTTAAGAAACTCAAAATTATTTTTTTTGAAAAATTAAATATTTTTTTATCAAGTTTTCTTAAGTTGCATTCAAGAAAAAAAATTTGCAAAAAATTACTTAATTTCCAAAAAAAATTTCAAGTGAAAATTAGGTAGATGGAATATTAACATTCAAATGTAATAATTTTGGACAAAAAAAATCAAAAAGAAAATTGAAATAATAAAATTTTTAATGAGTTTTTAAGTTTGAAAACAACATAATATACTACTATTGTTATGAAAGGCTTGAAGTAATGAACAAAGACCAATAAGCAGGGCCCACATTTATATATGATCTGTCAACCTAACAAAATTAATCATCGCACTTTTTTTTAAGGTAGTAGCATATTTGGCCTGAAAAATAATGTGCAGTAAAATATGCACTTTTAAGAGAATTGGGGGACAAAACTGATAATTTTCTCTATCTGTCATCATAATAGAGTGGATGGTAAATAGATTCCCACATGTCTCAGGGTAGGTGCCTCCAAGGCACTGTAAAACGATCCATCTGCTGTTCAATGTTGATTCTTTCACAAGCTAATGCCTTTCTGGAATTTCCATTTCCACGCCCAAATATAGATGATTTACACGAGTAAAAAAGGCCTAAGTGCACCATCAGTCTCCAACTTTGCTAACTCACACGAATCAGTCCCTCATCTCAAACTTGGTATAATTAAGTCCTTAAACTTCGAGAAATGATACAAGTTGGTCCAAACCAACTCATGTGTTATGGGAAAAAATTCAAAATTGATCCTTAATGTCTATTTTATTCATTTTTATGTAATTGTAGTTCATTTTAGATTGATCTAATCCATGAATAGGCAAAATTTATTATCAAGAGGTGTTCCAATATGATAGACAAAATTATCCTTGCTATATGTTTCATTATCATGCGATTCATATAAAAATTTTCAATTTCTTTTCTTTTATAAAAAAGATAGTTTTATCACCTATGATATGAAAAGGGTTCATCTAATAACAAAATTCTCTCAAATGACTCATCTAATAATAAATGTCCCTCAAACTAAGTGATTACGTTGGGAAATCATTTTCTATCTTTTGTCATAATTTATAATAATTTCTTTTAAAACTTATAACTCTTCACCATACAATTAGTCTTTGAAATTTTGTAAAATATTACCAATAATATAATATAATTACTTAAACAACAAACTTTAAATAATAGTTATTATTATAGCAACATAATTAACTAAATATGTTTGGAAATCAATTGTTTTACTTTTCTTAATTGATTAATTAATGATAATAATTTTTCTTAGTTTATAACACTTTAGTTGTAATAAGTCTTTATAAAACTACTTACACAAATAACAAAAATACATATGAAACTAAATAAATTTAACCAAGACATGGACTAAAACAATAGGCAATGAACTACAATGTCCTCTTTTTGGACGAAAGAGAGATTAAGGATCAAGTGTGAATTTTGCCCCCAACACCATGAGATGTCTTGGACTAACTTGAACCATTTCTCAAAGTTTTTGGACTTAAATATACTGAGTTGAACTTAAGGGACTAACACATGTGAGTTAGCCAAGTTGGAGGGCTGCTGGTGCACTTTGGCCCAAAAAAAGGAAGTGATAAATCTAGCTAATGGTCCTTAGCATTTGATTATCATTTTTTTTTTCATCCCAAGCCATTTGATTGTTGCTTTTTTGTCCTAAACCAATTAAGAACGTTTCATATTAGTCCCTTATTGCCTAGAATCCATTAACTCAGCTGGAAGTTGTTATGTTAATGAATACATAGTACATGAAACCCAATTTGTAGAGAGGGGAAATGATAATTTAAATTATCTATTAATTGTTAAAAAAATTATTATACATAATAAAATTTATTGGAAGTTAGTTATTGAAAGGTTCAAAAAATTGATGTCAAATGGATTGTATCAACTGAAGTGTTAATACGGAATATTTTAGAAATGTCTAGGACCGGATGAAATCATTTCATAAGTCAAAGACTAAAAGCATACACCAACTTAAAGGTTAGGAGTTATTGACGAAATTTGTTGGGGAATTTGTTGAATGAAGTCCAAAATACTGGGAATGAAGTCCATGTGGAGTGGGGATTGGCTTCTTGGGGAATTTTTTAATGATTACTTACCCAATGTGTAACTTGTTAGAATCATATGTATAAGCAATCACGTACATGCTTATACTATTTACTTTAAGACTCATAAATATTTCCTTGTGGAAAGTTATGAGTTGCAGAGCTATATAGATATAGTTGTATTTTATTGTTTTAACGTGTTTCATAGGATAAACAAGATATTCTCCTGTTTGTCATCATGTTCTAAAGCTGCCCATTAATTCAAATTAGGATCACTGCTCCTGTTTTTAACTGCGACTCTTGCTTTGAAGTGATAACAGTTTTTCCTTATCTTCAAAAAATATTGAAAATGAAGAAAGAAGACATAATAAAAGGGTTATCAAAACTTGCTGATCATTTGCCAAATTGCAATGTTGTCAATTTGGAGAAATAAAATAGGACGCTGTTCCCCAAATCAACTTGAAGAGCCTGCCAAAAGTTACAACTAATTCACATAGATGTGTTGGGACCTCAAAGAACACTATCATTGTAAGGTAGCCTATTTTATGTTATTTTTATTGGTTATTTTATTAGAATGTGTTGGATTTTTTTTTTCTTGAAATTTAAATGCTCCCTCTGTCCCGTTAGTTTTGCTCTAATTGACTTTGCACGTAGTTTTAGGCATGGTTTTGTTTTTCATGTGTTTTCCAATTTTACCCCTCCGGCTTTGCCTCCAACCCCACATCTCTGCCACAGCCTCCATCCTCGTCTCCCCTCTGGCCTCATCGATTCACCTCATCGCCTTCTCTCCCTTATTGATCACCTCGCCGATTGACTCGCTCTGTCCTCAATTCGCCTGTCATTTATCGCGCTTGTCGACACAAAGAAGCGAAGCTCCACAAAGAATCGGAGCTCTGTCGTTCCAGCCACCTGTCCCTACTCGCCAACCCAAAACGCCTCCCTCTGTCTCTCTGTCGGACCCCTTTCCAAATCACCCCCTGTCACCGCTTCTTGTCTTACTGTCGCTCCTCGTCTTACCATCACTCCTCCCTCCCTCGCCCCCGCTCCTCGTCTCGCCACCGCTCATCACCTTGCCTCGCTTTGTTCCCATCTTGCACGATTCTCACGTCTCTCTCCGATCTCACTCACAGTGCCTTGCTTTGCTCCGATCTCCCCTCTGGCCTAAATTCGCGTCAGTCCCTCTTATCCGGCCTTGATTCATGTTGATTCGTGTCACCATCGTCACCGATTAGCATCACCTAGTCATCGATTCGCCGGCCTCGTTCACATTGCCCTCTCCGCATCCATCGGTCGCACCTCAATCTTTTGCGCATTCGTCGTCGATCACCTCTGTCGGTCGAGCTTTTTGTCACCTCGTTGCCAATTCACAGTGGAACCACGCCGAAGGAAAAAAGAGAATGGAAATTGGTGAAGGCGAGAGAGATATATATATATATATATACTTGGAGGGGTGGGTGAAAGAAGATTGGCAAGTGAAGGACATAATAAAAAATGAAATGTAAAAAATTACTTAAAAAAGAAATGGTGCAAGTGTTTTTGGACTACCCAAAAAAAAAATTGAGCAAAATATATGGGACAGAGGGAGTATGAAGTGACTGAAGTATAGGAAAGTTACAACATCTACTGTTTTGCCCAACCTACACTTACCTCCTCTATTTCAAAAAACTTATATTTTGCTACATTAAATAGTCATATGAGTCAAATTCACTACTATGCAAATGGGCCAAATGTCATGATTCCCTAATAAGATTTGCAAATTGTTCAAAACAACTAAAATATTAATTTCATGCTACCATCAATCCATTTTCTGCAAATATATAATATATTTCTAATAAATTTTACATTTCTCAATAATTTCTATCTTTTTAAATTTACTAATAATTTTAAGATCTATAATATATTTCCATATTTATAAACCAATAATTTATGCTTGTGATTAATATTAATATTTATTGGTTTAACAGTTTATTCATTTTTCAATTAGTTCAAATAAAGAAGTATCATATTTTAGGACAAATATATTTTAGCTAATCTTATTTTATTTTGAAATTTTCACCATATGAAAGAAATCTACACATTCTACAATTTTTTAGCAACGAATAATATAAAATAATGTATTAATTAAGCATATAATTAATTATGTATAATTATATCATTACTTAAGCACTTTTTTAGCTAAATGGTAATAAATGTTTTTGTAACTTTTAGCCTACCTAACAAAAAAATTAACAAGTTACTCATTTTTTATAAAAATAAATTAAAAGCGAAAATTTCTTAAAATATATTAGTTCAATAAATGTTAAATTTAATTGTACATTCAATAAATGTATTATACATTTATTATTTTTAAATTACCATTTAGTTATGTATTTAATAAATTCAACTTTTTGTTCTCTATTGAAGACCTCAAGCAAATCCCCAATTCGAGGCATAAACTGAATCATTAAGAAATCATCATCAACCTTCTACATATAGGATTGAAATATTGAGTGAAAATTCATGATAGATATTTACTTTTCAAATGCAGGAAAGTTTTTCAAAATTAAATATGTGCATGTGCTTTATTTATTTTTATTATTTTATTGATATGTTACTTTCTTTGTAAAAATATAAATTTGTGTACATGCACATGTTTTTTTGGAAAACTACATGCACATATTTTTTTCTGATATTTTAGTGAATGTAATCAAGCCACCAAATTAACATATAGGCAAAATAGCAACCTCAAATAGGTTAAAGCATGATTACTAATATTTATTGGATAAAATTGGTATAACAAAGGGAAAAATAAAATAAAAAATAAATATCCACCATGAATTCCCACCCAACATTCCAGTCCTATACCCAGAAGCCTGATGATGTCTTCCCTGATGCTCCAATTTATGGCTTGAACCTAGAGGTGGGACCTGGGCCACCGGGACTTGCCCGGAAGTCAATCCCGCTCCGCCTCGCCCCGGCAAGAACCTGCTAAATATTTGGGCCGAATATGGGCCTGAAAGAGGAGAATTGTGCAAAATGGCCTAGCCTGGCCCATATTCAAACCCGACCCGACCCGACCCGTGACCTGAACCGCCTCGCCTCGAAAACCGCCCCGGCCAGGGACCAGCCCAAGACCGCCGGTCCAGTCCGGGCCTGGGGTGCAACGGTCAGAAAAACGGCAACTTGCAAACAAAATTTCAAAAAAAAATGGGTTGATTACAATATAGGTCCTCTAACGGTTTTCTACTACATTTTAGCCCTCAAAATTCCATTTTCACCCCTCCCAACAACTAAATTTTGAGGACTTTTTGGTTCAAATATTTTTTGCCCTTCCCCTATAAATACCAATGCCATTTTCACTCTATCCTTACACCACTACTTAATCCATCTTCTTCCTTTACTATATTCTCTCAAACATTTAAGTTTTTTTCTTAATCACTTCTAAATTTCTTACTAATCTCCCCCATAATATCTTCATAATCTTCTCTTAATTTTGCATTAATCACTACTATTAGTTCGTTACTCATGGCTTCAAGAGGAAAGGGCAAGGCAATAGAGAGTTTATCTTCCCGCACCACCAGCCTTCGAGGCTTATTCCGTCGCCGTTATCACCCAGCCGATAAAGGCATATCAATTGAAGAGTTGCACAACGATGATGCCGGAATTGATATGACGAATTATGATTTGGGAGTCGATGATCAATTATCGTATGATAAAGTTAAAGAGTTGGATGTAATGGCGGTAGGGAATTTGTCAACACAATTGGCACCGACAAGTCATGGACCAGCCGTGGAGGAAACCCAAGAATAAGGTAAATCCTCGAGACTAACTGCATGGGTTTGGGAGCATTATGAGCTCATACACGAATGAGAGTCAAGGTATGGGAAATGCAAACATTGCGGTAAAAAATTAGTGCATAAAAAGAATTCTGGCATTGGAACACTAAAGTAACATATTGAAAATCAACATCCTAATGTCCTCCCCAATGTCGAGACTAGTTCTAAAGGACAAACACAACTTGGGCCTACAACCGGCGCCGGCGAACCAGGTATTTTATGTTTTAACTAACAATCTTGTAAAAAATGTATGGTAAATTGGATATGCTTACTGAAAAATCTTTTCATAAGCTGAAGATGTGCGCATAAAATCTTGAATAAAATCACAATTAAATCATGCATTTAAAAAGTGTTTAGGAAAACCACTAGGAAAGAAAGCTTTAGATTATTTGAAGCTAGAAAGTTAGATTTGCAAGCCTATTTTTCTGCTCTTAATCATTGTGTGACATTCATTTCTGATATGTGGACATCATCTATAGGTCAATCATTTTATTGTGTTAGTTCTCATTGGATTGATTCTGATTGGATTATGCAAAAACGAATTTTGTTATTTAGGATCATTGAAACGGATCATAGTGGTTATCACATATTCAATTGCATCTTAGAAACTTTACGTGATTATTTTTGTGCTGATAAAGTTATTTGCATTTTATTTGATAATACTTCAAACAATGATGTTGTCGCTCGCCTTTTGAGTCAAACAGTGAAACCACCTCTCAACGATGCATTCTTTCATGTTAGATGCATATGTCATATTTTGAACCTTTGTGTGCAAAGGGTTTAGAAATTCTTCAAAATGAAATTCTGCCTATTCGGAACTCATTGACATATTTGAAATTAAGACCTGCTGTGTTTCATGAATTTAAAAGCTTTCGTTTTCAAAATCAAAAAGAGTTTTCTTGGAAATGGTTTAAATTGGATTGCCTAACCCGCTGGAACTCTACAAATTTGATGTTGTAAGATGTTTTCACGTATGCAAATTTATTGACGCATTTCATGCATTTAAAAATGGGTTGTGACTTTCTTATGACTAAAGTTTGGGAAAAATGTTCCAAAACTGGTGAATTGCTTAAGTTTTTTTATGAGACTACTGAATTTTTCTTTGGTGTTTACTACCCAACCATTCATCAAGTTTTGCTTCATTTAGTGAACATTACATATGCTTTACATCAGTTTAAAAATGATGAGTTGTTAAAACCAACTGTCGAAGCGTTACGGGGTAAGTGACTTCAGTATTTTGAAAACATTCCCCTTATCTTTTTAATAGCTTATTTGCTTGACCTATGTGTCAAATTAATGGGGACAATAACATTGCTTGAAGTAATTTTTCATATTTATTTAGAAATGTCTCATATAAATGTTTTGGCTATATTTGTTACTACTTTTGAGTACTTGCTTTCTTTATACAAGTTATATTGTGAGCGGCATTCGGATAAAGTAAGATCTGAATCTCCTCAAACCGAGCATTCAAGGAGATCAATCTCATTAAGATTCAACCCGGCTCTTCAAATGCTCAAACGACCTTGATCGACGACATCGGGATTAGCTGAAGTCAATGACTATCTCAACACATCATTCGAGGCAAGCGACGTCGACATATTGAAGTGGTGGAAATAAAAGAGATCAAGATTTCTTATCTTGTCGATAATCGCACATGAGATTCTTGCCGTTCTAGTCTCCACCGTATCATCTGAGGTAACGTTTAGTACAAGAAAATGTGTGATATCGGAGAAACGATCAAGATTGACACCCGAGGCGGTAGAACTATGCATGTGCAACCGAGATTGGGGCCTCGCAGCACTCCGACAACAAGACCAAAAAAGTTCGGATGACGAAGTAATTTCTGATACTGAGACTTGAAATTTTTTTTTTTAATCATACATGTAGTTTATATTTGATCTGATTATGCTGTTAAGCACAGATCATAAGTTTCTATTTTTCATCATTTTTAGAACGTTTTGCCATTTCAAAATATAATGCCCGTTCCGATTATTTGTAAGTGTCGTTTGGCTTCTTAACTTAATAAAACTTATACCGGATGTGGTGTTTTTTCTTAAAAATATTTATTATATATACAATTAATTATGTTTCTAATTTTTTTTGTACAAAAAAAAATTCAAACCCACCCCCCCCCTCAGGACTACCCCGCCTGGTACCAGGCCGTTCCTGGTCCTCCGTGACCTAGGCCCAGGCCCAGGCCCGACTGGTCCCGGGTTGGGTCGGCCCGCATCCCACCTCTACTTGAACATGGGACCTTATTGAGGTCTTCTATAGGAAATAAGAGCCTCGAACTTATTGAATATACAACTAAATGGTAATTAAAAAATAATAATCATATTTTAAGAATTTTTTATTTTTATTTTTATTTTTTGTAAAAATTAATTATAACTTATTAATCTTTTCACTGCATAAAGAAAAAAATTTACAACACATTAATTTCTATTTCGCTAAAAAATGTACTTAACTAATGATATAATGATACATAATCAATGATGATAATATATTATTTATATTATGTGTGCTAAAAATTTGTAGAATGTGTAGATTTCTTTCATATGGTAAAAATTAATTTTCAAAATAAAATGAGATTAGTTAAAATACATTTCCATAAAAGATGATAGCTCTCTATTTGAACTACTTGAAAAATGAATAAAATATTAAACAAGTAAATGTTAACATCAATCACAAGCACAAATTATTGGTTTATAAATATGGAAATAGATTATAAAACTAAAGATTATTAGGAAATCTATTAAGATAGAAATTATTTAGAAATATAAAATTTATTAGAAATAAATTATATATTTAGAGAAAATGAATTGAAAGTAGTATGAAATGAATATTTTGGTTGATTTGCACAATTTGCAAATCTTATTGAGCAATCATGACATTTGGCCCATTTGCATAGGAGTGAATTTGACTAATGTGACTATTACAAGGGACAAAGTGTAAGTTTCCTAAAATAAAGGAGGGCAAGTGTAGCTTAGGCCAACCTTTTGGGGGGGGGGGTGTTGTACATTTCCCACTTAAGTATTTCTGAAGTTCAAGAAAATGGTAGAAAATTAGAGTGGCTGCAAAATTCAAACTCTAAGGTCTAACAACTGAAATGATTATGAATCAGCAAAATTCAATTTATTTTGTGAAGAAGTTGGCATTGTACATCAACTTATGGCTTTCTACTCTTTGGAACAAAATGAAGTTAGTGAGAGGAAAAAGAGATCAGTAATGGAGATGGCCAGATTTATGTTGCATGAGGAGTTGCCTAACAATTTTTGGGCAAAGGCTGCAAACACAGCAGTTTTCCTACAAAATCGACTTCCAACCAAGGCTTTGGAGAACAAAACTCTATTTAAGGCTTTGTATGGGTATAAACCTTCACTAAGCTACCTTAAGGTATTTGGCCATATGTGAGTTACTCATGTTCCGCAGGTTAAGCGTGACAAGCTTGACAAGAAGGCAATTCCAGGCATCTTTGTGGTTACAGTTCAATTTCAAAAGCCTATAAAGTGTATCATCCACAAACAAGAAAAATACTATCATTGGAAGAATTCACAAGGAATAGCTGGTCTTTTCCAAGACAATTTTTCTAAAACCAATTGTAGAATGAAATGGAAGATGATCCTTCAATGAGAGGTACAATGCTGCTTTCAGACATCTACCAAAGATGGAATGTAGCAATATGTAAACTTGCTGATTATGAAGAAACACTTAGAAGCCTAAAATGGAAGAAAGCAACAGAAGAAGAGATTTCCATGATTCGAAAAAGAAAAAAAAAAAACATGAGAGCTGGTTGATAGGCCTAGAGGTAGAAAAATCATTAGTGTAAAACGGGTATTCAGAACAAAGCTTAATCTAGATTGCTCCATCTAAAAATTTAAGGCTAGGCTCATTCTAAAGTGTTTGCACAAAGATAAATTTGAGTTGCAAATGTTCTTTTGATCATCGTGTACTGCACAACGGAGAGGTTGGTATTGGTAGTTCTATAAGTCTAACTTTAATGAATGGGAAGTGAGTATTGACAAAAAAATCAGGATGCAGCTTAAGGTTGTGAAATGAGGGTGTAATTCTGAAAATTGTGACAGATAAATTCGAAAGTGTAAACCAATAATATCACCGGAAGTTTCTGCAGGAACTTTGTAACCCTAAGAGTTTGACTTACATGTTGACATTCAACATGGCTTATCAGATGGCCCTAAAAATTTTTAGATCTGTTCAGGAGGTTATTTTAAGCATATCTGGACCAAAAACCAAAGTATATTATTACAGGAATTGAGAATTTCACAGAAATGCTTTTGGTTGTAAAAGGTTTGACCTTACAGTTGACTCCCAGTTTGAGAAAGGGTTTGAACATAGGGTTCTTCAGACATCAGTAACTTTAAGTTTTGAATCTGTCCATGCCCATAAATCAAGATTTTGATCACGGAAATTACATTTCACCTTCTAATTCAACAAGGCAGTACTGTACAGGAGTTTCATCTAAACTTATTCAATGGTTTGCTACTTGAGACGACTCCTGTTTT
Organism: Aquilaria sinensis; assembly: GCA_005392925.1. NCBI lineage: Eukaryota > Viridiplantae > Streptophyta > Magnoliopsida > Malvales > Thymelaeaceae > Aquilaria > Aquilaria sinensis. The sequence goes on from SMDT01001377.1 coordinate 76,492, forward strand.
GACGCTAGAAATTGGCCAGTGACTGGCCTATTTCTTCAATGTCCATGGAAATTTTCAAAAATTTTGAAGGTGGGAGGAGCATATTATGCTGAAAAGCTCTGCAGGATCAGGGCTAAGCATCCATTTGGGCCCCATGGTTAAATATTTGGTGGAATTTTTTTATTTATTTTTAAGCTAGATCAAGTTTGGAAACTGAAAGTCTTGATCCCAATATCCTACAGTACTTGATAAACCTGAGGGATGGTTTATGTCTGAGGTTTATCTGTTAATACTTCTTTAAGCATAGCTGCTGCACTACTACAGTAGTGATCATAAATGGTACTTGTTAAATGTCTGTAAGTTACAAGTTGAAGAGTCTGGTAGTGTGTTTCTATAGAAACTACTGACTTGTATAATAAGAAAGGTTGTGCAAGAAATATCCGGTCTCAATGGAATAGAATTAGCTGCTGTCACTGTCAGGCTAAGCAGGCGCTGTATACTGGCTACTGGAACTAGAACTGAGTGTCTTGTACTTTGACTTCCAGCAAAGCTTATTAGATAACTCTAAAAATTTTCATAGAGTAGTCTAGATTGTTGATTGAAGTGCGTAGGTTAGAAACCGAGGGGTTGGAAATAAGAATTCGGCACAATCTGCTTAGACTGTTAAGTTTGAATTAACAGTTCACTTTTTGAAAGAGAAAGGCTTTGACTTTGGAACTCTGTAGGCATTTCTAGTCATATTCTGAACTCATTCAAGCTCACAACACAGAATTCTGACTTCAGAAATCCTGGTTAATAACTGTTTCAGCAGGGCAGTGTGTAGTTATTGACTGCCTCGTGTATAAACCATGACAATTTAATATTGAATGCTGACATTTTCTTATCCGAGTAACTTTTGGCACGTGTGCCTCAAAAAACTTTGATTTCATAATTAACGTATAGTTTTCGGTCGACTAGAAAAAAAAAAAACGAAAATAAGATAGAACTTTCTCTTTCCCCATTTACTTGGCATTAGTTTCCTTTTTGAGTGTCGAGAAATGTATAATAGTGTTCTTGAACAAAGTATGAAGCGTCAAACTAAATTAAGCACGCAATACTTAAAATTTTAAGTAGACCACAAGTGAAATGACCAGTTATCTAATGCATATAATTTGAAAAGGTAACAAAATTTCTGCAAGGTAATATGGGCAAAAGCCAGAGATTTAAAGACAGTTGCTTGGGAATCGAACTCTACAGTAATAATAGACAACTGACGGAAGAGACGAAAGGAAAGTTCAATGAGGCAGCCTAGTCTAGCTACTTTCTCCGACTTACTGCTATACAACTTACTTTACTTATTTAAAGGCAAGTCCTCACAACATCTGTAAGGTAACATGAGCCAGGTGAAAAATACGTGTTCTGGGTCTGCATCAAGGCAGGGCCAATATGGAGTTATGCTTCCATCTTCCAAATCAAAGATATAAAGGTTGATTTCATCACAGGGAGCAAAGCAATAGATAGAGTTTCTCTGTAGCTGGCACTCGAAGTCTACAGTTGACATAGAACAACCTTGCGGACAGCTAAAGAAGATGACATTATCGCCAATGTCATTGACCTGAACCCATGTTCGTCCTTCCATGTCCAACTTATACACTTCAAAATCACATACATGGCCTACTGCCGAAGGAGCAGATACTCTGTCAATAAGTAATAGGTCTTCACCAGATTCAACAAGACCGAAATGGTGGTATACACCCCAGTGCGAGTCTTCCGACGTGTCCATGCTTTCAATTACTCGCGTGAGTTGAATGGATGAACCGGTAAATTCAACTCGGAATAAGGTTTTACCGGGATATGTCACACAGTACACCTGCCCTTAAAATATGGCCACAGAACGCAATCTCTCCTTACCGACTATGTCTGCTACCTCTTGTCTATAAAATTGGGAATCACCCAGGCGACAAAACATAAAGATCTTGTCAATGGTGTCAATGAATAGGACACGACATTCAGGATCACTTGGCCTTGCAGAGAGAGAGAAAAAAACAGTCATGGTCAAGTTCCATGGGAGGAAGGCGGAACTTCTGCATCGACGCGAGGTCGAGAAGGAAGAGGCTGTGAGAGGATTCTCCAGTATATTTCAGAAGTAGACATCCACATAAAGAAACACAGACCCCCCTGTAATCACCTATTTCGAACACGGATTTCGAGTCGGATCGATTCTTTGATATGTCGTAGACAGCAGGCATATGATATTCTCCATGTTGGGATACTAAAGCCCAAGGATATTCGCGCACATCCTCACCTTGCGATTTGCTTTTCTTCGGTTCCATTGGCACAAGACAGTATGAAATCAAATCTTCTTAATTATACACTGGTGCTTCAATCACCGGCTTGCCAGAGTTCCACAGTGGTGATCTGAGTTGAGACGAGACAAAGGGGGGGGGTCGCGGCAGGGACTCCTGGCAGGGACTCCTGACCAATTCCAATCTAATCTTGTAACTCAACTGTTTGAGTTCACTGGGAAAAAAAAAATAAAAAAAGAGCAGACCAGAGAAATAAGCTGCGGGCTTGTTCTGGAAGCTAGCTTGCTAACTAGGGAACAGGAAGGTACTGAAAATAATTGCCTTTCAGGTTTGTACAAGGAATGACAGAAGCTAGTGAATTGTTTTGGCTGCTATGAAATGGGGTGTTAGTTGCAATGCTGATGATTTTCTTTTGCTGCTGCAGTTCGGGTTACTAAGGAAATTCTGAACAAAAGTTGGTTATCTAGGTGCTTTCTACATCTATACCTATGTTGTAAGCATATGTTTATGCCTTAAATGCTTACTTTGCCTAAATCAGGTGAGTTATTATTTAAAATCAAAAATATTTTTGATTACCAAGTGTTCTGTTCGATGAAGTATTTACTTAACCAAAACATAAAGATCCAGAAAATTTCCTTGAGGGAACTTAGAACTCTTCAGGTCATTACTAGAGTTGAAGTGACTTGGGGACTTGGTTACTGTTGTTTTTACTTAACAGAGCATTAAACTGGTTTGAAGACAGGGATCTTGTGATCTAAAGCCACGTGAAAGGCGTGACAAAGTAAACTAAAAGAATTCCCAAAGGGAAATTAATTAAGAACAAAAAGAACAGTAGAAGAAAAGATAGGAATTTTGTTTCTAGACACTATTCTTTTAATGTTCATCAATCACAAAACACAAATCGAAACAAAACCCATGTTTGGTTTTTCTAGAACACCAGTTAGATATGAAAAATATCTGATTATTTTCAGCACAAATCTGACGCTGACAAAAACAAAGGGGTCCCTAATTCATGATGGCAGACCTTCACAACACAGGATCCAAGGGAGACAAAACAGAAGAACAACAGTCTATGAATAACAGTGAAAGGGAAAAAAAACAGAATAAGGAAAAGTAAAATCCAAAAGAGCAGGTAAGGGAAAAATCCAAAAGATCAGGTACCTTCGCTTCTTGCTTTGCGCTACAACAAGGATCTTCGCGGGTAAGAAATATAACTTTTTGAGGGATTTTGAAGGGATTGCAGCAATCCCTTGATTTACTCTGCCTTGCTTTTTCCATCAAACCAAACAAGGGAACGGTGCATGATATCCCTTTAAAAAAAGCAATCCGTAAAAGTCCTATAACTTGTAGAGCACGCAAGTTTTACTTGGCTTGGTTTCTGGCTTTTGTTACTTTAATCAACTTTTTGGTGCAATTAATAATGTACTGATTAGTGTCCTAATTTGTTTAGGAAACCGGAAGCGAATCCTATAGCTATATAGGTACCAGATTACACTTGGTGATAAAGCTGAATGCTATATATACATGTCATCCAATAGCCATCCCGGCCCGTCCTTCGTTCAATCAAAACAAATCATGTCGGCCAAAAATAAAAAGAGATCCAGAAAGAAGAAAGCAGTAGTGGCCGCCAGGGACTGGTCCAGGCTTCCTCCAGATGTTGTGGGGCTCATAGCTTCGCGTCTCGATGTAGTTTCAGAAACCATCTTCCTGTCTGCCTTCTGGACATGTTCATCTGCTACCTACCGGCATCTTCCTGATTTTTCAGATGGCTCTTCTCCATGGTTGTTGTATTTCCCCAGAAATCAAAGCACTTGCAGAGTTCTCAACCCTCTGTGTGGTCGGGCTTTCAACACTGTCTTCCCATCCGAATTGGCGGGCTTCAGAATCCTGTCTTCAAGAGATGGGTGGCTGCTGATGGAGCGCGCGCGGGGTTGCGACAGGGTGAATTTCCTCCTTTTCAATCCCTTAACACAAAGAATAATCAGTGAAATTCCCGAGGTACCCATTCTATCCTGCTTTTCAAAGACATGGTTTAATTTTCCATCATCTGAGGAACGCACGATAGTGGGATTCCGTCACTGGGGTGATACTGTTTCTGTTGAAATATGGAGGCTTGGCTAGGAAGAATGGAAGATTCAAGAGATGGAAAGTGACCCTTGCTTCTACCCAATATCTTTGGGGGGTATTACTTCACGCGGAAGAAAATTTTACTGTTTGGGTGCAAACGGAAGCGTTGCAGTGATTAATTTTAAGGATGTGGTCAAGAGGTGGACTATTTGGAATATTCCCCTGCAACAAAAGTCTCCTTGCACGCTTTTTTCACCTTGTTATTTGGCAGAGAGCAACGGAGGAGCTTTGCTGGGTGTCTTTGAGACGACTCAGGATAAGACAATAAGAATACTGAGGTTGAATCTAAAGAAGAAGCTTTGGGAAGAAATCAAGCATCTGGGCAATCAGACGCTATTCCTCAGCAATGGCAGGTGCCTCTCCGTGGTTTTTCCCAGGTTAAAGAAACTCCACAACAAAACCTTTTTCCCCAAAGTATTTGTAGGTGACACTAACAAGGCCAACTGTGTGTTTTACTGTCTTGCCACCAAGAAATTTGCTTCTCTGAATGGAGAATTTTCGAGTAAGAGTGCTCATTTGGCGAGAGGTTATCAGCACAGTTGTTGGTTTACACCTTAACTCGGTGAATCGACGTTGGTTTTGCAAGTCGATGGGAGTTTCTTAGTTTCGCATATATATTTTTTCACAGTTTCAATGAAGCCACTTTTTCAAGCTTGATGTGAAAGAAAACAAGATGAAAGAGGGCACTTTGCATATACTAGGCATCGCTATATTAATTATCACGGCTACGTGATATATATGTTTTTTATATTTTTTTCAGCTTATAGTGAAATATATTGTGGTATTTTGATAAATGTGCATTTCGGTCCCCTTGGTTGGCTGACTCTTGTGAGTTAATTCTTAAAATTTGTCATTGATAATTAATCCCTCAATTTTAGAAAATGTAGTGAGTTAGTCCTTAAATTGATAAAAACATAGATGGCGTTTCTTTTTAGTCTCATGTGGCATGGGGCTTAGGTGCGGTTGGATTGAGAACAACAACACCAATCCCTCTTCCTTTGCCACTCCCGCCTCCAACTTCCAACACATCTCCCTCGATCTTATCGGCCAACACCTTGCCACCCAAAACTTCCTTAAGGTAGACGATATGAAGGAGATAATGAGGGGCAACAAATTTGATGAAGACAAGATGATGGGTTAGGGCTAGGGACAAAATCATAGGCAAAAAGTAGGGGTAATTGGAATGGAGAAGAGGACGCACAACATTGGGCAAGAGATGCTGACTATTGGGGAGAAGTGGTCGATGGTGAGCCGGATTCAATAGGTTGGGGAAGGGATTCAATGGAAGAAAAAAAGAGTGGCCAAGAAGGAAAAAAGGCTAACGGTGTGGGCACAAGTAGGAGGAGAGGCCAACGGTGTGCGCAAAAAGAAGGAAAGGCCGATGGTGTTCCCTAGGATGGAGTAAAGTTTGAGAAATTAGCATAGTCTAGCTAATTTCTCCAAGTTACTGCTATCCAACCTACTTTACTTATTTAAAGGCAAGTCATCACGGCGTCTGTAAGGTAACATTAGCCAAGTGAAAAACACGAGTTCTAGGCCTGCATCAAGGCAGGGCCAATATGGAGTTATGCTTCCATCTTCCAAATCAAAGATATAAAAGGTTGATGTCATCATAGGGGAATAAGGGGAAAAGTTCAAAATTAAGATTAATATTTGTTTGATGGTGTAACTTTACTAATAATATTTTTTTTATTGGAACAAATTTGCCACTAATATTATCTGTTGGGAACAATTTTGCTACTAACCGTTAAATTTGTTTACGCAAGAAATAGGAAAAAGTACATGTTTTAATTTCAAATTTTCTTTTACTTGACACCTTGGCTCTTAAGGCTTCTACATCCATCATATTTAGCACTGTCTTTAATATGACCCTCATCGAACAACTTCATGTACCCTCCACTACTCTCCAATCTTTCTACCACCTATGCCACCTTCACTATTCCACACATCCTAGCAACATTCCTTAAAATAAACCTAGAACAGAAGGGGCTCAATTAATGCAAGAGGAATTAAATTCAGAGATATTGTAGTTCTGGAATGAAGGATCAACAACAATGGCAGTGGATGGTTGTCTGGCAGTGATGAGGATTGTGAAAACAAGAAGGCTTAGCAGTGGGGTGCATGATCAAATTCAGTGTTCTAACTTATTTTGGTGTTATGAAATGTCGCATAGCTAGGGTTTAATGAGAAAATTTTTAGAAACTAGTTTAGGAGTTGTGTAATTGAATATTCTCATTTTTAACAGAATATTCCTACCATTACATAACTAGTGGCAAAGTTGCTCCTAGCAAGTGACGGTAGTAATAAATTTGCTCTTGAAAAAAACATTATTGGCAAAATTGATCGATCGATCAAACATTGGTGGCAATGACCTTTTGTCACGCCCCAAAACCCACCCTAGGAGTCTTGGGACGATGACACGCCGCATACTTAAGAAAATAAAAATTTCCTAAGCATGCAAGGCTACATATTCCAAATAATTCCAAACTTATAAAATTCTCTTATGAGAATAAGTGGCAGAGCAACTACAATTCTTGAAACTGAAACACAATCCATAAGATATTAAAGCTCTAAAGAAAGAAATAAAATCCAAAGAGTTTTATAAACATAAATAAGTTTTTAATAGTAGTACTAACGAAATACTTTTAATTGTCTTGAACTGCTGCTAGTCTTGTAGTCGCTCCCACTAGCTAACTTGAACTACTCCTGATCTGTGTGAGGGGGTGAAAACGGGGTGAGCACGAATGCCCAGCAAGTGGCGGATTTTGAAAACAGAAATACAATATACAAAATATATATAGGGATCAAGCATAAAACAATTCTTGCAAAAATAATAACATAAACTTTAGCAGAAGATATTTGAATAGTCAGAACATAATCAATGTAATAGAAATTTTGAGAGCTGAGCAAATAATATTTATAAATAAAATCATTAACCAAAACAGAGCAGTTCAGAATAGAATAGCAGAACAGAAATTCAGAGCAGAGTGGGTGGGGTGATAGCTGTGACTACACTTAAACCACTGTAGTGCGTCCAAAATCGTCTAAGAATCGCCAACGATTAAGCGCCCTGAAAGATATGTCCTAAAAACAGTACACTGCGGAACAGAACGAAAAAGAACCCTACGTGGAGGGTCCATAACTACACTTTCCCAATAGTACGGGCACAGAATCAATACCCATCATAACGGAGTCAGAACAGAAATTCAAAGCATTACGATTGTTATAAAATTTCAGTACAAAACATCACAATCAAAACATACCTGATTTCAGCTTATTTAATCAAACATAATATATTGCAAAAATAAGATAAAATTCGAATAAGTAGATAAACAAGTAAATTAATCAAATACTTGGAAAACAATTTCAGAATAAAACTTGTAATTGAAAACTCTTATTCTGATTAAAAATTTATTTAATGCAAAATAACTTTAAATCGAAATATTGAAAAATTACTAAATTGGAAAACTTAGCACTTTGAAGAAATAATATATATATATATATATACATAATATCAAAACAATTTAATTTTTAGAATAGTAGTAGCCACTTACCTCAAAATGCAACTTTCAAACTCCTGAAATAATTCTTTAGCCACCTAAAATAATTATGTAAAAGTTTATGTCCAAACATAATCAATTCAAGAAATAACTCAAAATCATTTGCTGACAGTGACCCAAACGAACGCTTCTGGAATCTAAGAATTCACTGAAGTAGTGTTAGAAGCCTTAGAGACTGATACAGTGATTAACCCGATTATATCCTTCAGCATTCTTCTTCCAGTGACCAAATTGTAACATTTTCAAAAATTGGGTGTCGATGAATACGTCTACAAACCTGAACGACCTAAACTGTTATTATACCAATTTATACCCAGAAACACGATTCTTCGTCTTCTCTGATTCGCACTTCTGTTACTCTCTGATTTCTACCATGCCCAACCAAAATCTCCCCAAATTTATTTTTAATCCATCCGAAACAATCTTAATAATCAGTTGACCCTTCCAATCATCAAAATAAATTATAAATAACTATAATCTTAACTTAAATCTCTCTTCAATTTCAAAGAAAAGCTAGCCTATATATTGAAAAATAACTAACAATCACTCACCAAAGATTCTTCTTTTACTGAAAAAAATTCACATATTACTTTCACTTAATCCTCAATTAATGATCTCTTCTTCCACTTCTTCAATACAAAGAAATAGGTAGACGTGGAAGTAAAAGAAATATTCAACCCTAACTTTTCTTATTTCGAGTCGTTCTCCTTTCTTTCTCCTTTTCGCACCTCCTGCCCATTTTTTTTTATCCCCTTGCTCCTTTAATTTTTTTTTTCTTATTTTTATTATTATATTTATTTTTTCTTCTCTTAAGCCTTAACCTAAATACCCAAAATAATAAAATGGACTAAATTTGGTTAGGTCATTACACATTTTCCTTTAAAATAATACTTATTTTATTATCTTCAATCCTAAATTAGCAAGTCAAAAAAAATGTCTTAATTAATGTTTTAAAAAAAATGAGGTTATTATGGATGATACCGTACATATTCATTTGGGAAAATTAGGCTTATCTGGCTTCTCTCTATCACCTCTTACAAATATCACTCTCTCATCACGAAAAACAAAAAAAATTTGTTAAATCAAATAAATTATTTTACTCCAATCAACCTTTTCACTAAACTTTCGCATTACATAATATTAACTTAAATACATAATCTTCCAATCGTCCTAAAGATAATAATGGCTTGAAAGAGGTCTTTGCTTACTCTGAATCAAGAGACGGTAAGTAGTAATGGTGTTATCAATTAATTTACCATACTATATTAGGTTGAAAACCAAATTAGGCCCTAAAATTTTGAATCCAACAGTCACGACTCATATACCTGTCCATTACAATTATGGGCTTTAACCTTATTATCTACTATAGTTTTAAGTAGTTTCAATTGTATTACTAAATAAGTATTAGTTTGATGCCAAATTAACCATCAAAATTTTGAATGAGGATCAATATAGTCGCCAATGTAACTAACTATAAGAATATTCCATTAAATGGTAGAATATTCCATTTAAATGTGATTGTTTGGTGAATAAAAGACAAAATGACATGGCAAGTGTACAAAACATAAACACTTCATAGTTAAAGACCTGAACCAAATAACTCATTATAGTTGAGAACCTCAAACGGATTGTCCACCATATCCACCATCTCCACCGCCTAGCCGTTTTTAGCCCTGACCACCGTCCATGATGCCTCTCACCACCAATAACGAAGAAAAAAAAAAAAAGGAATGAACGAGACAAGTCATTCAACCTAAATCAGATCCACCATCATCGCCTCCCATGTCCTTCTCCAATCCTATTGCTGATTTAGCTAACCCAAGTCTCATCATTCAAGCCTCACCTTGGGTCATCATTAACAACGATACCAAATACAAAGATGAGTCATTCGCAAAATCCACCGTTTGTTTATTCATCAGGAGATGGTCACTATCATCCTCTTTATAACCTAAATCCCTAATTGCCCTAAAATTACCGCTTCACTGCTTCCAGAGTTAAAGATTAAAGATGATGTTAGTTCAGTGTGATGTGACCAATTTTATTGCCACATCACTCGTCCACGCTTCCATTTATAGTTTAGCTCCATTAATGATCCAATGATCAATTTAACCTCAAATGGTGACTTCAGTAATAAAATCGAAACTACTTAAAATTATAGTGATCAAATAAGTCCATGATATGTTTTTTTGGTGCTTTTCACCCGACTTATATGTACCAGAAAACATCATAATTAATCCTTCGAGTTTTACTCGCCTCTGCCTCCTCGAACCGAACTTATCTTGAGCATCGTCCCAGGGCCTCCATCTCCCTCGGCGACCTCAGCAATTCAGTCTTCACCTTCAAAGAAAAATTCACACCAACTGCAACTGGGGGAGCCATGGAGAGGCTTCTCTACTCTGCTACTCCGACTCGTATCAGGCTCTACCAGAAGCTCTCACCTTTTCTGCCCCCACTCGGCAGATTTGACTCGTCAAAACGCACCTTTCCTTCTGCATTTAGGCCCGATCTCCGCCCAGTCATCTCAATTTCTTGCAAATGCCAGCACCTATCTGAGATCCACTATTCAAATCCTAGCAATAAATTGCTGTCGCTACCTTCTTCTGAAATTTTCTCTGCAGATGAGTCGAGACCCGATTCAAGTTTTCTCCAGCTGATTGCTGCTGGGGCATCTAACCAGCAAAAAGTAATTTCATCAAACGTACACTCTCCATAAAAAGAGCTAAATTTAGCTGACCTTTTTTTTTTAATTTGGTTGCTTATGCATTTAGTCGGGATAATATCCTTACTTTTGTTATATCGTGCTGCATTTTATATGTTCCTTTCTTCCATGTGGCTTTCGTTGAATTGATATTGTTCACACCCAGAAGAGAGAGAGACAGAGAGAAATAAAGTTAATTGTGGATATCCATAGAGCTTTCTTCTTCCTTGTTGCAATCTGGTATGTAATTTTATGATCATGACTTGTTCAATTCAGGAGATGATTGCTTTCCTCTATTGAATTTCACTATCAACCAAAACTTCGCGCTTTATTCTTAAACTTCAGAAAGCAAGAGAAAAGGGCAATCACCGAGGCATAATTGGGTTTGATGAATTGGAAGAGATTAATCACCTTTTCTTTCTAGGGTGGGGAAATTATGTATATCACAATGTAGCACTTCTATTCCTGAAAAGTTTGAGTCCCTAATAACGTCTCATCTATATAGTTTGAGAAACTTTGCTTCATATCCCAACCCATTTTTTTAAGAATCGAAGGGCTGAATTGTTGATTCCAGATAATTGCCTCTGCCCCGTTGTATTTATTTATTGGCTTGATGGGCAGATTGCACCCAGTTTTATTGAAACATGCACTTGTTTAGTGTTTGCTCTGCATTTTACTCAGAGCCTTGGTTGGCTATGTAAAAATGCAGGCATCTCACTTAACATGACTGTCACTGTGTTAGCAATAACCCATATATCAGTTTAACTAAATGAAACTTGGTAGAGTAGAACTGTTTTCTTTCCACAACTGATTGACTTAGTGAATGGATGTCTATTGTGTACTCCGGATGGTTTGACCTCAGATAATCATGTGGAGAATAGATAAATCTCGAATAGGCATCTTAAATAAACTAGGGATTCCACATGTAAAACATTTACATCAGGCTAAGTAGATGAAGTCCAGGTTCAAGCATGAATTTCTCTTGAGATGACTGCATTGTCTGACTCCCACTGAAGTAACACACAATCTCATTCTCTGGTGTTTTTTATTGTTCAGTAACTTCAGTTGTTAGTAAGGAAAGGTGTTTAGGTAGGAGGCAAAGCTATTATAGCTTAGTAACTTTCCCAAGGACTTCTCTTTCTTGTTCACAAACGCATTTTCATTTGTTCCATTTTCAGGCACTCACCGTTGGGTTTGGGAGATGGATTGCATTGTCTTCTGTTCTAGCTTTATTGATACAGCCGCTGTTTGCTCCGGCTGCTCTTGCAAGCTTCCAAGGTGCAGCCAAGAAAGGTAGTTCAGCTGCTGTCACAGTTGGTGGTAGGCTGCTTCAGACTGAGTTAGTGAGCAGTGCGTGGACTGGTTTCTTTGCTGGTTGCTTGCACACATTGTCAGGGCCCGACCACCTTGCTGCTTTAGCTCCACTATCCATTGGGCGTAGTAGGATAGAAAGTGCTGCAGTTGGAGCTCTTTGGGGTTGTGGCCATGACGCTGGTCAAGTTATCTTTGGGTTGATATTTCTACTTTTAAAGGATCGGCTCCACATTGAAATCCTACGAACTTGGGGTACAAGAGTGGTGGGCTTGACTTTGCTTGCTATCGGCGCAATGGGCATCAGGGAAGCCTTGGAAGTTCCCACTCCATGCATTGCCTTGGAGAACGGTGAGTGTGATGTCAGTGATTATGAGGCACTAGAAAACCCTACAGGTGGGAAAAAGAAAATCGGCTTTGCCACTTTTGCGACTGGTATTGTACATGGGCTGCAGCCGGATGCACTAATGATGGTCTTGCCGGCATTGGCCTTACCATCTCGGTTGGCAGGAGCTGCATTCCTTGTTATGTTCTTATCTGGAACTGTTGTTGCAATGGGAAGCTACACTGTACTGATAGGGTCTTGCAGCCAGGCTTTGAGGGATAGGGTACCTAGGATAACTGAGAAGCTTACTTGGGCTTCTTCACTCGTTGCAATTGGTCTTGGAATTGCTATTCTTATTAGCCAGTTTTTTGGATACAGCTTGTATTGATCCGTTTAATCTAACCCACTTCAAGATTCTATGTTATGCTTCATGTGCAGAGTTAGGAAAGATCACAAGAGGACATTCAAATTTGTTCAGAATTTTCTTACCATGAATGTGTTTGTTTAGTGAGATATTTGTCGCTTTAGGCTATGGATCTTTGTTTCCGGCCCGATGATGAAGCCCAATTGGGCTCTAGGCTTGAATTGAGGAACCGGATGCCTATAGAAAATCCAAATGCCCGACTCTAGAAAAACCTTGTGTAAAATCAATACTCATCACGAGTTGAAGCCTTAAATTTTAGCAACACTAAAGTGGTCGTACGGGATTTAAAGTAAAATAATATTATATTGCTATTCACAATAATAAATTTATGATTTTTATTTTAGGCAAATTATATATAACTAAAAAACTTTTATATATAAATAAATGATAAAATAAAAACTTATGGCTTTTAAAATAATTTTATAAATTTTTATCTAATTCAAACTTAAATTTAAAAAAAAAAAAAAAAGAGAGAGAGAAATGCAGCGAAGATTGTGAGATGGATCAATCCTGGCACGAGGAAATAAGGTTGTCCAATTGCTACATAAATATAATTTGTGGGAAAATACTGTTACATTCAAACCATTTTCTATCCCTAGTTAGTCTCAAAAGTTGAATTCCACTTTTTTATTCTTTACATGCTTATTGCATACATCCTTCTTTTTTTAGCGTTTCATTCAAAATTTTCATCATTCTAAGCATTTCAAAGACAAGTTTTCAACATATATTGGCCGACATAAGTTCAAGACACATAATGAAAGTGAATCTGGTTTCTTTGTCACGCTGCATGATAAAAACAGAAAATGTTAAAAATCTGTAAATTTGAGCCTGTGAGTCGTGCCGGTACATGTATCAGGACCATGACCTCAAATCGATAGTGTTCTGATCCATTGAATAACATGTGAGTTCAACCAGAAAGGAACCGAAGAAAAGGAACATAAATATTTTTATTTTTCAAAATTAAAAAAAAAAAAAAGGTCGAAGAGCACCAAAGGTCTCTACACTCTACCTTCTAGCGCAAATCGATCCCTTAACTAAGAAATGTAGCAAATTACCCCCTACAGTATTCATCTGTTGCATGAGTAATCATTCTTTCTGTCTCTCAGTCAATATAGACTGAAATATTCTGGTTGCTCCTCAACTTTATTTAACTGTCCTGATTACGTCCCTGAATCTTAGAATTTAATAAACTTTTACTTATCCTCCTTGATTTAGCCTTCCGTCGGCATAAGGGCGGTGCCGGCCAAAGGTAACAATTCTCGAGGCTTGATGCAGCAACCCACGTAGCAAGGAATCCCATGATTGGGGAGGTTGCTACAACATCGTTAGGTCGATTTCTTCCCAACCCCAAAATGCCATCTGACTGTGGCAGGATCAACAAAATTTTCAATATCCCCGCACCTGGTTGTACCCTCTGACTTAACAAATTGTGCCACAATTTATTACGGAAAGGCTTGGATTAGATTAGCTATATAGTTAAGTTTCTTAAACAAACCTCTAACTTGCCTTAAGTTTCATATTACCTAGCAACGATTGAAACTTGAAACAATGAGATTATTGAAGAAAAATGCCTTCTTTAACTCTACAAATCCCATCATTACCAAGGACTATTATCATTTCTGTCTCCGGAATTAATTGACCTCGTAATCATTCGGGTTTGAAAGCTTGTTGTCCAATTTTTCATTCGAACACTTAACTTAATTGACTTATTTTCACTTTTACATATTTTTTGTTTGAAACCAAATTTATTCAAAAGCCAATATTATGTAGATGCAATAATTCATTTAAAAGTAAATGTTCATGCTATTATTAAATTTTTATGAATTTTTTTTCTAATGTCTTAAACTGGAAAAATTCATAAAAATTTAATAATTAAGATTACGAAAATTGTATTTTCAATATGTTATTGCAGCTACATAATATTGACTTTTAATTAAAATTAATTTTAGATATAAAAAAAGACGTAAAAATAAAAATAAATCATTTTGAAGTTAATTGACTTAAATTAAAACGAACTAGCTCTTACCTTCAGATTAAGTTCAAGCTTTGCGCTTGTTGGAAAGGATGTTTCCAGCTTAACATGACTATCATAATCAAGGCCTATAGGGATTCAATTGTGCAAGTTGTATTGCAGGGATAGTGAATCGTTTAAAGTTTGATTGTTAAATTCTAAATTCGGGATTAAATAAATTATTGAATTAAATCAACGATCATGATAAATATTTTAATCTATGGTTGATGGAGGAAGCAGAGAAAAAGACTAGTTGTGCAAGAAATGGATAGCGTATGGGGTGATTCGCAAAGTTTATTGGTTTAAGGACTAATTTGAAAATAGCTGGTACAGCTTAGCCTAAGGGAGCGCTATAGGTTAGAGAAGAAGGATCATTTCGCGTTGGAGTGATGACAAAGCACAGTTAACCAAACAGCAGCAGTCAAAGCAGCCTAAGTGGTAAAATGTAAAAAACATTACAGAGATAGCGAAGGTTGAAGCATCCCTGATATCACATTCTACTCCAGTTTTTTATAGTGGCAAAATGCGGTTAAATTCTCTAGATTTCGTGCAGCATCCTATCTAGACCTTTATACCTATAATGATCTTGACACTACTAAAAATTACCTAGTTACCAACTGCTTAATTACCAACGGCCTAACCGTTGGTAAATATAGGCCGTTGGTAAATATCAACGTGTATGACCATTGGTATATTATTTTCAACGTGCACACATTAGTAAATAATGAGAACTGGGTTGGCTTTTTTTCCAATTGTGTAGCCGTTGGTAAAATTTCCAATTTGCACGCGTTGATAGTTTTATGTCTAGATATGGGCCTAGTTTTGTAGGCTTTATTACCAACGGCTAAGCCGTTGGTAATTATTTAATGAAACGTTGCATTTCATTTGTTTTTTTACCAACGGCTAATTGAAATTTAAAAAGCTTATCTTCTTCCTCCAGACGAAGCAGTCGCATCATTTCCGTCTTCGTCCTCCATCTGCTTCCTGCCGCCGCGTTTCTCACCATTGCCGGCGTCGAACGTCGGTGACTGCCATTTGAAGCATTTCTCTCCCCATTTTCACGGATCTGGTGCCAGTTTAGCAGGTAAACGTCTATATTTACATTTTTGTTTCATTTTCAGAAATTTCTTCTATTTTCCTTGATATTAAGTTGTTTAGCTCGATTTTTTCAATTCCTCCCTTCATCTGAGAGGTTGAAGAGTTGCCCATTGTTATTCCTCTCCTTTGGAAGTGGTTGGAGGTAATTTTCAATTTTTTTTTTTGCTCCGAAATTCCCAATCCGAAAACGCTAATTAAAATGGGATTTTTGAATGCAATTTGTTTTTAATTATTTATATTGATAATAAAATTTATGTGTTGTGACTATGGTTCAAGCATAGTTGTTGGTATTTGTCAATTAATTTCTGTTAATTATTTGTTATTTGTGGATATTTTTAGTGATGGAAAAGGTGAATATGCAATTTCTTTGTGGTATTTAATTATGTTAAAGGTAGATATTTTTAGTTTATGATATAGATTATTGTATGGAATGATTATTTGTATATTTTGATGCTAATTGGTTTAGTTATGGTTTAGTTGGAGTGATTTAGTGTAAATGGTTATATTATGTCATGGTGTAATAATAATAATAATAATAATAATAATAATAATAATAAGATGAACCAATAATATAAAAATAATAATATTAATAATAATAATTAATTAATATGTGTACGTAGTAGTAGTAGTAGTAGTAGTAGTAGTAGTAGTAACTTATAAAATAATAGTAATGAACCTAAGTAATAATAATTAAGTATGATATGTTCAATGTTATAACGTTAATACTAAGAACAATAAGAATGTGAATAATAATAATGTAATAATACGCTTAATAATAACAATAATATGAACAATATTAATAATAATAATAATAATTTATTGATGATGATTATAATAATAATCATACTAAAAATAATTTTACTTATATGCATGGAACATCATAATAATTTTACTTATAAGCATGGCACAGTCATAACAATAATAATAATAATAATAATAATAATAATAATAATAATAATAATAATAATAATAAAATAATAATGCTTAAAAAAATACAAATACTAATTATACATAATAATTAAAATAATTATAGAACCAAGTACAATAATACCCATAGTAATTAAATTTGACTAATAATAATAACCATAATAATAATGATAAAAATAATGTATATAATTATTATTATTACTTCATAATAATTATACTTATATGCATGGCACAGTCATAATACTAATAATTAATTATTATTATTATAATTATATAAAATAATATTTATAATACTTATATGCATGGCACAGTCATAATAATAGTAATTATTATTATTATAATTATATATAATAATATTTAGAATACTTAAAAAAATACAAATACTAATTATACATAATCATTAAAATAATTATAGAACCAAGTACAATAATACCCATAGTAATTAAATTTGACTAATAATAATACCCATAATAGTAATGATAAAAATAATGTATATAATTATTGTTGTTACATCATAATAATTCTACTTATATGCATGGCACATAATAATAATAATTATAATATGTGGGAAGGGTACGCCTGATTATTAATAGTTTCGTGATTGCGTTCTTTGATGACTATATATGTCTTTTATACGATTAGGAACAGATTTAGTTTGTAATGGAGTCGGGCCGTAGTTGGATGTACAGTAACCGTTTCTTGCCTGGCCGAACGGGGTACACACAAGAGTGGGAATCTGGGGTTGATGAATTTATATCATTTGCTGTCTCTCATCCTGAAACAATGAGCGGGTTATGCATTTGCTGTCCTTGTCAGAAGTGTAAGAATTTGCGATTTAAAGAGTGTGACGAGGTTAGAGTTCATCTGTACAAATGGGGGTTTAAGCCTTTTTACTTGAATTGGACGGCTCATGGAGAGCCATTTAATGTAGCATCAGATACAAACCCGGGTGTCTGTGGCTTTGATCAGTTTGACCAGGGGTCTTCGACGAATCCATACAAAAGAATGGTATTAGATGCCGTTGGGCCTAATTTCTCACACTTTTCGGAAGACAATGTTGCGCAGCTGAATGAAAGTGCACAAAATTTTTTTAATCTATTGAATTCAGCATCAACCCCTCTATGGGATGGGTGCGAAAATCATTCTGAGTTATCTACTGTTGTCCGTCTTCTTAACCTTAAGTCTGAGTATCACATGTCACGAGCATGTTTTAATGGCATTGCCCAACTGATGAAAGAGACTCAACCTACAGATAGTAAGATGCCATCAAATTGGTTTGAAACGAAGAAATTAGTTTCACAGTTGGGCCTGTCTCACCAGAAGATTGACGTCTGTGTTAATGATTGCATGTTGTTCTGGAAAGATGAAAGTAATCTTTGTATTTGTAAGTACTGTGGAACTGAGAGATATAAGCCAAAAAAGGGTGGTGGGGGTAAAGATCGACCTAGAAAAACCATGCATTACTTACCACTAAGCCCTCGGCTGCAACGCTTATTTGCGTCAATGTCAACAGCAGAGCAGATGAGGTGGCATAAGGAGCAAAAACAAATCCCAGGTGTTATAAAACATCCATCAGATGGTGAAGCTTGGAAACATTTTGATCGGACCTACCCATGGTTTGCTTCGGAAGCACGAAATGTCCGATTGGGGTTGTGTGCCGATGGATTTACCCCTTTTGGACCATCTGGAAAACAATACTCTTGTTGGCCTGTTATCGTTACTCCGTATAATTTGCCCCATTGGATGTGCATGAAAAAACCCTATATGTTCCTTTCGTTGTTGATTCCAGGTCCACGTAGCCCAAATCATAAGATTGATGTTTATCTACAACCTCTAATAGAAGAGCTACGACATCTGTGGTTTGATGGCGTTGAAACATGGGATGTGTCATTAAAAGAAAATTTTATTCTTCGAGCAGCATTAATGTGGGCCATAAATGACTTTCTGGCTTATGGCATGTTTTTAGGATGGATGACACATGGTCGATTGTCTTGCCCTATTTGTATGGGCGAAAGTAAGGCATTCCAACTTAAGTATGGTGGAAATTTTTCTTTTTTCGACTGTCACCGGCAATTTCTTGGCCGGAACCACCCATATAGAAGAAATTGTACTTGTTTTAAGAAGGGGAAATCAGAGAAGTCATTGCCTCCCGAGCGGTTATCAGGTGAGGCTATATTTGAAATAATCTCCTGGATTCGATCAATTGGTAATGATGGTCCACAACATCGCCTATGCAATTATGGGAAATCACATAATTGGACAAAGCGAAGCATTTTTTGGGAGTTACCCTATTGGGCCACGAACTTAATCCGCCATAATCTTGATGTCATGCATATTGAGAAGAACGTATTTGAGAATATATGGAATACTGTGATGGATGTTAAGAACAAAACGAAAGATAACGTTAAGGCACGGAAGGACCTCAAAATTTATTGTAATTGGCCGGAGTTAAACATGGTTTCTCTTGATGACGGTCGTTCATTCAAACCAAAGATGAGGTTCACATTTGATGTTAACCAAAGGCAAGATGTGATTGCTTGGGTAACTGATGGATATACCTCGAATCTTGGGAGATGTGTTGATACCTCTGGTTGCAATATGTATGGCATGAAGAGTTATGATTGCCATGTTATGATGCAAAGGCTTTTCCCCATTGCCCTTGAAGCGTTTCCCGAGAATATATGGAAGCCATTAACGGAGTTAAGCCAATTCTTTAGAGACTTGTGCTCTCCAGAGCTTCATGATAATCACTTGTTGGCATTGGAGGCCAATATTCCAATTATAATTTGTAAGCTTGAGAGAATTTTTCCTCCGGGATTTTTTGATGTCATGGAGCATCTCCCAGTTCACTTGCCATATGAAGCAAGGGTTGGAGGACCTGTTCAGTACCGATGGATGTATAAATTTGAGCGGTGCATGCATGACCTAAAAATGAAGGTTTCTAATACTGCTCATGTTGAGGGATCGATATGTGAAGCATACCTTATAGAGGAGACTTCCATCTTTTGCTCTCATTACTTTGAATCCCATGTTCCCTCCATGATGAACCGAGTACCGCGAAATGATGATGGTGGTCCTGTCCCATGTAATGGTGAGTTGTGGTCCATATTCACCTTTCCGGGACATCCATATGGTGCATGTAGATATAGATTCCTCACGGACGATGAACTCAGACTTGCAACCACATACGTTCTTCTAAACTGTGCTGAGATCAGGCCATATCTAAAGTAAGTCATCGTTAATGATCATCCAGTACTTTGATTATTTTGAAGTTCAGTACTAATCATCTGACGAAACTAACATATTTTCCTCCTTTCTGTATTTGCTCATAGTATGTTTGTGGACATGGTAAGGGAAACTGCACCCGATATAACCATGTCTGAGATGGACATACACATTGAAAACAATTTCTCAAGCTGGCTCCGACACTATGTACGCAAAATTTTACTCACTATGTATTGCAATATGTTAAGTTATAAACTTCCAGATATATTGTCCTAAAATGAAATTGTTTTACATAGGTTGATGACCCATGTAACAATATAGTCGATAACATCTTGTGGGATGTTGCATGTGGACCCTCACGTCGGGTAGAGACATGGCCGGTTTATTTCACAAATGGGTACAAGTTTCACATAAGTGAATGGGGCAAGGACAAATCAACATTTAATAGTGGAGTCTGCATACGAAGCACGGGTTCAAGCGAAGTTGAATGTGATTTTTATGGTATATTAGAAGAAGTCATTCAACTCGAATATCCTGGCTATCCACATAAGAATGTTGTCTTGTTTAGGTGCAACTGGTTTGACCCAACACCTGAACGTGGAACTCGAATGCATAAACAGTTTGGGTTAGTTGAGATCCGGGATAGCTGCAGATATCAGAAGTTTGATCCTTTCATTCTAGCATCACAGGCTGACCAAGCTTACTACACACCATATCCGACAAAGTCACGTGACAAAAACGGGTGGTCAGTTGTTATGAAGATAAAACCTAGATGGATAATCCAGTATGCAATTGTTGACAAGGATGACGTTTATCAAGACAGTGGATCCGTGAGTTGTCAAAGAATTGAAGATGACCCAGTTGAGGAGTTAGCTGACCCGGGTGTCGGTGATGATATTGAAGAAGATTTACTTGAGGAGGGGGGTTCTAATGACGATACAGATGATGAGGAGGAGTTTCTATCCGATGACAGTGACACTGAAGAAAATGAGGAGTTTCACGATAATGGAAGCACTGGGTCGAATGAATGAAGATAACAGTTAGCATGTTTAGTGATCACGAGTCATTAGTTGTATGGAACATATTTGGCAAATTTATGCAAAGAGAATACTCCACAATTCATGTCAGTAAACATATCAATGTTTAATTTTCTTACTTAGATAATAATAAATGCAGATGCCGCGTAAAGGGGATAACACCTATAAGCGCCGACCTGGGAAAGGACCACTTGCGCAGTTTAAGGAGGTCATGGAGCCAATACTTAATGCTCGACAGAGGATGGGTTCTTCATCCCGGGCACAAGACGATGTCGGTGTAGAGACGCAGGACACAACAGTGCCAGCGACGCACGTCCACTCACATCAGCACCGATCTGACGGCGGTGGAGGCACGACATCTGGACATGGATCTGGTGCGCGCCATGTTAGGCACCCGATACTGACGACTCATCCCTCAGATGAGGACATACATATTGATGACATCCCATCATCGATGTCACAGACACCAGCCCGAGCTCGGATGAGGATATCCCCACATGGTAACACGTAAGTGATGAATATCCTACAAACGTTCTCAAAATAGTAATATTACTTACATTACTGTGAATCATCAACATATAACTAAGTAATCATTTGAACTGTGCAGATTCATTCCAGCTGCAGCGACACGGTTAGTGACACCATGTTTCACCACACATTTCAAACCCTATTCTGATTGGTCCTCCGTCTCTCCATCAGACCTTCAACAATGGTGGCGTGTTTTTTAGGTATAACACGTATATTAGTATGATAATGATGTATTACTGTCAAAACAACTACTTGCTTTTTTCATGCTAATAGTTTTGAAATATTAACCTTTACAGATGAGCTGTGAGTGGGATCCGATACACCATAATGAGGTGTATCGGGTGTGGAATATCTTGGGAGCACAGCATTACAGAAGCATGATGTCAGAAATCCGACGTGTCAAGGATCCTGTTAAACGTCGAGCAAAGGCAAACTTTATGTCCGATGCTGCATATGCGAAAATGGAAGCATATTGGGCCAGTCCGGAGTTCATTCAGAAGTCCGTTAGATTTAAGGCAATGCGAGCAACAGTGAATGACGAGGATTCACAGTCTGGCTCTTGCAGCACGACATATGCAGGGGGATCTATCTCGATGTTTGCACATCGAGAGCAAATGGTATATATCTCGTCAATGTTCTTTCATTTTACATTTAAGTAAATAATGAACTTAAATTACCTATTAATCTTACGTTTCATTCAATTAGAGAGAGAGAGATCCAGAGAAGAAGGACCCTGGCTTGTTTAAAGTCCTTCAAGCAACACATAAAATGAAGAACGGGAAATATGTTAGTAAGCGATGTGAAGAAGTTGCTGTAAGTATTATAACTTTTTTTTGTAAACTATTCTTAAGATACTTACCATGTTTTACGAATAATGTCTGATTCAAATGTGTTAATATGTTTCTGTAGACTCGTATCAGTGCTGAGATTGAGGAGCAAACACAACAAGAGGATGGATTAGAGCCAATTGATGAACTTGCAATAATTAGTACTGCATCTGGCGGGAGAAGGAGAGGGCGTGTTTTTGGATTAGGATATGAGCAGTGTGTCATACCGGGCCGCCGACTGCCAGGTGCCATCCCACCTATCGACATCACACAGACACCGCAATTCAACGAGCAAGTACAGAAGATGATGGTGGAGGAGAATGCGCGAAGGGATGCCGAGTACGAGAGGAAGCTCGAGAGAATTAAGAGGAGACAGAGAGCAGAGATGGAGGCGAATAGAGCCGCATTGGAGGCGAACCGGGCTCAGTTGGAGATTATTTGTCGTTCGCTAAACCTTTCGTGCCCGCCGGCTCAACAAGTTCCACAGTATCCTGATGACTCGGACTCGGAGGATGAGGAGATAGTCGGGACTCCGTGATGGTCGTCTTCAACAGGTAAATCATTTCATAATTTCTTGTGTTATCAGACTTAGACAATAATTGTTAGACCTAAGACTCAGTTGAAATTACTGAGATGTGTAATCTGTTGAATGTTGTATGGTTTGTTCCAGACATATATGTACTTGTTTTAATTATGGTGTATTAGAGAATATTTGATGGAAATTATAATTTAGTTAGCACTGTGCCTATCTGTGTAATTTTGATTGCTGAGCAAGGCTGGGGGAACTTTGGAATTGGTATGGACAGATTTAGAGTTCTACTCCTGTTTCATGAACTTGTTTCAAATTTAAATCAGGTTTAAACTTTAGAGATATTGTTAATAGGGAAAAACACGAAACAACCCCTAACTCGGAAAAGGGAAAAGCCTGGAACTGAAAATGTACATTACCAACGCCTCGCGTGCGCCCTCGTCGTTGGTAGCCTACCAGTCTCCAGTTGTCGCCGTTTACCAACTGTCGCACTCAGTTGGTAATTACCAACTGTCCAAGCCACCCTGCCGTTGGTACTTACCAACATTACTTACCAACGCCGTCGTTGCTGGTATGCAAGTTGGTAATTTTACCAACGAAAGCTTGCTACCAACTCGTTTTTCACAGAAAAGCCACTTACAGCATTGTTTTTGTTTCTTTTTTTCTTTGTTATTCAAGTCATGAATTAATTACCAACATAATACACCTCAAAAATCACGATGAGAGTATTCATTCTGCATCAGTTTAATAAAATCTTATGATAAATTTAGGTAATTTTTATACCAATCCGGGTGATCCGCACGTTGGTAATTACCAACCCCCTTACCAACTGCTGTAAGTTGGTAATTACCAAACAAACAAATTTAAAGCGTAACGCAATTTTTGGGCACTTGGTAATTACCCCTCAACTCTCCTACCAACGATTGGTGGCATGGCAGTTGGTAATTACCAACGCGCATGGGGCAGTTGGTAATTACCAACTGGAACTGAGCCAATGCGCGTGCGCGTTGGTAACTACAACTACGCGTTGGAAACCAAGGCCGGTTCCTGACCGTTGGTAATTACCAACGTGCACGCGTTGGAATTTACCAACGTGTTAATTTTTGTGCGTTGGTAAAAAAATTTCCAACGAATCGATTACCAACGTGCGTTTACCAACGACTCCGCGTTAGTGAATTTAGTTTACCAACGCGCAACAGTTGATAACTGTGTGTTGGTAAACTGGAGAATTTTAGTAGTGTGAATGTTCCAAAAAAAAAAACATCAGTCAAAAATGTCGTGTCTTCAGCCCCCCGCCCGTTTCCGGTGCCCTTGGCATAACATCTTTATAGGAGTCTTTTTCTGTTGAACATTTTCACAGCCGTTACTTACATAAAAAAAAAAAAAAGAGAGAGGCTATTTTACTATGTAAAGTAGATATATAAGACCAAACGAGCCTAATTAAATTGGTAATGTAAGTGGTTCTTTTTTTATACAATGGAAGCGGGATAAAGGGAAGTGGGAACTGGAACTATATTCTCTGTGGATGGAATATTAAAAATCTTACAACACAGGTATCCTACTTGAGTTAACTCTAGATGGTCCTTTTCTTTAACCTTGTTTTCTTGGAGGAGGTAAAAAAAATTGATATTAGTCCATTTGACCTCTAATATTTGTTTCCTTTTTGACAATTCTTTTTTTTTCTAAATTAAATCTTACCATTAACTACAGCCACTATACTAACACTATTCAGGAAAACTAATGCAACAAAACGGAAAAAAGAAGTGATTTCTAACTAAAATATTGTGATTAAAAATTTAATTACCAAAACACATTGAATCATTTCTAATTTACATACCAATTAATTGTACTTCCTATCCTAAATTGGCCATGCCACATTTTTTTCTTTATGGACTTTCATATCATATTTACTTTTTTAAAAAAAAATAAAAGAATTATGATCACCCACAAGAGATTATAAAAAAAAATGGTATCGGCTTTTGGGATTGTGCACCATTCAACTGAAAATGAAAAAACAAAACAAACAAATTAATTCAATTTTTCAGTTTCACTTATTTTGTTTTTTGGTTCAATTTCGGTTAAAACCGAATTTCTGAAAATTAGTGTTGGTTTGCTTTCAGTCGGAGTCGTCAAAACCAACTTTTCCTTTTCACATTTTCAGGCAGTTTGAGTGCTTCGTTTAATGTATGTAAGATATGTGGTTTCTTATTGTTTTTTCTGCTTTCTTTTCGCAAACATACTAGTTTGCAAACTTTATCAAGCAATTATGATGTAATTAGCAAAAAAATTAACTTTTTCTTCACAATTTAATATTTTTTAATGGAAGTATGCGTATAAGTGAGCATGGGTCAAATAAAACCATGATTTACCTAACCCAATATGGGTGATAGTGTTGGGTTTGGTAAAACTTAATTATGATTCGTGAGTTAGTTTCACTCCTAAAAAAAAATCAATTTTCAAATTGATTTCAGTTCTATATAAAACTAACCCAAGATTATGTATTAAAATATTATAAAATTTATGATTTTGCATATTAATTTTTTATTGAAATTATATTACAAATGTTTTTAGCTTTTTAACTCTAAACCTACTCCTAAGTCCTAACTATTCTAATTTCATTCCATAAGCACATTTCTAATTTCACAAACCATTATCAGGTTGTGGGTATAATCTTATTAGATTTTGATATTCTTCTATGTATATAGTGTAAATTGAAAACCCTTATAATGAAAACCTAAAAAACCCAAAACAATGATTCAAGTTCTGTTCGATTCTCAATTCTCGAGTTTGATAGAAAATTTTGGGAATTGAGCTCATTTCAGATTAGTTCAATTTAGAATATTTTGGTTTAATTTTGTTCGATTTTCCTAGCTAGTACAGTTGGTGTGTTTATTCTGTCTTTTTGGTACTAGTTTCTTATTGCTTTTACATCAAACAGGATGCAAATGTATTCAACCTAACACATATCTTACCAGTATCAATAATCGATTGCTTGACTGCAAATAACGTTCGATTGCACCCTTATGTGGAAGCTCAGGCGGCACTTTGCTTATCCGAAGCTGTGCTTCCACAGCAGTATCATTCAATTCACTGCAAAGAAATGAAGATTTTGAAAATTTTAATAAAGCACTTAATGAAATTCCAGACTATTTCAAGGGGGCACAAAAGAACTAATAAAGCATCTTTCTCCTCAATCAAAATTTGCAGCCAAAGTCCTCATAGTTCTTAAAAAAGAAATGAAAAGTGATAATTTGCTGCTGAAAGACATGCATTGGCCACAGTGAAATCTGAAAGCAACAATAGGATGAGATATACGATTAAACACACCAACAGAATAAATAAAGACAGAGAGTAAGTATTCTTTCATCTAAAGAAAGTGAAATTTGCATTCTGATTTTTTTTATTCAACGTCACTTGAAAATTGATATATTTAAGAATCACTTTAACGTTGTTTTTGTTTGGAAAATAAGTAATTATTTCTAAACTCAATTTTACTCCAACCTATAAATAAAACATTTAAAATTAATAATTTTTACAAAAGGAACTAATGGCTCTTTCCAGCTTCTTAAATTGTATAATGTTAATTATTTTATAATCTACGGGGAAAATATGGCAATAGAGAAGTACTTTCAATCATTTTTCTAAAATCTCTATATAGAATTGCTCTTGCAGAATAAAAATTTTCAAAGAAATTCAAGGGAGCTCACATAGAAAAAAAAAATCTGACAAATACATTAGTCGCCTTTCTTTTTTTCTTTCCGGAAAATTCATCTTCTTTCTAGAACAGTTGATGCGAGAAAAAGGGTGGCATGAAAAACATAAGATAAAAAGTACAAAGAATAGGCGTATAAATTAGAAACGTTAATACCTTTTGGCAATTAAGTTTTTAAATTACAATATTTTAGTTAAGAAAATCTGTTATTTAGGAAAAGTATTGCAAGAAAAGGAACTAATTAAAGTGACTGTGCATTTTAACATTTATAAAGTTTTTCAAAGAAAAGGTGAAAAATAACAACATCAACAATATCTAGTGCGTAAGAGTGGCACTTTGATTTGAAAAATTCGATTAAGGGTGACGAAAGCATCAAAATGACTGACACATGTGTTGGCTTGAATTAATACGAAAAAAGATAGAGCCAGTTTCGCAGCAACCAGTCTACCACCCCCATTCCTTCATTACAATTCTCATTAACTCCATTACCCCCCGCCCAGAAGGAAAAGAAAAAAAAAACTCCATTCCCTTACTATAATTTCTCATTGACTGTTGCAATGTTTTAACTGGAAAAGAGAAAAAAAAAACAACAAAAAAAATGTTTACTGCTTTTAACTTGACAATATTACTATTCAATTCAGGATATCATTTCAATATTCAGCTTCCCATATTTATTGATTTACGTGACAAACGTGAAAATAACACAAAAATTTTTCTTCAAATCTTAATTTATGCGCAAAATCCAAATACGTCAGTCATTTTGAGGTAGATAAGGTTTTATGTTTCTCTCTTTTATAGAAGTTATGAATATGCGAGTAGGGGTAAAAAAAGTACCGGGTTGAGTTCAAGCCAACTTAGCTCCAGGCTGGCCCTTTTGTCGTTTGATACTACTTGGGGTAGTTTGGTACTACTTAGGCTGAAGTTTAAATTACTTAAGTCAAAAATTTTTAGGCTCGAGCTTAGCCTAAAAGGCTTATTAGGCTTGAATGGCATATACTTGCAACTTAGATAAAAGATATGGACTAAATCATTAATTTTCTATATAGATAACTAGACAAAGAGAAAATAATAGAATCTATCCTAAACTTTCTAATCCTTTTCTACTTTACCCTAATTTTGTAAATTTTATAAATGAGTCATCATCTTCCCCAAGGCTTCAATTAAGGAGCCACTATACCCTCTGCCAATTGCCGCATCAATTTCTAGGCTTAGAAAGACGTCCTTAGCTTCATCCTTCAATCCCACATTCATTCCAACTACAAGAGTTGGTACTTTCAATTGGAGCTGTCGACTTAGGACTTTGGCTTTCTACTGTGTAGGCTGGATGCTGTCTACCTGGGGCGTCGATTTTTGCCTCCATGCGTCAAATATGTAGGCTGGACTTTTGATGAGGTTATCATCAACGGCTAATCTGGCAATCATTGTCGACCTTAGCTCCTGGGCTCTCATCATCATCATGGCTTCACTCGCTAGTGGTGGCCAACTGGATGGGTGGCTGCATTAATCTAGCAAGGTGAGGCCATAAGATAAAAGGGGGAAAGGGACTGTGTTAATCTAGCAAGGTGAGGCCAATGAGGCAAAAGAGGGGAAAGGGACTTTGTGTAACTGTGCAAAGAATTAGGACTTTGATGGAAGGTGAAGCTTATTAGGCCTGTGAGCTTATAAGGTTGGGTTTTTTTTAAGTTCAAGCTTGAGCTTGAACACCCCGAAAAAAGTCTGGCTTTTTTTCACCATTTTATGTGAGATATAAACATATTAGGCAATGTTTTATTATCTTTACTATTTTTCATTGCTAAATCCACAATAAATATTAATAGGCTTAAAATAATAGGGATTGTATGAATAGAATTCATGTTATGACTACTAAACCCTTCTCTCCGGTTTTGGGAGGCATGGGAAGGGTGAAGAACCAAAATTAACATAAATTGAAAATTTCAGTAAGGGTGGGGAAGGGGAAAGGGCGCCCGCCCCACCTGTGCCAGGCTGTACAATCAAACGAAACAATCAACTTCGGCGACCTCGTCACAGGGCCCCACCAGGCATCGAGATGTACGGACGCCAGAATCAGGCGGGAAACAAGTAGGCCCTGCACACTACTACTGAATTAGTCAAAATTCGCCTCCCCCCAACCTAACAACCCCTTTGCCCCTCGAAGTTTTCCAATTCAGACACTCAATATTTCAAATTTTAATTCAGGGGCTCACTCCTCAAACTTTCCAAAATGAGACATTTAAACCATTCAACTGAAGGAAGCTTGTGACATGTGCATGAGTTCTGTTAAAAAGTAACGCTTTCAGATATAAGAGGACTGAAACACGTTATAAATGGAAGGTGAAGGAGCTAAATGGTTTTTTATCACATGAACATGGGTGAGTTCTAGGATTTTATTTCATGCCTGTGCATTTTGGATGATGAATAAGACTTTTGTTTCGACATCACATCAAGATGAACAAAATGTATGTGCATTTTAGGGGTGACTTGACACTTCCCGACTAAATAGTTGTTGTTTTGCCGAATATATGAAAACGTTCACAACATAATGATACCTTCAAAACTAAAAGTAAAAGGGAAAATAACTTTGAGAACATATAATGAAAAATGCAATAAATATTTGCAGATGAAAACATGAAGTTTAGAAAGAAGACTAACTAGTGAATTATTTGATTTTCTTCTATGGAAAAATCAAAGAGGTGAAGAATCTCACTCTTCACTCTGAAATGTTAGCCTCTCTCATCTACCTCCAACTAGCAAAAATTAGCCTTGAAGATATTAAAAAAAAAAAACGATGCATTGATCCTTTAGCCAAACTACAAGGCGATAGCAGACTAGGAGTAGGAAGTAGGAAATGAGTTAAATGGGAAAGATGAGGAGTTTGGATGCTGATGTATGATCCATCGAAGACAAACATTGATAAAAGTAAAATCTTGTAAATTTGATTTCCTTAATTTACGAAAAAGAAGGATCGACCAACAGAAAAGAGAGATGGATTGTTTAGGCAAAAAAACAAACTTAACACTGAAACAAACGTTTGCCTCGGAATCGATCGACCCATTGCTAGAGCACTGCCCATTAGTGGCCCATTTTTGGACAATTGAAGATTCTCGATTTGGGCGACTTAAAAATGCTTGGTCAAGCAACAGGCATGCTCTGGGGCTGGGGGAATGGCTGATGCCCGCCAATAATGTGGTGGAGGAGAGTGGCAACAGTTGGTGTCAGAGGCTGGTCAAAGCTGCAAAATGGAGGCACCTTTCATACGCGTCAAAATTCATGTTTATCCTTCCTCTTTCTTTTATAGTTTGTTTCAATCATCAACGAACAAAAATCTACATTTCCATGACAGAAGCTAGCCACGACTCACGTGATCTCAACGTTTCATATTTTAAATGCTTGAGGGGTAAAGTGTGCCGAGCTGAAAATTTTGAGAGGTTATTCAGCCCGAATTATAATTTAAGGAGTAAAGCGTACGAGATAGTAAAGTTTGAGGGGTAGAGGACACTTAGGACCCAAAAAAAAAATAAAAGAAAATAAAAGACAGAGGCTCCCCTTTTAATATCTTGTTTTTTAGGTGATTTGACCTGATTATCACTAGTTATCAATAGTAAACACAATTTAATTTAAACAGATTCAGCACGAATCATATCATTCCTAATACTAATGGTGTCGTTGAGATCTGCCATCTGAAGCATCATTACTGATAAGGCTAGAAACAAGTTGATCCAACCCAGCATACTTATGGTTTAAGAGTGTGGATTGTATATAAATATAAATATAATAGATGGGATAAACACACAGAGCAGAAAAGATTTATTTGGAATGGACTACGTAGTACGTAGTGCTAACAGATCTTTCTCATATGTGATATGTGGATTGATTAGATTTGTTGTAGTTGGGGCTTGCGACTGAGACTGAGACTGGGATAGGAATATGTCAAAAGAAGTGAGCGAGTTTTGGGAGTGATTAATTTTGAGCACAAAATCTGGGCCGATTTGGCACTCCCTGCTCACGGATCACAAATAAAGGACTTGTCTTTTCCTGGAACTGGCAGCTTTCAATCAAATCTTCTTGCCCACAACTACTGCTGCTGACTCTGCCACCTTGCCCCTTTTTTTTTTTTTTTGTTTTTACTTTTGTCATTTCCGCTTCCAAGATTTATTTAACCTTCCACGACTTATGAAGAGAATTTTCTGTTCAGCGTTCATTTCGGAACGCTTCTCTCTCTCTCTCTCTCTCTCTCTCTTAATCTTTTTAAAATGCAATAATAAGTAAAAGGAACCGAACCGCAAAATTACGAGCCGTATTCATGTCCGTTTGTTTAATTTTAAACGAACGTAAATAACAAATGAAAACATATATTTTTTATTTATTTTCGTCTGTTTATAAATGAATAAATTCACATTCATTCATATTCGTTCATTACTAATAATATTATTTTGAGTCAAATTAACTGAACAAAAAAACATATTCATAAACACCATCAAACGAATAAGTTTGAAAATAATATAAATAGACGTGTTTGTGAATAATATAAACAAATATAAATGAACAAATAACAAATAAAAAAGAGCTAATATTAATAATACATAAACTTATAAAAAAATAAATAAGTAAATAAATAAATGGACGCAAAGAACGATCCTAAACGAATGTTAATTGAATTATTTGTGAACAAATACTATATTTATGTTTGTTCGTTCATTTTAAATGAATATAAAATTTTGTTCATGCATTTTAATTTAGCAAAACGAATATAAACAAAGTCCACTGAAACACTCTTGAATAGTTCTCCGAATGATCTAGCATTGACAGCCCTTGAAGCCATTGTACACCAGCATGCCCTCAACAAATTAGGTTAGGGCTTAAAATGCGCCGATCTCCATATAGTCATAGTATATAACTTCAGTCATTTATATTTTCTCATCGTGATGTATATATGAGAAAATTACCAAAATCTCCCTAAGATTTAGGCAAACCTACACTTATATCCACAGTTTTAAAATACCTACCCAAACCTCCCTAAAAAGCTTAAAATCCCAACATTTACCCCTCCGCTGTTAACGTCCGTTAAGATACCTAAACTTACCCCCTCCCATAGAAAAGAGAAAATGTTGTTGTGTTCTACTAGCAGCCTTCTTTTTTAAAAAAAACTTTGAACCTACCTTTTGCATCTAGCAATCTGAATTTTGAAACTAAAATTTTGTGTATTTCTTTACAAATCTAATCGAACAAATTCTTCACCCCCAAAACTCCTTCATCGCCTCACCTCAGCTACACTGACCGACCATCGCATCTCTGCTCTCATCTCCCTCCACCTCATCTCTGCTCCCATCTCTGCTTGGATCTCTGCTCGCATCTCTTCGCCATCATCTCCGCTAGCGTCTCTGCTAGAAATCGTTCGACTGCACCTGGGAATCGCGTGTCCGATTCCACCTCGAAATCTTTGCTCAAAATCCTCGGTTGCTTCCTCGAAATCACGCCTCCGATTTGCAAATGGTTCGCGTCGGAGAGTGACACATGTCACGTCTCCTTCACTGCTCCGATTCTCGGTTCCAACTCCCGTTCGTTGCTTCGGCCCAATCACGACCTCTCTCTCCTAGCAGCGGTCCCAATCGGCCGATTAGCTCGCCGAGAGTAAAGGATGGTTGATTCGCTAGCCGGGAGTGGAGGTTGGCCAATTCTCTGGCCGGGAGTGAGAGCCGATTCAAATGCCGCGTCGAAGTCACTGTGGAATGACGACCGTTGCCTCGATCCCACTCTATCGTTTTCCCTCACTGCCGCCGATGTCGATCCCGCTGCGACATTCATCGTCGCCACCTCCGGGGAAACTGCCCCAATAGAGAACAGAGGATAGGAGAGAGCCCAGCACGGGCATTGGAGGATGAGCAGAGGACCGGATTGTGTGTAAATTTAGGTAGCTGGTTAGATGTAATTATGTAAAAGTATGGAGGGCAACGTGATTGAACGAAGAAGACTGAGAGGAATAAACAAGTTTTTCTTTTCTTTTTTTTAACGTTCTTTGATAGAGTCAACTATGGAGAGAGATAAATGTGGATTGCACTGAACATCAGGGGTTATGGTAGGTTTCTAAAAAAGCAAGGACACAACTCTATTTTTCAGCAGACCTCAGGAGTTTTTGGTAATTTTTCCTATATATACTCACACTTTTTTTTAGTTTTAACTCAGACATGAATCGGAAAACAGTTTCGAACAAGCCGTTTCACATTTGCGATATTTGAGTTGGGGTAAATCTTTATCCTGCTCCTGTAAGGCTGTAACCTCTGTTCAATTTATCGACTTTTATCCTGATTTCAAGTACATCATCAGTCATTTTATGAGTTCCTACGATCTTAGTCATGAAAACCGCCACTAGAGAAGAGAATAAAAGAAAAGAAAATAAAAGAAGAGAAAATTGTGGTAATTTGAATGCCTAACCTACCATTCACAGTAGCTACACAGCTCCACGTTCAAGATTCATCCCTCCTCGTCGCATAAAAATTCTCCCGGAGAAAAACTGACCCCTCTGTTTCCCCTTAGAAAAGCACAACCTCTATGCTAGACTTCTTGGCGGATCCGCAAACGGGGCAGGAATCAAGCAACCTTTCGCATTGCTTGCACGAGCAGAGGTGCCGACAGGGCAGGAACAAGACGCACGAACACCCAGAGTTGCAGATTCGACAAGCCGTTGTCGTCGACTTTCCTTCGGCTTCGACCATTCCCCTGCTTTCCCCTATTTCCTCGCAGCAAGACTCTGCGTCGTCGGCTCCATTGTTGAAGCAATCAGAAGCTCGCTCTCTCATCTCTTCCAGCTTATTGTTCAGCGCCATCACCATGGCTTCGTTCTCTTGCGCCACCTTCTGCCATGCTTGGTTCTCCATCTCCAGCCTCCTCAGAAGACTCTCTAGTTCCATCGATTTGGTCGTCGCTTTCGCAATCTCCTCGTCCTTCTGTCTCATCAGAACAGCGGTTCTCGCCTCCAGTTTCTCCATCAATGCCGCCAGCTGTCGCTTTCTCTGTTCTTGCAACAACAGCCTCAATCTCTCGTTCTGTGCCAACCAAAGAGAAAACAAAACGAGAATTTGTTAAGAAGGATAAAATTCCCATGATAAGTGCTGTAATTTCAATGCTTTTTAGTGACAGAAAAAGATTGAAACTTGACACCGACTCGAACCTGTGCTCTGATAAATTGATCAATCTCCTGCCTTTCTTTGTCCTGGAACGTGGATTGAAATTGAAAACCCCCAATTAATTCGAACTTTGCGCTGTCGATGCCAAGATTAGTGTTTCTCAAAGCGGGTGCAACGGAGTTGTTATCAAAGAAGAGGGCTTGGTTCTTCATCTCATGTTGCTGTTGCTGTTGCTGTTGCAGATTGCCAGAACAAAACTGGTCATTGAAGCCAACACCGGCAGGTCCACCACATCCATTTTCCAACATCAAATCCTGCGGCCCACATAACGCAAAACCAATGTTCTCCGGCCACAACTGTGCATGTATCGCCATAACCAAAAAGAAAATATCAAAGCAAAATCAACGGGGAGAAACGAGCCTCTGTTTCCTCTTCTTCTTCGTTTCCTGTGTAGACAAGGCAGGCTTCTCTGGCTCGGGCTCTGATTTTCGTCTTCTCCTCTCTCAGAGGCAGACAAGGAAGGGGAGGTTGGAAGGGAGGCGTGTATTTATACGGAGAAGTGAGAAAGAAACTGAAAATCTAGAAAAAGGAGCACCTAGGATGCTAGGATTAATTTCGCTCTCTAGCTCACGATTTGTTTGGGTTCTTTTTAACTTTTTTTATGCTTTCTTTGGGGGGTTAGCTATTTAATGGTAGCGGTAAGCGACGACGTACACATGCAGATTTTGTGACTAAACTATCGGGTCAGAGATTTCACAGGCGTTGCTTTTCCCTTTTGAATAAAAGCAAAGATTCAATTCCTAACCTGATTTTTTCATTTATTGTGGGCACTTTTACTTTACATGTATGGAGAGAGACTCTGAATTTGGTCAGTTTTTTTTTTTCTCCTCTTCTCTTTTTTTAGTGTGTGTGGGGGGTCAGGTTTGTGTCAGTTGGTCACTTGAAAAGCCTGTAAAATAGGATTTTTACAAACATTTAATTCCTGTTGCCTTTTACGATTCTTTGCTTTTGTTTTCCTAATACATATAAAGGTTAATTACAAAAGCCACTTATTCTTGACCTAATTTATATTTTATCTAATTTATTTTAAATAATTTATATTTTATACCTTAATTTTTTTATAATGTTTAATAATAAATTTTAAAATTTTAAATTAAATTATTTGATAGCTAACTGATCATTATAAAGAAATGATGTGCATTTATAGGAATAAAAATGTGTTTACATAAAAAAAGTTGATAATTTAAAATATTTATTAACTATAAAAAAATATTAGAGAGACTGAATTTTCTAAAAATAGCTACCATATAGTTTAAATTACAATTTTAGAAGTTATTATCTAACAGTATAAAAAATTAACGACAAAGTGTAAGTTTCCAAAAATAAATTAGACAAACTATAGGTTAGGGAAACTCTCAAGGGGATAATTGTAACTTTCCCTACATATAAATATTATCCTACCGTAGGCATTTGAGTCTTTTTTCTTTTCTTTTTTAATAATCGGTATTCATTACACTAACTAAAATTCACATTTTATCTATAATTGATATGATGATTTGAAGTTCTACAAATATTTGATATAAAGACGGCTAACTCTACGTTTTTTTTTTCTTGCAAACATTGCTGCAATACCATAAGCAAAAAAAAAAAAAAAAAAGCTCTAATGAATAACAAGATCACCCATACAATTTGTGTGAAGAGCCCATAAAGGTACAAAAATCAACAAACTAACATAAAATTTAATAAACGATGCTAACATTAAATTGGACAAACTAACTAACAAATGTTAACACCTAATCCAATATGAGAGAGTAGATCAGCCAACTGCATTGAGAGAACTCTGTGCTATTATCGCTTTAATCTATAACTCTTATACCTCATGATAGAAAGGGAAAAAACTGGATATGAAAGAAGTATAAATTGCTAATTATTTCTTAGGGGTATAAATTATTTTTATTTTTGTGGAATTACGGACTGTTTTCTCGTTTGTCACTTTGGTAGAAAGAAAAGTCCATTTAGTAATATACTCTATATATCAATCTAAAAGCAACATTAATAATAGTTCCGCGCAATTATGTAGTGAATTAGTATGAATAGCGATTTAAAGCAAGAGTATTTAGACCATGTTAGTAATTAATGAATAAAGATTAGGAAAAATTACAATTTGCCTCATAAGGTTTAGGTGAAATTACACTTTGCTCCCTGCCTGTTTAATACAGTCCGACAGCAACTTATGAAATCTTAATTTAGTCATTATGATAATCATCTTCTAGTAATTTCAATCTATATGGTATTTTTTTTACAATAAATAGACATTTTAAATTATTTCTTTCGGTTTTAAAACAATATTTTTTGTAATGTCAATTAATTATAAAAAATATCATATATATTGAAATTATTTAAAAATGACTATTGTATCGTCTAAATTAATATTTCAGAAGTTACTATCGGACTGTATTAAAAAGATTAGGGGTAAAGTGTAATTTTATCTAAACTTTAGGGGACAGATTGTAATTTACCCTACGGAATATGTTCAATCATGGCTTGCTGATCGGTGTGTGTTTTGGTTTTATTAAAAAGTAGAAAGCGGAGCGGGATGGTTGAGCAGATTGATAAAGAGATGTGTAGGTTGTTGAAAACCAGATTACGAGGAAAAGAATGGGCTGACATTTTCTTGGGTGCCTACTTCTAGGGGTTTCCGGATACGAGATTAATATATTGAGGGGAAAAAAAGAAAAAAGAAGAGTGAAAAGGAAAGAAAGAAATCCTGAAAATAAAAAAAAGAAAAATAAATGAAAACTGTGCCGGCCTTAGCCTTATCTTGATATGGTTTCGTTGGTGGGACAACTTTGAACGTCTCTTGTTTGGATTAGCTATAATAGGAGTAAATTTCATGAATGGTCCTTAATGTTTAGTTATTGTTTTTTTTAGTCCCTAACCTATTAAATATTTTTTTTTCATCCTAAATCTATTAAAATATTTTGTTTTAGTCCTAAATCTAATGAGAACGTTTCATTTTGGTCCCAATTTAATAAAATTTGTTAACTCAGAGTATTTATTTGGTAACAATATTTTATATCATAATTTAAACTATCTGGTAACTGTCTTACAATAAATTTAATCTGTAAAATAATTTTTTTATAGTTAATAAAAAATTTAAGTCACTTCCTTTTCCTCTCTATAAATTGAACTTATTTCATTTAGAAGAAAAAATTATTAATTTAAATTTTATATTTACTGTTAAAAAATATTAAACTGTTTAAATTTACTGGAAAACAGTTATCGAATATCTAAATTAGTACTTTAAAAGTTTTTATCAGGCAATTATTCTGAATTAATGAATTTCATCTAATGAGGGGCCAAAATGAAACAATTTTAATAGGTTTAGGACTAAAATAAAACATTCGATAGGTTAGGGACTAAAAGGAAACAATAACAAAAGGTTAGGGACCATTTGTACAATTTACTCGCTAGGATAGGATGGTGACATGCCTTTGTGAAATTGCAGCGGCCGAGCAAAGGGATTGGGCAATGCCCAAGCACAACCAAAAACTCCATCCCGTCCGCTGCTTCCAAACAAGGAAATATGGCCCACCAATTTGGACGGTTGCGATCGATCATAAATCACGGAAACTTACACTAGACTTCGACTAGAATACAAATTTCCAAATAAATAAAAATACTCCTGCTAAGCTAACACACGAAATTTGCTCATGTGTTACGTTTCCTTTCCCCGAGTCTAAGCTCTTTATTTTCCTATTTCTTGGCAAATGGGTCCCTTTAGTTCTGGCCTTTGACAGATGGGCACCACGTAATGATGCGAGCAGGAGGAGTGGACCCATCTGCCGCCCACCCACCGTGACCCAATCGAGCGCCGCGGCCACTTTCCCCTGCTCGGGCGGCTGTAGCGGCCCCTCCGCGCATCGTGAAAACCATGTGATTTCTACTAAATTCCTGATTATTGCCTCGTTACCCTCTCCCACTCTCTATATTTTATTGGCTACTTCGTTTTCTTTTTTCTTCATTTAATTTGTTTGGCAACACCAGTAATTGTGACTGGAACACAACAAATGTTCTCATAATAACAATAAAACGACGACTCATTAACTTCAGTTGTTCGAAAATAACAAATGAGCAAGGTTTTTAAATATAAAAATTAAATTAATATTTATCAAAATATGTACATCAATAATATTTTTTCATTTGTATATATGTATGCATGGTACATTAATTTAACATGACGAAAAAAATTCCTAATGTGTGGCTGTACATTGATAAGTTAAAATGAAAACGTCCTAGAAAAACACCAGTACATGAAACCAAATGGCGTGGTAAAACCAAACGAAATGTCCTAGCACCACGAAGAGGGTTATGTTCCTGTTTCCGAAGATAATAAGCACTCCATACATTGGGGAAAAAAAACACAACAATATGAAAAATATATATTTCAGCTTTCGAGAAATAGCTAGTTTTCAAATTTTGAGAACAAGTTACTAATTTTTTATATTCAAAGTCTATATGTAACATTTTACATTAGCTGTATTAAAAAAATACATGAATGTATGCAACAGGCATTCAACAAAAGGAAAAACCTTTCTCAACCGAGAATACTAACCCTAAATCTTATCACCAAAAGAACCTATTTCATGTCCACTGCATTTGATGATATGTTAACTACTTAACTGAAAGATGTAAGATTTTTTTTTCCTCTGATAAAATTGGGAGGTTAGAGAAGTGGGAGACTGGACCTTAGATATTCTAGCAACAAGACAACGCTTTAGTGGTTGGTTTTAAGAATTTGTTTGTTACTAAAAATCCAAGGAAAAGCCTGGGTATAGGAATTAAATAGGATAATGCAGAATAAGAAAAAGCAAAATACAGGCCAAGTGGGAAGCAATGGAGGGGAGGGACGAGAAAGGCAAGGGCCAGTTTGTTCGGTAGCTAACTTGCTTGGGTGTAGGGAAAATCCAAGGTGAGATGGGAGAGTCTCGTTCTTGTTTCACAGACAAATAAACACGGACGTTTTTTAGTTTTGAGGGAAAGGGAAAGGGAAAGGGGGACGTGCCCTTTCGAATTGGACAGGACCGGGTTTGTTCGGTTTGGGTCTCTATCTTCAGTAGTCACTTTCACTTGCTCCTGCCTCCTGCCCTTGCCCTTGTCCCTGCGTTGCCCACCTAGATGCTAGGTTGGGTTTCCTGTCCCCAGAAATTACGTGACAAATCCCCAAAGCTTGGCTACTCCTCCCCAACTTCGACAAACTTATTTACAACATCAGGTCTTCCGTCTTCGTACCAAGTTCTCGTCTCCTACATATATTAGTGGGTTAATTATAATTTATCTTCTAAGATTTAAATAAAAGTACACTTTGTCCTCCTATTTAAAAAATATACACTTTAACCCCTATCTTTTTAATACAGTCTAACAACAACTTCTAAAATCTTAATTTAAACTATATGGTTGTTACCTTCAGGTAATTTTAATCTGTAAAATATTTTTTATAATTAATTGACATTTAAAAAATTTTTGTTTTCAAAACTAAAATAAATACATAAATAAAAAATTAATAATTTAAAATATTGATTAACTATAAAAAAAAAAGCACCATACACATTAAAATTACTAGAAGATGGCTGCTATAATGTCAAAAATTAAGATTTTAGAAGTTGATGTCAGATGGTATTAAAAATTCAAGGGGTAAAGTCCTTTATTTCTAAAATATGAGGGGATAAAGTGTAATTTTACTAAACCTCAAGGGCAAGTTGTAATTATCCCTAAATTAGTTGATGACATCTTTCTTATAAATCTCCTATCAAATTTCATTCCTATTCTAATAAACATATCATCAAGCATGACAGCTGTCACGTTTTGATTCATTGCTCAATTCTGTTTCATGATATATATAATAGCCTCATTTTAAAATGTTGGTACAAAATAATACTTCTAGTTCCCCTCCACCTGACTTGTTCTTTGATTTTAATTATCGTATTTGGGAAAAGTTTGTAGCCCAATGTATAGATGGTTCATGTTGGAAATTTCGTATTCATTCTATTCGATTTTAAGATCAATGAATCGAAAAGCCCTATTTTCCTTTGAAAAGAACTCAATTTTTTTGTTACGCTAATGAAAATTTGGTAACATTAATTTCAATTGCTGAAATATATATGCAGGCACTCTACCTTTAAGAAAACTACTAATTAAATTATTACCCCCATTCCATATATTTTAGAATATACCACTACTTTGTCTCATTTTTTACTCCAAAGCAATGAGCATGTTACGAGCTAGGGAAAGGAAGATTGAGGGCTAGAGAGATCAACTACTTGCTAAAGTAATATGAAGGGGACGGCAGGATGCTTGAAGCTTCAAGCACTTAAATTGCGCCCTTTAACAGCATCAACTTAGAGACGACAATAAAGAAAAACCATGTGTTAGAATTAATCGATCGGTTGCAATGGTTTTGGCCACGGAAAAGATTATTACATGCAATATATAGAAATATTTTAGGAGGTTGGTGTCAACAACCATAAAGGAAACTAGGCCTATATATGATCTGGAAACATGCATGCATCATGTATGGGGAATTTAATTTGCAAATGATACCATTCATGCATTTAACTTTCACATCTCAATTTTATCTCTTTTGCTAAACTTTGAAAGTGTTTGCTAATTAAGGTTATTGTGAAAGGGACTTGCTGGATGTGTGTGGTTGTGGGGCATTAGTATTAGTGACATGCTGTGAATTAATAAGCATGAGTTCATTATACCAATATAGTAGTAATTAATAGGCAATTGCCTACCTAATTCATTTGAATTAAAGGGAGAAAAGAGGCAGAGAATTCAACAGGAGGACCAAACTGGAAAATGAAGGATCAATGGAATTAGAAACAAATGAATAGAAAAAGGGTTGATGATCTTGACCTTTGTGGTGGACTTGGATTATTAATTGGGAAACGTCGTCCTTGGGGCCCAGCTACAGCCTACAAGTATAAGAAGTGGAAGAGTCCAGTCCAGTGCCGTTTCGCTTTCCCACGCTGTTTTGTTTGCGTGTACATGTAATGTGCGTAGTTGTGTGGGAGTCTTGGCATGGCAGGGCCAGGGCAGCAAGCCAGAAAGCGACGAGCCTGGCCTGAACCGGCCCGGCCTAGCCCGGTTGCTGCTATATGCTACAGCTGTTATGGTCATGGAGTTGACAAACAAGGCGTGCCATCCATTCCAATCTTTGTTTACGCACGTTCACATTTATTTAATAAAATCATTTAATATTAATTAATTGATGGTTTCTTTTGTTTAATTAATAATTTTTCATATCTGTCAACATCTGATCTGGCCCATAACTCCCAAAAAAGAAAAAAAATAATAATAAACAAAGAAATTGATGTGCAATATTTCAAATGAACGTCCCTCTTCATCTCATGTGCCCCACCATCGTTGATCTTATAGCATGATGAATACGACTTGGGGTTATGGAATATTTCATATATTTTATCATTTTCCTTTTCTTATTTGTATCTTTAAACAGTTGTAATAACGGACGGTTGTCGGATTTAATCATCGGTTGAATGGGTCTAACTAATTAAGCTATAGAATATGAGTTCTAAATACCGTCTTTTAGCACACCACATTCATTTACAGCGAATTCAGGAGATAAACCCTGGTTCTTTTATTTATTAGGAAATATATTTGCTGTTACCTAATAACTTTGATTAAAAGAATCATCCCTTTGAAACCATGGAATAGCAGACTAGCCACTGATTTGTGATCATTTTTTTTTTTTGGTATTAAAGGACTCGAGGGTTTTAAGCCGATCAATTTTGAGGTCCATCCATCTTGTGTTTGGTCCAAATCATGACTGTCTCCCGGTTAAATACTACCCCGTAAAATATCTCCTACCAAATTTATAAATTTGTATAAATGATTCTACCTGTCAAAAAAAAAAAGAAGGAAAAGGAAAAGAAAAAGGTTCATAATCGTGAATTAATGTATAAAACTGAAGTCTAAATCTTGAGCTCGGTCCACCACCACGTCACCACGTAATGTAGCTTTCCATAAGGGAGGGGAGGCATGTGTTGAGTTAATTCAAGGGTCTGTCTGTATCCCTCCCTGGACAAGGACCTGGAGGCCTTGAAGTCCTAATCCTAATTCATTCCAACGCATCCACCATCTTGCGCTCAGCTCGCACTCCCACCTCACAACAAACCTTCCTGCTTCCAACTTCCCTTCATTTATATATTTTGTCCTTTTACACCTAGACTAGTCCTAGATGCTACGCTGGGCAAGCAGCGGTAATTCAGAAACTTTCAGCGACTATCTTTTTCTTTTTCTGCAAATAAAAAAAAAAAAGATATCCTTTTAAATATATGTACTTGTCACAAGAACATCATTCCCACCGCACCGATACTTTATTTTGTTACTTATACTATTCAGAAACCCCGTCCGTTTTCTTTCCTTGATGGGTTGGGTTTGGGCCGGCGCCCCCTGACCCACGTTCAGCGGATGAGGCCCACTATCTTTCAATCTTCAGCCTTTCATTTCATTTATTGTGTAAACCTTTAGCGAAGTAGTGAAGTAGTCCAATTTCAAAGATATCATTATAGTATAATAGTCATCCTTTTAGTATTTATTTCCTTCTTTTCTGATCCTTGCACATTTCTTTTAAATTAAACAGGGCAAGAGTTCCGTTAACGTCCAAACCATGCTCCAGTTTCCACGGGTAGACCAAAGTGCAACAATTTATTCTCACTTTATTGTTTCGTAAGACATGAAATTGCGTTATCGGGATTTAACATCCCAGCTCAAGAAAGCAGTAAGTTGGCTAGTGCAAGAGAAGGACCACTGTGAAAATAAATATATTAAATATAGATCACTTGTAGAATTGGAGCAGTTTAGCCCATGGCATACTTCTGGGTCCAGCCTCGAGCCGTGGATTCATACTTCAATTTATCGGTTTTGCATATATGAGCGATCTCAGGAACCAGTGGATCATCAGGGTTTGGATCTGTCAGCAGCGAGCATATGGACAGTAAAACCTGCAAAACCCCCAATTAACTTGGTATGTCACTTCACTAACATTTTCTCCTTTACAAGAATCCGATCTGTACTGTGGAATTACAAACATGCAAAGGTTTTACTACCTTAGATATGGTAAGGGCAGGGCTCCATTGTTCTTTGAGTATGTCCAAGCAGATATTCCCGTTGCTGTTTATGTTTGGATGGAAAACCTTGGTTCTGAAGGCAACCTGAGAAGAAGTCAAGAACAAGGAAAGTTGAAGGTGATCAACTTAAAGGATTGTTCTGATTGACTTTGGTCTTCTTGGCTCCATACCTTTGGGGGTTTGAATGGATAATCAGGTGGGAAATGTATGGTGACAAGGAAAACGCCTCCTGCATAGGGACTGTCGTTTGGACCAATGATTGTTGCTTGCCAGTGGAACATGTCCTCTGCCACAGGACCTGAAACAGTAGTACAACATCCAACAACATCAGCAGGTGAGCCCATTTTCTGAACATATGGATGGATCGAGTTGCCATGCTCAAGAGTTCATCTGTTTCTGCCACATGATCTCACCTGCACTGCATG
The DNA here is from genome assembly GCA_005392925.1 of Aquilaria sinensis. Classification (NCBI taxonomy): domain Eukaryota; kingdom Viridiplantae; phylum Streptophyta; class Magnoliopsida; order Malvales; family Thymelaeaceae; genus Aquilaria; species Aquilaria sinensis. The sequence goes on from SMDT01001377.1 coordinate 119,793, forward strand.
AAGTTGGGGGGTCTCTCTGCAAGTCCTTGAGCTCCTTCAGTATTCTTTTAGAGGCCATTCAGGAGAATTCAGTGATTGCCCGAGGAAACTGATAAAACTGCTATTTGGGTGCCCTGCAGAGCCCAGGATGAGTCTGCATTTAATAGAGGAATAGCAGGTGCTGGGAAAGAGAGGTATGCGTCAAATGAAATGTATGTACCAATTCTTTTTCAGACTTGTGAAAGTGGTCACAGTATAGATTCCAAAAGAAAGAAAAATCATGGTGCTCCCAAAAGGAAAATAAAGATAGGCAGCAGCAGGGCATCTTTCTCCCAGTTCATCCAATACATCGATGTGCCAAACAGAATCAACTTTGATTTTCCTATTTCAATCAGCTCATTCCACAGATACACGTTCCATTCATGTAAAAATAATCATCATGATAATGATTAGTCACACGAATCAATGATAAAACCAGGTCAAGGATTTTAAGAACAAGATACATATTTTCCGCATTCATATGTTAGTGATACAAACACGCATGTTATGCGACATGATACATCAACGTGTCGCTCATTTTTGCTATAGTTCTCTAACTTAGCATTTAGTTTCAAAAAATAGAATACCCTGTTGAACATTTATTATGATTGAATCTTCACTCTAAATGAACACGCAAAAAAAAAGAAAAAAATCCCCCCCTTTATTGGCGATGAAGGATCAGGAACTCCTGGTTCTCAGTGGAAGCCTTCAACCTTACTTTTTGGTGATGGCCAGAACAGGAGGGTATCCGTATCTCTAACACCATTGCCTTTATCACCACTTGAGGCTGCCAGCGGCTCTACAGAGAAGGATTCGTCCTTAGCTTGCTAATTGACCTCTTCAGAATCTGGAAAAGCAAAGAGACAGACAGCAAAAAGCCCCCACTAACTTGTAGTATATAGTAGTACCGTGTCTCAAAATTAAAGGAAATAAAATATACATTCACCATAAGAATGTCATATGACTGAGGAACTTTCACTCTTTCATTTTCCATATGGTATGGGAACGCCCAAAAGGAATAAGACACCCAGGTGCAGAACCAGATTACAGCGTTGCCCGCATAAGACACGAACACATTAAATACAACAAGTACATTTCTTGCTAGAGTCACCCGCATAGTTGAATTGAGATAGGATATCGTGATACAGAATCATGTTAACGTCATTCAAACAAGACATTAAGAGTAATATACAACATTCGGACAATCCCAAAAGAGAGGGACAGTGATGCCTTATAGATGGTTCCCTAGTCTGTCAGCTAATGCTACAAACCACAATCAGCTGCTTTCTCAAATGAGGACAATCAGACTAGTAAGAGTATGGCCGACTAACCCAGCTAGTTCATCACACTCTCCTTCAAGAACCTCTCTTCCCACCATCACAATATCGTGCAAGCCTTTTGTGCCTTTCTCTTCTTTCTCTTCTTCTGCTTTGGTGGCTGAAGTACTACCTTGATGGCCGCATCAAATACAGCTTTGACGTTCTGTGGTTTCAAAACTCGTCACAAGAAGCCAGAGACCATTCTCCGAGAGTTCCAAATATAATGAGAAATATTTCCGTACCTGTTGGGTCTTTGAGCTACACTCTATGTAGACTGGAGCCCCAATCAACTTCCGCAGTTCTTCTCCCTTTGACCAGGAAAAAGTTAACAAACAAAACACAAAAAATCAAGGTCCCACTCTTTCGAATCAATCAATTCTGCTGATTTTACACAGAAGGCAGACAAATTACAAGTGTGATTACATAACATAAGAATGAAAAGCAGTATGGCGTACCTGAGCTGTAGTAATGGGCATTGCACCAGGATGGTCGATAAAAAACTGCTTATCATCACGCAGATCTACATCCAGAAATTTGCAGCAATTAGGCCAGAAATGGTGGGTTGGACAATAGTACAGACAAGGCCACAGTCATTACAACACATGAAGCACCGAATGCTCACAAGACAAGATGCAGAATGCCATTGCTCTAATGAGAAGTGACAACAACGATAATTCCAGGCTAGCTAGTTCTTACTCCAATTAATGAAACCAAAATTACCTTCTCCATCAAGTAGTTAAAACTCATCAATAACAAGTGATGATAAACTCCTACTAGCAAGTTAAGCTGCTGTTAAAGCAGGACAGTGAGACCCAATATGCCAGATTTCAGGTTTCCTTTTTTGCTTTGCATTTTTGTAAAGTATTTAACATATAAAGGGAAAAATCTTTTAGCTCTGCATTCAGATTGATATTACCCTAGGAAATGGCGATGATATTGAATGTCTTATAAACAGTTTCAATTTTCATGGATTTCCCTAAAAAAACCTGACAGTAACGATGTCCTTGTCTCCAATGAAAGTGAAAAAGGAGGCTTAACGTGAAAAAAGGTGTGGTGTGGGAGGGGTAATAGAAGGTCCAGTTTACATGTAACACTCTGTAAGATGGCTGACTAATACCAGTATAACTTTGTCTACAGAAAAACTGGCAGATGATATTGGAAGAGACAGGAGAGCATAATTTACAAGTTCCAGATCAAGCAATTCTTCATAGCCACAATCTTTTGTTGAACTATTTGCATACTCAGAAGATGAATGCTAAGTATTGTTTAATTATACTGACTTAAAAAGCCATTCCTCAATAGAAAATTGCAGTTGTACTGAGGAACATAAATATTCCCATAGTTGTCCTTGAACTGAAACCAATATATAATGCTCTCAACCTAGAAAGTGACATGCTCATGTTGCTGCAAAAACTTCCTACTTTCAGAAAGTATTGAAGACAGACGATGAAAACAGTGACAAGTTCAAATAAAGATGGAAATCGCAGAAACAATATTTCTAGTTCAAGAAGTCAGTTTATCTAAACCACTGTAACCTCCTTATTGCTATCTTCCTTCTGACTGCCTATATAGAAGAATCTAAAACAAATAAAAAAGGAAATTTTATTTTCAATAGTTTCTAACTTTGAAGTATATATTCAGCTGGATTGTTTTATCAATTTCTGTTGCTCTCACAATACCTGAACAAAGAAAGTATAAAGTTCTCATCAAATGGTTTGATCAAGGAACAGATTTCTTCAGCTTGCAAAATGACTTAATTACTAATTCTACTGAATGCAACCAGACTGCAGAAACTCCTTAATACAGACATGTAAGAAAGAGAACAAAACCCATTAAAAAAAGTAACTGAAGTCTTTGGCTTTGAAAATCCACATATCCAAAAATTGACATTGATACTTGATAAAAGCTTAAATACTTGAATCAATTTTAACCAGTGCTACCAGATACAACTATGAATAACAAGCAACAACTGCCTTAGGGACCAAATGGGAACTATGGCTTGAACTGATATGCTAACATAGGAGCAGATAGCTGCATTAATAACATCATATCAGGTTGGTGGAACAGATATGCTAACTAGGATTGCAAGAAGTTGTGTACGAATCTAACCCATCTTTGTTCCAACGAGAATAATTGGAACACCTGGAGCATAATGCCTTAATTCAGGAATCCACTGCAAACAGAAACATCAGAAGAGGAATCTACCATCAACACATCACACAGCTAAACTGATTAAGAAGTTATAAAGGCTTCTACAAAGACAGCAACCTCACCTTTTTGGCAACATTTTCATAGCTAGCCTTGCTAATTAGAGAGAAAGCCAACAAAAAGACATCTGCTCCGCGATAGCTCAAAGGCCTCAATCTGTTGTAATCTTCCTGGCCTGTGACATCAATTGAACATTTCAAAATTCAAAAGTTCCACCACAAACATGTGGCCATGAAGAATAAACAAGCAGAATCTTATGTAAATTTACCAGCGGTATCCCACAACCCCAGATTTACGGTATTCCCATCCACAACTACGTTGGCACTAAAGTTATCGAAAACGGTTGGAACATAGTCCTGTTTCACCAGACACCAACAAATGTAAGCAAAAGAAAAGCAATTAATGTGTAGATCGTGCTTAAAAATGACCAAACACTCCATAATAAGAAACAATCTACCATAAAAATAATCATCGACACAAAATAATACGAATATTCCCCAAACAAATTCAAGATTCTAAATCACACCATACTTCTAAAGAACCGTTTCCAGCAGAAATCAGATCCTTTTTCATTAGTCGGAAAAAAAATGAGAGGAAAAAAAATAATAAAAACCTCATATTTCTTCGTCTACATGAGCCTAAAATAGTAAACTTTTCTTCCGGGTGTTTCCCGCATTTGGAGGGTACCCAGAAGAAATTGATTTGGTGGGTTAGCTTACAGTAGGGAAAGTGTTGCTGGTATAGGAGATGAGCAAGCAAGTCTTGCCGACGGCGCCGTCTCCGACGGTAACGCACTTGATGAACCTGGAAGCACTCATCTCTGGCTTCTTCCTCTAGCTATATCGCTCCCCCGAATGCGATAATCTTACAGCATTTCCGGAGAGCTCGGAGGAAGAAGACGAGTCAGCTCAGCAAAGGCAGAGAGAGAGAGAGAGAGAGAGAGAGAGGGAAGATAGTAGTTGGAGGCAGCCAGGCAAGGAAGGACAGGTCTTGACAGCTAGAAGAAATGAGCAGATGAATCTGAGACCCCAAATTTTCTACTCCTAACATGTACGTATGTATGTGCCTTTCACTTTCAGGCTCTCTTTCCGTCTCTGTACAAGTATTTATTAGGAATATTTATGCTAATAGATAAAGGATGGGCGTAATTTGTGTATTTCTCAAAATCTGTAGGCTTTGCAAGTCACAATTCGCAGTTTTTCTTTCGTAAAAATTCTTTTTTTTCTTTTTCGTTTTTTGGTATGACTGAAAATTCATTTAAGCTTAGGGCAGCTCATTTCCATTAATTTTATATAAATTGATTGTTTCCTAAAATTATTAATTCATTGACGCCCTAAATTTTAAACTCTAAAAAAATTTTACAGTATTTTTTACGAAAAGAAACTATTTTTATCAATTTTTTTATTTTTATGTTGATTAAGTTAAAAAATTAATAAAAAAAAGGTCCTTGAATTTTATAAAAAAATTTACCTGAAAAACTTTTATAAACTTCTTAGAATATAAAATTTGTATTAAATTAAATTTTAAATAAATAATCACTCCATATAAAAATAAATTAATTAATTAAAAACAATACAAAATAAACTCACCATTTGCCCTTGTTGGAATTTGGATAGATAGGTAAAGAGGTGAGGAAGGGGCACAATTACCAGCAACAGGTTCCTCTGGCGGTAATTCTGGCCTTTACCGTTATTCTTTTGAGTCTTCCAGGCCAGTTGAAAGAGGGTGAGAAGGAGAAAGTTTGAGTACAACAACTGAACTACCTGGTTGGCTATCCCATAACTGAATTAGTTTATACATTACTAGTTTTTTTTCTATGAAAATTCCACGGACTTAGTAATCTTATTACTTATACAATGGGAAGTAGCAAAAACCAAAAAAAAAAAAAAAGTCATTTTCATTTTTTATAATTAATTTTATTTAAAAACTAACACTGTCCAACTAAAATTAACTTATATATCACTTTTTTAGAAACTCAATATTTTTTATGGTTTTTTTCTTACTCCACCTAAATAAAGATATTAGAAATACTTAATCTTTCTAAAAGACGTTTTACAATTAGTTTTCATGTCTCTTAAAATGTATAATTTTAATCAGTGTAAGATTTGGACAAATAATCACCTACATATAAAATTAAACACTGATTAATATATTGCCTTTTAAAATCTCAACTTACAATGATATTTCTTCTCACCAGTAATTCAAGGGTGAAATCCATATTCTTTCTCTCCCAATATTGTAAGATCAATATTAAGAATCTATATCAGCTACATTAATTATTTTATAGTCATACATGTCTAATTTTAAATTTTTTATTTGATTTTTAATGAATTTTGTATCATTCAAAATGCAGTAATCAATTTACCTTAAATACACCTGGAGGAGACTTGTTAATAGATAAATAATTATTACTCTCTCTGTTTCACAAAAGTTGGCTCTTTTATCTTTTTTTAATAAATTTTTACTTAAATATATTAATATTAATTTTTATTTTAAAAAATTAAAAAAATATTTGTAAACTAGAATTTTTAAAGTACTATTTTCATATAAAACATTTATATTTGTATAAAAAATTTTGAATGAAAGAAAATTATAAATTAATTACTGTAAATAGTATAAATGATAAGCTTTGCAAGACGGATGTAGTGTATTTTTTCACATTAGAAAAGGAATATATATTTGGTAAATAATATACTTTACACGAGCTTTTTTAACTTCTCAAAAAGTTGACTTTTATATGATAGAAATGGCTAGCATGAAGGAAAAACATGGTATAAAAAATAATCAATTACTTGGAATATTTTTTTTAAGTAATGATGAATTGTTATTGTTATTGATTTTGTTTGGAATAATGTCATTGTTTAGTATTAGAGGTTGGAAAAGTTATTTAACGATAATTTTTAGCATTAAGATTTTAGAAAATCTATCACAGTTTCTAATAATTTATTCTAATTTCTAACACTAATTTTAGATATTATTTTCAAATAAATCAATTGTAGTAATAGAAGAATTATAGTAGAAGCCTTCCGAGCAACAAAACAAATCTAACAACCTTTAGCAATTATTACTTAAGGATTGTAATGATCTTAGGAGAGGAGTTGAAACTCAGTGGCATAGCATAAAGGAGGCGTCGAGTTAAAATTTGAAGCCGACTAATCCATACGAAATTGCCTTTATAGATATGGTCATGGTTCACAATACTTGTAACAGAAAAAGCTTTATCATCTAATTATTATCCTACTAGTATCATATCATATTGTATCTAATCTAATCTAAGGCGGAAGAAATCCTAAAATTGAAACACCTTGAAAAGTTTTGAAAACTCTCAAACAACTCAACTGTAGTACTATACTGGTACTTTAATGAACCAAGCCAAGAAGAATGGATTGGAACCACCACCGAAATCTCCGGGACATAATTTCATTGTAGCAAACTAAATACAGTTGCAAACAAACACTTCTTATTCTTCTATCTATTTGTATTTGATCTTTTATTTTCTTTTTCTTTTTTTTAGGGGGGGGGGGAGGGGGAACTATCTGATATATTTTTACTAATTGAAGAAATATCACATAAACCGTTGATAGTTGTTTTTTGCTTAATTAACCCATCAAATAATTACTGTTTGCCAAATCGACACTGAAGTTATTAAATTGGGCCAAATCATCCATTCTAGTTGTCTACTGTGTCCAATCTTGCTATTAAGGCAATTAGGTGTCAGTATATTCTGTTAAGATATAGATTACATGGATAAAAAAGCATAAGACTATGTCAGATAAGCTCTCTTTTTCACTTAATTGGTCTATAATGCAAAAAGTAATACTCTAATTTCTGTCTCTGCGCTTTCACCTTTTGAACTTGGTTGAGGGTGCAAACTAACAAAGCATTCAATGAACCGTTAGACAAAAGTCGGATTTCATTCGTTTATTTGATTAAATGAACAAGTACAAACAAATAATTTTTATTCGATTAGTTATATCAATGAACACAAACAAAGTCCCATTCATTCATTTATAGTCAATAATTGTTCGGTTATTATTCATTTATATCTATTTATTTGTTTATTTATATATTAGTAGTATATTTATTATTATATATCATATATTTTTATTAGTGTCCACCTACTCCACACACATATGATTATACTTCAATCTCCCTCAAATTAATTTGTTGTCTTTGTTTCTTCAAATATAATCAGTCATTTCCCTTACAACATGAATTTACTTCAGTACCAAGCCAAGCATCATAGCCTTATCCCATAATCTCTTACCATCACTCATTGTCATGTCAATCATTATTAAACTCACTCCAATTCATATTAATGGTAATCATCAACTTTAATTGTTCGTGTTCGTTTACTAATAAATAAACAAACACAAACAGAGAAGTTCCGTTCGTTTATTGTTTGTGTTTGTTAAAAATTAAACGAACGAATATGAACATGGCTTATTTGTGTTTGTTCGATTTGTGTACAGCCCTAGACTTGGTTGGTGTTCTCCTTCCAATGAGCATTTTAGATTTTTTTTCTAATTTTTGTTAATTGCTATCTGATTTGTTTTAGGTTGTCAAAATTAGGTAAATTTTCAAGCAGAAAAAATGGAGGAGCAGATTCGTGTTGAAATGTGGTAACGTGGTCAATTTAGTAAAACGAGTTAATTAAGCCACACAATAAATATTTATTGTTCATTTTTATTTTATTTTTCCTTATTTATATTTCTTGGGAGGTGCAGGAGATTGGTAAGTAATGGGTGAATAGAATAATAAGTGAATTCTGCATTGATTGGTGAGCAAGATGAGACTACATTTTTAGGGTTAGTTGCACTCAATATTGACAGATCCATCCATCCCAGGTGTATGGATTGATGAGTTGATTAATAAATTAATTATATTTTCCCAACGTACTATTAAAAAAATTGTGTTCTGCATCTCTTTTCTTATGTTTTGACAAAACTCAACATACAGAAAAAGTTTCACCGCTATACTACTACTACAATTCTAGGGAAAAATATAAAAATTTTCTTTGGCTTGCCTCCATCTACATTTTATTTTTTTATTTTTTAAAATCTATACCTTATGTTATAAATTACTTGACAATAACTTCTGAAATAATAATTTAAACATTATAACAGTTATCTTCCAATAATTTTAATCTCTTTAATATTTTCTCTTATAGTTAATAAATATTTTAAATTATCAATTTTTCTCCTCTATAAATGTCAAAAATTATTTTTAAATGTCAGTTAACTATAAAAAAATATCAAATAAATTAAATTTATTAAAACGTAGTTAGTAGATAGTTTAAATTAGAGTTTTAAAATTTGTTGTCAAATAGTATAAGTATAAGAGAAGCAGATGGTAACGTATAGATTTTCAAGAATAAAGTGTAAGTAAAGCCAACACTATGAGGGTTTTGCAATTCTCCTACTACTTTATTATGCTTTCTTAATGCTTATTTAGTGTAACAACCTCAAAATTTTATTAAGTATAAGGTGTTTAGGTTAATTGTATAAGCATCAAGTTAAAGGGGAAAAAAAAAGGCATTTTTTCTTTAAAAGTTTGGTGGGTTATTGAATGTTAGAAGAAGGAAAATTAAAAAAAAAAGATAGAGAAAGGATAGGGAAAGAACATGGGGAGGAAGGATCAGGAAAAAGAAAACAAAAAAAAAATAGTGGGTTACGAAAAAATAACAGCAGGGTATAAAAATAAAAAAACTATAAAAAAAAAGGTTGCATAAATAGAAAAATAGGGCGTAAAAGTGGAAGAAAAATAGAGAGAAAGAGAGGGAGAGAGAGCATGAAAAAATAAAAAGAGTTAGAAACAGAATAGGTGAGGGTTGGGCTATATATATCATTGTTGCAAAAGAAATAGGGTTTAGTTCTCTACCCCTACACCGTAGTGGTTTTTTTTAGGAAGGAGAAGAAGTAAGAATTAAAGATCAAAAGTAAATTTAGGATTTTTTTCTTCAAATGAGTAAGTTTAATAAGTTATAATTTAGCATTCTTTTGTGTATTTATCTCAATGTATTCATGTAATTCAAGAAAAAATAAAATTATTTTGGCTAGGATTTTGATATATTGTAGAAATTGGAAGAAATACTTGATGATTGGAATTATTTACAATAAATTGAGGACAAGTTTGGTGAGATTTACGTTTATTCATGTTAGAGTTCGGCGAGTTACAATAGGTCTTGGAGGAAGAAGTGAAGAATTCATATTTTGGGCAAGAATTGGGATAATGACGATGTAGGTCCCTAGTGTGTTAGAGGTGAGTGAATCTAGTTCCTATGGTTAAAATGTTACAATTATTCATTCCAAGTTTAGGGCTAAAAAGAAGAATCGGGTTATTGACAGTATTGATCCCTAGGCATTGAACACGGGTTCAGAGAGTCCTTATTCACTAGAATTGTTCAGCTAGGTCATTGACAGATAATAAGTTTGGGTCATTTCTTAAATTTATTTGATTTTAACAAAAGCTTTTATATAATTATTCTAAGTGACTAAATCGTTGTATTGGGAGTTGAAAATTTACAATTTGAGGTAAATGGCTATCCATCAATCTAAACTTAAATTATTATTTTGTTATTTGATTTATTGATTTTAAAATATTGTATTATATTAAACTATGGTTCTATGAAACTTTGGTTTTAAAATATGAATGTTTAATTTTTGAGCTTCTTATGTGGATTTCATTTTTATTACTTGAAATTTTATTCTAAAATTTTGTTGTTTAAATATATTGGAAATAATTATATATGCATTATTTATATTTCTAAGTATGTAAGTTGTGTTTTTAATGATTATGGGATCAAACATGTTTTACTTATGTTTTTACGGAAATATGATTTTATAAGTTTTATGGAATTTTAGATTCTGAAAGTTCATAAATATAAATATGAATATGCATATTTTAACTCTGTTTTAGTAGTTGTTGATTCTGTGTCTGGCTACTAGGAAAATGTAGTTCATGACCTTTTTTTTCAGGGTATTATGTAACTATTATTTGTAGTACACTATTCAGAACTAGCCATTCTAGACGCTCTACTGATAATGATTCTTAGTTGGTCTATAATCTAATACAGCGGTTAAGTGTAGTTATTATGACATGACATATCGTAACAATTAAGTATAATTATTCTGATATGACGTACTACAGCAGTTAAGTGTAGTTATTCTGACATGATGTGCTACAGCAATTAAGTGTAGTTACGGTGATTACCCCACTTACTATATTAAAAAATACTATGTTTTGTTATCTGTTTTAAACTGTTAGGTTTTGACTAATGATTTCATGTATGAATTTTGCTTTTATTTTATCATGTTTTATAATAAAGTAAATTGTATTTCTTTTTGGCACTTATGTGAATTTTTTTTTTATGAGTACGACTTTCCTACAAATGAATATTCATACATATTTATATGTTTATTATATTTTCTAATTCATATTGAATTTATAATATTTTCAATAAGATTGTTTTCTGGTTGATCTTTGTGTTATATATATTGTATAAATTGTTTTCATGTTTTATGGATAGTGGATATCCCGCTTTTTACTGGGCATTCATGCTTACCCCATCTTTTCTCACTCACGTGGATAGCAATAAATACAATATTAGCTAGTTGGGGAATGATTATAAAAGCTCAAGGTTTGAGATATCATTAAAGTGTAATAGACGCTATTAGGTTAGAGATATTATGTATGAGATTTTCAGTTGTAGTTGTTCTGTTACCTGATACCAACATGCTTGCCCCTTTTTTTCTCACTCACGTGGATAACAACAAATACAAGATTAGCTAGTTAGGGAATGATTACAATAGCTCAAGGTTTTATATAGCATTAAATTGATATATAATGAACACTCTTAGCTTAGAGATATTATGTATAAGATTTTCAGTTGTAGTTGCTTTGCCACCTAATACCAAAAATAAGTAATAAGTTTGGATTATAAGTTATGGTCTTTTGATTTTATTTGGAATATTTATAGCCTTGAATATTTGGGGGAATTTTATTTCTTCGAGTATACAACGTGTCATTGTCATGAAACTCCTATGGTGGATTTTAAGGTGTGACATTTAGTATTCACATAACCGCTTATTTAGTTTCAGTTCAATTATACAAAATTATTTGTTATTTTTGGCGTATTACCTTTAGTTTTCAAAGTTTCAATTAAGCTTTAACAAATTCAAATCAGGGCAGACAGACTTACTTTAGGGGATAAAGGTCTCCCAGCACTTGTCGGTTGAATTCACAATGTTCAAATCTGGGATATTGCTTGAGGAAAATTAAGCTCATAAGTTAAGGAGAATTTATTTTGAGTTTGTATTTGTTTGTAAACTATAGACTAATGGTACATCTTACGTGTGAAGATTACTCATTTGATCTAACTAATATCCGAGCCTAAAGCAAAACATTCCTAATTAAAATGTGCTTCTCAATAACAAATGTACTAAGTTGGAGTAAGGTAGATGAACTTTAATGATTAATTAAAGCTGGTAAATTAGAAAGCTCTTACTGCTTATATTTGTGTGTGTGTGTGACGTGAAAAAAAGGGGAGTTAGGATTGGAGTCAAGGAATTTGTTAGTAGTGGTGGTTGTTGGGTGATTATAGCTCCATTGACCTACCAATCTAGTAAGCAAAAAAATCATGAACATGGATATAAGCTTAGTTAGGGTTTTGTAGGAACCACGCCATCAGATTGCGACACTTTACTAGCGTTGTTGGATGACTGCTATTGCCTCGTTGGCCATCCCAAACCCTACCAAGAAACTCTAAAGCCACCCAAAAGTAGCAGAGTATTTCTTCCGACACTAACTCTTGACTTGCTCCCATTTTCACATCCTAATTATTTTCAAACACCAGCTCCTAGAGGATTAGTTAGTTTTTCTTCCATAAATTTCGTTAAATGACAATGGTGGTACAGTCGTATGAGTATTTCCTAATATTTGGAAATGAATTTAATTTTGTAATAAAAGCTTCCCAAAATCGAAAAAAAGAAAAAAAATATTAATACTATAGGTACGGTAACTTTTACAAAAGTAATTCCACATATAGTCAATAATTAATGTAGAATTTTGCATAGGAAATAACTTTTCCTACATTAAATTTGTAATCCGGTGATTCAAGTTTGGTCATATTAATAAGTATTAGTGGGCGAAGAAGACAGAGACAGTTAGTTGTGTGGGAGGTGGAGTGGCTGCTGTTGCATAGCCCACAAGGATAAGAGGTGTCTATCGATTAAATAAATTTGTTGATGGGCTTGTTATATTACTTGGCAATGAGTGGTCTGTTAGTGGACACGACATTTTGTTAATGTGTTAATTTTCAAGAACCCCAATAATTAGTTCAACTAACAAATTGCAATAAAATTTATCAACAGCACATGACCGGCAGTCACCAGCTCCATCCATGATTTTGCCTGTTGAGAATGCCATGTCTCTTAATTAGCTAGTCACCAGGTTAATTTCTTCTAGTGCAGATAATAAACCCCATCTATCTTCTTCCACCTACTAATTTACCCACCTCACGACCCCCATTTTCATTTGGTAGTTGCACATTTTATTTTGAGCCTCTTTAGAATAAGTGGCATATAACTGCTAAGAGTCAACTTTTTATGCAAAAGTAAACAGGAAAAGTACAAAAAAAAATCACAATAGTTATAAATTTGGATCTTATTATTGCTCCTTATAGTTTTAAGTGGTTCCATTGCATTATTAAAGTAGTAATTTGGTGTCAAATTAACCACCAATGTAATTGACAATGAGAATATTCTGTCAAATAGTTGAACATTCCATTTAAACCTCATTGCATCACAAATAATAGACAAAATTATATGCTAAATATGCAAAATGCAAAAACTTCATAGTTATGGATCTGGACTAAATAATTCGTCATAATTAAGAATTTGGACCAAATTGTCCAACATGTCCACCCCTAACCTTCTTCCACCACTTCCAACCCCAATCACCATCGTCCATGTTTCCTCCCACCACTAGAAATGTAAAAAAAAAAAAAAAAAAAAAAAAAAAAAAAAAAAAAAAAAAAAAAAAAAAAAAAAAAAAAAAAAAAAAAAAAAAAAAAAAAAAAAAAAAAAAAAAAAAAAAAAAAAAAAAAAAAAAAAAAAAAAAAAAAAAAAAAAAAAAAAAAAAAAAAAAAAAAAAAAAAAAAAAAAAAAAAAAAAAAAAAAAAAAAAAAAAAAAAAAAAAAAAAAAAAAAAAAAAAAAAAAAAAAAAAAAAAAAAAAAAAAAAAAAAAAAAAAAAAAAAAAAAAAAAAAAAAAAAAAAAAAAAAAAAAAAAAAAAAAAAAAAAAAAAAAAAAAAAAAAAAAAAAAAAAAAAAAAAAAAAAAAAAAAAAAAAGAATGAGATGAGAGGAAGAAGATATTGGAGGAAGAGGATGAGGAAGAAGATAAAGACAACGACGGAGAGGAAAAAAAGTTAGAGCAAACAATTTCAACATCATGTCAATATGCGCAGTCAATATTTCATTTATAGCTCAGCTTCACATTAGTATATAGCAGTATTTCATTTACAACTCAGGATCACTAATGACACAGTGGTTAATTTGACATTAAATGATGACTTTGAATATGAAATTGGAACTGCCATAAACTATAGTAAGTAATTGAGCCCAAACTCATAACTATGGTAAGTTTTTTTTTGGGTACTTTTCCCAAAGTAAATAGTAATAATGTATGTTCAATGCTTTTCTGATGAAACGATTAGGAGATTTTTAAGTTTCATTATTCAAAGACTACATAAACACCAATATTATAAATTGGAGATGTTTTGCATTGGCTGTAACCTCTCTCTATAAGAACATCATCATCAGTTGGTAGCACTAGCACCACTCTCTTAGTTGCAACTTTGGATATACATATTGATCATAATGTTAGTAAGTTACATTAACTCTATAAACTTGTGTAGCAGTAGAATATGTTAAATACCACTTTGGCTACTGAACAATTTAGAATTAATTCATTTTAACTTAAATCAAATTAATTCAAAACGGCTTATTTTTATATTTACATTTTTTTACTTGAAATTAAATTTATTTTAAAAAAACTAATATTATTTAGGTGAAATAATCTATTAATTGTATAATTTTACGCTACTATTATTTTTTATAATTTTTTATTTTTTAAGTATTAAAAAAAATTTCATAAAAATTTACACTCAATTCATTTTAACTTAAGTCAACTTAATCTAAAATGGTTTTAAATCTTTTTCACCTAGAACCAATTTCATTTAAAAGCCAATATTATATAGGTGTAATAATCCATTTGAAACAAAATTTTTATCATATTATTAAATTTCTATGAAATTTTTTTTAACATTTAACAAAGAAATTTATAAAAAATTAATAGTATTATAAAAATTTTACAATCAATGAATTATTTCACGTGAATAATATTGACTTTCAAATAAAATTGATTTCAAATAAAAAAAATATAAACATAAAAATAAATTATTTTGAATTAAATTAGCTTAAGTCAAAATGAATTGATCCTTGATAACATGAAAAAAAATTTATTTCAAATTCCTCGTGAAAGACTACGCAGGTTACCACATAGAATATATAAGAGGTGCTTTACGCCAACTCCGACTCCGAGGCGCATCGCGTGGGTGCAACTACCAAGTCAAAATTGCATTCCAAGTTTTCTTTAGGCAATTGCTGCTTGCTGAAGGCTGCAGAATACAGCAAGAAAGGTACTTGTAACTTGTGAACCTTACCTGCCAAATGTCAAATTCAAGAGAAAAGACAGCAAAAGAGCCAATCATGCCTGCAATAAAATAATGATCATCAGGCCAACATTTTTCTGTCATGTCTTCTTGCTTTATAAAAAAATCATACTGCTACTGGATAACAGGCTAATGATACCAATCGAGTACTTGCTCAAGACTTTTGTTCTCGTTGCCCTTCGGCTAGAAGTATCTTAACTTACAAGCTCAGACAAGCTAACTTCATTAGCTAATCATCTTGTCATTAGTGAAGATCTACCATTGTGCGGTTACAACTCTCGACCTTAACCAGCTCCATGTATGTGCCAAGTGCTAACAGCTAAACATTAGCGCAAGTTATTCGCCCACCATCTTAATCTCAGAATTCCTCCCAACTTCTTGAACCTTCGCAAAAGAGCATGATCAACGAGATGAGCACAATCAGTTGCATGTTGAAGCCAAAGCCCTTCTCAGGATTTGCTTTCCCACGAAAGCAAATATAATCTTTCCAAGTGCTTTCTTATCGTTGCAGAATAATCAGACATCTTCGTCAGAACTAAGCATATCTATCTCGATCATTTTCCCCATTCCCTGCTTGGAACCATCTTTCAGAATTTGTCCTGGCTCATTTTTTCTCCTCTTTGCTTCCAGCTGGTGGCTTCTTTGTAGAAACGGATCTTGTTTCCCAGAAGAAAATTTCCTGCATGGTATATGGTTCGTCAAGTAATTGAACAAATAAAGAAATACTAACAAGGATGCACCACAACATACATGACCAACCTCTTCTCAGACTCAGAACCAGCCAATTGCTGAGCCGACAGTACAGAGGCTTTTGTGATGATTTTTGAATCCCTTTCACCTGTGGTCGCATAATTGTTTAAGAAGACAATTCTCTGAATCAGAAACATGAAAAAAAAAAAGAGAAAGCAAAATATGATACCTGAAACCTTGTTCAGAAACCTTATCCCCTGCGAGTATGTATTTGTTGTCACTTTATCTGATTTTCTGCTCATAATCAAGAGTGTCATTTCAATTTACAAGTAGCAATTCCAATTACTGGCATATTAACGAGCATTTCATAGCAAACCTTAATGCTTGTTTCAGTCCTTCAACCGACAAAACTTTGACAGTGGACGTGGGCTTCCTAAAGTTTGTTTTGTCAGCTAAAGGGTCTACCAGATAAATCCCTTTTGAATTCAGCCGATTGGTGAATGCAGCTCTCAAGTTCCTGTAACATTGAAAAGCTCTTACTTTAGTCACTCATGCGTATGTAGCTACATACTTGAAAGTGGATACGAGTAAGAAGAGAACAAAAAACTGAAAAGATGAACTATGGACATTTACCCTCCCTTTAGCTCTGTCCTATTTGTGGAATATTTTTCTGATGCCTTCTACAGAAACATGACATGTAAGAAACAAACGTCAGCTGGCTACAGCCTTGTTTGTGGCAACCAACATTGCAACATAATGAAGAGATGCTTACTGATTTGTGATACTGACAATATAGACCCCGACGTCTGCAGTAGAAGCAAAACGTTAACAGCTACAAAATTCAGAACAAGACGAAATAAAGCATACAGAAACTGTAGTCGTTATGGCATATAAGAGTTCTATTAAGAAGTTATGTACAATTTTCTGATGGAAAGACAATCATGTGACCGTGATTATCAGCTAGAAAAACATGACACAATAATGTCAAAGAATACTCTGAACCAAACTACACCAAGACAAGGGATTTGGTTGGCTGATTCTCACAACTGTAACGCATTCAATATTGACAAACTTTTTCCTTTTCCGACCAAATTGCTTGTGATACTCTCATCAGATTTCTCTTTAAACAACTTCTTTTATGTGGATAAAGCATAGCAACAAATCTAAAACAATATGTTTCCTCTAGACTGTAGTACACGTACTACAGGTGAAGCACGCCCAAGAAACTGTAAGAAGCCCACAAAATCATGTGAATTGTAAGGAGCACACAACGTACTTATTTAGGACAAGGGTACAAGGCATCCCATCCTTCCTTTTGCCCTTACAAACTCCATAATCAGCTGAAGTACCAATTTTAAGAATGTGGCTGGGAGAACTCAAGCTCAGAGAAAATCCTGGTCCCTAAAAGGCAAAACCAGACATCTCCAATTCTTCATTGGCTTTCATTGGCATAACAAACATACCGATGTTGAACATGGAAAGTTAATACCTTAGGATCCTTCCTTACACTGCAATTGAACAATGCAAAAACTGTCCCAACCTGCTCGCTGCTGTTCTGCATATAAGCTTCACCAAACAGGAAAAGGGAAATTGTATTCTCGTCCAAACACCCAAGTTTCCA
Organism: Aquilaria sinensis; assembly: GCA_005392925.1. NCBI lineage: Eukaryota > Viridiplantae > Streptophyta > Magnoliopsida > Malvales > Thymelaeaceae > Aquilaria > Aquilaria sinensis. The sequence goes on from SMDT01001377.1 coordinate 137,380, forward strand.
TAGTGAATATTGCTGTCCAATGGAACTGGTCTTTGGGATTCCTTTGTCATTCAAGACACAGACTGTGGCCCAGCAGCCAGCAAGAGTGTCTCCCATTAGTAAATTCCTAAGAATTGCAAAGCGCTAATCACTTCTCTTGGTGCAGTGTGTGTATAATTAACCAAAATCAAAATGTAAACATATTGAACATCCTGGATGCAATATATACTTTATAGCTGGCAAACGAACAAAACGAATATCCGACAACCGCTCACTTAACTCTGAGTCGCTTACCACCTGATTTCTACAGAAAAACAAAAGACACAAAAATTAGAGGCTAAGGGGGAGACTGCGAGAAAGTTTCTGAGATAATTAGCTGAGGACCTATGTACGGAATCATGTCATTTTTATGTTAGCACAAATTAATCCAAAAATACCATCAGATGAAGACTTCAATAAATCCCATCAGAGGTCATTCTCTTATACCAAAAGTTGGATTGGTGGTACCTTATGCGCAAGCCAGAGAACTTCTCAACCTGAGGATCTCTAGAGCTCTTTGACTTGGCAGGTTTCTGGGTTTTCTTGGGTTCATAGTCGAGGCAGTCTTGAACAACATCCCTGAAGACAGACAAGTCAGTTTTACCTCTCCATCGTCTTGGAGACCCTTCATCCGACAAGCAACCTGCAAAATCAAACACGCTCCTAATCCGGATTAAAACATCAAACTTAGCAGAGCTGTGAGATGAAGAGGTTCATGAACAATAAATAAAATTAGAAACTTTGTGCATGCGGAAATGAAGACGCTCGTATAAACCAGCAGTAAGTGTGGGGTAAACACGAGCAAGATCGAAGCTGAAGTCGAGGACTACCTGGTGAATCACTGCGAGGGTTGAAAGGAGAACAGGGAGGCGTTTCCAGAACCCTGTCTTGAAGAGAGAGAAGGAGATCGAGATCTTCTTGGTGGCTAGACATGGAGACTAATCGCCTGATTTCTCAGCTTGATCGCGGTGAAATTCTTAGACAGAACGGAGTCACGGAACGGGTTCCTAGGGCTTTGATAATTTGAGGGGTTTCGGGTTTCTGGAGGGAAACTTGAAAGACGCTTTGGAGGGAAATGAGCATACATTCTCGTATCATTAGCCAGGGATTCATTTACATTAATATAAAAACTCACACCATTTATATATTTTAATAAATTTATGTGAAATTATTAAAGTCAATTCATTTTAATTTAAATTAAATTAATTTAAAATAACTTATTTTTATTTTTACATCTTGTTACTTAAGCTAATTTTATTTAAAAACTAATATTATGTATGTTTTGATAATTAATTAAAAATATGTTTTTATAATCTTACTAAATTTGTTTTTTTTCTAGTTTTAGGCATGAAAAAAATTCAAATAAAAATTTAATATTATTATAAAAATTTACTTTCAAATAAATTATTACATTTACATAATATTAACTTTCAAATGAAATTAATTCTAAGTACTCCATCTATTTTGTATTAATTGACCATTTCACCTTTTTTAACTAAATTTTGACCTAAACATATTTATATTAATATGTATTGAAAAAAATTCTTAAAAATGGTATTTAGAAACTATAATCTTTAAAAGTTTTATTTTCATATAAAATATTAAACTTTTTATAATAAATTTTGAAAGAAATAAATCATAATTAATTACTGTGAAAAGTAAAAAAGTTAGTTTTTGTGAAATAGAGAGAGTAAAAAAAATTAAAAATTAAAAATAAGTCATTTTGGACTAAATTAACTTAAATTAAAACGAATTCACTCTAAACCAATTGTTGAATTTAAACAGTACTACTCATAGAGGTCATACTTGTCGCATTTGTCTTGTAAAAGCATTTTTATTGGTAAATTTCAATGATATAAAGTTTATAGGATGAATTACATAAACTTACAAATTGCTTCAAATTAAAATCTTTTTATATATGATTAATAGGTAAAAAATTATTAAATGGGCGAAAGGGTGTAAGCGCTTATACCTCTGTAATCATATTAGGAGTTTTTGTAAAATTTCCCTTATATATACATGTCTTGATAAACATTTTTTCAGCCTTCCTTATCACATACAAATAATTTAAATTGAAATAGTAAATTAGAATTAATTATGATTCATAATTAGTGCAATCTTTTTCTTTCTGTGTGTGCTTTTTCCTAATTAATCAGGTCATTGAAAATAAGGGATGTCGGAAAAAATCACCATTATAATGCCCAGTTGCATGATGAAATAAGAGAAAATAAGGATAAAAATAAAATACGATGTCAACTCATTCAAATATCCCCCCCTTAAAAAAATGGTAGTAACTGAAAACAGTGTTGAAGTAACGAATTTGTTTTGTAAGTTGGTATAAATGAAAAACTTGGCCATAGGTTGAGCCTGCTTGCCTCAAATTAAATTTTGTTGATGTAGTTACAACTCAAAACCGATTCAAACCTCCTATTAACTATTTTAATCCTAAAATTAGAAATTAAGCCAACGCCTAACTCCTTAAATTCAAAAAGCTTATACTCACCATGCATTTTCCTACATTATTGTCTAAATCTTAGCATATAAAGCACATCTTCCTCTAAAAACACCAAAAAGCTGATCAGCTTTTGAATCCCCCAGTTCTTTTCCTTCTCTTTGTTTATGAAGGAGACATGTCAATGACAAAAGCAATATTGTTAACTCTTTTGGTGCTTTTGGTTTATCATTATTCTCTCACAAATGCTGGCAAAACTGGCGAGGGTGGTGATGTTGGCGACGCTGATGAAGCCCAAAAAAAAAAGCAAGAGCACAAGACTGGTGGTCCAGTTACTTATGATGGGAGATCCTTAATCATCAATGGCAAACGAGAGCTCATCTTTGGAGGCTCTGTCCACTACCCCCGTAGCACCCCTGATGTACATATCTAGCTATACTTGTTCTCCCAAAATTACTATGTTTTTGTGGATATTACATATATACACGCCTAGTGTTGGTTTTCATTATTTTTGTTCTTTTGGTCTAAATGAATTCAGATGTGGCCAGACATCCTTAAAAAAGCCAAATCTGGAGGTTTGAATACGATCCAAACTTATGTGTTCTGGAACGTACATGAGCCAGAACAAGGCAAGGTAATTGATCAACATCATACACATTGTTTAGTCTTAGCTGCCCACCATAAGTTTGCATTACACGTTGTACGGTATGATCTGGTGTGTTTTTCATTCTATACTATGTACTTAATTGGCAGTTTAATTTTGAGGGAAATTATGATCTGGTGGCTTTCCTTAAGCTGATTCAAGAGTATGACATGTATGCAATCTTGAGGGTTGGGCCGTTCATTCAAGCTGAATGGAACCATGGGTACACTTTCATTTTTTAACTTATAGTCACTATATTTTTACCTTAAGTGCCAACCAGTTTTGTTAAATATTTATTGGACTGAATTTGCTTTATAATTTCAATCTCAGTGGATTGCCTTATTGGCTAAGAACAATTCCAGGGATTATATTTAGAACGGACAACAAACCGTGGAAGGTAATCTAGCTAGTTCATCCAATGTAACATTAGCATAAATTAATTTCAGTGGTTTTAATTAGTTGCTAAAGTGAAATTATATGTGACCTTTTACAGAAATACATGGAAAAGTATGTGAGGATGATTATTGATAAGATGAAGGAAGCCAAGTTGTTTGCTCCACAAGGAGGCCCAATTATCTTAGCACAGGTATGAAAAACTAATGATTTTTCACCAAGTAGCTAGTATTGTAGTCAATTGTTGTCACTAATTAAACATATATTTAATTTGTAAATACAATACAATATAACCATGCCTAAAAAATATAGATAGAAAATGAGTACAATACAATCCAACCCGCATTTAAAGAAGAAGGAGAAGACTATGTTCGATGGGCTGGGGAGTTGGCTATGGATTTGAAAGCTGGTATTCCATGGGTGATGTGCAAGCAAACCGATGCTCCCAACGACATTGTGAGTTTGGTCTTGTTGTTTTATAAACATCTAAAAGAGAAATTTAGCTAGCTTCAAATTTGTGTATGATTAATAAGTATTTTTCTACACTATTCAGATAAATACTTGCAATGGAAGGCATTGTGGTGACACATGGAGTGGCCCAAATAACCCTCATAAGCCTTCTTTATGGACAGAAAATTGGACTGCCCAGTAAGCTGATTTTTTTTTTCTTCATATAATCATTTAACCTTTATTGGTTCAAGTGTTTTGAATATATTGTCTAATTACATTATCACAGGTTTAGGGTATTTGGTGATCCACCTTCTCAGAGATCAGCAGAAGATATTTCATTTGCTGTAGCTCGTTTCTTTTCAAAAAATGGAACTATGACCAACTATTATATGGTAAAGGCCAAATAATTAAACTGACCTTTTTTACAACCAACCTTAATTGGTTTGAATTAATGTGATATTTTAGATGTTAACATTATTAATTTCGTGGCTCCTATATATGTAGTACCATGGTGGCACAAACTTTGGTAGAACAACTTCCCACTTCACGACAACTCGTTATTATGACGAAGCACCTCTCGATGAATTTGGTCCGGAACAAAACCTTTGACAATTTGATGGTTAATTTTATGAATTGTGATTCACTTGCAAATTAATATGAGTAGTTAAACTAGTTTACACAATGCAGCGATGCCAAAGGATCCAAAATGGGGCCACCTCAAGGACTTGCATAAGGCGTTAAACTTATGCAAGAAGGCACTTATTTGGGGCAATCCGTTTGTGCAACAAGTGGGTCCTGACACCGAGGTGAGGCTCCCCATACACTAATTAAACATATTCTAAAATGAAGCTGAACAAACATATCTGAATCTATTAGAAAAGCTAAACTTGTCCAAACCTTGTCTCGATCTCTCAAAAACCTATCTCTACATAAGCTGAAAATAAGAACATTAGTCGTCGAAGAAGCTATAATTCTAAAGCTTTTAAAGAATATATAGTTGAGCAGAAATTTAAGCCTGGCCAAACTAGCAGTTGTTATTAACGTTTAGTGTTCATTTTGTGGTGCAGATTAGATATTACGAGCAGCCTGGAACACCTTACTGTGCAGCCTTTTTGGCCAACAATCATACTAAGATTCCAGCTACCATAAACTTTAAGGGAAAAGAATATTTCATTCCACCTCGCTCCATCAGCATCCTCCCTGATTGCAAGACTGTGGTGTATAATACTCAGCAAATATGTTCCCAGCATAATTCAAGAAACTTTGTCAAATCGGAAGCTGCAAATAAGAATCTTGACTGGAAAATGTACAAAGAACCCGTGCCAGTCAAACTTTCTAATCGCAAAGAGGAGCCCTTGGAGCTTTATGACTTAACTAAAGACTTGTCAGACTATGGGTGGTACTTGTCAGAGTAAGTATGATTTAAGTTATACTCTGAACAACATTTTTCATCCTTTTAGTAAATAACTGACACTGATTTATGGAAATATGCTATAGAATAGAGTTGGCTTCACGTGACTTACCGTTGAAGAAAGACACCTTCCCAATCCTAAGGATTGCTAGCCTTGGCCATGGACTTCATACATGGGTGAATGGCGAATATGCAGGTAAATAATGACAAGCTCGCTGCACAGACATAGTCCTATAGGGCTTGCTAATTGTGATGCTACATTTACATGTGTAAGTTCTTGACACATTAGTTAATAAGTGTTGCATCTTGAAACTTTTAGGATCTGCTCATGGGAGCAAGGTTGAGAAGAGTTTTGTCTTTCAGAAACCTGTAAGATTCCAGGATGGAAAGAACCAAATTGCCATTTTGGCATATGTAACTGGATTTGCCGTAAGGAGCTTGGCACTTGAATGTTATCACTAGTACATATAATTCACTAGTTGCTAATGATATGTTATTCACGGGACCAGGACAGTGGACCTTACATGGAAAAACGATATGTTGGACCTCGATCAATATCAGTACTTGGTCTTAACACTGGAACACTTGACCTCACAGTCAATGGTTGGGAGCATCAGGTACTTAACTATGATCCACTTTGCTTTATATACATATGGCTTGTATTTATAAATAATAAATTTTTGCTTGTTTGTTTTTCAGGCTGGGTTGGATGGGGAGAACAATCATCTCTATAACGAGGAAGGGATAGAAAAGGTAAAATGGACAAAAGTTGAAGGAACAACACCTCCTCTTACATGGTTCAAGGTAAATTAAAAGAAACTCTGAGCAAATGTTTGTCCAAGCAATGATTCTTTGTTGGAAGCCAATGAGTTGTGGTATTGCAGACATACTTTGATGCTCCTGAAGGAACAAATCCAGTTGCAGTGAGGATGACTGGAATGGGGAAGGGCCAAATTTGGATAAATGGTAAAGGCATTGGTAGATATTGGATGTCATACCTCTCTCCCTTAGGTAGCCCTACTCAATCCGAGTAAGGACTAAATTTCATCATGAATCAATCATTTTCTCCTAGTCTTGGGTATGACTTATTTATCAGATTGACTGATACACACAAATAATCCTTGCAGGTATCACATTCCAAGAGCTTGGATGAAGCCAACACAGAATCTGATGGTGATACTTGAGGAGGAGCCCGGTATGAACCCTAAGGACATCGCAATTGACGTAGGTGATAGGAACACGATTTGCAGCCTAATAACAGATAGACATCCCCCACCTGTTAGAACGTGGGAAATGGATGAGGGAAAGTTTAAGAATGCAGGGGGTGAGACAAAGCCATCTGCTAACTTGAAATGTCCCATCCATACAAAGGTGGTCGCAGTGGAGTTTGCTGCATATGGTGATCCTGATGGCTTTTGTGGAATTTTTACTCTTGGGAACTGCACTTCCCCTACTTCCAAAGAGGTTGTTGAGAAGGTAACAGATATATGTACTGTATTTATAATTAAAATTAAATATTTGATTCCTAATTTTTGGTGTCTGTAAACTTTGAGCAGCAATGCATTGGAAAGAACAGCTGCAAAATCCCAATGGAGCCTGAGCTTTTTGACCCGAAAAAAGATTTGTGCCCTAATACTCCCAAGTCATTGGCTGTTCAAGTGAAATGTGGCTAGCGGATTTTAGTTTGTTTATGGAGATGGTGATAATGTCAAGTTACAGTGATTACTGATCACCATTGTTGGAGCTATTTTAGAGTTTTTCATTTCTTTTCTCCATATTTTCTCCTCTCTTATGTGTCCTTATCCAGGCTGGGAGATTGATATGTGATATCAAAAATTAAATTGGTGATCATCTTTTATTTGCTACATTAGATATATTTATGCTCAACTTTTAATAATGTATTCTTCCTCTCTCACACACATACACCCACGAACAAGATGCCGCCTTAATTAATTTTAAACAAGATACTACAAAGGCTGGTTCATTTGGCTTTTAATGCCATTAATTGGACCTAATTATTTCCTTGGTCAAGAGAAGGTCAAAGATCGAATGGTTAAATGGCCTGAGGTTTTTTTCTTAATTACAGTAAATGCCCCCGGGCCTTAGGTAAATAAAAGTTACTCTCTCCATTTCGCATTAATTGACTGTTTTATCTTTTTTGAATGAAGTTCGAGTTGAACATATTCATATTAATATGTATTAAAAAAAAATCTTAAAAATGATATTTAGAAACTATGATGTTTAAAATTTCATTTTCATATAAAATATTTATATTTTTATAATAAATTTTAAAAGAAATAAAATCATAAATTAATTATTTTGAATACTAAAATGGTCAATTTTTATGAAACAGAAGGAGTAACAAGCAACTTCTCTCTCCTTGTACTCTCTGACATTTAGACTAAAAAAGATCTTCTCTATCTCCAGTTCTTGGATTAGAATTAGGACAAAGTTGGTGATTCAATATTGATACTAACTTAAGAAATTTCTTCATCAAATAAAGGTCAAGTTTACCTGTCTTCATCAATAGCATAAAGCAATAATAAGCTCCGATCCCTGCCACACTATTAATACCCAATTGACTCCTCGATCGAGAGCTTTGGAGGTTGAATGGCTTTTCCTAGAACTTCTGTTAATGATGGATCTAACTATAGAGAACCGAATTTGACATTGTAGGTGGCTGATGAAGGATGAATTAGACTGGGCTGTCCAATAAGTGAGGCGAATGGTGAAGAGCTGCGAGCAGTGTTTGGTCTAGATGCGTGGGAGGGAAGAGAGAACAGTTGCTTTTTTTTTGCTTTTATTTTCCCAAGGCATTTCATTGTAATTAAGACAAACCCAAGGCTCATTTTATTGTCTCATCTTGAACCCTTTCTTGACAAATGGAATAATTGGATCCCATTAATACCATTAATGCCAAATGAGTTGGCTCCAAATTTATTGTGCAACAATAAAATCTAGCCTTAGGATCAACACCAATAACATTATTTGACACATATACATATGTATTTGTGTATAATAGTTGTATTTTATGAATAAATAGTAATTACTCATAATTAAGGTTGAAAATGAGCCGAGCTGAGTAGTAGGCTGATCATGTTCGGCCTGAATAGTTTATCGAGCTTAATATTTTATTCATGTTTGGATTGAAAACATTATGAACTAGTTATGAATGAGCCTTTATTCGATCGAGCTTGAGCCGAGCCGAGTTTGAGCTTTTCGCTTAAATTAAGGAGAAAATCTAAAATTAGACCTAGTCAAGTTAAATAGTAAGCAAATCGAGTTTTGTTTGAATTGTATATCGAGTTTTAAATTTTTGTTCAAGCTTGGCTTGATAAACTTTTCGAACGAGTCACAAACGAGCTTTAAGCCGAGCCGAGCTCGAGCCATTTATCATTTTTCACCCCAACTCAAAATTTTCACTCATCTTTTTCTTTTGGCTAGCAAAAATTTTTACACGATTTTGACAAGTAATGATACTCACAATAATGCCCTTGTCTATTTTTTTTTTCCTTTGTTTTCATTTACAAAGGGAGTGATGAAGTTTGCAGGCTTGTACAGAAATAACCCTTAGATTGAACAAACATTTAGTATAAATATTATTAGTGAGAAAAAGAAAAATAAAATGGGCAATGATCTATTTGGTTTGTTGGAAAAGAGGAAATGGCGAAAAAACTATAAATGAATAACAATTTTACCTTTACATTGGGAATGTCCAATAAACTACCAAACTACTACTACTACTACTACTGGAATAAAAAAGGAAAATTCAGCCAAGTATCCTTAGTAATGATTTTTGAAAGAGATGGGCTTTGTAAGTCTTAAGTCAGCTTTGCATCCTGGCAGTGTTTAGAGATCATAGCCTCTCGTAAGAGGGTAGGGGGCATAAAAAAAGAAAAAGATAAATTTATCAAACATAGTGACATCAAACTTAGTCAGTCATTAACAAGTTTATTTTTCTCTCTTGGTTGATGATTCAGCTTGGTTAATTATATGCAACATTCTCATTAAGTGCATGCATTCAAAAATATTGTTATGTAAGTAATGAGGATTGATTATGTCAGAAAGGATGAGATCACGCTGTTTAATTGCAGTTTGATTCGACTTCTAAAACAATATTACCCATGAGGGAGGGAGGGACGGAGGGAGACCATTCTCATGCCTTCCAGGAGGCTCCACTTCACGTCTCAGGCTGCGAAGGGCTTGATTCTAGTATTTCTTTTTATTTCCTTAATTGCTACTGTTCCAATACCAAATACTCCCTCCGTCCCATAAATTTTGATACATTTGACTTTTTGTTGTATTTTGACTCAATTTTATTCATATTATTGTTTGTTAAAAAAAATCAAAAAAAAAATATTTAGAAACTACATATCTTGAATTATCATTCATATACAAAGATTTTTTATTTATATATTAAAATGTTAAAAATAAAAAATCATAGATTAATTACCAAAAACAAATGGAGCAAAACTTTTGGGACGGAGGGAGTATATGTTTTCTATAGTACACAGGAAAATATAGACATATGATATGAGATGAGACAAAAAATATTTTCCCACATAACCATGTGTCACATTGACCTCTTTTACAACAAAACAATTTTATTGTTGTGAATTGACCTTTTTCCTTTTAAAATCATTGTCAATCGGACGAAAACGCCTTGGACACGGATTGAGCCTTCAAACTTGACATAGATCAACCAACGTGTGCCCAAATCATGGCGGGCCTAACTTCAATAATAATAATAATAATAATCATAAATAATTATAGTAATAATGAACAAATAAACAAATAATAAGGAAGGGTCTCTTTAATTGCATAGTGATTTTTTATTTAACTTGTATACTAATTAAAGTTTTATATTTAAAACACTCAAAAAGCATTTTAAAAATATTTTTTTCTTTGGTTGGATACTAAAAAAATCATAAAAGTTAATTAGTTTCTGAATTTTTTTAGGTGATTATTAACTAGACAGAATATTAGCTTTTAATAATATTAATTATAGATAAAAAATGAGCAAAAATAAAATAATGAACTATTTTTAGAAAAATTCACCGAAGACCTTTTTTTTTTTTTTGCTGTCAATACATATTATTTCGGGGATAAAAGTTAACTATAAGCGATGATAAGTGAACTACATTTAATTTAAGATCATAGCATACTTGGTCCTAATCACGCTGGGAAAATTTTGATCAAAAGAAATGAAATGTTTTCTAGAATTAGTAAGTGGTAATGTTGAATAAGACTTTCGTTTTGAGAAAGAAAGGGATTCAGGAAGAAAGAAATTGGAAGATAAGAGGCCGGTTGAAGAGAAGAATCCGAAATGTCCAAGGATAACGTGTCTCGCGCAGCGAGAACTTCAGGTCGCTCGTTGCAACCAAAGTCCTTTTCATTCTTTGCGTTTCCTCTCCGTCACCTTTTGACTTGCCTGCTGTGAATTTCACCTTCCTGATCCATTGCTGCCTTCACTAATCCAGCCGCGACGGATTTGCTTTACGAAGCCGTGTCGAGGACAATTTAGTCATTCGTCATTCTCCTTCTCTATTTTGAAATTTCACTGCTACAGTACTCATCTGATTCCCTTCTATCCGATTGCCCAGCGTCCAACCGGTTTCTGGATAACTGGACCAAACTTTCCGTTCGGCGGGCTGATTCGTTCGAGGACTTCGTTCATGATCGCGGCGTCGTTTGGGTCCTGGGAAAATTTCTGAGCAAGTATCTCTTTTGCCAGCGGTGATCAGATGAGATGGGTTTCTTCAGTACAATATTGGGTTTCTTTGGTTTTGGAGTGGGGATTTCGATAGGCCTCGTTGCTGGATATTTTCTGTTCATCTATTTCCAGCCCACCGATGTCAAGGTATTCTTCTCATTTCCCTTTTTCCCTCTGGTGCATTTGCTTTCAGAGGCTATGTTCTTCAGTTCTTGCCAAGTTTTCTTGTTATTATGTTGACTGGAAGCAAAGTTAAGTTCCAAGTGTGATGATATGATATGGTTCGTTCCTCCTAGTTCTAAATCTTGCTTTCTTCAAGCAAGATTGATTTTCGGTCTGGAAGCTTCTTACCGAAGATAAGCGTTGCTGCTTCGTTAGAAATCAGCACTGTGTTCCTTTCTAATCTATGATTCGGCAGATGGTGGAGAAGTAAAGGAGTTAGAGATCTTTCAAGGTTTTCAGGGCTTGGATCCTGTATTCGATTCACGTAGAAACATAATCCTTTGATAGGTTATCGTGGCAAAGCTAACTACTGAACTGCTACAGGGTTGCAACTTGGAGGGAGCCAATGCAATATGCTTTATGTAGTTTTGATGTTACAATTATTTGGAACTGGAATTTATATTTGGATTTCCGGGAGCTTGTTTGACACGTGCATTTACTTGGGCAGAATCCTGAGATACGCCCATTGGTTGAGCAAGACTCAGAAACATTGCAACGGATGCTCCCAGAGATACCACTTTGGGTGAAAAACCCGGACTTTGATCGTGTATGTTATAAATTACTTCCTGTTATATTCTCAGTTTGTCACAATAAAATGTCCTAGCTATTCTATAATACTCTCTCGATTGAATTACTTATTTAACGACTGTGCTGATTCTTTATCATCTGAAGGTTGACTGGCTAAACAAGTTACTTGAGTATATGTGGCCTTATCTTGACAAGGTTTGACTTACTCTGTCAGCAGCTCAGTGCTTCTTTAGGTCCATTTTGCTTGGGTGTTTCTACCTGTATCATTGATTGGTTGATCGATTTTTCTGTCTTGTAGGCTATTTGCAAGACTGCTGAGAGTATTGCAAAACCAATCATAGCAGAGCAAATTCCAAAATATAAAATTGATTCTGTTGAATTTGAAACACTAACTTTAGGCTCTCTGCCACCAACTTTTCAAGGTCAGTCTTGTAACTCACATTTTTTATTAACTTTCTGACCACATTGTAATCACAATGGGAATTATTCTTTTGGAGATGTGTTAAATGTTTAGTATTAGGACATCTCTGTTGCTGACAATAATTTTGTGAAACTGAAAACGTCCGCAGTTCATACTGAATTGCTCCCATCATTTACCATGTCATGTATTTTACGACATAGCCATGTTAGATTCTTGTGTGGTTCCTCAAAATGGGCACGTGCATATGGCTTGCAGGTGAAGCATGGTCTAGAACATAACAACATTGAGTAAGTTGAGTTGCACTTTCTTGGTTTAGGGCATGTCCGCACTCCCTTATCTGAGTTTGATTGAATTAGATCGCCAGGAACATTCACCAGGCACATTGAACCATGAAATCTGCAAATCTTATGTTTCTCCTTGCCATGCACTTTGTTTATAGCCTATGTCTCTTGTTTCTTCATGAATTCTTAGTTTTGAACTTTGGGGATTCTTTTTCTTGCTAAGGTCAATGTTTTAATTAACTTCGTTTGCTTCAGGTATGAAAGTTTACATTACAGATGAGAAGGAGTTGATAATGGAGCCGTCAATAAAATGGGCTGGAAATCCTAATGTCACAGTTGCTGTAAAGGCCTATGGTTTGAAGGCAACTGTTCAGGTTGTCCAAATTCATGAATACAATGCTATAAATTTGCTTCAATATAGTTAAAGGAAGAGGTGGAAGGAGATTTCTTTTTGTTAATGGCACATATTATGGAAATTTTCAGGTGCTGGATTTGCAAGTGTTTGCTGTTCCACGAATTACTCTAAAGCCTTTGGTTCCAAGTTTCCCTTGCTTTGCCAGTATCTATGTATCATTAATGCAAAAGGTTAGTCAAATTCATCATTGAGTTTTGCTGTTATTTTATCTTTTATGCTCTGAATTGTGAAGTGCACTGTATAAGTTCTTGTTTGAGTAATGGAATGCTATTTTTGGATGCAAAATATATGCAGAGCTTTAGGGATCTGATATTTCTTGTTGAACAGAATGCTTTTTGAATTAAAAATTTGGGACTTCGGAGTGGTTTCAATGTTCCAACCCTAGCCCCAGGTTCACAAAATTGGTGATTTTTTGCTTGTTTAAATTGCTCAACCTGTACTATATCTGGAGTTGTCATGCCATACGTTCACTTTGAATGGGTAGTGGTACAGCCTGCCTATGAGAATAACTCAAAAAGTGTATAGATTACTCATGGGCTAAACACGTATCAAAACCACCATAAGATGCAAACATGTTCCTAACATAGGTCTGAAACCACATGGAGAATCCTTGCTAGTTCTCACTTATGCTGTTTGTTCTTAGTTATTTGTTGTCTCACCTGCAGCCTCATGTTGATTTTGGGCTGAAGCTTTTGGGGGCTGACCTTATGTCCATACCTGGCCTTTACAGGTTTGTCCAGGTACAGTAAACTTAAAGCATCCAATGTTTTTATTTTTTTATTTAGTTTTATTTGTTTAAGTTTATAACACAATTGACTGTGAGCACAGAAGTCTATGTTCACTATTCTGGATGCCTTGTGATTAAAGGCTAGTTGACCAATAAGGATAGTAGTAGTCTTATGTGCACAGAATTCTAAACATAGCTGTTTTTGCCCCACTTGTCTCATTCTACAAGAAGAAATAATCTCTGATAGAATAAGTAGTTTCCTTTCGTGTTATTGGAGTCCAGAATGGACTCTTTACCTTTAGAATTCTGACTTTGTTATGTTTGACAGTTATGTAGCCATTTTCTTGTATGTTAGCAATTGTAGTTTGTTTGCTCAGATAACTGTATTGGAAACACTTTTGTCACTAAAGTCTTAAAGAATTGGACATCTATGCTAAAAGTACCTGGAGATTGGAGATTTTCCCTACCAATTCTTGCCTATATGTAAGTGTGACTATGTGCTACCTGGGCTTGAATGGTAAAAGGGTTTGCAATGCAGGAGCTCATCAAAGATCAGGTTGCTAACATGTACCTTTGGCCCAAAACCCTTCAAGTCCAGATTTTGGATCCAACGAAGTATGTCACCATGATACTCTTATCTTTTGGACTATGATTTTCTCGACACTAAATGACCTTTGGCTGATGAATCTACTTTAACTTGCAGAGCCTTTAGAAAACCTGTTGGTATCCTTCATGTGAAAGTTCTGAGGGCTATGAAGCTAAGAAAGAAAGATCTCCTGGGAGCATCAGACCCCTATGTAAAACTAAAGCTTACTGAGGATAAAGCTCCATCAAAGAAAACAACAGTGAAGCACAGGAATTTAAATCCTGAGTGGAATGAGGAATTTAATATGGCTATAAGGAATCCACAGACCCAGGCGATTGAGTTCCATGTTTATGACTGGGAGCAGGTTTAGCATGTCATATTCTGGTTGATAACAATTTGTTTAATATTACTTCGGAAAATGTCTGTTGCAACAGCATTTTACTCTTCCCCAGGTTGGAAAGCATGAGAAAATGGGTATGAGTGTAGTTCCTCTGAAGGAAGTTCCACCAGATGAACCAAAAACTTTTACTCTTGACCTTCTTAAAAATATGGACTTAAATGATGATCGAAATGAGAAGTCACGTGGACAATTTGTGGTGGAGCTGACTTACAAACCTTTCAAAGAAGATGAATTAACAAAAGGTTTTGATGAGACAACAGCAGTGGGCAAGGCACCTGAGGGTACACCTGCTGGTGGAGGTCTGCTTGTAGTAATTGTCCATGAGGCTCAAGATGTTGAAGGAAAGCACCATACTAATCCATATGTAAGGCTCCTTTTTAGAGGCGAGGAAAGAAAAACTAAGGTATGCTGTGACTCTGGCTTTTTTTGTGGTTCAATTTGTTAACTGAGTTCATACTTTTGCTTTGTGAGTAATTTCTTTGTTTAACTGTTTATGGGGAACTTCTTTGAGATTACAATTTGAGAACAACCTGTACCAACTCCACTTAGTGCGAATGTTGTTCACTCACTGATCTTGATTGAACAATTAAAATGTTTCTGCTTGAAGATACCTTGTAGATATTTCACAATCTTTTTTTATCTTTTTTATTTCTATTTGTATAAATAGATGAATAATGGCTATCATGGAATATGGAATTGTTATTGAGATTTACCATAGTTCCTTTGTAAATGATAAAATTATTTGGCCAGTGCAGTAAGCTAGCCAGGCAGTAAGTGAAGAATGTTTTTGAAAATAGAAGGATACATACCATCTGTTTGGTTCGATAAGGATTCCTTGGCAGCTAGGACCCTGATTGTAGGAGCTTACATCTTTCAGCTTGTTTTGGCACTCTATTGATGCCCTCATAATTTTTTTTTCTTATAAAAAAATGCAGAATCTGAGGACCCATTTAGTTCGTGAATAATTTTGATTATTCTTTTCCACCTTTTCTTTGATAAATACATAGTAAGAAATGATATTTTATTTTGTAGATAAGGATTCCCTTGTTTCTAATTTTCTAGAAAATTAGGAGAATGACAAAAAATTGTCTATATTATCAGAAGTGTTCTCAAAATCTCGGAAACAAGATTTTCCATTGCAATGGTCTTCTTTTCAAAGGAAATTTAGAGAAGAAATATGAAAAAGATTTTCATAGGTAAAGATTCTCTTAACTAAATGGGCCCCAAGTAACTCGCATGTTGGTGCTTATTACATACCATATTACGAGAGTGCTTGAGATACACTGGGAGGGGTTCTGGAAATTCTGAAAGGGTTCATCGTTTTAGTATCTAAAATGTCTGTGCTTAGTGCAATGGTTGAATGTAAATTCAAGATTCGATGACAAGATGCTGTTTTTATAAGTCAAGTGACTTATTTCATAATTATTTGGTGCAGCACATAAAGAAGAATAGAGATCCAAGATGGGAGGAGGATTTTACATTTATGCTGGAGGAACCTCCTGTCAAAGACAAGCTACACGTAGAAGTTCATAGCGTTTCGTCCAGGATCGGCCTGCTTCATCCAAAGGTAACCACTTTTTTAGAGAACAGATACACTTCGTTATTCTTGTGCTCACAGATCTGATCTCAGCCCAGCATCTTTACATTGTAAGAGGAATATCTTAGGGGATAGTTATACTCTATAAGAAACATCTTTTTAGTTGTACCCCAAAATAGATAAGACAAACATACATTGTTGTGTTTTGCAATACAAGTTATATATGCACAACTAAGACGCTACTCATATAGCATATAGCAATACATGCACATTGTGTAGGGAGTGAAAGGAAAATCCACACTAGAAATAAAATCTGTGTTTTGCCGCTGAATGCGTCACTTCCATTTATCAGGAAAGTTTGGGTTATGTTGATATCAGTCTTGCGGATGTTGTTAGCAACAAGAGGATCAATGAGAAGTACCATCTGATAGACTCGAAGAATGGACGCATCCAGATCGAGCTGCTGTGGAAAACTGCTTGAACCTGCTTCCTCGTGCTACCACCCCACACCACACGTCACTGCGGGGCAGCATTTTTTCCTATGTTTCAAACCAAGTATATCTTGATTCCTTGACGCTGTACATGGTTGTGAGGAAATAATATTACCAGGAACAGGTCACGTTCTCTCTACAATTTAAGTTTTTGGATTCCTTTGCTGACCTTCAAATGTTACCTTGATATCGGGTTACCGGTGATGCTATAGTAAGTATTGCTTCTTCATGCTCTGGATCGTGTTTCGGTTATTCGAACTTCACCAACTTTTCAAGTTGCCTTGGCTGGTTTTTGAAATGGAGCTAGTACACTGTTTGTAGCATTAATGCAAATCTTACTGTTTTTTCTACTTCCTACTAGTTTTGGAGCCCGAGCACTGCTGCAAGATTAGGGTGTAACATTAACACGTGAAAAAGAACGTCTGTGCAAGGAAATAAAATTATGTGTGCGCGCGCAAGATCATATTCAGACAGATAAATTAAAGCAGCAATTTTGTATAACATACTATTATTAGAAATGAGAAAAAGCAACTTGGCCCTTGTAATTGTAATATTCGGTAATTGGGAATTAAAATTCCTATATGCCTTAAAATTTAAAACACTCGTGTTTATGTTTTTAAATTTAAAGTATTTATGAATCTTAATTCCCAATTTAGGGTTACCAGTAACTAGGTTTCTATATACCTTAAAAATAAAAAAATCTCTTATGTAATTTTTTTTTATTTTGAAGCTTTTATAAATCTTATTTCTCAATCCAGCCTAGGAGTTCAGCGAATGGTAAAATTTCGAAATTCATCCAGTCCCAAAATTTTTTATTTCTGGCCATTTGGTCCCCAAGCTAATTCACCTGATAATCGGGCCCCTAGTTTCAACCTCATTGTCACGAAAGTTGGGGACTACAATGTTAGAATTTAAATATTTGAGGATCAAAAGAAAAGTTTGACCATCCATAGGAAAAGGAGAAAAAGAACTTCGTTTGTTTTCACTTTGGCATTTGGCCAATGAATGCTAAAATTGTTATTTCAGTCCTGAGTATTTCTTGGATGACTTTTTGGTCCCTAAACTCCTCTAACTAGTGATCAAGTCCTCGGTTTCAAGCACAATAGTGAACCAAACCACAGAGGACAAAAACAACAAATGGAGTAGTTTAGGGACTAAAAGAGCCTAAATAGTATAACTACGAATTAAGCAAAGAGTTTTGACAAACTGGAGAAAAGCAAGAAAAAAAGAGTAAATTTCATAGGTGGTCCTTAACCTTCAATTATTGTTTTGTTAGAGCTTGTCAGATACTAGATGATTTCCTTTGACTTGTGGATTATGATTTGGAAAAACTAGTAGCTTGTAAGATCTATTGATCTTTTAGGGAATTGGATCGTTTGGACAATGGGATAAGAGCAACAGTGAGGGAGGAGTTCATTATCATGCATAAGGTTTTGTTTTGGATTAGACAAATGAGAAGATTCATGGAGGTTAGATTATTAGATGGGAAAGTTTTAGGATTTTTGGAGAGAGAACAAATTTTCAGGGGTCAAAATTTAGATTTTTCCTACAATCTTATGTTGAGATGGCATATCTCCATTCGTCATAAACATTTTTCATCCAAAGTAAGGAAAAATGTAATTTCTTAATAACCATAGGAACATGAATAAAACATTTTAATGATGTTAGAGACAAAAGTGGAACAAAGTAGACGTTAAGGACAAAAGTGGAATAACATTTAAAAGTTGGAGACCATGGATACAATTAACATGTATTTTTTATACTCAAAATCCTTACAAGTACATGAGTTACAAATGTTAGAAGAACTTATTGGTAAGCCGTGGTGAAATGTCTACTATACGAAACATTTAAGGACTTTAGCCGAAATTTGACCACTTCTGGATGCCTAGTATTTTGAAATATGGCGCCATTCCAACTTAAGCCTTCTATCTAGGATGTCCAATTATGTTGCTAGCTGAGCTAAGAACATGGTACCAGTTAACCTATATTGAATGCACCAAACTCCCTAAGTTTTGGCCTAATCTATATTTGCTAGTTGCCAACTTGCCATACCTTATTTTTAAAAACTTATAGTTACCCAGTAAATTGTAAGCTCTTTTATTGCTTGTTATTCCCAAAAAAAAAAAAAGAAAGTAAAAACCTACTTTTGCACAAGCCTTCTCCACTAGAAAACCCTAACCCCTAAACTTTCATATCCAACATACTAGGCCCCATTTTTTTACTACCCAATCTTACTCCAGTCCTTCATCCACCTTTTTTTTTTATCCAAGTCTCCACCAAAAGACAACCATACAAAAGGCTTCCCCATAACATGATTGTCTTAACAATCTATTAAACAAACAAACAAACAATAAAATCAACTGAACAACAATTGGTCATAGAACCACTAGAAATTAGATCTTTGTTGTGAGCCATGGTTACTAACTAAGGGATGGAAGGCACTTGCCTTGGTTTTCAAGTATGATCTTTGGCAAATTTCAATCTTTTAACTTTTCTTGTAATTACCCCAAAGGCCAAATTCTCCCGTCTACACCTTTAATGTCTCTTTCAATGGGTTGTGGGGTCAAAATCCAAATTCATTTGGGAATCAAAGGAAGAGTTTCTTCAGATTCAACTAGAGCTGGAGTTGACTTGGCTCAAAGATTGGATGAGAATACTTTCACCAACAGCAAACGGGAGGCACAACCGGATTGGAATCCTCTTTATTGATGGTGGTCTGGTGTTGGGGACTAGCTGATGTAGTTTTAGAAAGTGGATCAGCTAATTGCATCTTTGTTAATAATGACCAATTATGTAATTCTGCAGAATCACTGTCATCACTGCCAATTAGCTTTAGACATTGTTTGGTATTAGCATTAACAATTAAATTTAGAATTTTGAAAAAGTTATTTAAATGTAACTTTTAACTTTAGTAATTTCATCAATACCATCAATGTATGAGGTAGCCTTAGATGCCGTATATGGTGATATCATAGGAGAAAGTGAAGCAACTTGCAATTAGTGCCAAACTGTGAATTTGTGAACACTAAGCGTAAAAAACAAAATTCAAATAAGATTAGAAAAAAAAATTAATTAATAAATTACTAATGTTTGTATGTCGGTTGAAATTGGGGACTAACCTTCTTTTTACCGAACAACCCATTAATATTTTTTATTTAGCTCAAATAAGTTACTATCCGTTAATTAAAGAAAATATTCCTTATATTTAAATGCTAAATCTAAAGGAATCTCTGCATAAAATGTGAACTTTGGTCCACACATTTTTTCCTCTTACTCCCAACACCATTAAAGTTTGTGAATATAATATTTCAACCACCATGTGCACTCATCACATCGCACCAACCCTACAATTGGCCACCCTGTGGCCACATTGTCGTGACTTGCTACCTCGTACACTGACCTAGCCCACCAGTAGCCACACCATGTTGTTAAAAGCTGGAAATCAAGGAAGAAAAAATGGAATATCCAAATCAAGGGAGAGGAAGTATGGCCTTAGTGAAGAGCAAATTGAGGCCGAGCACCTACCGGGGTTTTTGTAGGGATGGTGTTGGCGGCCCTGAGTAACAAAGTAGTGATGACAAGAGCTCCAGGGAGGGTGGATTGTCAGTGAAATCAGGGGAGGAAATGGTTCATGCCTCATTTTTTAACTGGCTCATCGGCTGGTGCTGATACCTGAAATAGTGGTGTGAGGTTGGGGGAGGTATTTGGAATGATCAGTGCCGGGTAGGGGCATGGCGAGAGTGATTGACGAGGCATGAGTCACACTTAGACAAGATGAGGGTGGCTGGAAGATTTCGAATGACAGGGCAAGTTTCACAAGAAATTTGAAAGACTAGTCTATTTCCCTTAGTCTTTTGGCAATATAATCAAAATTCCATGGACTTATTGATCAAAATAAAAATAACTAGAGGCTTGTGTGAAAATATTTCACTCTGATTTCCTACTAAAACAAATCATCTGACTATTATATTTTGATTGATTTAATAATATTAGTGGCTTATTTGGCAGAGAAAAAGTTGATTTGGGCCACCTAAAAACATTTATAATTTATACTATGTTCTTCTTGTCATATGATTAAAATAAAAGTATATAAGACCCATAACAAAGAAGAACAAAAATTCATAAAATGAAAGGAGCATGGAAAAATATATTTTTTTTGGAAAAAAATTAGAAGAAGACACTAAATAATAAAAAATTTAGAGAAATGCTAAATAATCATATTAGCAAATAAATTTTAGATATTTATGAAAAAAGTGCAAATAAAAAAAATCTGAAATCTAAATAATATCCAGTAAAGATATAACCATAATAATACATGGTGCCGATTAATTTCCGGGCTATAATTTTTGGAGTTGATTTGCACAATTCTCATACTTTCAGAGCAATTGAGTTGAGCCGATCATCTCAAGCATCAACAAACAAAGTGGCGGAGTTTATATGTTTCTAAAAATAAGGGCAGTAAATGTATGTTATGATAAATCTTAAAATTTTTTATAATTTTTGTTGAAATTATTTGCTGAGATGTGCATAGTTGGGCCAATTGTCCAATAGAATTTAACTATGAGGTTAAGAAGAAAACCTATGTGAGAAAGTAGCAATTTGCATCACTGTATTGTAGTCTCGATTGCAATTCTTTTTTTTTTTTTTTTTTTTTTTTTTTTCTGGAGGGACGATTTCAGATCTTGAATTGGGGACAAAAACTAGTATAGTACTAGTAGTAGCTAGAGGTGCTTTTTCGGTTTTAACTAAAACCGAATAAATGAATTTATTTAACTTTTGATCTTATGTATTAATAATTGAATAGGCTGAATCATAAGAAAAAATAGAAATAAAAAAAAATCCAGTTATTCTGTTTTTAGTTGAAATAATCGAACTTTATACAAACACATTCTAAATCTCAAACTTCTATCACATATTTCAATTTAAATAAATATTTCAATTACATAGCACAAACATCTATAAACCATTTTAAATCAAACATCACATACAAACACATAGCAAATATTCATTATATATATAATCATTTCCAAATCTTAAACATAAATACTAATAAAATAAAAAATTATTTATTTTGAATTACCAAATTTTAGTTGAAGCAAACAAAAAATTAAACTGAATTTCTATATATATTTTCAGTTATAACCAAAAACTAAAATTATATCTAAAAATGAAAACAAAAAAAGTAATATTTTTTTCAGTAATTTAATTATTTAAAATATAATCAAAATTTTGCTTATCCGTAGGAGTAAGCTGGTTGTGGTAGACTACCTCTACTACTTATGGGTCGTATCGTACCTCATGAAGCGAAAAATGAGCCTAGCCGCAGCGAATTAGAACTACCGTACCCTCCAAATTCCAAAATGCCAAAAGTTAACAAACCCCAGCCCATTGGCTTATCCCCTTAGCCTCACTCACGCTCCCACCCACCTCAAAATCTCGCAGTTACGGTTTTCGTTCATTTCCTCTCCCCGAGGCAGCTGAAGAGATGGCGCCAGTAGTCGTCGATGCCGAGTATCTGAAGGAAATCGAAAAAGCTCGTCGCGACCTCCGCGCTCTAACCGCCTCCAAGAGCTGCGCTCCTATCATGCTCCGCCTCGCGTACTCTTCTCTTGCTCTCTCTATCTGTCTGTTTCTTTCTTCGGAAAATGCCGGAAGTATGGAAAGTATGCTTGAATGATTCTACAGTACATATATAGTGATAGTATGAGGATAAAGCGTGTTTTCCATGTGTCGATCGATTGATGTTTTAAGCTGATTTCCTACTCCTACGTGTTGTTTAAGGTGGCATGACGCTGGGACTTACGATGTGAAGACCAAAACCGGTGGACCAAACGGTTCTATAAGGAGCGAGGAGGAGTACTCGCATGGATCCAATAATGGTTTGAAAATCGCTATTGATTTGTGCGGTGGGGCTCATCTTCCTCTTTTCTATTCCCTGGTTAGCATGGATTCTGATTGTGCTAGCGTTTTGAGCTGTAATGTGCGTCTTTCAAGGTCTTCCTGCCTTTCGCTCCACCCGTAATGGGCCTACTTATCATGCTTGTGGCCTACAGTACAGACTCATGAAAGATCTTTTGTTTTGACATGCTGGAAAAATATGTGCCCCTCTCTAAGAACATAGGATTGGGTGAAAGTGGAAGAGGTGGTAGCAATTGTGTAGGTCATAATGTTGCAAGAGGTCTATAATAAACTGCTTTCTCCTACCTGAGAAGTGAGTCCCAGGCTGTTTGCTTCAGTTTTACTTTGAATAAGTAAAATTTTATTGAAGGTCTCTTTTTCTAGTTTGACTGTTTGAGCCTCATTACTTTTTGAAAGTTTATTGTTACAATTTACGCCATAACAGATCAAACAGTTAGATAAATTTCTGTATGTCAGAAGTATCTGAGGATCTGATAGTCATATTGTTATTCACCGGTCATTTCATCTTGATGAATCTGAATAGCCATTTTAGAGGTTTTATTTTAGTTATTGTTTCCTTTTTTGTATCTCAGAAGCGGTGAAGGCTAAGCATCCAAAGATTTCATATGCAGATTTATATCAGGTAGTCAAGGCTTATCTTTAAACATAGATGGGCATTTGCTTCCATACCAAAAAAGGGAAATTATGAAATATTGCTTCATTGTGCATGATACTGCTATGAGTATACTGCTGCTTGCTTATGTGGTGACGGAATGATCTGTGCCCATATTTTTTGGGTTATCAGCTAGCTGGTGTTGTTGCAGTTGAAGTTACGGGGGGACCCACCATTGATTTCGCACCGGGGAGAAAGGTATGATGGAGGAACGGGCTTTGTTTGTTTATTTGTATTATGAAAAATCATGCTGTTTGTTTTGAAAATGGACCATGCTTCCTGTTATTGGTATTTCATTTAACTGTTCCTTTGTTAGGACTCAACTGTCTGTCCTGGGGAGGGACGACTTCCAGCTGCTTCAAAAGGTAGCAACTTCATTAATTCTGTGTTTCCTTTCGAGTAACTTTGATTACTAACACGGTCATACAAGTTGAAAAAAATGCCTGTACTGTGTGCTATTTGGCTCTATTTGTCAGATACAGACAGATGAAAGGTCTGTGCTACCATGTTAGTTTGTCTTTCTGTGTCTGCTTTTCTACTGCTCTGTTCTCAGAGATAGATATGAAACTCGTTATCTGAGTTATGAAAGCAAATGTTATCAGACAGCTGTGTTCTTTTATGTCATAATATTTGCTAAACACGGATGCTGGTGTTATGATCAGAGGGAAATTTTTGAACAGATAAATTCTTCCAACTTAAATATTTTAGGGACAAATGACTTCCAAGTGACCAGTTTTTATTTGGATTTTATTCTGCTTGTGCCCTTGAACTCATGGGTTACTTTCTCAAATTGGAGAATCGAATCAGTATGATAGTTGGTAGCTTCGGGCAATCTTGTCTTTCAATGATACGATGCATCATGTTCAATACGTGTCATAAAACTTCCTTTTCCTGCAACCTATTCCCTACACTGCTCCAAAAATATTCAAACAACTTCTTTTAGTTTGGGATATATTTTTTGTTTTGGCGTGTAAGAATAATGTCAAGTTTTTTAAAGTTAGTCTCCACTTGGAGAGATAGTTTCTTCTTTATTGATTAATTTTTAAACTTAACAGTTGTTTTGTTGTACTGATTGATTTTCAAAGTTAATAGTGGGTTTGCGAGATAATATTTAAGTGATTAAAGGTGTTTATTTTTGTGTATATATATTTATATATTTTAAATTTTCTGCACTAATTAAAAACTTAAAATGTCCAGAAACCACTTTAATTATATATATATATTTTTTTGGAAAAATCATGTACTTTTAGTTTTTATGTCCTGGAAAACGGGAAATTTTGTATAAAAAATAATTATTTCTCAGAAAATTTTATTGAAGTTATAATGGGGCAAATAGAGTACAAACCCTCATAGTTATTTCAATTGATTGATTTTCAACGCAAACAGTCCTGCTGTGCTGATTTATTTTCAAAGTCTAACATTTATTTTGTTTTTTTCTCTTATGAATTGTTGTTGCAGGTGCGCAACATCTTAGGGATGTCTTCTACAGGATGGGCTTGTCTGACAAAGATATTGTGGCCCTCTCTGGGGGGCATACTCTGGTAAATTTCTTCGTGAATAAATTTTTTTTTTTTCGTTTTTCTAACGATGCATGACATATTGGTAATGGGATAATGGATTCCAATTATATTGCTTTGGCTTTGGTATAGGGAAGAGCTCATCCCGAGAGATCAGGCTTTGATGGCCCTTGGACTAAGGAACCCTTGAAGTTTGATAACTCCTACTTCCGGTAAGATTAATCTGGGCTTCAAATTGCTTTACGTACATTTGTTCACATTTACATTGAATCTATGGCATTACCAGTTGTGACTACATTCATGACTTGAAATTCCTGCATTAGGGAGCTGCTGCATGAAGAATCTGAAGGGTTGCTGAAACTTCCAACTGACAAAGCTTTGCTGGATGATCCTGAGTTTCACAAATATGTCGAGGTTTATGCAAAGGTAGCCTCAGCGAATTTTAATTGAAAATGAGTTTCATCTCTCCAAAGTACAACTTGCAATCCTTTATTGGGATGCATTAGTTAATCTTTTAGACAAACTGTTTTGAACTCCTTTTACAATGCCGCTAGATATAGGTGTACTCTAGGCCCAAATCTAGGACTCGGAAAGTCTGGCCCAATTTTTCTTTTCTCCTAGGTTGTTTTTTAGTGCAAGGCGACCTCTGCTAGCCAAACTGTACTCCAGCTTTATGCTTTATTGTTTATTTTTTCTATCTCCTAAAACTAGAAGGTAACAACATATATATGTACTTATTGACAATTTAGCACCCGAAATATGAAGTACTTTAACTTGAAAGATACATTTAGAATGGGAACCAGCCCAGTCCTGTTCACCACAGGTTCATACGCACATGTCCTGGTTCCTGAAAATTCAAGCCCTGAACTGGCCAGGATGTTGGCAGGCCCAGTGTACACTTCTGCTGCTGGATATTGAGTCTCATGTCATTTCCTGCATACTGAGAGCAGAACCCGAATCTTAGCAGTTGGGTTGATTGTAGACCCTTGTGTTGGATTTGGTAGAATGTGTTCTCGTGGTCATGGTGGTGCCATGAATTTATCTGGAGCCTTTCATAGAACCAAACCTGTTATTTTTAAATGATCAGGATTCAGGAATCAAATTAGGTGACTGCATATTCTTAAATAATTAATGAGGTCTTCTCTGGTGTTTATGCTCAAGAATTCTTCAGACATGCCTAGAAACATTGGGGAATCCAGATTTTACGGTAGCTGCCATGCAGGGTGTAATCTAGATTTGCACAAATATAAAATATTGAAGGGCTCCTTCGACATTTTGGGTGATGGACGGTCAGATGTTGATCAGAGTCCTTCAGCAGTTTGGCTCATTGTTTAGGTTTAATTTGCATACCAGATTAGTGATGTTTGTGCCTTTTGTCTTCATGTTGGTGTTTGTCAGGATGAGGATGCATTCTTCAAAGACTATGCAGAATCACACAGGAAGCTCTCAGAACTTGGTTTTAGTCCCAACTCATCCCAAGTTAAACCAATCGTGAAAGACAGTGTGATATTGGCACAAGGCGCTGTTGGTGTTGTGGTTGCAGCTGCAGTGGTCATCTTCAGCTACCTGTACGAAGTTCGCAAAAGAATGAAGTGAAGGATGGTTGATTACTTGACCTACCGAGAAAGATATGCAGCTGCCGGTGCATGACATTTGCTCTAATAATCCAGCTATTTTGTAGTTGTATCTCTCCTTTACATCTCCAGGCACCCACCTCATTGACTGTCATTTAGATACTCTATATTCAAAGATGAAAAGAGAAAAGCTTTACCCTCCCTGAAGGAACCACGAAAAAAAAAAATGAAGAAAAGCCTGTTGCTGTATGTGTCGCTACCAGACATGGAAGGTGTAACTAAAAGTAGTGTGTGGCGAAAGCAACTAACTGTATTGAATTATCAATAATGCGAATTGGTGCTTTCGTAGTCGCAGGAAATGTTATCCTCCTCAATTCTTCAAGTGGGTCACTGTTACAGGCGAAGGTTGGGGGCACCACCCACATGGTTTGGGGGACAACCAAGGAGGTAGGTGGTGTCCTTCCGTTGGACAAAAAGCCCTGGGTCCAGTCGCATCCTCTACCTAAGAACATGACTTTTCACGAGATGCTCTGCTAGCCTAGCTCTCACCACACGAACGTCATGATTCTTGCCCGGTCCGTATCAAATACCTGCAATTTCGTTGCCCCAGGCACGTTCTTGTTGACATTTTATCCACGTTTGTAATGCCTATTAAGTCGTTTTAAATAGCTGCATGACTGAATTGATGACTGAATTGATCTCTAATCTCCGGTGGAAGTTCTTTGAAATCAAACAACTTGTCCATTTTTTTTTTGTTCCCTGTTTGTTTCTCTGTTTTAAGGGGGGAGAAAAGCAGGTCAGGGAAGAGTGGTTAATGGTTTGGACAGGGGCCTTAAACGTGGGGTAATGGTGCCGAATTGACCTAACCGATTGGTTAATTGTTGCTATCGGCGCCGTGCAATGGAAACAGGTGACGCATGATCATTAATTGTCCTAGGTATGTGTTTTCATTCGGGTAAATTTAATCACCAAACTTATTTTTGTCTCTCAAATAAGTTTCTTTAATTTATTTTGTTAAAGCTCCTTACATCATATATTGTATCCTAATTGGATTAACCATTAACTCATATAAAATGTTGTTGCAGCATCAAATAATACTAAAATAAACCTTAAAACATCATCTTTTATCCTGTCATTTTTTATCATTAATTCATAGAAAATATTGATGTAACATTAAATAACACAAAAATAAACCTTCAATTTGTTCTAGTGAAGTATATTATCTCATATAATATGTTTTAATTAGGTCATTCTCCTCACTTTAACCGGTAACTCATAGAAAATGCTAATGTAACATTAAATAGTACTAAAATAAACTGTAGAATAACATATTTTATTCTATAACTTTTCCAATCAACCATTCTAAAATCTAAGATCCAATATATACCGATCATACCCTTAATACCTGTACCCTTAATACCTGTGATTCCAAAATTACACGCATAATAACGACCTCCGCCGAATCAAAATTTTCCCTGCCCTTTCTAGCTTTTCCTTTGCCTTCTTTCAACGAATCCCCTCCAATGTAGGATAGGTTGAAAAAAATTAGAGCCAAGATCTTAAGCATGCTGGGTCCGAAGGACAAATCCAGCTTCTACAATCTTTGCCACCAATAGTCAGCCGATCACTTTCCTGATTTATCACATCCTATTACCTTTGTTCATCGATGTCGGATGCGCTTACTCCATTCCTTCAGACTCTTCTACTCCCAGTCAGCCACTGTCCTTTATATTTGCCATAGTTTCCTAAACAGTTAAACCGATGGTCATGAGGGAGATGAAAAAAATAACACAATGCATTCGATCGAATTACCGGGTCTGCCACTATTTTCAGAGAAAGATATTGCTTCCCCCCTTCTCGACCAATCAGTACCACGTTATCTCTTCAATCTTCCACGAACACATGACTCGGGTGCTCGAAGAAGAACCTTGTCCACGTCTCTTTCTGGAGCTTTGTTGTTCTGCCAAGGGAGATATTTTATGGGTTACCTGACTCGGGTCTAGATTTCCTATGGATGCTCTAGGCAACAAATGATAGAGAAGAAAGATTGGTGGAGGAGATGAAGCAACGACAGTAATGACAGTAGCGGAGATAATCTGCCAAATTCGAGAGGAAATTTCCTTCGATCTTGTTACCTTCCTAGTTCCACCGCCGTTGTCAGACAGAGGCTTCAGGATCTCAATAACCATGAGGTTGTTCTTAAAAAAATCTACGTGTTGGACTCTGGAAATGGGAAGAACTAAGACTCAAGCGTCTCAATGAGTGACCTCTCATTGAGTTCAACAACCATAAGAGATTCAATTCGTCAAAAGTGGATTTCGAAATATACCCAAATAGATTATTGTTCTTTAGAGTACATTCCAACAAGTTAGTCGGCATCTTTGGCAGTGATCTAGTGATTTTGTTGTAGGTCGGATCAAGTCTGCCCAAGTTGGAGAGCGATCGAGTTCATGGACGTTTACAAAGGGCAAGAGAGAGTATTACACTGTAGGTCAAGACGTAATGGATATTTTGGGCTCTGTTAAGTGAAAAATCTCACATAATGACCATGTTGGTGAAGGGTTGATATAGTGATGAAAATGACCCAATTAAAATATGCTATACGAGTAAGAGATATTAATGAAAAAAAATTGAAAATAGAAACCCATTAAGAAGCTAGTTACCCAATAAAACTTACGCTGTTTTCATTTTATTAATGGCCTAAATACCTATTGCTCCCCTGAACTATAGTAACTCGGACATTTTACCCCCTAGACTATAAACCGGATCAACTCGAACCCCAAACTTTGGGAAATCGGCCAGTTTGATCCCTTAACTCACTTATTTGCTCACGTGACACCCACATGATAAAGACGTCGTGACAGAGCCTCTGACCTACCGAAAATCCACCATATCCACTCCCAATGGGTTCATCATTGTCTTGAGTTCTCTTCCATTCGAATCCATCACAACAGCGATTGAAGCTGCATCGTCAGCGCCAGTTATCTTATGCTAGAATCCACCGCCGCGCGATTCCCCTTCAACTCGCTCCTCGCCTCCCCCCGTCACTCATCAATAATCTCAACCTCAGCCAGCACCCAAGACGCAGCAACCCCCACTGGTTCTAGTCTGGGTTTCCCTTGGACTCGAAGCTCTCGATGGTGGCGATGGCAGCGGCTGGTCCACCATCCCTTCCATCCAGTCTCTCAACCCCTTCTTCAATTACTCAAATTCACTTAGGCATTTCATCGAACATATCATAAGCATCTCTACAGATTGTAACAAATCGGAATCACAACATATAGAATTCGACATTTTCGTGCAAAATTTGAGTTTAATCTACGTATACGAGTTAGCTGATTCCTCTTCCCTAACCCAGTACTTGCACAACCACCGTAACCAAACCAAAATCAATCGAAACCGCAACCCAACCTAGTATGTATTTACCATCGCTAGCCGCAAACTCTCCATCTTTCTCGTGCAGGGGATACGGCTTCTAAGGAGGGCGATTCGATTCGATGGTACACAAAAGCGTCCGCACAACGAGGCCGAGGTTGACAAAGAAGTCATCTTTCTCATGCCAGGGCTGTGGCTGCTTCCCGGAGGAATTTGGGTTGGCTTGAACCTGCATTTCTTCGAGTGACGAAGGTTGCCCGAGCCAACTAGGTTGTTGCTGCTCCGTTAAGTAAGTCACGCCGTTCATGTCACGTGAGATCACGTGAGATTGAACCTGAGTTAAAGGACTCAACTGGCCGATTTTACATAGTTAAGGGTTCGATCTGATTCGTTCTGTAGTTCAGGGTGCAAAGTGTCCGAGTCAGTATAGTTCAGGGGAGCGATAGGGATTTTGGCCTTTTATTAATCTTGTGACATTATATGGGACTCTTATTTCTGAAATCACCTTACGCCCGCACCCTGCCTATTGTTCAATGATAGAATTGCATCGGATATCTGCAAGTGTCATCTGAAACCACGAAGAAATGATTTAATTATAAAATGATTGTGGTTCACTGATCAATATAATATTATTAATCTAGTCAAAACTAGCTTAAACTTGAAAAGACAATAATACATTCGGACCAAGAGCCAGTTGACGTACGCTAACTGCAAGTGAATTAATACACATGCACACACTTTTTGTCAATTTGTGTATAAGCATTTCCATATAATTAATATAACAAATGCATTTTATTAAAAAGTTTTTAACAGCTCAAATTTTATTGGAGAAACTATATATATATAGAAGAAAAAGAAAAAGGAAGTTACAGATCAAAGTAAATTTGGAAATTTCTTTTTGTAGAGGGAAGAAGGCCAAAGAGAGAAAGGGGATTCAGTATCGAATCTCATCGTAACCATTTATTTAATACATTAGTTATTAAAATGAATTTTACACACATATACACACAAAGCGGGAGCGAAAACATGAACAAAAGGAAGTGAGAAGAAAAGATGGCAAAGAAGACGATTACATGAATAAAAGGGAGTGTTCTAGAAGGAGAAGTGAAAGCTTATTCTCTCTAAAAAAATTCTAGAGATGAGATTTGAAACTGAAATTTCTATTTCTATCGAGCAAAAATCCTTTTATTTACAAGTTGAGTGAGGAAACTTTGAAAATGTCATTCGCATAATTAACTGAAATCGGACATTAGAATTCGTGAAGAAATCTTGTGGCGCATTTCAAATTGGAGAACATTTTCTAGTAAATCATCACAGGGATTAAAACAACTCCTATATATATAGAATATAGTTCATTTGGAAAGGTGTTATTCTTTGGATTGAAGGAGAACAAGCATGGCAGATTTTTGGAATTGATGAAAGAAAAAAAACCTGGGCATTCGAGAATTATATATATATATATATATATATGTCCCAAAGGAAGAAATTCGTCTGGGTGGAGGACGGTCGGTATAAATATAATTGAGAAGTAAGACGAAGATGAAAAGGATAGCCGGTGGCAAATTAAGAGGTTTGACGATGGCGAGGAGGAGTCACGTACTGCTCCATGGTGACAAGGCGTCGTTTGGTAAGGGAAGCAAAGTCAGATGAGACAAGGGATGGAGGGAGAGGTATCAAAGCAAATCAATCAGGATCGATAGCTGGCGATCGAGAGCCAGGATGATCATCTGCTCTATGGTGACAAATCTCAAGCCTCCTGGTGGGAGTGCAACCACCAACCAGGTTAGGGTTTCTCCTTTAGGCTTGGGCGTAGGTCCAAATTTGGGTATTGTTAGGCTGGTAGATAATAATATTAATTCTGGTGGATCTGAATTGAAGTATAGTGGGCTTCAGATTGTTTCTAAAAATGAATCTATTGGGTCACCTTCTTCTAGTTTTGGGTTAAATTAATGATAGTATGATTAATTTAGAGGTGGGGGAATCCATTAAAAAGAACAGTTTTCCTTTTTTTTTTTTTTTTAATCTTCCGTGGGGTCTCACCATTTTTTAAGGTCTTGGACAAACTTTGAGGGCAAGATTGGGGGATTTTGTATGGTCATCAAAAAATTCAGCAACAAAAGACACCGGTTTCTTAGTTTGGGATAAGGAAAACTTTAGAGATGTGAATACCAATTTTTCTGAGGAGTCATTTAATAATTGTGATAAAATAGCCTTGGATATTTTAGAGAATCTTGATAAGTCAAAAAATCCGAATAAGGGGTGAAGAAAGTCAGGGTTGACGTTGAAAAGATTAGCATTGAAATGTGAATTAAAAATATTGGAATGAAAATCAAAGACTAGACTTGTCTTTTTTTTTTTTAATGCTTTTTGGGTATTGGAGGTGGTGGATATTGAGGTTAAAAGTTGCATTTTCTTGTTGTTGATGTGGAATGTTTGGTTCATTCAGAATTAGGGAGTTTTAGTCATGGTTTTCGGGTTATTTTTTATCTTGGGAATTCATTGTCCTATTATTGCTTGAGGGTGATATAGTTATTTTGCAACTAAAAGTTGTATTTTCTAATTTTATTAATAATATTTATCTCAGCCGTTCAAAAAAAAAAAAAGCTACTACATGAATAACATAGCACTCGTATATATAGATTATGAAACCAAAAGAAGGAAATAAAGAAAAATACTAGAATAAATAAAAATAATAATTATTATTAGTTTTTGAATTTATTAGTTTACGAAAGAAGTCTCCAATGTAATTTCTCGTAATGTCTCTAGGTCTGCAAAATGTGCTAGAATCCTTTTATTTTATTTTTTTTATATTGGTGCTTAAGATAATTGAACAATTATATTTTTTTTGCAAATTTATAAAGGCTTTTAGTAACTTTTAGCAATTTTTTTGAAGAGACAGAGAGAAGCTAGCTTAACTAAAAACAGTTATGCAGAGGGGAGATATTTAAATTTATACCTGAAGTAAATTATGTACAAACTCTTATAGCATATTATTTGTAAGACTTGTATAAATGCAACGCCAAGGGGCAGACCAGACCAGAAAAGAACTACACCAGAGAATGAAACCTTGAACAGTAGCAGGGTTCAACACCAGAAAAGAAGTTGCGAGAAAAGGCAAAAAAGGTAGGTGGAAAAATTACAGACAGATTACCAGTACACAATACAAGTGGTCCTCTCCCCTTGAAAACAACCCCTCTGCTCATGATCCTTACTTAGCCCTTGGCGTCCACTTGAATTTCATGATATGAGCGAGCGAGCGAGCGGGCACATGTGGGCTGTGGCGGTGGTGGGTAACAAATAAGTAGGCAATTTTGGAGATGGCCATATTATATGGATGGGTAGATAACAACAAATAAATTAGGCTGAATCAAATCAACCTTCCAATCCCATCCCTAACTCTGCCCCTCTTGCCCAAACTTGCACTGTAAGGCTTTTAAATCTCAGGGCAAGTGAAATAAAACAAAACAAAAAGTGGAAGGTGAACCAAAGCCCACACACAACCACACCCTATATCTTTTTCCCCTCCAATTCCCCTCCCTTTTCTGAGCTCAACCTCCCAAACCTTCTAGAAACCCTCTCTCTCTCTCTCTCTCTCTCTCTCTCTCTCTCTCTCTCTCTCTCTCTCCCAAAAATACTACCAAGCACTCCCACCAATAGAATAAAGGAGCACAACAACCATCCCTAGTCCACAATATTTACAAGAATGACCAATTCATTTGGATATTTCTTTCCCAGGCCCCACCACAACCAACTCAGACAACAAGATCTCTTATGACTATATCTGTATGCTGTTTCCCTGTTTCTTTGTTAACAACTTTTTTGTAAAGACATATGCAATTTGGGTGCAATATATTGAACAGTGAGTTTAACATGGGATGGGTTTTGGTACATGTTTTTTCAAGGGTGTGATTATGAAACCTAACTAAACCCAGTACTAAACCTAAAATTATCCCCCGTTTACGCAAAGGAAAAAATTAGCAACACAATAAATAAAAATAGCAAAAGGCCTTGTCATTGTGGGTAGGGCCGGAGTGAGAAGATCACACCTGTCTTTCTCCTGCTCGCCCATACTTTTAATACCTTACCTTGTACCTACCTTAGGGTAACCCACACACACTTAATGTCATGTTAGCTTTTTTTATTACTGGTAACATTGGAAAAACAATCATTTGAGCAGGAGTAGCCAAAAAAAATACTAAAAACTTGTTACACGTTGATAAAACTTGTATAAAACACTTACTTCTATAAAGTATGTATGTTATAGTCTCTGCAATTTTATATACATGTTCCGTTTTAAATTAGTTTCAACGATTAGTATTAAAGTTTTGAAAAAAATTATCTAAGAATAATTTTTATCATTTAATTTTAAGTATTTTTCTCTTAATTGCTAAATAAATTGTCCAAAACTCTAATATTAATTATAAAAACTATTTCCAAACAGCACCTATAGTACATACAATTAATTAGTCATTTAAATTTATTATAAATGAATCCTAGTCCAACAATAAATAGTAGTAAGTTTTAAAAAATCAATTAAAGTTAGATAATAAGCAATTTATTTTTACATATATGAAGAAAAAAAATTTAAAAAAAATCATGCAGGTGTAGTATCTGTCTGTGTCTTGGTACAATAACTGCCACCAGCCACTCCCACTCTCTAACCTGTCTCACCAACTCGCGTCTAGAAGCATTTACCTTCTTCCTTGCTCTCCGAGTAATTTAGTCAAACGCCTATAAAGCAACCTCTCAAGCTTCCGGCCTTATTGTTCCAGCAACCGCAGCCCCACCCCCACCACACCAAAAGCAACGAAGAAACAGAGTAACAAATTCGATTCTCTCACTTGTATTTCCACCATCGCTTTTCCCCTGTTCCATGATTTTCTTCTATACACCCGAAACAAAAAGTGATCGACTTGCAGAATTCCAGTTCCAACTAGTGCTTGTGCTTGCCCCATTCCCCACAAATGGGTAGGTCTCCCTGCTGCGAGAAAGCTCACACCAACAAAGGTGCGTGGACCAAAGAGGAAGACGATCGCCTCATCGCCTACATCCGAGCCCACGGCGAAGGCTGCTGGCGCTCGCTCCCCAAAGCCGCCGGCCTCCTCCGCTGCGGGAAGAGCTGTCGTCTCCGCTGGATCAACTATTTGAGGCCCGACCTCAAGCGCGGCAACTTCACGGAGGAAGAAGACGAGCTCATCATCAAACTCCACAGCCTCCTCGGCAACAAGTAAGCAAAGCCTTCCACCAGCTGTTTGTTGAAATTCCATCAAGGCCATTCTGATGTTCAAGTTCTTTTTTTGCCCTTTTTTTTTTTTAAATTTCTGACACAGATGGTCGCTTATAGCTGGTAGATTACCGGGAAGAACCGATAACGAGATCAAGAACTATTGGAACACGCACATAAGAAGGAAGCTTCTGAACAGGGGAATCGATCCTGCCACTCATCGGCCGCTGAATGAGGCAGCAGCGGCTCATGAATCGACGACCATATCTTTCAGCAGCGCAAAAGAAGCGGAGAAAGAGAGGAAAAGCAGCTCGGCTGGCTTGATCTCTTGCAAAGACGAGAAATTCCCAGTTAAAGAGAAGTGCCCTGATTTGAATCTTGAGTTAAGAATCAGCCCACCCTATCAAATTCAAAACCAGCCTCCTCCTGATTATAAGCAGCCGCCATTGAAGACCGGAGGCAATACTCTCTGTTTCGCTTGCAGCTTGGGGTTGCAAAACAGTAAAGATTGCAGCTGCAGCAGCCTGGGTGTTCCCAGCAGCAGCGGCAGTAACAACAGTGGGTATGATTTCTTAGGCTTGAGAAGTAGTGTCTTGGATTATAGAAGCTTGGAGATGAAATGAAAATTACTAGTCTTTAAAGAACACGAGGTCAAGTGTATTTCGGACCTGGAGGTTATGTACTTGAAAGAATTAAGAGGAATGAGGAGACAAGTTTGTTAATTATTACTTTGAAATCTCGAAGATCTTCTCCTTAATCTTTCAATTTGTGTCGCATTACTGTTGGTATTGCACGTTACCACTGTACAGGGAACAAACAGCTTCCTACTACCGGTTTAGCTGAACAGTGTTGTTGAAGTTGGAAGTATTCTATTAGATTTAGATTAGATCCATTCATTTGCTTATACTACCACTCTAATTAACAACAGAACAACAGTTAGCGAGATAGGGTCAAGCCAAGCCAGTCATACATCCCATACATATGTTGGGATTGGGAATAGCTTCACTAATTCTGATTTTCAAACCCAAGTTGAGGGGAATCAAATGGAAAGGATTAGATTCTGATTTTCTTTATTTGATGTCGATTGAAAAAGTGATATTTTTTTCTCTTGTTTTCCAGTTTCTCATAATGACCCAATTGATCTATTTGCATGGATTGCAGAATTTCCTCCCAAGCTTCCAAAGAGAGAAGAAACTGGAGGAGGAGAAAAATCTTTGAAAAAGCATCAGTAGCTAGTAGGAGCCCCTTTTTTTTCTTGAGAGAGAGAGAGAGAGAGAGAGACTTGTGGAATGACCAATGCGGAACCGGATGGATTCATGTGAGTCAAGGGGGCAGGATTACAATTGAGATAAACCACTACTTTATTTACAATTTGATTTTTCCATTTTTCTCTGGCCGGGGTATCGTATACTATCCATGACTATTATAAGGAGTATCTGTTAGCAGTAGAATTTTCTATTCTCCTTTTTTTTTTTTCTTGGGAAAATTTAAATGCATGGAATTTCGTTTGGAGGGGGAAAATGGAATGGATAAGCTTTGAGAGGATGAGAGACGAAGAGGGATGTGGTGGTGGGTAACCAACAATAAAAGCGTCATAAAAACTAAATAAAAGGCGTGAAGAAGCTAACTGTCCGGAGTATAGTACCAGCTTTCCGGTTTCTACCAACCTAGCATTAATCATCTTAGCCATGAACCGAGCCAACCTCTTAACCTAATTATTCCCATAAAAAAAAATCAATTAATTAATTCTAGTTAATGACTTTTCCTTGTAGAGAAAGAGCAGTACCTCTCAACCTCAGATGTGGAGAAGAGACTAGTTTTATTATTATACAGTTGTTTTCGTGTGTGTATTGAAAGTATATATTTGTTGCATTAGAAGGTTTGAAATTAAAAACGTTTCACTTCAAATGGGTAAAAGAAGTCAAAGGAATAGAATCTATGATACATACATGACATACATGGACGGATGTAGCAGCAGACAAAGATTAATATGGAAAATGAAAGTATTAGTTAGAAAGAATCAATATGCATAGGTTTGGTCGGGCTGGGTTCCAGAACATGGCCGGCCAGCACAAGACAGGACAGGGGGCCAAGACTTAATGTATATTTTTACTTTTTCTCTCTTTCTTTTCAAGGGTTGTTGAAGTTGGTAACTTTTCATCTATATATTAGTACTAATTAATATATAGAGTTGCAGAGCTCGGGATTTGAAGAACCTTCAACAGTACCAGGGGTATATATACGTGGAGCCAACATCTATTGACCCTAGGAGTGGGATTCATCAAATTTTATAGGAGAGTTTCCCAGAGTTTTAACCTGTGCTTGCAGTTGCAGGAGCTTTGGATATTACTATTAGCTTTCAACTTCCAAAGCATCTGCGGAAGATTTGGAGCTTCTGTGATCTGTTGATACTCCCAGTTGTTTTCTTTGGCATTCATTGGACTGGCACCAGAAGAAATACTTGTTCTATAACAGCGGGTCAGGAGACTAGAGAGAAGAAATAAATAATTTATCCTTACAACACTTTCTACAGAAATAATAAACTTTTTATTGTTCTAATTAAAAAGGGAAATTTTATCTTTAAAAAAATTATCAAATATTAGACATAGGGCCTAAGGTTGTTGAACTTAAGTCTTATCTTTTTGGCATAAATAGGGATGGCCCATAAATTACAGTTGAGAGTACTATTCTACTCAATTATAGTACTCCCCGTTGATTAGGATATGCAAAAACTTCTTGAGCGGTAGCTGAAGAGGATCCAGACCTGACCAAAGCCCGAAAGGCAGCTACAAATTTAAAAGGCCAGATCAAGACAAAAGGATGACCTCATAGCAACAAACAACTAAACAATTTAAATGTATACAAGTCCATGTTCAAAAACAACGTTACAAGCTTAGGGCATAAAATCGGAAAAAAGAGCACAATCGGTCTCAAACATTTAATATCATTACAAATGGTTATATGATAGTTAACAAATTTAAATGATTAAATATTTTTTTTATAAATTTAAATTATGCACAATTTTTTAACCATTGATTAATTATTTAATCTGTCAATTTTTTTCCCTCCCTATCAATTAGATTTTTGTATCGATTCAGTATTCCCTAAAGTTATAAACCAATATGTAAGAAACTATAAATATTTGAAACCAATTTAAATTAAAATAAAATAAAAATTGTTGTACGATTTGAAATGACAACAACAGGTTCACGATTGATGGTGCTTTTAATCCACATAAAACAAGGAGGTACAATTCTACTATCATCTAAAATTGATTTAGTTTATACTTTCGTCTACCAATTACTCCATCCCTGCAACCTATTTTGCTCCATTTTTCTTTTTTGAGCTATCTCCAATGTTTGTAATATTTTTATATTTAATAATTAACTTTATCATACTACCTTTTAAATTATTATCTTAATATTCAATTTTTTCAACTTTATTGATTTACAAGCAAAACATTAATTCACCTAAATTTTTACAACATTTTAATATTTAATAACTTACTTTACCATGTCATCAAATTATCATCTTAATATCTAATTTTTTCAATTTTATTAATTTACGTGCAAATCATTAAGGGCAAAAGAAAAAACACACAATTTTTTTGTACTTTCTTATCTCTGCGCTAAACCAAATGGCACAACATTGATGGGATAGAGGAAAAATTATTGTATTATATGCCATTTTGTTACAAATTAAATTTAATACATCATTATGCATTATTTATTATATACGGTGATTGTTTATCCTATTCTTTAAAAATTATATAATTTAATTTAAAGTATTTTCTATAAAAAAAATTTATTAATTTTTAGTTTATCAAACTTAAAAGTAAAAATTACTTAAAATACTCAATTGTAGGAAAAAAATATTCTAAAATAATTTTTTTGAACTTCTTAAAATATAAGTTTCAATTAATTAATAATTTAAATAATTAATTAATTTATATAAATAATGTGCATAATAAAAATTTTAATTTAATTTGAAACAATTTAGTGATAAATCTGTTGGCTTTATAGTTTGATAGGCTAGCAATAATTAGTAGCAATAAATATTTTAGTTCCTTGAATTTTATTTTGTTTCTTTTTGTCTTTGCTAGTCGTTTGACATAACTTTTGTACCGAAAAAAAAAAAATCATTCCACACAACAATTATTATTCCGTCCGTCACATGTTCTTTTAAGCATTAAATTTTTTAAAAGTAATTTGACTTTAATTTTTTATACTATTATTTATTAAAAAAATTTAAAAAATATATATTTAGAAAGTATATGTCTTTCTTTATTATTTATATATAAAATTTTAATTTATATATTAAAATATTAAAAATAAAAATTATATATTAATTATTAAATAGTAAGTGTTAAAAGACTTGAACCAGAGAGGGTATTATATTTTAAAAAATGGTGATTACCCTCGCAGAAGAAAAGGCATAAGATAGATCTGGAGCTTGGCCCTCCTGAGGCTCGGAGAGATGGAAGGAAAAGGGTGTTACTTTTTCACAAATTTCGCCTTTTTAATTTCCTTTTTCAAAGGAGTTAGGTAGAGACATGGGAAGCTTCCAATGTGTACTCTTTTTCGCCACTCTCATCTTTTTCCACTCTAGTGTCCAAAAGAAAATTATTTAACAAGTCCTGTGTTGTTTAAAATACTACAAATGAAATGGATATATACAAAGTAGTGAGTACCCCTCTATCTCTCTCTCTCACTCGACCCCCACTCTCATATACAGCTACGTAATAATTCTTCCAACTTACAAATATCTAAATTGTTGAACCCCCACCAATATCACACGCATGGCCTATCGGTTTTCTTCTAGATCTCTTTCCCTGCCTTGCCTTGCCTAAACTATTGATTAACTAATTATATGCTAAATAATACTATTAATGTCATGATGCCTCCTTTGGACATCATTAGTTAGTTTTATAGTCCTATGATGTGCTTCTTTTTTTTTAAAAAAAAAAATGCATCTTAATTAGATTGACCTCCTTAAAAGTGTGAGGATGGATGATAGATAATTT
The DNA here is from genome assembly GCA_005392925.1 of Aquilaria sinensis. NCBI lineage: Eukaryota > Viridiplantae > Streptophyta > Magnoliopsida > Malvales > Thymelaeaceae > Aquilaria > Aquilaria sinensis. Next base: position 177,352 of record SMDT01001377.1, read on the forward strand.
CCTGATTAAAAGACTAGAAAGAAAGGTAAAAAATATATAATTTGTTAGATTGTCGCCTAAAAAATTATGTTAAATTATTAATTTTTTATACCCAGAATCATATTACACTTACTAATATTAAAATTAACAAAGAAATATGTACTGCATAAAATTAAGGACTGGTAAAAAAAGTAAAAACTTGGAATTTCTGACTTAATTTGGATATATATTTCCCAAACTGCATGAGTTTTGAAGGCTTATAACTTAAACTAAATCTGATATAGTTCTAGATTAATTATTGAAATGAATCAACAACCTTAATTATATAATGCTAGCCGCTACATATATATGTAGCATATTTTTGATATTAGGTAGCAGATGAGATGTTATATTAATGTATAATGAAATTGAGGAGTTAGAATAGAATGAATAATAATCATAAATTGGGTTAGTTGCGGATATTAAATGCAAATCATCTGTATCATTCATGATCCCGGTACTTGGTACGGGTTACGTGATACCTCAATCGGTTCGATCGATCGGGTGTTATAAACTCATACGACTATATAGTATCCATCGGTATATATAGATGCATGACATGACATGAGGCTTGTCTCCTAATTAACTTAATTTTTCTGATATTTATTTTACTGGGTTTCTGTAAAAATTATTAATCACATAGTTAATTAGATGTAGGGTTAGGCACGGTTAAAACCAGTGAATTAAACTAGTTGCTAGCTGTAGCTGGTAAATTATGGAGACAGATAAATTAACGTCGACATCAAGACATCAGCCACGGCACTCCTTAGGCTTTGGCCATTTGGGGCGGCCGTCGATCAGGCGCCTGCCTCAACCCTCATGTGCCCGGTTGCGGGGCTGGGACCCCTACTCGTGTGGGCCCCACCTCACCAACTCTCTCTTTTCTCCATCCTTCCCTCCGGTCGCGCTCAGTCTTGACCGACTACTTAAGATTAATTACCAATTGTCTCCCCAGAAATTACTTTATTTACTTATCTTTCTTTTTTTTCTTTTATGAATTCTTTATTTCTTCTCCATTCTTCTTCTTCTGTTTTGTTTTTTTTTTTTAAATTCATTTTTCTGGTATGCTATTTATTTAGTGGTAAATTACAGAAGAAAAAGTCCCTGCGCCAAAATTTAATTTTTCAACAAAATGCTAACAATAAAATTACTTAACGCTAATAATTGATAAAATGATGATGATGATGATGATGATGATAAACATCCTCATCCTTATAATGATATTGAGCAATACAACCTAAAAAATAAGAATAAGAAAAAGAGACAAACTCATACATATAAGAGAGACTAGTTTGAAACATTATTTATATGGAATTGAGACAGTAAGTCACTCCATTGTTATTGAATTATTCTTTGTTGGCTTCATTTTATAGCTACTATTAGCTAAATATTTCTTCCAAGCAGTTTTTGTTAGATTGAAAACCGTGCACTTATTGAATGCAGAGTAGAATTGGTTGAGAAGCTTTTTTTATTGTTCCATTTGTTGGAACACAAAACTTTCATTTCTTCTAGATTAGTTGTAATAAAAAATAGGCAGTAGTCTTTAAATAGGAAAAGACAATTTATAGAATATAGTATATATGAAAAATTTTAATCATAGGAATAAATGGTAATTTTGGCCATTTTAAAAGCATTAATATATATGGAGTACATAGATTGAATGTAAAAGTAAATATGAGAAAATGGTAAACCAAGATTCAATTATCATATTCTACTATAGTAACTGCAAAACTCATGACAACAATGCTCATTTGGATCAGTATATGAAGTGGGATCCCCAAATCGTAAAAGTAAAAGAGGAATGAGAAAATAAATATTTTAATATATTGCATGAGTTGAAAAGTCTTAGTCTTGTTTTGATAAAGAATACCAAGAGTTAGGAATCAACTTATCTAGAAAGAAACAAATGGTAATCTAGTTTGGAATTTTTAAAATGCAAAGTGAATATATAGTCACAATAATATAGAAAGTTTTGAGATTGAATTAATACAATTTATGATTCAATTGAATAATAATTAAGGATGGGAAAAACATATAGATTCATATATATCACTACAAGAGTAAAGCAGATTAGTGATTGAAGAAACAATTATTGTCAGTTATTAATTGTGACTGACTAGTAACTGAAAGGTTTAGTAACAAAATCATTAGTTGTTAATTGTTAGCGACTAAAATTAGCGATTGAATGTATAATATTATATTAGCGACTGAAAGTTCAATGGCTGGTTGCAACGGAATGTTCAGTTATAACTTTTTTTATTTTTTTAAAATTTTGAATGGATTATATGTTTATATAGATAATTAATTTATATCAGTGTACTAAATGTAATATTATATATATAGAACACACAAAATGTACAAATAATTTGTAATGTGAAAAATGTGCACATGAAATAGATATAAAATGAAATTTTAATATTATTAATTTAAAAATATTAAAATATAATAAAACGGGGAAGGATGAGAGAAATAGAGAAAGAGAAGGTGAAATGGAAAGGATAAGAGAAATAGAGAATAAAGAATGAAAAGGAAAAAGGAAGAAGGAAAAACAAGAAGGAGAAATGGAAAAGGAAGAAGGAAGAAGGAGATAAGCAAAGAGGATGAGAGAATTGGGGAAGAAATAAAGAAAAATAAGAAGGAAAAATGAGAAAGAAAAAGGATGAGAGAAACAAAGAAGGAAAAAAGAGAAACTAAGAATTAAGAAGGAGAAAAAATAAGGAGAAATAGAGGAAGGAAAGGTCGGAGCTGAAGGTTTTAATTTAATTTAACGACTGAAATAATGACTGAATAACGATTGATTTTTAAAAATATTATAAAATGTGTGACCAAAATTTAAAACTAGCAATTGAATAATTCAATCACAATAATTTTCATGGCTTACAAGTTAGCGACTGACTAATGACTGAACTAACTTCAGTTGCTAGTTTTAGTCACTCTATCACTTCCCACTTATAGTGTATAAAAGACAACAGTTTGAGGCATTGTTTATATAGATTAAGATAATCAGTCAATCTGTTGTTGTTGAGATCTTTTTTGTCAGCTTTAATTGAATGCACATAACTGTTGATTCAAAAAGTTAGAGTATTAGAACTATTGATTACTCATGATTTTAAGAAGCACTTATTGGCAGGGTCTTTAATACCACGCCATACTACTTACCTATATGTGGTACGTATGTTTCTGCATTTTGTTTTGTGTGACATATTGTAGTATATCATAATATTTTATGGTATTTCGTATATCGGCTACTTTTTATGTATATTTTGTCAGAATAATGCTGTATACCGCAAAATATCGTGAAAAACATATCGCAAAATCCCATTTTTTATGGGGCATATGTGAGAGATTTTTTTTTTATTTTACATCAAATATAATACCTAATATGTAAAATAGTAAAATATAATTAATACACATAAATATATTACTCTCATTTGCAAAATTTTTTTACTCAAAACTAAAATTATATAACATGGGATGAATATGCTATTTTTGCATAATAAGCTAGGACACAAATGACGTACTTTGAGCCATTTAAGAACTTAATGTGGTATTAGAAAATGTATTATTATTATTATTATTATTATTATTATTATGCTATTTTTGCATAATAAGCTAGGACACAAATGACGTACTTTGAGCCATTTAAGAACTTAATGTGGTATTAGAAAATGTATTATTATTATTATTATTATTATTATTATTATTAAAGTGTTGTTTCTTTTTTATTTTCTCATTATTAAAGCATCTAACTCAAAATCAATTTTCAATGAATGAAAAGCCTCATTAATATATAAAGCCTTAACTAAGACATTTTATTGACCATGTGGGATTTCCTCACCCAGCATGCCCCCTCATGTATAGGCCGTTTTGACTATATCATAGATTCACATAAGTTATTTTTAGCAATACTTGGGGCAGTTTTAAACCTTGGGCTCTAATACCTTGTTAAAGCATCCAAGTCAAAATCAATTAACAATGCGTGAAGATGTCTTATCACTATATAAAGCCTTGACTAAGGTATTTTTTGGCCACTTGGGATTTTCCTACTTAGCACTTACATATCAGAAAAATAGTTTCTTTTTTGCTGAATAATATTTATCTTTCATTATATATAATGTTTTTTTAATAATTTTTGTATAAAAAATACCATCTTTCATATATATTTTGTTTATATTTGAGAAATTATGATAAAAAAATTAGAATACATATAAAAAAGTATAAAAAAATTATTTAATGTATGGGATAATTACAATTTATCCCCTGAGGTTTAGATGAAGTTACACTTTACCCCTCCTGTTTCAGAAATATATACTTTGCCTATGTTTTTTAGTACAATCTGACAATAACTTCAGAAATCTTAATTTAAATATTACAATAGTTATCTTCTAGTAATTTTAATTTGTATTATATTTTTTTTACTGTTAATGGACATTTTGAATTATCAGTTTTTTCTTTCTGTATTTCTTTCATTTTTTAAAATAGTATTTTTAAATATCAGTTAATTATAAAAAGTGCTATATAGAATACAATTGTTTAAATATGACAATTGTACAGTGTAAATTAAGATTTCAAAAATTCTTGTTGGAATGTATTAAAAAATAGGGGGTAAATGTATATTTTTAAAATGGGGGGCAAAGTGTAGTTTCACTTAAACCTCAGGAGTAAAGTCTAATTTTACTTAAATTTCAGGGGAAAAATTGTAATTAACCCTTACTTTATTTCATCATAAAATAATACTTTAGATTTTATTTTTTTGGTAAAAAAAGTAATAAAATGTGATGCGATATACCATATAGTATATCTTAAGATAACAGCTTGTAATATACCTAATAATAATGGTATTTAATACCTTACCTATTGGGAGGGGTCAACATCTTTCAAACACTAGGAAAAAATAAATATAAAATAAAATAAAATAAAAACTTCCATGGTTGAAGCTCTGGCGAGGTACGCATCCCAACCAGGAGTCGAAAAAGAAAATCATAGAATTCATAATTTGGACGTCACAATAAAAGTATAAAGATTATGGCCATGGGTTTAGTCAAAACCATGTTTATTGATTTTAAAGGCAAAATTCAACATACAAATGATTATATACGATTCACAAATTGAATTACACAAGGATCTGGTCAGCCGGAGTGGTCTGGTCTTCTATTTTGGGTCCAAGTTTCTACATCCGAGTCCAAACGAAACATTTTAACAACTACTCTGAAATATGATCACCACGCTGGGCGGCTAACCAAACACACGGACAATTGCCGGTTTCAGAAAGTGCTAGCTACGTAGAATCGTGGGCAGTTGGGAATAAGAGAAGGTACCAATTGGACTAATTACAGACATCTCAATGTTTCTATAAAAGTGCAGTTTACCACTTAAGTATCGAAGTTCTACAATTTAACCACTGAATATGAGTACTTTTTTTTTTTCACATTTGCAAATAAAAAATTTTCAGATGTTATATTAAATCTATATAGTACTTGTATTCTAATAAGTTGAAATTTTCTATAATATTTTGATACTTAGCTAAAAATTTAAATTATTAAATTTTTCTCTGTCTAAATATAAAACGTCTTCTCCCTCTTTTTGGTACTCAACCATTTGGGGCGATGATGCTGGAGTGTTATTAATTTTGGTTGTTCTTCCAAATTAAAGGAAGAATCCAACAATGGGGTAGTGGATGGCGGCAGAGAGGAGTGGGGAGAGATGGAGGGAGATGGGGGGGAGAGGTTTCTATGGAAGAAAGTTAGGAGGATAAAAAAGAGTTCTCCATTTTGTCTTAGCAATCACTAATGGAGTTCGCCTATATTTCAGGGTGTTTCTGTTATTTCCCTTGCATTTACTACTCATTATTATCATCATCATCATCATCATCATTATTTTTGTAGACAGAGTAATTTTATAAGAATGTGATTAAAACATAAGAGGTTTATGCATTTACTACTCATTATTATCATTTTATATGAATGAGTAATTTCTAAGAATGTGAGAAAAACTTAAAAGTGTAGTAAATTATAATTTTTATAGAAATGAGTAATTTCTTAAGAATGCGAGCAAAACTTAAAAGGTATGTATTTTAACTACTCATTATTATTATTTTTATAAAGGGAGTAATTTGTAAGAATGTGAGCAAAACTGTAAAGATTTTTTTATTTACTTCTCATTTATTATTATTTTTTTTATAGAAGTGAGTAGTTTCTTAAGAATGCAAGTGAAACTTAAAAGGTTAGTATTTTAACTACTCATTTTATCATTTTTATAAACTCAATAATTTCTAAAAATGTGAGTAAAACTTGAAATTTTTTTGTATTGACTACTTGTTTGTAATGATTTTTATAGAAGTAAGTAATTTCTTAAGAATGTGGGTAAAACTTAAAAGGTTTGTGTTTGTACTACTCATCGTTATTTTTTTTTTTATAAAGTGAGTAATTTTTTAGAGTGTGAGGAAAACTTAAAATATTTTTATATTTACCACCCATTTATTATTATTTTTATAGAAATGAGTAATTTCTTAAGAATGTGAATAAAACATAAAAGGTTTGGGTTTTTACTACTCGTTATTATCATTTTATAATGTGAGTAATTTCTTAATGTTAAATTTAAAAGACTTGTATATTTATTGCTCATTATTATGATTTTTATAGAAGTGAGTAATTTCCTGAGAATGAGAGTAAAAACTTAAAAGGTTTATGTATTCAGATTATTATTTTTGTAGAAGTGATTAATTTTCTAAGAATGTGAGTAAAACTTAAAATATTTGTGATTTATTACTTATAAAGTTAGTAATCTTGTAAGAATATGCGTAACACTTAAAACGTTGATGTATTTAGTACTTATTATTTACTGTATTTGTGAAAGTAAATAATCTTATAAGAATGTGTGTAAATTCTAAAATTTATATATGTTTTTTTGCTACTATTATATTTATAAAAGTGAGTGATTTCATAAGCATGCGAGTAAATCCTAAAACATTTATATATTTACTACTCATTTTCATTATTAATTTGTATGACAGTGAGTAATTTTATAAAAATATGAGTAAAACTTGTGCTTACAATTCGTTGTTAAGTATAAAAAGAGTAAATTGTATGAATGATCCTTAACCTTTAACTATTGTTTTGTTTTAGTCCCAAACCAATCAAATGTTCTATTTTGGTCCTAAACCTTTTAAAAATGTTCCATTTTAGTCCTAAATCTATTAAAAACATTTTATTTTAGCCCTCATTGGATAAAACATGTTAACTCAAAATATTCATCTGATAACAACTTATTCGATCATAATTTAAATTATTTGGTAACGCTTAAACAATAAATTTAATCTATAAAATAATTTTTCATAGTTAATAAAAATTTAAATCATCTTTTTTTTTTTTTTGTAAATTGAACTTATTTTATTCAAGAAAAAAAATTAAACATTTAAATTGTCTATTCATTGTAAAAAAAATATTAAACTGTTTAAATTTATTGGAAGACGGTTTTCAAATATTTAAATTAAAATTTCAAAAGTTTGTGTCAAACAGTTATTCTGAGTTAATAAATTTTATTTAGCTAGTGATGTACCAAAACGAAACAATTTTAACAGGTTTAAGACCAAAATAGAACATTCTATGGGTTAGGGACTAAAATGAAATGACAATTAAAAGTTAAGGACCATTTGTGTAACTTACCATAAAAATAAGTAATTTTCCATGAAATAATTTTCGGTGATGTTATTTTGTTTTATTTTTTTAGTTATCTTTGTTTTGTTTTCTAGTTACCGACTCTATCACCTTGCTTCTCAAACTAATTTAACGGATAGAATGCACTTGATTCAGAATACTTAATATTGTCCATTGATTTGGGCTAACCTTACGGTGAGGCAAAAAATTCAAATCACTTTTTTTTTTAACCTTTCTGTAAATTAAACTTATTTCATTCAAGAAGAAAAGAAACTATTAATTTAAATTGTAACTTATGGTGAGGTAAAAAATTGTAACTTTACCGTAAAATGAACCCTAAATTTTTTTACCTTACCAAAAAGTCAAAGTTGATCAATGAACAAAATTGAATACGGCTCTCAATCTCATCGTGGCCTTTGAATTATACACCAACCAACCGATGGAGCAGGTTTCAATCATAAGAAAAAGTAAGTTAAATGGAACAATTCGAAAACAAAACAATTTATAGAAGCAGTAAACCAGAAATGTGTTCCGAACTTTCAAAGGATTCGGAAGTTTAATTTTCAAATTAATATTCTCATCTAGGTTTTTGTTAATTCGTTTTGGTTACAGGAATTGTAAGAATTCGTGCACCTCTCGAGTAGGAGGATTGACGACGGAGGAGCTGAACAAGTTAGAGATGAAGTTTCATTTCGTGATGAATTTTGAGCAATATTGGCGGAGCAGTGTCGGAGGTTGTTATTAGATCGAAAGGGCTCCATCATGTGTGGAAAAGTTCAAATCCAGACTTGTTACAGTCCTGGGAGAGATTCTTTGTTGGAGATTCTGAACTCGCAATTCTTATGTACATACAATTTTTTATGTCAAATATGAAAGTTTTTTACTTTTTCCCTTTTCCTCTCAGAATATTAGAACATAGGAAGCAGAACAGAATGACCATATAATCTTTCAAAGATCAAAACGATATAAGTGACATATGAAAGAAACGTATTATGTTATAATCATCATTGCAATAAATTAGATAGACAAACACATGATCAAACGACATCTTTTACGTTTTACTTAATTTTTTTTTTATGGAACTATTATTTTTTATATAAATAATAGTAATGGGTGTTAAGCATACACTTTCAACATTTTACTAATATTCTTATAAAATTGCTCATTTTGAAAAAGGTTAATATTAATAAGTACTAAATACACAAATCATTTAAGTTTATTCCTTTCTTGGCCTTTCGGCTAAGATCAAGTGCAAATCATTTAAGTTTTACTCACATTTTTATGAAATTTTTTACACCCATAAAAAAATGAAAACAAGTAGAAAATTTACTTGCCTTTTAAATTTTACTCTTTCTTTTACTTACTTCCATAAAAACAATAATAATTAGTAATTACATCATTCTTTTAAATTCCACTCACATTCTTATAAAATTACCTATAGAGTTAGGTCTGATGTATTGTCTCCTGTAAATAATAATACCAGCTTCAATGGCACTGAATTTTTAGTTTTGCAGCAAAATTTGTTGGCTACTGATGTCTCTATCAAAGAGATTATACAAGCAGTTAAAGGTAAGCCACCCTTCAAAGCTCTTGGCCCTGATAGTTTTACTGCTAGTTTTTACCAACATAACTGGGAAATAATTGATATGGATGTCTCTTCTGCAATCCTTAGTTCTTTTGATACTGGTATTTTACCTCTCACTTCATCTGCAACTTCCATTCAAAACATACTCATACATCTACAGCCTCAGATTATAGATCAATTTCTTGCTGTTCTGTTATCTATAAATTTATTTCCAAGATTTTGACAAATAGATTGCAGGGGATTCTTCCTACTCTTATTAATAAGAGTCAAATTTTTTTTATTAAAGGAAAATTGATGGTTGATAATGTTATGCTTTTTCAAGAGATAATCAGAGGTTATAATCGAAAAAACATAATGCCCAGGATGTGTCTTAAGATTGACCTTAGAAAAACCTATGATCTATTAGACTGGAAGTTCTTAGAGAATTTTTTATTAAAGTTGGACTTTCCTTATGGTTGGGTTTAGTGGGTGATTATGTGTGTCTAATCCCCTTACTATTTAGTTGCTCTAAATGGGTCTTTGTGTGGCTTTTTTCATGGAAACAAGGGAATTAGACAGGGGGATCCCCACTCTCCCTTCTTGTTTATTATTGCCATGGACTATTTGTCAAAAACCTTGGATAAGATGTTTGATGAGTGTTCTATTGCATATCATCCTAAATGTAAGTGAATCAAGCTTTCTCATGTTCCTTTTGCTGATGATATTATGATCTTTGCCAGGGGTGACCCTAGCCCTGCTAGAAATCTTTCTCATTGTTTGTAAGTTTTCTCCTAGACTACTGGGTTCCAGATTAATTTGGATAAAAGCCAAGTCCTTTTTGGTTGTGTTTCTTTGGCAGTTGAGTTTGAAATTCTTTCTATTCTAAATATGATGAAGGGCACAATTCCTATTAAATATCTGGGAATGCTTTTGGTTGACCAAGGGCTTTAGATTCAGCATTATAAGCCCCTAGTAGAGAAAATCCTTCAAAACCTTCATGGTTTGTCTACTAAGCTTTTCTCTTATGCAGGAAGTTTGCAGCTTATAAAAACTGTTATTTTCAGTATCCAAGCTTATTGGACTTATATTTTTTCTATTCCTAAAAAGGTGCTCCATTATTTGGAGAAATGTTGCAGAGCTTTTCTTTGGGCTGGTTTGACTACTAGTAGGAATATTTCTGTTGCTTGCACTAAGGTTTGTGTCCCTAAAAGCCAAGGTGGCTTAGGTATTTTTAGTTTGATAGGATAAAATATTGCTTCAAATGGGAAAAAATTTTGGAGGCTGATGAATGATAAAAAAAAGTCTTTGAGTCCAATGGATCCATGCTTATTATGTGCATGGTTCAAATATCTAGGAAATTGTGGGTTCAGGTGATGTCTCTATCTGTTGGAAGCATATTTTGAAGGTAAGAGATCATTTTTCTACCCGTGTTCATGACCAAGTGTGGGATTGTGTGAAGAATAGTAAGTTTGTTATGAAGCTTGTTTATTTGCATGCGGTGGAAAATTTTGATTGAGTGAACTGGGGACCAATGGTTTGGAACTTTATTCCAAAGTTTTCGTTTGTTTGCCAACAGACTATGCTAGATAAACTGCATACTTTTGATAGATTAAGTACATGGATGTGAGATCCATTTTATGCCCTCTTTGTCTTCAAGTTGTTGAATTCAGGAACCATATTATTTTCGAATACTCTTTTTCCTTTTCTCTTTGGTGTGGAACAATGTGCAAACTTAGATTGAAGGATGTTCCCAGCAAATGAAGTAGGCTTTGTGACTGGTTTGTTCGTGTGATGAAAAGTAAATCAGTAAAGGCTACAATTCACAGAGCCTATGTAGCTGCACTGGTTTATGTTATTTGGCAGGAATGAAATAAGAGAATTTACCACTATAGGTGTAGATTGCCGTTGGACCTTTTGAGGATTATTGAATCTGATATCTCTATTAGGTATGGTTACTCGTTGGATAATATATTCTAGGTTGTATTACCTGAATTTACTGCAAAGCACAAGTTTGGGCTCCTTAATTTTATTTTTCTTTTAGAGCAGGCTTCACCAGGCTTTCCATTTCCTCTTGTAGGCCTTTGTCCTTCTTGTAAGGGTTGTTAGGATTATTGGATGGAATGAAAATGCACTCTCCGGGTTGTTTCACCAATAAAAAAAATCATAAGACTAAATAGTAAATGCACAAACATTTTAACTTTTATTCTCAATCTTACAAATTTACTTATTTTCATAAAAATAATAATAGTGCAAAGTAAATACACAAACCATTTAATTTTTACTCTCATTTTTATGAAATTACTCGATTCCATAAAAATAATAATAGTGAGAAGTAAATGCACAAACATTTTACTTTTTACTCTCGTTTTTATGAAATTACTTGGTTCTATGAAACTTATAATAATAATAAGTAGTAATTACTTCAATCTTTTAAGTTTTACTCATATTCTTACAAATTACCCATTGCCATAAAAATCGTAAGAACAAATAGTAAATACATAAAATTTTTAAATTTTACTCCCTTTTTAACAAAATGACTTATTTTCATAATAATAATGACAGTGGGAAGTAAATAAAAAAAAGTCTCATTCTTATAAAATTATTCAATTCCACAAAAATAATAATAACAAGTAAGAATTATGTCAATGTTTTAAATTTTACTCACATTCTTATAAAATTGCTTATTATAATAAAATCATAAGTATAAATAGTAAATACACAAATTTTAACTTTACTCTCATTCTTATGAAATTACTTATTTTCATAAAAATAATAACAACATTGAATAAAAACACCAACCTTTTAAGTTTTACTCACATTCACAAAGTAATAATAATGAACAGTAAATACATGACTTTTTTTAAAAAAAGTTTTAATCACATTTTTGTGAAATTACTCACATCCATAACATAATAACAATGAGTAGTAAATAAATAAATATTTTAAGTTTTACTCATATTTTTACTACATTTCTCAATTTCATAAAAATAATAATAGCGGATAGTAAATACATAAATCTTTAAGCTTTTGCTCTCTTATGAAATTACACTCATTTCACTGAAAACATAATAATTAATCATTAGTAAATACACAAACTTTTAAAGTTTACTCAAATTCTTGCAGATTACTCACTTCCATAATAAAGAGAAAGTAAGAAGTTAACTTTTACTCTCATTCTTATGAAATTTACTTATTTTTACAAAATTATTCATTTTCATAAAAATAATAATAATAAACAGTAGATAGACAACAACATTTTTAAGTTTTACTCACATTCCAACGGAATGACAAACTTAATTACTTTTGCAAAAATAATTACTTTTACGGACAGAAAAAAGTCTTATAGTTTAGGAGACTCCATTCGTAGCAAAATACTATTATTATTTATATGAAATTAATAACACACCAAGTCTTGCATTTTCTTTATTGATAACTACTACAATCCCCCAAGTTTGGAACAAATAATTACAGTTTGCACCATTTTGTTCAAGAAATTTACACCTTGCTTCTATAATTAGTGAAAAATAACTGTTTTTCGTTTAGATGATTGGGAAATTAATGACTTAAATGGCTAACTACCTGTTCGAAAATTACTAAAATTTTTAAATTTACGGGATGATAAGTTTTGTACTTTGTAGATTAGGATCTAAAAACTTAAGTCAAATACTGTAATTGTAAAAATAGTACTTACGTTCAGTTATTAAAGTATCGATTTATCAACTATTATGGGTAAATTGTCATTTTATCAAAAATTTACGGAGTTGTTTAAGTTAGCCCTTTTCTTCCACTTAAAAATAATCCACGATGTTATAATTATGTCGTTTATGTTATGCTTTTTGTGCAACGACCTATCACCCGTGGTATCAATGGGCCGAGGTCAAAATATAATGATCCAAATCCAATGGGGTGCGTAAATCTGAGTACGGCTCAAGTGAGACATCTATAAATAGAAATTTGACTGTATGATTATTTCACATATTCTAAAATTTGAAAAAAGTTCTTCACATGAACGATACTTGTACATTTAAATTAATTAGGCAGTTACATGTGATGATTTTTATTTTTTACCCCATAGATAACACGTGTTATGTTCGGATTTGTAGTCTAATTAACTTTATTTACTTTTTACACGTATTTATAAATTTGCCATATATCATCAAAATATGACAAGTGTCGTACCCTTTTGTTACAATTTTATTTGGAAATGGATTTTCAACCTGCAAATACCATTTACATCCCATGATCTCCACCGTTTTATTTTAAATCTATGTTAAAAAATGCAGTTTTTTTTTCCAATATATCCACCTTCCTATATTAAAAGTAATTGGGTACAGTTTCATCTTGAAAAAGTAGTTGAAGGCTGTAGTGAAATTTTAAACCCACTATTCCGCAAGTGCACGGTAGGTGTGTAGATGGGTGAGTGGGTATCGTTCCCACGAAGATTGATTAAATTGAATGCCAAGTACCACTACTCAAGTTAAACTTTAGCTAAACAATCAAAGTTTGATGAAAATATAGGCAACTTAAACAAGTGACTAACCTTAGCTAAATGGAATACTATTAACCTAGAATGCAAGTATGCAATGTAAAATTTGTAGTTTTTATCAAATCATGAAAGAACACTTCCTATGGGTTCACTACTTGTCTTGATTTGTTAGTGAACTTAGGTGAGTTGGTTAATTTCCAATGTATGTTGGTAAAGTTATTTAACTAAATTCTTACTTTTCCAAGTGAAAGAATTAATCTCTCTAATCTAAACTTAATAAGAATTTCCACCTGATTACAAGTTTAGATAAAGGCATTAAAACTCAATTTACCTTTACCTAAGGACTTAGACTAATTTTCCAACAAGTCCATAGCCCTTAAATTCTTCTCCTAGGTCCAATTACTTCTAATCTTTTCCAAGAGTTTAGAGGCAATTTATAGTGCAACCAATTATGGCCATCAACTAGCTAACACAACATTAAGCTCAAGAGAAGAATAAACATACATTTAGTAGAAAACTAACATCACATAACCATGAATTCATCCAACATAATCAATCCAAGTAGCTACATCCATAGAAAGTGCAAAAGAAGACTACTCCATAACTAAATAAAACATAATCATGAAAGTAAACATAATAACATCCATGAGAAACTACAAGGAAGATGAAAGAATAAACCCAAGATGGCTAGAAGATCTTGAATCCAAAGTCTCCAAGCTAGTCTCCTTGAGCACTCCAAGCAATCTCCAAGCTAGCTCCAATGGTGACCAAGAAAAACTAAGAAAAGCTAAAAATACTAACTATGGTGGATATGGAAAAACTAGTTCTAAGAAGAGAAGATGAAGATGAAGCTCCCTCCTTTTGCTTAGTTCCAGATTCTTCTACCTCTTGGAGGTGTCCCTTTCACTCACCAAACCAATTGGATAGAAATCCTTGGCCAATAGCAAGCTTGAGTTCAAATTTGAGGTAGGGGACCACTTTCCCGGTGACTGCCTAGGCCTGGCGCCTAGGCTTCCAGGCTCGAGGGTGCTCTGGCGCCTAGGCCTGGGCGCCAGGCGCGCATAGAGGGCATAGCTGGGCGCCTAGGCAGGCCAGGTGCCTGGGGCCTAAGTAGGCCTCCAGGGTTTTTTTAGGTAGAGGACTTTTGTACTGTGGCGCCTAGGCCTCGCTCCTGGGGCCTAGGCCTCACAGTTATAATTTCCGTTGACTTTTGCGTTCCCGTTTTTCGTTCCGCTTGTCCCGGTGCCATTCCAATGCTATGGTCCGCTTCTCCAACCTACAAAATGAAGGATCAAAGCAAGAATTGGCCAAAAATATTGAGTGATGAGGTAGAAAATTGTGGTCAAAGTTGACAAAAAGTCAACATGTTTGACCACAAAATTAACATTTATCAAACTCCCCCAAACTTAGAAGAATGCTAGTCCCTAGCATTTATTAACCTAAAAAAAACATAAAGCAATCAAAACATAGAAGCTAACAACATACACTCAATATCATATCATAAAGTCATTCAAGGTATAAGCTCAACTCAAGAGAAATTAAGGTAAGTAATGAAAGAAGAACTTTGTCATTAACGGTAGGTAATCGCTCGCTAAGTGTTTCACTCCCTAATCTATGGTTGCCTAGTGTATCTAAAGCTTATAATGCCACTTCATCCACAAATTTACAAAAGGACCCAAACTACCCATGAATTGTCCCTAAGAAATATGCATGCAAATTTAAGTCCAATGACATATATATAAGGTTGTACCGTGGCCGGGTTTGGTATGGACGGGAATCGGATGGAGGCCTTTTGAGGTGGGGCTAAAAAAGTAAGTCAAGCATAAACACCATGGGCAATCCTAATAATTAAACCTAAAGTCCCGCCCAAGGTATTTTGGTTAAAAAATGTTTTTCTTGACTTCCAAGCAACAATTCAAGTAACCCTTTTATGCAAAATTTTGACAAAACACATGAGTGAACTCCTTTCAAATTAATAAAGTACTTCTATATTTCCCTTTCTTTATTTATTCTTTCTGTTTTTGTTTTTGTTTTTGTTTGTTTTTTTTTTACGAGGGCTTTTTCATGTTGAATCGTTTTGCCTTTTTATTAAGGGAAAGATAGGATTTTTTTTTCTTACAACTAGAAATTCACCAAATCTTTAAAGTTCTAACAAATGTACATGATTTATCCAAAGTATATTCAAACTATAGCTACATAAACTCAATAATAAGTTCATAACCCAACATTTTTCCCCTAAACTTATTTATTGCTCACTCACACAACTCACAAATTTTTACCCTTCCTAAGCCCATATATGCAATGCTCAACTTACTTTAAGGACAAGAGAGGATAAATAACAATGGATATGGCTCAATTATGTGGGTTAAACAACAAAAATGGCTTAAAGGCTCAAAGGGGTTCACTAAGGATTATAATGAAAGGTTAGCCATTTAGGTATGTAGTTAGCCCTAAGTTGTCATTTTCATCCTTCATTTGCATGCATCAACTCGGATATGAAGGGGTCCAAAAGCAAATTAAGGAATCCATAAGCAAAACAAGCAAAACAAGCAAAACAAACACCACTCCAATGAATGAAATAATTTATCATGCAAGTGTGCCACACAAGGTCCAAAGACTCACCGGGTATGGTTTCTACCATTAATGACAAGTGAAAATCTTTCTTTACTTAACAAAATTTACAATCAAGTTGAACTTGTAAATGAATTCCTCTAATCATAATAAAGAGCATGCATTGTTTCCCTAAATGCACACAACCTAAATGCAACTACATGTTTCTACATTTAACTCTAATGAATGCTATGAATTAAAATATGCAAATAACTAAACTAAATGCCATGCAAGGGAAACAACAAAATCAACTAAGCAACTAACATGCAAAGAACTAGACAAGTACTCATCCACAAGCAATCCCCCCAACTTAAACCAAACATTGTCCTCAATGTGAAAGGAAAGGAAAAGCTAGAGAGAGAGCATGAAGAATCGTACCCGGGGAGGCGGATGTTCCCGCCTCCAACTAATCCTCAGGCATGTCAGGTGCGCCGGATGACTCTCCGGCCGGTGGATGAGAAGGAGGAATGGTGGATGTGTCCGGTGGGGCAGACTGGGAGAAGTGAGGGTAAAAAGGGGGAGGATGGTTTAGTGGGTGAGGGGTATACCACGGGTGGGCTGAAGGATGGAGGTGAGATGGGATTTGTGGGAAAGGTGGATAGTCAGGAGGAAGGTCGGGGTTTTGTTGTATGGCCGCCCACTTGACTTGGGCCGAAATCATCTCTGTACACCCGGCCAACAGTGAATATCCCTCCCGAGCCTCAGTAGCAAAGGAGGTGAATCGCTCCTCCAAGTGATCAACTCGTGATATCACTTCATCCCGAAACCCGCCAATAGCGAGATGGATCTTGTTGAGGGCAATGGCGAGGGCTTCGTTAGAAGCATGAGCAGGATCAATGAGCGGTTCCTCCTGTGGCGGGTCATGGGCCTCTTCCTCTTTTTCTTGGTGCTCTTCGGCCCCTTCACCCCCCGCCAACTCAAAACCATGAAGCTTGCTCAAGGAGATGTCCTTGGGCTTAGGAGCAAAGATGAGTGGGTCCTCCGGGTAATGAACTCCGGCCTCCGCCAAAAGCTCCATAATCAATTGTGGGAATGGGAGGTTACCTCTCTTTGTTCGTGCCGCCCGACTTATGTTCTGTGCTATGTGTGCTCCCACGTCAATTTGTTGGTTGGCGGCAATCCAAAAGAGTACTTGACCCCGGTCCGGAGTCACATCAGACGGGTGAGTGGATGGTATAAGCCTAGAGCTGATGAAATAATGCCACACCTTCATTTCTGGCTTGAGGAAGGATGAGGCAAAATGGATCTTCCTCTCGGGGTCATCCTTGCTTGTAGCCCAAGGCACCACCCGCCCACATATCCAAGTCGTCATCCAATCAAAGCCACCATCCTTAGCAAGGTTTCCGATCTCAGGATTTATCTGAAGGTGGTTGTTGATGTCGCTTGGTGCAATGTTCACGGTCCTTCCTCGAACCGTTACTGTCTTAGCCGAATGGTGTTTGGGTTGGGTGGCGCTCAAGTTGGCATAGAACTCTGCCACAAGTGTCCGGGAGACCATGGTGTGTGGAGTAGTGCACTATTTCCTCCAAGCTCTCCGTTCCACCACCGCTAAGATTCCGGCATTCTTCGGTGCTCCAAGATCAAATCCTCTCTCGATGGTGAATTTCCTTTTTACAAAGCTCTCAAACAATTCTTCGGCCTTTTTGTTGATGAAGCGAGGGTACTCCATGGCCGGCTCTTGGGCATGCTCCACCCGTGCCCTCTTGCCCTTTCCTTTATCGGTACTCCTCCCTCTAGAAATTCTTGGTGCCATTGTTCCTACACCAAGCAACAACATATATATATAACAATCTCATAACTAAAATGAAAGGCACATATAGTCAATCAAATACCTACACCCTCCAAGATAAAAGTCTACATCACTACACACATCCGCAAGCAATCACTTTGGATAAATTATACACCTCAAGGCATGAATTTATTTAGGCAAAAAGGCTTATCAAGAACTTGTTACAAAATATGGCATACTAACTTCACAAAGCTATCGGCACTTTCAAATGTGCACCTAATCAAATATGGGGGCTTAAACCATTATCTATGCACTACCTAGATGCAACTTGAGCTAATATGTCTAGCCAATTACGCTCACATGTGAAGAGGTAAGTCCATGAACATAGTATGAACAAAACAAGTCATGATGGCCTAGGAAAAATTCAATGATTTTTCATCAATTAAACAAGCATCCGGGTGAAAATGGAAGGTTCGATCATATACTATGCAACACCTAGAGGCAATAGAAGCAAAGAACTAATGCCAAGAACACTCACATAAAGCTACATTATGCTTTGGAAACCCATATGGTGAAGTCACCCACATTCATGTTCTTGATTTTCCGGAAAGCTTACAAGCTCAAATTCTTACAATGTAGCTTAAATTACTCACAATTCTTGTTAGACCCATTCATTATAAGGTAGAAGCAAGCAATTACAACAACCAAATCATCAAGAACATGCATTAAACAAGATTCACCATTAAAATTTCGTGGGTCTCCATGGGTGGGGTTTTCAAGTCATGAATTTGGTGCTAAATTGTTGTCTTTAAGCATAGAATCTTTTACCCATCAACAACAATCCAACAACAAGCGAAAATTCACACAAAATCAACACAAACTACCATTTTTGCCCAAATTCGCACATACACCAATCCACATGATTTCAAGGATCTCAAGCAAGAAATTTGAAGAGAGAATGATGAAAATCAGTTACTTGATTTTTGTTTGTGCAGAAATTGACAAGAAAATTGAGCCGTAGAGTGCACGGAAAGGTTAGGGTTCGAAGGTGGAAAGGTTTTAGAAGAGGAGAGTGTTTTGTGTGTGCAGGTGAATTGGGAAAGAAAGGGTTTTAATTGCCAGTCGCGTGTCTGGCGCCTAGGCGTAGGGAGAGGCTTATCTGGCGCCGCGGCGCCAGTAAAAGTTAGGCTACTGTGAGTTTTTGCGCACCTTAGCGCTTAGGCGCTGGGCGGCGCTGCGGCGCCCATGCTCGCGCACAATTTTCTCCCTTTGGCCTTCAATTTTTTTTTTTTACTTCGTTCAATCTTACCCTCAAGTTTAATTTTCACCAAAATTCATGCACGAAAAATTCCCAAAGTGTTGATTCTTTCACTCTTCTTTCCACCTACAAAAATCATAAAATTGCTTCTCATTATTCAAGATAAAAATGCAGCAACTCTTAAATTAACCAAACATTATCGAAATGCAATGAAATATCGGGGTGCCTCCCGAAAAGTGCTAAATTTAACGTCTTTAGCTAGACAACTTCCCTTTTGTGGTGAATCATGTGGTTGGCTCCGCCAAGCAAAGCTTGTCGGAAATTTGAGGCTCCTCTCCATAATAGTGCTTCAATCTTTGTCCGTTCACTTGAAATGTTCTTCCATCTTCCGTCCTCAACTCAATAGCTCCATAAGGCGAGACCTTTTCCACCACAAATGGGCCCGACCATCTTGATTTCAATTTGCCCAGAAATAATTTAAGCCTTGAATTGAATAAAAGCACCTTTTGACCCGGAACAAATTCTCTCCTCATAATAAGCTTGTCATGCCACATCTTTGTCTTCTCCTTGTACAAGTTGGCACTCTCATAAGCTTCCTGACGAAACTCATCAAGCTCATTTAATTGGAGAAGTCATTTTTCACCGGCTTTCTTCAAATCAAAGTTGAGCTTCTTGATTGCCCAATATGCACGATGTTCAAGCTCCACCGGTAAGTGACAAGGCTTGCCAAACACAAGCCTATAAGGAGACATTCCAATCGGTGTCTTGTAGGCGGTCCGATAAGCCCAAAGAGCATCATCCAACTTCTTTGCCCAATCCTTTCTTGTTCCATTGACCATCTTCTCAAGAATTTGCTTGACTTCCCGGTTGGAAACCTCCGCTTGGCCATTTGATTGTGGGTGATAAGGAAGAGCCATATTGTGTCTTACACCATACTTAGCCATCAACTGTGCAAAGATCTTGTTGCAAAAATGAGACCCTCCATCACTCACTATAGCTCTTGGAGTACCAAAGTGGGAGAATATGTTCTTTTGGAGAAATTTGACCACTACCTTGGCATCATTTGTAGGTGTGGCAATGGCTTTAACCCACTTAGAAACGTAATCTACCGTCAATAATATGTAGGAGCAACCAAAAGAAGGTGGGAATGGTCCCATAAAGTCGATACCCCACACATCAAATATCTCAACCTCCAAAATATTAGTAAGTGGCAACTCATGTCTTCTAGAGATATTTCCCACTCTTTGAAAATTATCACAAGTCTTCACAAAAGCATAACAATCCTTGAAAATAGAAGGCCAATAGAAACTCGATTGGAGTACCTTAGCGGCGGTTCTTGTTGGTCCAAAATGCCCACAATAAGGAGATGAATGGCAATGGCGGATAATATCCGGCACTTCCTCCTTAGGAACACACCTCCTAATGACTTGATCGGCACATCTCTTGAATAGCAAGGGTTCATCCCACAAATAGTATTTCACATCCACTAAGAACTTCTTCTTTTGTTGGGAACTCAACTCCGGAGGTAACACTCCACATACCAAATAGTTCACATAATCGGCAAACCAAGGAGTGCTTGCTTTTACCTCTAGAAGATGTTCATCCGGGAATGACTCCTTGATGGGCAATGAATGTTGCTCATTCTCCAACTCAAGTCTTGAAAGGTGATCCGCTACTACATTCTCGCTTCCTTTTTTGTCTCTAATCTCAACATCAAACTCTTGTAGAAGCAAAATCCATCGAATCAACCTTGGTTTAGCGTCCTTCTTGGTGAAGAGATACCGAATAGCCGCATGGTCGGAGAACACTACCACTTTTGTGCTAAGGATGTATTGCCGGAATTTATCAAGAGAAAACACCACCACCAACATCTCTTTCTCCGTGGTGGTATAGTTTTGTTGTGCCGGGTCCAAGGTCTTGCTTGCATAGTAGATGGCCCGAAAAATCTTCTCTCTTCTTTGGCCAAGCACCGCTCCCACTGCAAAGTCACTTGCATCACACATAATCTCGAATGGTTGATTCCAATCCGGTGAGACAACAATAGGTGCTTCCATAAGCTTCTTTTTAATCAACTCAAAAGTCTCCAAGCAACAATTATCAAACTCAAACTCGGCATCCTTCTCCAATAATGAACAAAGAGGCTTCACAATCTTGGAGAAATCCTTAATGAATCTTCTATAAAAACCCGCATGTCCAAGGAAGCTTCTCACACTTTTCACATTCTTTGGTGGAGGCAATTTTTCTATGGCCACAATTTTTGCTTTGTCTACCTCAATACCCTTGGAAGAAATTTTGTGTCCAAGAACTATGCCGGATTTTACCATAAAATGGCATTTCTCCCAATTAAGAGCAAGGTTGGTCTCTTCACATCTCTTCAATACCTTCACTAAATTTCCCAAACAATCATCAAAGGAAGAGCCAAAAACTGAGAAGTCATCCATGAATACCTCTATAAACTTCTCTACCATATCGGCAAAGATGGCCATCATGCACCTTTGAAATGTGGCCGGTGCATTGCACAACCCAAATGGCATCCTTCTAAATGCATAAGTGCCATAAGGACAAGTGAAGGTTGTCTTTTCTTGGTCCTCTGGTGCAATGGCTATTTGGTTATACCCGGAATATCCATAAAAAAAACAATAGAATTCATGACCGGCCAACCTATCCAACATTTGATGAATGAAAGGTAAAGGGAAATGGTCCTTTCTTGTGGCCTTGTTGAGCTTCCGGTAATCCATACACACTCTCCAACCGGTGAAGGTTCTAGTGGCAATGATATCCAAGTTTTGGTCCGTCATTATGGTTATCCCTCCTTTCTTAGGCATTACTTGAATAGGGCTAACCCATTGGCTATCGAAGATGGGATAAATTATACCGGCATTCAAGAGTTTCAAAATCTCCGCCCTCACTACTTCTTTCATGGCGGGATTTAACCTTCTTTGGTGTTCAACCGAGGGTGTGTATGTGTCCTCCATTCTAATCTTATGCATGCAAATGGAAGGGCTAATACCCTTGATATCACTTATAGACCATGCAAGTGCATCTTTGTGCTCCCTTAGTACCCTTAACAACTTTTCTTCCTCCAACAAGGTTAAGCATGAAGAGATAATCACCGGATAAGAATTACTAGGACCCAAGAACACATATTTCAAATCACTAGGCAACACTTTCAAATCCAACTTTGGTGCACCTTTCTCATTCACATCAAGCATGCATAAATTCTCACATGTATTCACCAAAGTCCTATCATCCACTAATGCATTCAAAGCAATAGACATATCATCAACATCATTCCCAATAGCATCATCATAACTCAACAAAGTCATCAAGAGTGAATCATCATATAGAATTTCTTTCCTCACTTCACCAATGCAAGTATCCACCACATCAAGGAGGAAACAAGCACTAACCTCATCCGGAGCTTTAATAGCTTAGGAGATATTGAAGTCCATGCTCTCTTCATTGACCCTCAATGTTAGCTTGCCTTGCTCAACATCAATCAATGCCTTGCCGGTAGCCAAGAAAGGTCTTCCAAGGATTAAAGGAATGTCCCGGTCCTCCTCCATATCAAGTACCACAAAATCCACCGGAAATACAAATTTTCCAACCTTTACAAGCACATCCTCCACCACTCCTCTTGGATATGTCAATGATCGATCGACAAGTTGAAGACATATGGTGGATGGCTTAACTTCACCCAACTCCAATTTCCTAAAAAATGATAATGGCATAAGATTAATGCTTGCACCAAGATCACACAATGCCATATTATGAGAAGATGGGCCAATAGAACAAGGTATTAAGAAACTTCCCGGGTCTTTGAGCTTTTGAGGAAGTTTCCTTTGGAGCACCGCACTACACTCTTCACTAAGCTTGACGGTCTCATAATCTTCAAATTTTCTCTTCTTTGCAATGATGTCCTTCAAGAATTTGGCATAGTTGGGCATTTGAGTTAATGCTTCCAAGAGAGGAATGTTTATGTGAAGCTTCTTGAAATTCTTCAAGAATTTCCCATATTGCTCTTCAAGCTTCTTCTTTTGAAATCTTTGTGGGAAAGGCAAAGGTGGGTTAGGTGGGCTTGTTGAACCTTAGATGGTTGCTCTTGAGGCAACTCCACCACTTGTTCCTTTCCCATTTACTCTTCATTCTCAACCAAAGGAGTGACTTGAGAAGGTCTATTCTTGTAAGGATCTTCAAGTTGCTTGCCTCCTCTAAGTTTGATAGCTTGACAATGTTCTCTTGGATTTATCTCGGTGTCACTAGGAAATTTCCCTTTTTCAGATGTCTTCACCGCCAAAGCCAATTGCCCAATTTGATTCTCCATGTTCTTGATGCTTGCACTCACATTTGCCTCTATACTAGCTAAGTTAGCACTCAAGCTAGCCGTCTCGGCTTCATTCTTCTCCATTCTATCTCTTGTCTCCTTCATGAATTGCAACATAATTTCTTCCATAGAAGGCTTCTTCTCCATTGAGACTTGGTTAAAACCGGGAGGTGGTGGTGGTTGTTGCACATTCCTTGTGTTACCATAGGAGAAGTTTTCATGGTTTCTCCAACTTGGGTTATATTGATTTCCTATGTGGTTGCCTCTAAACCCAAAATTCCGGTTGCCCATAAAATTTTCTTCTTCAAGCTCTATATCCATATGTCCATTATATGTGTTGGAGGTAGAGGCGGCGGCTTGCTCAATAGTTGGCTCCTTTTTGTTGGTCAACTTGGACACTTGATTCATGAGAGAAGCCATTTGTGCCGACAAAGCGGTCAATTGATCAACCTCAAGTACCCCTCTTCTTGGTTGAGCTCTTTCTCCCGGCCATTGCTCTCCATTTAGTGCCAATTGCTCTAGAATTTGGAAATCATCACCGGCCGTCTTTGACATTAAGGATCCACCGGCCGAAGCATCAATCATAAATCTTGAAGTGGGTACTAAGCCTTCATAGAAAAGTAGGATTTGTTGCCAATCCAAGAATCCATGTTGTGGGAACTTCCTAAGCAACTCCTTGAATCTCTCCCAAGCCTCCGGAATAGACTCCATCTCATGTTGCTTGAATGTCACAATTGAAGCTCTCAAGTGGGCAGCCTTGGATGGAGGAAAAAACTTGCTCGAGAATTTTTCGGCCATTTCATTCCATGTAGCAATGCTCCCCCGTTGAAGTGATTGATACCACCCTTTAGCTTTCTCCCGGAGTGAGAAAGGAAACAATCGGAGTCTAATAGCATCGGTGGAGACTCCATTAGCCTTGAATGTGTCACAAGCTTCCAAGAAATCCGCTATGTGAGTGTTGGGATCCTTCGAAGCCAAGCCTCCAAATTGGTTTTGTTGGATGAGAAAAATCAAGGATGGCTTCAACTTAAAGTTGTTGGCTTGAACCGGTGGCCTCACAATACCCGAATAATTCTCCGTCACCAAGGGTTGGATGTACTCCCTAATAGGCCTTTGTGGATTTCTTGGATAGACTCCATCTTGATGATCCATCCATCCATTTCCTCCATTGCCACCATTATATCCATTACCATTGAGATTATCACCTCCACCCTCCATGGATGTAGAGGTGGAACTTGATTCTCCCAAGTGTGATGTTGCTCTAAGCTCTCTAAGATGTCTTTCAATCTCCAGAATGAATGGCAACAAAGTAGAGTGTTGGGAACGGGTCATACACCAATGGTACCTATCAAAGAAATATCCAAGCACAAAGGCAACAAATAAGTAAAGAAATAAAGGTTTAGTCTAGAGTCAATCTTCTAGCAATGATATTGAACAATTCAATGCAATCAATCCCCGGCAACGGCGCCAAAAACTTGTAGTGAAATTTTGAAACCACTATTCCGCAAGTGCACGGTGGACGTGTAGATGGGGTGAGTGAGTATCGTTCCCATGAGGATTGATTAAATTGATTGCCAAGTATCACTACTCAAAGTAAACTTTAGCTAAACAATCAAAGTTGGATGGAAATGTAGGCAACTTAAACAAGTGACTAAACTTAGCTAAACGGAATACTATTAACCTAGAATGCAAGTATGCAATGTTAAAATTGTAGTTTTTATCAAATCATGAAAGAACACTTCCTACGGGTTCACTACTTGTCTTGATTTGTTGGTGAACTTAGGTGAGTGGGTTAATCTCCAATGTATGTTGATAAAGTTATTCAATTAAATTCTTACTTTTCCAAGTGAAAGAATTAATCTCTCTAATCTAAACTTAATAAGGATTTCCATCCGATTACAAGCTTAGAAAGAGGCATTAGAGCTCAATTTACCTTTACCTAATGACTTAGACTAATTTTCCAACAAGTCCATAGCCATTAAATTCTTCTCCTAGGTCCAATTACTTCTAATCTTTTCCAAGAGTTTAGAGGCAATTTATAGTGCAACCAATTGTGGCCATCAACTAGCTAACACAACATTAAGCTCAAGAGAAGAATAAACATACATTTAGTAGAAAACTAACATCACATAACCATGAATTCATCCAACATAATCAATCCAAGTAGCTACATCCATAGAAAGTGCAAAAGAAGACTACTCCATAACTAAATAAAACATAATCATGAAAGTAAACATAATGGCATCCATGAAGAACTACAAGGGAGATGAAAGAGTAAACCCAAGATGGCTAGAAGCTCTTGAATCCAAAGTCTCCAAGCTAGTCTCCTTGAGCACTCCAAGCAATCTCCAAGTTAGCTCCAATGGTCACCAA
Organism: Aquilaria sinensis; assembly: GCA_005392925.1. Lineage (NCBI taxonomy): Eukaryota > Viridiplantae > Streptophyta > Magnoliopsida > Malvales > Thymelaeaceae > Aquilaria > Aquilaria sinensis. Next base: position 203,369 of record SMDT01001377.1, read on the forward strand.
GAAGAAACTAAGAAAAGCTAAAAATCTACCTATGGAGAAAACTAGTTCTAAGAAGCTAAAAATCAAGATGAAGAAGATGAAGATCCCCCTCCTCTTGCTAGGTTCCAGTTTTTTCCACTCTTAAGGACGTCCCTTTCACTTACCAACCCCATTGGATAAAAATCCTTGGCCAATAGCAAGCTTGAGTTCAAATTTGAGGTAGGGGACCACATTTCCCGGGTGACTGGCGCCTAGGCGCCAGAGCTCGAGGGCGCCTGGCGCCGCGGCGCCAGAATGGATGGCTGGGCGCCTAGGCGCGAAAGTGCCCTTTTCTTGGCAGAGGACTTTATACTGTGGCGCCTGGGCCTCGCTCCTGGCGCCTAGGCACCACAATTATAATGTCCGTTGACTTTTATGTTCCCGTTTTTTGTGCCGCTTGTCCTGGTGTCATTCCAATGCTATGGTCCGCTTCTCCAACCTACAAAATGAAGGATCAAAGCAAGAATTGACCAAAAATATTAAGTGATGAGGTAGAAAATTGTGGTGAAAGTTGACAAAAAGTCAACATGTTTGACCACAAAATTAACATTTATCAAAGGCTAAATCTTCAAGATACTGAAAATTAATTAAGCCCAATTCATATTTGGTATTTACGTTTTCAACTCTCATTTTGACCAAACCTCTTAATTGACTGGACTGGGCACCTAATGAAATTGCTCCTATTTTTCAATTTATTTACCCTCATGGTCACTGCCCCACTTCCTCAAAATGAGCTTTATAGAGCATTGTTTTTTGTGATGTCTCCTAAATCTAAGCAACGCAATGCTCTACTCGAGTCCCATCCCCTGAAGAGGGTCCACCATCTGAATGGCCGTCCTTCATTGTATCTTCTGATTATTTGCCATCATATCCTGCTGTATCCCTTACTGATGTCGTTAAGAGTGCATCAATCTGGTTCCCATCGCCTTTTTTGGAATAAGTGTCGTCAACATGTCCCTATGCCGCATCTGAGCATGCCTCCGCCTTTCTCCTCGACAAAAGGTCTGTAACTATTGGAGACTGATTCAAATTGTTGGTTTGTTGCCTGATGGGATGGGATGATGAGGACGTCTTGTTCGCTTCGCTGTTCTAGCCATTTAGCCTAATCTCACCCCGTCTTGCTCCCCCCCAAGGCTGCCAATTTTGCTCCTCACTGGCGATCAAAATGAATTTGAGTGAAGACCGTCTATTGCTGATGATTCGTGAATCCTCGAGTGAGAACGCCAACCAACCAGTCGTGGCCCCTCAACAGGGGTTAAGTTGGGAATTAGAAAAGGCAGGTCTTGAATGACCTGTAAATCTACCCAACCCGACTCAGTTTAAACACGTTAACATGATCGCATGTCCAGTAAACGAATTGGCCCTAAAAATGTTTTAGCAGATGATCATCTTCACAAGAAAGTAAATACTAGCATATGTAGCAACTATCCATGATCAGAAAACTTACATACAGCGGTTACATTCACAGGCTTCCTCCTCAGGCTAACCAATTTTAAATATCAAGTCCAAAAACAAGGCTACTAATCTTGAATAAAGTTTTTGAGGCAAATTGTTTCTCCATTAGAATACCCCTTCTTGCTAACAAAGGTAACTCAGAAGTGCACAAGAGAACACAAACAAATCATAAATAAGTCTGCATGTATTTTTAAGGTGTGAGCCATAACATTTTAGAACAAAAAAAGATAGTGCAAGATTAGCTTTTATATGTAGAAAAAATAGTAGTTGGAGTTTCTTGTGCACATATAGAGAACAAATAAAGTAGTCTAAAAAAATTATACATATATTAATGATGAAAGTCCAAATTTCTTGTTTTTTTTTATAGAAAGATAGAAATGTGAAGATTCTAATATACCAATTGAAAAACAATTATTACCTCCAGGAAAAAGAAAAGGAAAATGAGTTTACAAACCTTGGCACTTTCTTATTTCAAAATTATCCTCTTAGAAGCACTACAATATAAAACATAAAAACAAGAGTAATTCAATTGCAGTTAGTCACAAAAGGTGACTAAAAGAATCAGTCATTTTTTTCTTAGTTGCTGTTGGAAAGAGACTGAAAAATGACTAAAAATAGTGACTGACTGGGCAACTGAAAATAGTGACTAACTAGGCGACTAAAAAATGACTAAAAAGTCAGTCATTTTTTTTAATTATATAAATTATATTATATAAATTAGTAATTGTGATATATATTTTTATTTTTTTTAATTATTTTTGTCTTCTCTTAGTTGTCTTTTGCAACATTATCACTAGAATAATATTTTCCAACTCCTCCGGACTATTCAGTATGAGATCCGATATCTATATACTCGTCATAGATGTCCTATAATGTAGTTTTCTAGCAGAATGAGAAGAAGAGGATGGTGATTGTGACGTTGAGTAGCATGAACATGAAAATTGGGAGAATGAGAACTTTGGAGTGTTAAGGAGAAAAATAGGGAGTGCAAAGGAGAAGGAGAAGTAGGATCCAGCTAGAGGGGAATGTGATTTTAAGGTAGATGAATCTTTTTTTTTTTTCAGAAAATATTATTTTGCGACAGAATGGTTTAAATTAGTGACTAAATAACGACTGTTTGATTTAAATTAACAATTGACTTCTTCAGTTGCTATTCAGTTGCTATTTAATCACTTTTTACGTGACTAGTTTAAATTAAAAACCCATAGTGGCTGATTTATTTGCGACTAACATTTTCAATTATCATTTTGTCACCTTTTATCCATGACTTACGTACGGGCAGCGGAATGTATTTATAACTGAACTTCGGTCGATTTTATGTATTTCTTTTCTAGCGAAGTGAAAATTCATAAATTATAAAATTATCCTCCGGAAAATGCAAAAACTGGCTTAAAGGTAAGTACCTGGTAAACTTTAGGCCATGGTTTTCACCTGGAACAAGGTCAAACAAGATGTATGTTGCTCACAAAGCTCATCCAAACAGCTGCCATGCTTGGGGGAACTTGTATAATAAGCTCCCCAATCAACTCTTCAAGTAAGATGCGACAGTTTTTCCACCATATCGTTGGTCACAAAACCGAACCTACATTTATTGAGACTCAGCCTTTTTACAAGCATGAACAGCTTCAAGTCATGATAAGCCAGCCTTCCTGTACACAATCGAGTTAGCACGGAGAAGAAAAGGATGCATCAAGTGAACTCAAAATTGTTATAACCCAGTTTACTGCTGCAGGAAGAAACCAGTAGTTGCATTTCACAGCCACTCACCAACCCCGCACAAATTAAGAAGAAAGTGAGCGAATTTGTGACAAATTTGATATTTAAAGCCCCAGGACACACTTCAATTTCTACCACTGCCCTGTAGTTTTACTGAAGTAAGATGTTAGTCAGATATGATATATTTGCCAGTCTAACAAAACTCAGAAGAACATGCCATTGTGCTTGAGACATTAGCAATTGTTCCTCTGGTTGCACTTTCAGCTGCTAACCATAAAACGTTAGGACATTAACACAGCTGCTCCTTGCCAAACTCAACTCCGGTAGTTCGCATGTGGACGCGCACTTAGAAGCGTCTGCAGTTATAACAACAAATGGCAATGTTGAATGAACTTAAGGATCATAAAGTGCTAAATAATACTAACTCAACCACTAACTATGTAAGTTCTGCACTTTAGACCAGCCATAAACATTAAGCTTGAAGAAAAGATGATACTTAAGCATTTAGCTTCACTCTCTACGTACTCGGTGTTTAAATGGGACATCAGTACACAGTTAATTTATCATCAACAGTGAGCTGCTACAAGGTTTCCCCTTGACTTCAAGATCACATGAAGGAGAAACTAGTAGAACCAAAGGCTTTGGAAGGATCAAAACTTAGCATCTATATGGTATTTTTATACCTCTTCAGTATGAAACTCCTCACCAAGTGAGGAACGTACTGATGACCTGATACTTAAATGAAAATGAAATTCTCAAGCTGAATCTTCTACAAGGTTCCTTTTTCTTTTTCTTTCTATTTCTTTCTACAAATGCAAAGCTCACGCAAAAGTTTGCTCTGTTAAATTCAAAATAACGAGATTTGAATTCATTACTCTGAGGGCTAAGCCTCTTTAAAACCATACAAGCATTTTTTCTCAGTACAGAACTTGAATTACTGACTGAACTAGTCTCGGTCTTCCCGGTGTTTGGCCAATCAAGTGGTTTTGGTTCTTCAACAATTTCGAGTGGTGACCAACTTCTTCGTGAGCAATTCAGACGATACCTCAAACATAATCATTGAAATAACACCTAAATCAACGAATTCGAAGAGAAGTAGTTCTTCGCAAATCGCAAGAGAAGGAGAAACTATCCATAAGCAAAGCTTTATTGGAGGGCATTGATTTCTCGGGGAAAGGGATTGAAGTGAGACGCGAGTTTTGAGCAAAGAGGGATTTTCTCTAGGCCACTTCTCTCCCTTTCTTCCCTCTATTTACAAACTTTACAATTTCAATTACATTTTTAAAAGGTTCAACTAATTAACCATAACGATGGAAGCAAATGAGTAAACAAATGGAATTTAATACAAGTTTAATGCATGCCATAAGAAGGAAAACGGGTTAGAATTCAAAAGGCGAGCAAGTTGAGTTTCGGCAATCGGCCTACAAATTCAGTGACTATATATATGGCTTTCAATCTCGACTATGAATTGAGTTGCGCAATTCAGTCCTTGCGTACAAATTGCTCAGCAAAATGGGAAGTGGAAAGGGTGGTAGTGACGAATGACGATGCCAGGTGGAGCGAAACCCCGACAAACATTTTCGGAGAATGAGCTGATGTTCATCATGCCTAGTATTGTTTTGAATATACTGCAATTACCGAAATTTGTCAAGTCATGCCACAAAATGTTTACTGCATTGGGAAGAAGAAATATGAACAAGCAACCAAATGCATTTGCCAATAACTCTGTTTATTTCAAATTGGTTGCCACACAGTTTCATCTAACATTTGTTGCTATGATTTCATTCTCTACGTTTTGAAGTATCTTAGGATGGATGGTCAGATTAGTAATAATTTGAAGCTGACAAGTTAGCCTAAGATGGATTGCTTCGATCATCTCCAGCTATATTGTGGTTCTAGTTTGTTTCTGATTTGTTTCTAGTATTTCCACAGTGAAGTCCTGCTGCACCTTTGCTTTTGCATGGGTAAATTGCAAGATTAAACCCCAACCTTTAATTATTGTTTCAGTTTTAACCTCAACCTCTAAGTGAAACAATAATTAAAGGTTAGGGTTTAATCGTGCAATTTCCCCACTTTTACATCTATGTCTCTGTGGATACCTGGAGTCGGAGCTTATTTTCATACTTTCTATACAATTAATAAAGGCCAAAATCTTTGGTAACTCAAATTATAGTAACTCAGCCACTTTAGTTTCTGCCGCGTGACTTAGTCAATTTGATATTTACATTACGAGGTTTGTCATGTAGCCATACATCCCAACCATTAATTAATGTTTCTGCATGCTAATTGAAGGCAATAATATATGGGTGCTGTGGTTTAATGACCTTCTCTTAAGCATTCTACAAAATGGAAGATAGAGATATAAAAAATATTTCACCGTTCCGATGTCTATGCACCATTTAAGTTTGCACACAAACCAAGGGTGTATTACTATTTGCCTTCTTTTTCCCAAGTTTACCCACTTTTTCCCTCTTTGCATGTAAAGCTTTTCAAAGCACACCCCTCGAATCAATCTAGACTTAACAAAGCACGAATCAATCCAAACTTGCATCTATCCCTCCTCAACCTATCACCTTGACTTGCATCGAATTCCAAGACAAGATACAGGAGATCTCATTGGTAGTGATCGATCTCCATTATCATGTCAGTCATTGATCATCAATCATCATGTTTGTTGGTCATCCGTCATCCATTGATCGCGTTATCACATCGTTTGTCTGTTGATTGTTCGCATCTATCATTGTTCGCTGTCCATTAATCGCGTTGTCTGTCTGTCGGTCATGTCCGTCGGCTGCCTCGGTCTCGTCCACCATTGATCACGTCGATCTCCTCATCACCTCTGTCAAATGCCTCTATCAAATGCCTCGTCACCTTGTTGCATGAGGCAATAGCCTCCTGCTTCATCATCATTGCTGGAGTCAATCGTCTTAATCTCCGACCATTTATCATTTGGGTTTAAAGTTTTGATGAGAATTGGAAAAAGGGTATATCTGTCATTTGGCTTAGTAAAACTTATTGAAAAGAAATATGATACAAAGAATATGGAATAGAGGGAATACACAACATGGCTCATAAGATTTGTAGCATTCTAGTTGATGCTTGCTTAATATAGGAGATGACCAAATTAAAAATATTTACCTGTCCCTCCATCACAGATAGACAAGAATTCAACATACCTGGGGGTAAAAATGAGCTGAACTGAGCCCGAACACCTTAAGTTCGAAGCTCGGTTTGTTAAGGATTGGTTTGGCTTGGGCTCGAGCTCAAGCTTGAGTTTCAGTTCTATGAGCTTGGAAAACAAGGCTTGAAGCTTAACTCGAAAAGGTTTGGATTTGGCTTAGTGGCTTACTAGACTCGAAGCTCGATTCAAGATTTAAACTTTATTCAAGGTTCGAGCCCGATCTAAGAAATAAAAATTAGAATTTTAGGAATTAAGTGTTTTAAGAATAAAATTAATTAAGTTTTTATCTTAAAAAATATTAGGATTGTTAGGCTCGATAAAAGTTCGAGCCAAGCAGTACCAAATTCGAAGCTTAGCTTGTTAAGAATTTGAACTCAAAATGAAGCTCGGAGTTCGTTAGGCTCAGCTTGATAATTAAAAAAAGAAAAAGAGCTCGAGCTCCAACTGTTCGATAAAACCAAACAGTATTAAGCTCGAAGCTTTGTTTATTAAGAGTTCAAACTGAAAATGAGGCTCAAAACTCTTTAGGCTCAACTTAATAAAAAGAAAAAAACCAAGTTCAAGCTCAAATTGTTCGATAAAAAATTTGGCTTATTTCCACTCCTCATACCCATTCAATACAAGTGTAATTTTGTCCAATTTAACAATCCCTCATGCAGTGACATTCAGACCAACAACGACAGACAGGAGCTGGATGGGAAAATCAAAACTAGACTATTTGTTCGCTCATAATTAAGCTGCCTTTCCACGAATAAACTAGAGTATATAAGTGTATAGATATCTCAACCCACTGCATATTCCATATTCCTCTCGCAACAAATAGTATGTTTTAAGCATTTTGAAAGACGGATAAAGTCTGCAGACATCAGTCCAGTTAGTTGGGTTTCGGACATTTCCAACCTAAGAGTTGGATCCAAATCCTGCCGAAAATGTAATAAGGCGCAATTTCTGCAATTTATAGCTTTGGTATTCTTTAGATTTCAAGAAACATGCAAATTATTAGGATTTTTACCAATAAATAAAATTGAAACATTCGCCTTGGCCAGATCTGGCGGCAATTTTTTTTTTTTTTTTTTTTGTATTCAGAAATTTTGTAAGTGTAGAGATTTAGAGTACATTAGGAAAGTTATGGAGAAAGTGATTACTCCATTAAAGTTGAAGGACCTCAGCTACATTTTACCATTATAGATAGCTAAAACTAGAAGAAAATGGAATGTCGCCGCTACTTGAACCCTGGTCATCTCTATAATACTTTTTGTACTTTGCAAGCTATGTTAGTTATACCGAACAACAATAAGGTTAGATAAAGTAAGAGCACAATGTAACTATGTTTTCTTGTCCTTTCTTTGCCTGATGACCATCGGTGTTTATTTTTCCAACTTAAAAGGCAATATGTTTTTAAGCAAAATGGCATGGCTAGGTTGGCAATTTGCATGGATAGTCCCTAGCTTTTTCTACTTTAGTCCCTAAGTTGTTGCCTATTCAGTTTTGGTTCTAAATATATTAAAAATAATTCATTTTGATCCCTTATTTGATACGAATTTATTACGTCAAAGTATGTTGTAATCCAAAATATTAAAAAACTGTCTCTCAATAAATTTAATTTTGTACAATAAATTTTTATAGTTTGTGAACACTTCAAATCACAGGTTTTTTCTTATCTATAAACCAAATTTATTTCTTGCAAGAAGAAAAAACTACTCTATTAACTGTTAAAAATTCTTATATTGTTTAAACTTATCGAAAGAGTACAGTTATTAAATATTTTAGATTATAACTTCAAAAATTTGTATTTGAGAATTACTTTGAATTAATAGATTTTATCTGAGGAAAGACAAAAGTGAAATAATTCTAATAAATTTAAGATGAAAGCAAACTATCAAATAGATTAGGAACTATAATAATTAAAGGTTAGAAAATATTTGCAAAATATACTAAATACTAACACCTAAAAATTAATGGACTCCGCAAGAGAAGTTTTTGAGCATCGGTGTTTGGGGACCATGGACGACGGCACACAATCCCACAAATTTTTACTCTTGTGGTCAGCGTTTTTTCGCCAATCTACGGAACAGCTACCAAGCAATATGCACCAAGTAAATAGATTCATGCAACTAATGCTGAGTTTTCTTTTTGAACATCACATAGATTCATGCAACTAATGCTGAGTTTTCTTTTTCAACATCACAAGATTTATGCAATTAATGGGCTCATTTTTCATCGAGGCGATACACAGTGATGAACGGTGGTTCGTACGAATTCCTTCAGCAAACTATAATATGAAATACCTGTATTCTATTCAAGTGTGCAGGCAATACAAACTTGTCAAGTTTATACAAAAACATTCGCCTCAAATTTAGAAGAAAAAAGAGTCACCTCACATCACTCACTCGCTATTCCTAATCTGTTAACGAATCTACCACAAGCCCATTTTTCCGGCCCAGCTTGAACTCGCTCCTTCACTTCCACCAGAAAGTAGAATTCCAACAAGAAAGAAAACCAAATAGAGTAACATAACTTGACTACTCCTACCCCTACCAAGTACTTCTTTCCGCATTAACATTAACATGACACCAACTGACATAATATTATAATCCACCTACCAAGTAACAACAACAAACTCTTAACTTCAGCTCCTCGATCAAAACCGACATTGATCGAATTCAAACACCATGGTCCCTCCCACTTTTCTCACATAATGCTCAACTCAGTCACCACGATTGGGCTCCTCACCACATGCTTCCCATCGCTCCAAGACAGCCACCCAAATGCAGCGCCTGAACCGTCCAGCTTCAACCTCCTCCCATCCACCGCCACCGTCACCAAGAAGCTCCTCTTCTTCACCCCCGCGTTGAACACCAGCCTCCCCGGCCTCACCGTCACCATCACCCCTGTTGGCGACTCTATTCTTGGCCGGTACACAGCGCTTACCTCCCCCACATTCGTCACTGTCCTGATGAATGACTTGTTCATTGCCGCCTTTGACGCCGTCGAGAACAGTGCCACAATTGAAGGGTAGTTCAGGTTCTCCGGTGATGGCTTCCTTGCCGGACAACTCGCCGGCACCCGCGTCACCACCTGAATAAGCTTCGGACCGTAACCAATGGCGCACAAGAACTTTATATAATCGCTGTCAGTGATGTCATAGACGAGTCCAGGATCCATAGCAAGCCCAAGGTTCAGATGGCCAGCGCCGAAATCATACGGCGACGAAGCCTTCCCCGTCGCCTCATCCACCATTGCCATATTTGTGTTATCAACTAAGCTAGCAGTAGTCATCATAGCCGACCTAATTGCCGCCGGGCTCCAATCCGGGTGGGCCGATTTGAGCAAGGCGGCTGCACCGCTCACGTGCGGGCAGGCCATTGAAGTTCCAGACAGTATATTAAACTCTGTTTTGCGTGAATCAGAATCTAACCCAGTTGGTCCAACAGCATCAGTCCAAGCAGCCAAAATGTTAACCCCAGGAGCAATCAAGTCAGGCTTTAAGATTTCTGGGTTCAATCCATTCGGCCCTCTTCCGGAAAACGACGCCACAACAGGCGCGGGTTTGATTCCGATCACGGTGCCCTGGAAATCAATGGTGGCCATGGGGTTCGAAGTGGAAGAGACGTAGGCTTTGATGGCGTCAGCCTCGTTAGACCCAACAGCACAAGCAGGTAGAACATGGGCGTCTCCTACTAGCCCTTCGCCGTTCGAAATTCCGTTAGCGAGAATCATTCCGACGCCGCCAGCTTTCTGCACAGCCTCTCCTTTAGCCACTCTGGCACTGCTTCCACGATCACAAATTACTATCTTCCCACGAACGACGGTCGGATCAAGCGAATTCTCCATACATAAAGAAGCCGGGAGAGTCCCTGATTTACCAGGATAAACCAGAGAATACATTCTGTTCTTCAGTGGAGCTCCGGCGTACAACGACATCCCCTTAAGCCTTCTTCCATCGCCAAGAATCACATCGGCAGGGAAATTCCGGTCGATTGTCCCGGCCCCGACCGTCACCATCCAGGGAGCAAGATTAGTAACTGACATACCGTTGGGGCCATCGTTTCCAGCAGACGCAGAAACAAAAACACCTTTTGAAGCAGCGCCGTAGGACCCTATTGCAATCGGGTCAAGATAATACGGCGAGGAAACGCCATCACCGCCGCCAATTGAGATCGAAATGATATCTACTCCGTCGTTAACGGCGGCATCGAAGGCGGCTAAGATATCCGAATCGAAACAGCCGGAATTCTTCCAGCAAACCTTGTAAACAGCAACCCTCGCTTTCGGAGCCACACCTTTCGCTATTCCGGAGGCGTAACCTTCCATGCTAGCACGAAACGAGTGTCTTCCGGCTGCAGTTGAGGCCGTGTGGGTGCCGTGACCGTCGGCGTCTCGCGGAGACAAAAATTCAACGGTCTTGTTGATCCCGCCAATCGGACCGCCAATTCCGACCGCCGCCTCATGGCCTTTGGAGAAAAACCTGGCTCCAACTACCTTTCGGTTACAGTTTCTGGAAGTGAACCGAACACCAGTTTGACAAACCCCCTTCCACTTCGCCGGTACGGGGCCTAAGTTAAAGTCCGAGAAGCTACGTCGTTCTGGCCAGATTCCGGTATCGAACACACCGATTATGACGTCGGATCCATAATCGGAGTCGGACCATAACCCGCGCTGGTTGCGGAGGCCGAGGAACTGAGGCGAGCGAGTTGTGTGGAGTTGGCGACGGCGATCCTCAAGAACCGAGAGAATGGATGGGTGGTTGCGGAGTGCAGCAGCCTGAGTGGCGGTTACAGAAGCGGAGAAACCGTGGAAAACGGTGTCGTAGACGTGAAGGATCCGAGTGGAGTCGGCGAACTCGGAGGCGTACCAATGATAATGGGTAGGGAAAATGGAGGGCTTTGATGGAGAGTCGACGAGGAATATGAAGGTTTTGGGCGTCTGATCGGTGGGGAGTGAATCGGAGGAAATACAGACAAGGAACAGCAGAGGGAGAGGCGTGAAGAGAAATTTGGCCATTGAGACGTTGTGAGACGGGGGCTGGATTGAGTGGGAGCTGTGATGGAACAAGAAATAGTACCACTGCCAAGTGAATACTGAGTGAGATTAGTACAAGTCTGCCCACTTACTTTTTCTTTGATCAATATTTGATTTCTCCAGGTAGTTGATTATACTCTATAGTGTTTTCAGTCCTTTGTTGGTTTTAAGACTTTCTGGTCCGACGGTTTAAAGTAAGGAAAAATTGCAAACCCCCCCCCCCCCCAGAGGTATAACGAAACCTACACTTGTGTCCCTCCTGTTTCAAATACTTACGCTTACCCCCTGTCAAGTTAACCCCCTTACTCATCGTTACCACAAAACTGAGAAAACGCCTAATTTTGCCCTTCTAACCTTCTTCCTTGGAAAATTTGCCCCAGACTATTAAAATCCATTCAAATCAAACTAATTGATCTGGAAAAAAAAATCAAGCAACAAAAGCCTAAACCTTCTTCCTTCGCCCTCCGATGGCCTTTCACCTCCGTCCTTAGCCATCACCGCCGCACTCCTCCGCCCCCACTCCTTCCCACGTTTCTTCCTCCTCTCCCCCTTTCACTCTCTACCCTTCAACTGCCCTCGCTCTCCTTCCCTCTCTCTTTTTGCTCTTTGACTGCCCTTGTCCTCCTCTCGCCCTCGCCCCCCCTTCCAAGATTCACGCATTGACATCGTTAGGGATTCGCCATCGATTTTTGGCGCCTGCACAAATCTCGGCGCGTTGATTTTTAGCGCCTGCACAGGCAACCCATAAACTAAACCACCTCTGCCGGTGAAATCGAAATCGAATCAAAGATGAAACGGAATAAAAAAACCCAGAATAAAATCAAAATCGAAACAAAAAACCCAGAGATGAAATTGAAATAAAAATGGAAACAAAAAACCATCGCCGCTATCGCCACGATCGCCGTTTAGCCATCTTTGCCACACAGCCGCTAAATGAAGCCGCGTTCCTCGGCCTTGAATTACTCTCATTCTCTAGTTTCTCCACCCCGTTCTCCGCCCTCCAATCGCGAAGGGGGAGTTGACTTCGAACAGTGAATCGCGATGATGGCTCAGAAAAAAGGGCGTCCGGCAGAAGGGCTCGGCGAAGATGGCGTCGCCCCCTCTCTCTATCTGCCCTCAGCCATCGCCTCATGAATCTATCAAATCAATCGATTTCGCTCCACTCTCTGCCCTCTATCGTTTTTCTTTTTGTTTTGTTCTTATTTGTATTCTTGTTTTTGTTTAGATGCGGAAGAAGTTAGGGGGTAAAGTTTCTACCGATAAATGTTAGGAGGGCTAAATGAGGTTTTTTCTAGATTAACGGTCATTAATGTAGTTAAGTTTTGACAGGTGTAAGTGTAGGTTTTTTAAACAACGAGAACACAGTCGTATGTTTTGCCAAACATCAGTATGTTTTTTGTAATTTTTTCTTAAAATAATGTATGATGATTGGAATAATATCTTCCAAATACTGGCAGAAAAGTTTCCATTTAAATAAGGGGAAAGCGAGTACCAAAAAAATAAGGGGAAAACTATAATATCAACTGTATATCAGGTTTTAAAATTTTTATGAGATAGTTTGAATTCAGTGCATGACTATTGGTAAACGGTTTCAGTTACGATATGAATTGTGAAGTTAATTACATGCACAATGGTAACAAAGCAGGAGAAAGGATAGGTCTGTAAAATCAGGGAACAAAGTATAAATAATACTGAATAAGAGGAGAAAATGTGTAAATGATCCAAACAAAAAAGAAAAGAAAGAGAAATAAAACACGGGGAATTGTCAAACAGACCAGTCAGCCCATTGAATGCGGAGTTTACAGAGCGACGTGGCGACGTCGTTTATTGTTGCAGGGGAGTGGGGAGCGAGGTGTCATTAGATCAGATGTCTCGAAAAGGAGAAAGCAACGGAATTATTCTGGAGGCAAAGCAGGTCGTCGGAATGGTGCGAGTCGCTTTCAGTGCTTTCTAGGACTGCTGGCACGGATCACGGAGTAATACCAGTAACCCCATACTCCAATCACACAATAAGTCCCTAAACCTTGAAAATAATATTACTCAAAATTGGACAAAACAATGGGTGTCATATTGTCCCTCCCATAGTCCTAGAATAATATAATAAAATAATTTACTAAATATGAAAATACTACAATGATTTTGGACCAACACAAATAGAGTATGTTACAACAGTTTAGGGACGTATAAAATATATAGATAGATGCAGTATGAAACATGGGTGGCAGGAATGGTGGAGTGAAGAAGAGGGGTCCAAATTAAGAGGACATGGGAAAGCTGAAGCCCTTGAGGGCAGTTCTTGTACGGGGTAATGCATGATGGATAATGATGACCGTTGATTATTTGCGGGGCCCGGTAGACTTGTAAAAGGTTCACCTGTATAAATAAAACACGGTATAACCTTCTGCAGGCTTATTCCATAAAACATTTCGGCTTTTTGGCACTTAATCAACATGAGATACATATCTAATTCATCTTTTGTCCAATATATATATATATACCATTATTAACAGATTGACGGTATTCAACGAAATATGAATGTCTAATGGGTGACACACCTAATTAACAGAAATGTTTAAACGATTGGCGTAGTTATGAAAAAGCCAGTTAGTGTCCCATGCAAACTTCAATCTTCAACTAACTGAAGGGGAGACAGAGGGACGTCGCCCCTGTTTCAGAAGGCTATAGCTATTAGATTAGAGAAAGCGGTGCAAGGCATGGTCCATTTGGATTAATTAAGTGTCTAACACGACAGAACTACCCACTTCAATGTGAAACAGAAAGCATGAGATAAGATTGAAACAACACACGAATATACCATGAACTCTAATTAAACGTTGAAGGCGAGTCGACTTAAATCCGTCACATTAAAAAAAAACTCACTCCCAATTGAAGCTCTATTGTTTGGTAGTTAAAAACCTCGTTTTTCTTCTCATGAATATGTTTGATGGGTAATTAAACCTTCTTTCCCCTCAGATTTTTGTTTCTGAATGAAAAATTAACAGATTGATAGAAGATGCTAGAAATGGCAGCTCGTATGACAATTCACAATACAAGTGGGCATGCTAATGGTCAGTTCAGTAGCCGTCGGTGCGCCCCGCGTGTTGCCGAGCATCAAGTACAATTGTATATACATTGTTTTTCTTTTCATTTTTTCGGCAGGCAAAAAAGCCTGAAGGACCACCAAACGTTTATAAGTACGCACACTAGCCCATGGAAATTTCTCATGCCCATTTACTTATCACGCTTTCAAAATTATATCCATTATGTCATTGAATAGTTAAACTGAAAAATATAAAATTTTGTACCCAAAATACATAATTTTTACAAAAAAAAAAAAAAAAGCTCATGAAGGCAACAATAAATAATTTTAAACTATTTCTTAGCAGTTGAACAATTATTAAGACTGGAAAGCATTAACTATGCATTCCACCGTTTTGAGATTCCGTATTTGGAAAGAAAAATACTAACACTTTTCGTCTAATATTTCAGCACCTTTTTCATGTAAGGTGCCTATAACCTAGTGGGCACTTCTTTAATAATTTGATGGATGGATGAGTACCAAAAAAAAAATTTCCAGGTTTTGTTTTTAGCTGTTGAGCAGCTATTAAAGACTGAAAAAAGATTTCATCACTTTTTATTTAAGGTAGCTATGACCTAGTGAGCACATCTTTGAAAATTTCGATGGGTGGGTGAGCACAAAAGAAAGTTTGATGGGCAGATTGTTATATTCCTAAAAGCTTGAATACCATTCTGCGTGAAGCCTTTTGTCTGGACCATCAAACAGCTAGGATAGGACCCCGCAGGTGCGTTTTCTTTATTTTCTCTCATATTTTGGTTTTATTGGCGACATGGGGGGGGGACATGGCGGCCCGGGCCCCGGGTTGATCTGCCACATTATAAGATTGATGGCATCTAACGGTTGAGATAATTAAGGAGCATATGAGGATCAGAGGACAGAGCTACCAGATGAACAGCAGACGATCGATGGCGAAAAGCTTGTCCCGCCGCGACAAAACCTGACATGATTATTTCACAGTGTAAAGAAGTATCGTCAGGCCCACTGTTTAGGTGGAAAAAAGCTAAAGCTGGTACACGTTGTTGGCTACGTGGACCGTGCCCTCCAAAGGCTCAGAAAGGCTAAATTCCAAATGTCTCCACACTTCAATTACTCGGTCCTCTACGGACCAAAAACCACGACCTTTATGTGGTCAGCATAAAGAGACTTTTACAATATTGCTCCCGTTGAGAGTCGAACTCAAGACCTCCCGCTTACTAAACGGGTGCTCTAACCAACTGAGCTACGAGAGCTACTTTGATGGTATTACATGTTTTTTATTCATTTTAATAGTATCAGCATCTCGGTGTGCCTTCAACTTTAATTTCCCACCATATTGCTTCAATTAACAGCATGTGATTGCATTTTCTAACTTGAGCAAACCGGAAAATCCAGTATAAACTAAAAACGTATTTTTATTTAATTAATGGTTTATTTGTTTATTTATTTTTGTTTTTCTAGCTAGTCTTGTTAAATGGTATGGAGGATAAATTGCTTTCTTTTTTAGACTAAAATCCCGAAAGGGTTATAGAAATTTGCGAGAGAGGACTGAACTTATGGTAAGCGGATAAATAGGAATTAGACCTGTTTAAATGAATCTCTGGTTCCCTACATATGAAAATTGAAGAGGCAGCCTAGGGAGAGTAGAAGAAGTGGCTCCTAACTCGAAGGAGACTGAACCATTGGAATGAGAGGCTATTTGGGCCACCTGGGGCGGGAGTTTGGATGAATTTCCTCAGGTAAAGAAATTGGATAATGTTAATTTTGACTCGGCTTGTTGCGAGGAGGGCCAGAAATACTCGGGAATGCCGGTTTCGACTTTGATCAGCTTCCCAATTGCATTTTGTAATTGATGCCATAATTCTAACTGCTCATACAATTTATTAACAAAAGAATGGAACTGATATCCTGATTCATTAGAATATTTGAATTTGACACAAATATTAAGAAATATGTGTAAGCTCGTATATATTTTTCAAAATTTTCTTCTCATTTACATATAATTAATAAAAATAAAATGAAATATTGGAATGATAGTTAAAAAATTAGTATGATAAAATATTTTATTAAAAATCAAATATTGCAAAGACAAAAATGTAGAATGGTTCAAAATAATAAATATTATAAAAATTATGCTACCAAAGGAGTAATAACTATTAATTTCATGCACAGTTGAAAATCGAAGATAATCATCATGACGTTAATCTAATTTTAATCATGAAGGATCAAGTTTCACCCGTTATTTTGTACGACAATTGAGGCAAAGGTGGTTTAGTTTGGTGCATCATATTCCATTAATTCCACCCAAACCAGAACAAACATGAAGCTTAATACAGTATTAGTCCCCAAACTTTAATAACTCATACGAGTTCCTTGAACTAAAACTCCGCTGTCAATCAATGTCTCCCCAACTTTCCAAATTCTATCAAGGGAGTCCATTATGTAACAAAGAGTCCATTTTTTCCCTTCTTCATTCCCAGATCTCGAACAATTTGCATGCGGTTCAAAATTTTATGATTTTCCTTTCCCAATCTTCTCAAGCCTCTTTTTGAGTTTTTGTTTTTTCCTTATCGATTCCGGTTAGAAATTTTCATTGGGATTGATAAGAATATCGAATTTGGAATTGAAATTAATTAGCTTGACGTAGTTTTTTATTTCTTTCCACATTGTCCCTGTTTTTTAAGAAAAAAAAAAAAGTTTTGCTCTATTCTTGTCTCTCGGTAATCCCCTCCTAACGTGAACACCGGAGCTGGAGGTTCCACCTGTGTGTGGCAACTGGCAAGCAGCGAATTCAGGAATTTTTTAAAGAGGTTTCGTTTACTTATATAAACATTAGTAACATTATATAATAAAGCTGATAAATTCATATATTTAAGATAATGATAAAACAATAATTTTTTTTGAAAAAAAACATTATTAAATATGCTCAGATTTAGTATCTATTTTTCTATTCTTAACCAATTAGCTTCCATAGAAGTTATAAAATTGTATATGAATTATGTAAATAGAAAAGTGACATGTGTGCATCCTCTATTGTATGTAAAGGAAAAAAAGTTATCCTTCGTCCTAAAAGTTTTGCATAATTTTTCTTTTCTTGATGCCCTAAAACTATTGCATCATTTTCTCTTTTAGCAAGTTTTTTTTATAGAAAATTTATCATACTATCCCTAACTCGTAGTCGTAGAAACCATAAACTAACAAGATTCCGACTTGATTCCATCACTATCGATCCTCTCGATTCTAGTGCAATTCCAGCATGATTGACTGCCTCGGTTCCAGCGTGATCAACAGTCTCAATTCTGAAGCAATCGATGGTCTTGATTGGGATGGAGGATAACAAATCTAGGATTGAGCGAGCACGGCAAATCAAGGATGGAGCGAGATCGAAGAATTTAGGAGGGCGAATTGAGGCCGCAATAGAAGCCAGCAAATTAAGGAATGGACGAAGGTGAAGATTGATGGACGTGATGAATTGAGGGAACGTATGGAAGTAAGGAGCGACAAACAGCCGTATAAGCACTAACTGATGGACGAATCAAGAAATAAACAAGCGAGGACCGATGGAATAGGTCGGTAGAACGAGACGATTTGGAGAGGTAAAATTAGAAAATGCGAGGAAAACAACTAATTACCTAAAACTATACACAATCTAAAATGAAGCAAAATAAATAAGACGGCGAGTATCATTTATCCCACAAATCTATATGTTAATCGAACTATGTGATACAGTCTTGATTAAATTTTCATCGGATAGATGCCCCATGAATAAGTAGAAATCTCATCCCGCTCGCTTGCTTTAGCTAGCTAATCACGCTAGCTATGGTTAATTACCCTGGTTAATGGGCCCCGGTACATGTTTGATAAGACGCACAAACATAAACAAACGCAAAGCGGAGAATTAGGCGGGCACCAACTCAAGCATGTCGAGGCGGGGAAATATATCCCTACAGTTATCAAATCTCATCATCATCACACACATATACATAAGCCTTTTTTTTTTCAAACGGGAAAATAAATGCAGTTAATTCTTGAGATAAATTTTCATGCATCAATCTGAGTTTCGTAATTACTGTGTTTGTGCGCGGTTCATGTTAATTTCACAGTAACATGCAGCTAGTAAGCTAGCTACAAAAAAAATAAAAATAAAAGGGCTTTGATATGGCCTGCGAGGGACAAGTGAGGTGAAGATTGTGAGAAGAATTTCGTCATTTTCCCCGAGTATATACGTACGGTACGAAAGTCATGAATATCGTTGATATCATGCTAGCTTTTTCTCATTTTTTTTTTTTTAAATTTCCCACTCAATAAATCATATATAAATATAAGTCAAAAGATGTTACTTAGTCCTAAAATCTTTCACATTTTGCCAACCTATTTCTAAAACATATTGACTTACCAAAGTATTTTTAAAACTATGAAATTATTGGCTCTATTAATCCTAACTTGAATTAATGTTTTGCTAGATAGCAGGTGAAAAAGCTGAGGTGGTATTCAAAATATGTTTAAATGTTAATTTGTTGATTTTTTTTATTTGTTTGGTAATTTTGGGGGGATTGAATTGCCCCAAAGGAAAAATAAAAGTGATTAAAATACTCATTTCTCCACTTGTCAACTTTTTCAACCCACTTATCACTGTTACTACCTCCATCTCCTCCTTTCTTAGAAATCCATTGTCGAAAAGCTGGCCTTTCCTCACAAGTTGTGATTAAGAGACAAAGTTCAACTTCACACAGGTCTCAACAGGCTCACCAATGCCCTCGTATAGTTGATCATGCCTGACCAACAAGGGTGATTGCATAAGAAGGAGGAAGAAAAGCAAAAAAGGCAATGGTAGTTTGGCAATTGGATGGCTAGGAATTGACAATGGTGGTTAGGGTGACCTCCATGTGCACGAGCGGTGAGCAATGGCAACAAGTTGCGTGGATTTGGCTTAGATTGCAATGAGCACCGGGTTGCACTCCCTTCCATTTTCTCAATTAAGTGTTAAGAATGCTCGAGGATGGCTGTGGAGGATGGTTGGAAGTGACATGGGGGAATTAGGACTAGCGATAATGATTGCGTTGGCAACTAAAGATGTTGTTCGTGTTTGGGAGTTGCAGCGGCAGAAAAAAGAGTCTATATTTTTAGGTGCAAGAGGCTAAGAATTAGGGATCGAAGCTACAATTCTCCTTTTTTTAGCTTAGCATTTCAGAACTAGTAACTAGTGTTTGAAGGTTTTTTTATTAAAAAAAATATATGACCTTTCTTACAAATAGAGACACGCATTTAATTTCCTACAATTTTTCACACCAACTTCTACAATCTCTCATCGACGTCTCTTCTTCATCTTAAGCATTTTTTGCTAATCTCTACTTTTACTCTCTCACAAAATGACATCAAGAGAAAGAATCAAGGCAAATGTGTATATGGCTCTTTGTCCCGCATCAATTGGTTGAGATCTTCTTTCCATGGCTGATCCTAGAGGGCCAACCAAGGGATCCACATCCAATAAATGGCCGATAATGACAAATTAAATATAGAAAATTACAATTTGGGACTTGATGATCAATTCTCCGACAACGACGTTGAATAGGTGGTAGCCACCCTGACATAGAATTTGTATGGAGGAGATGAGTCCTAACTGACACCGTAAAGCCAACACCCTAAGCATCCACAACCACAAGGTAGATCTGGTAAGTAAGCCACCTGAGTGTGAGAGCATTTTGACTTGTTTAGGAAAGAAAATTAAGGTTTCCGAAGTGCAAGTATTACAATAAAGAAGTTGACGCATCAAAAGAATTCTGACACATAAATGATCAAATGCCATATGGAGAATCACCAAACAAATCTCTGTCCTGGTGCAACTACCAGTGTAGTTAGACAAACATAACTTAGGAGCACGGACAACTAATCATGTATTTTTAGATTTAACGAACAAACTTGTGGAGAAGACATTATTAAATGGATGTACTAACCAAGAAACCCTTTTTACAAGCCAAGAATATTCATTTAGAATCTTGGATTAAATCATAATTAAACCCTACATTTAGAAAAATATCTAGAAATACCGTTAAGAAGGAGAACATTAAATTATTTAAAGGCAGAAAATCCAACTTGCAAGCATATTTCTCTTGTTTAGATCATTGTGTGGCATTCAGTAGTGATATGTGGATATCTTCAATACGATAATCATTTTATTTTGCCATTGCTGATTGACCTAATAATGATTTGGGTCATACAAAAACAAATTCTTCCATTTAGGTCCACTGAATGTGATCATATTGGTTTTCATATCTACAATTGCATCTAAGATACTTTGCATGAATTTGTTTATGTGTACAATGTTTTGTGCATTTCATTTAATAATACCTTAAACAGTGATATCTTCACCCACATTTTGAGTTCCCAATTGAAATCACCTCTAGAAGGTGCATTGTTCCATGGGAGATGCAAGTGTCATATTTTAACATTGTGTGTCCAAAATGAGTTGAAAGTTTTGCAAAACAAATTTGTTCCAATTCATAATGCATTGTGGTATTTGAAATTAAGGCCCAAATAATATTGTGAGTTCAAAAAGTTGTCTTGAAAATGGAAAGCACTTTAGTTAGAAATGGTTTAAATTAAATTGTCTAACCTAATTGAATTCAATTTACTTAATATTGATAAATGCATATCTATTTGCAAATTTGTTGGGTTGAGCTGGATTGGATAAAAATTGATGATGGTTCGTCAGTTGTTTTCAATCTTGAAAAATCCATTAGTTTTCAAGTTAGTTTCGGTTCCATATGAAACTAACCTGAGATAAATGTATTAATATATTATAAAATTTATGATTTTACATCTATAATTATTTATTGAAATTTATAGTTTTGAGTTCTAAACCCAATCATAAGTCTTAACCATCTCAATCTCATTCCACAAATACATTTCCAATTTTACATACTGTTGTAGGGTATAAGTTGTGGATGGAATTTTATTAAATTTTGATGTTCTTATAATTATATTGTATAAACTGAAAAGCTTAGAGCTATTGTTATAGTTCTATTCAATTCTTGATTCTTAAGTTGAGTATAAAATTTTTGAAACCGAGTTTATTTCGATTGGTTTGGTTCCACCTGAAACCTTAACCATTCTCACCCATAATGGACGGCCCCTTATTTCTTTCCACCATTATCCATGCAATGTAATCACAACCTGATTAGGCTTAATTGGCTTCGATTTCAATTTTAATTTGCACTATAATTCATTTTGCCCAATTTTTTTTATGGAAAATGTTTCCCTCGAACCTTGAATCATTGTGTATATGTCAAGTTTTGAACCATTCGGTTTAAAAATTTTGAATTTTTTAATTAAATTTTAACTGAAATCTAAGCATTTTTCTACTCCAATATAACTGAATGCCACACACACACATATGCAGTCAATTCGGATGAAAAAGTGTTAATATTTATGTATTTTTAGACTTTATATACTTCAGTTTAGTTCCTGCAGATACGTTCCTTTTATTATACCGTGCGAATATTGGAGATAGATATTGCATGCTAGTAATTAGTAAAATAATTGGAAAGTGAAACTGAGCCAAAAGATTATAGTTGTACTAAATACTAATTAAATTAAAAATGGAAAAGCGTAAATATGTATTAAACTTTAAAACCATCACATAGTTACATTGTATTGATTAAGACTGTTAAACTTAAACTTTTCCTCTAAAAGAATTTGGTAGCCTTGATTTATCAACACCATCAGAAAAAAAAACAATTAATGAAAAACTTTTACCTTATCAGCTGATCATTATCAACTACACACCCGCTTACCTTTCAGTAACAAAAGATAAAAACCGAATTGATATTTGATAGCTAGTGTTTGGTTGTCGTCGAATTGGCACGCACATGGACATCGATGGAATGTGGAAGCATATAAATTAGAGCTATAAATTATTATAAGTACATAGAGACCCGAAGATAAATTAGCCTGCATAATTAGTTTCTACAAAATCCGGCAGCCACAAGAGAAAAAGTAAGCGAAGGGAAAAAGGAAAGAAAAGAGAAGAAAAGATGAGAAAAAAGACGATCGAGAAGGGCAGAGGGCGAGAAGCACATGTGGGTTTGGTGTCATTAAACGAGAAAAAGTAGTGATTAAGATGGAGATTAATCCCAGTTAAATAGATTATGATTATTTAGCTCTGTCCTGAATCACATCCATCCCCATCTCAGTCGGGTCGGTTGCCTGCAGGTCATAGTGGATCCCATCCAGCGCTCTCCTCAGCCCTTCTTTCGACGTCGCGTACAGAATCTTTGCCCTGATCCGCGACGCTGTTGGCGACCTGATCCATCATCAACAATTGTATATAAGTACTACCAGTAGCTAGCATTTTCTTAAGAGAACCAACTTTGCTTAGAAATGAAATCTAATACTAATTCTTAGTTGGTTTAATAAGTAGAAATAATTATACTTGGGTCAAATGAGAAAAATTATAAAAAAACAAAAGGGTGGGCATCTGTTATCCATCCACCTAAGTGTTAGGAGCCCACCAAATTATTCTTGATGTTGCACCTAAATTAAATTCAGCTCGACCATTTCTTTTTCTTTTTTTTTTTTTCTTGAGGCAAATTTTGAGAGTCATGCCCATGAGTAGAGCAGTATAAATTGGAAAATAAGCATGTATCAGTATATAATACAGCTATATATGATCAGATTAATATTTGTGCGCGCTTGTCATTTTTCAATTCATTAATGGTAGAATAGTGGTGCCACTGTTGGATATTGGCCACTAATTCAAATTGGTCCTGACTCGACTATTTCACTAATTGGGAAAGTACGTACGAACCTATGGCCATTTGGCCATGGTCGAAAATTCTACCTGCCGACCGCTCTAATCATGTTCAAAATACTCTACATATTCGAGCGGAGCAGTGGAGAGTAATTAATAATTACTAAAGGTAATTAGTGAAATAAATAAATAGATAGATAGATAGAGTAGTGATCGAGGGGCGGACCATGCAATGAAGAAGATCTTGCTCTTCCGGCAGTTATCGACGGTGACGAAATCGAAATCGAAGACGGCGTACCGGCAGTCGTCGGTGGGGAGAGAGGCGGCTAGATCGTCGTAGCTCTCGGCGGGGCCACCGACCTTGTCGACGGTGACGAGCCTGGATTTCTCGTCGATCTTGAAGACGATGTACCTGTGCACCTTCTTCCATTTCATATCCATGAACGAATTCTTGCATTCCTCAGTCACCCACATCCCAGTGGTCGCCTTGATGTCATTCATCAAGTAATTGTTATAATACACAGTAGAGAAATAATCAAATAATTCTGGGGGGGAACAAAAGAAAGAAGAGGATGGAATTAATATATATATAAAGTAAGAAATACCATTTTGAAAGCCATCGCCATGGTTGCTTTGCGTGTTGCTGTTGATGTGGGAATGAAGGTGAAAGTAGAAAGATGGGTGGAATGGGATGGGAGTGGGCTACTTGGACTTTATATAAAAGGCAAGCTACTTCATTACCCTCCAATTATTTAGTATTTACACTCACTCCACCCTAGATCTGCTCTCCTCTTCCCCTGCGGAGGTTTCCAAAGACCATTTTGCCCCCATCGCATCAATTCAACTGTCCCTTAGCTTTCCCACGATTCCTTCGTAATAACACGAGACTAATTTACGTATTTAATTAGAGGTGATTATTCGGCTTTTTGGTTCCAATCTAAATTGAATACCTATAATTATTCAATTTTCAGTCTTATATACTAATAATCAAATAAATTGAATTATATGAGAAGAACCAAAATAACAAAAAAAAATTAGTTACTCTATTTTTAATTCAAAATAATTGAATTCTACGCATATACATTTCAAACCTCAAACATTCATCACATATTTCAATTTAAATACACATTTCAATCACATATCAAACATCTATAATCTATTCCAACTCCAAACATATCATACATACATATAACAAATATTCACTACATACATAATCTTTTCCAAATCTCAAATATAAATACTAGTAAAATAAAAATTTGGTTATTCTAATTAACCAAATTTTAATTGAAGCAAACAAAAAACTGAAACCGAATTTCTATATCGACTTTTGGCTATAACAAAAAACCAAATTTATATTTAAAAATGATAATAAAAAAGTGAATTTTTTTTCAGTTATTTTGGATATAAACAAAATTTTGTTCACCTTTATATTCAATTGCTATTATTTCACTGATTTATTGAAATTATTCTGAATCTAACCGTCAACTTTCTTATTTTCATCTCTAATCTGCAGCCTTATATAATATATACAAGGTACTCATTAGCTTCTAACAACTCGACATATACATGTACCCAAAAAAAAAAAACTCACCATATACATGTGTATATTTCTATGTTTTTCAATATATATGTAACACGTGGTCTTATTGAGAGGTTAATAGCATTTTCTTAAATTTATTCAAAGATAGTAATTTAGTTTGAGCTAATATTTGTTTATAACACTAAATCACTTTTGGTCCCTTGGATTATATTGGCTTAGGCACTTATATTCTTGAATTTTAGTGTGGCGCAACTCAATCCTTCAACTATAAAACATGAGGCACTTTGTCCCTTTAACATGTTAACTTGGTTAACCCGTTAGATTTCTAACAGTTTAACGATTTGAATGTAAATATTTAAAGTGTTAGTCACTAAATCACAAAAATACATGACTTGAGGCACTTAATGAGAATTAAACACAAACTTACTAGAATTATTTAAATTAAAAGATAATCCAAGCATAAATAAGCTTGGAAAAAATTCAATGAAAAAGATAAATACTCATACATTCTTTTTTCAAGTAATATAGTTAACTTTAAACAAAGTATAATAAATTATAAAATTAATTTTAATTTTTCTAGAATCAATTTCATTTAAAAGTTTATTCCATTTAACTAATAATTAGTACTTTAATGATTTTCTTTTTGCAAGGTAGCTACTTTTGTTTTCATGGTATCTATTGGCCTAAATGCAATCAAATAGGAGTGAATTCGTTGCTTTGAAAAACTTTGGCTAAATTAAAATTTACAACCAAATTCACTCAACTAAAAATCAAGAATGAACTAAGCAAGTATGAACAAAATATAAAGAAAGATAATGAAAGAGTGCACCGGGATTTATAGATGTTCAACTTCACAAACTGGAGTTTACGTCCTCTCCTTAAGCTTACCTACTTGAGAGTTTCTCCACTATAACTTGATCAAGATTACAACAGTAATTTATTCAAGGTTTACATCCAAGCAAACATTAGTTTTCTCTAAGGCTAACTAGAAACCACTCCCTAGTTTTTTTCAAGAATCATTAGGAACCATTCATTCACATAAAAGGTTCTAAGGTTTGTAAAGTTCACAAGCTCACATAATAGTATTCTTGTTAGATATACAAGTGAAACCATAAATCTTGACTCTCTTCTCAAATGATGAATAATTTAATGAGCATTTAGTGATGAATCTTTGATCTTATAACCAATAGTTGTTCTTAAAGTATTTCTTGATGTATTTATACTTATTTGGATCCATTGGAATGTTAAAGAGTCGTTGCAAACTAGCTAGAGATGTCAAAAAAACTCCCAAGAAATCTGGTGATCATTGCTGTCAAATTTGACAGTTTTTTGCTTTTGTCCAGTATTTTTAACCGGTTAGAAATTTCAATCTATTGGAAACTGAGTCACAGGCAAGATGTTAAATACTGTTACCGTAAGGTATACCGCACCCTAAATTTTTAAGGTATACCGCATGGTATACCGTGCCGCATACCATTACCATTTTCGCAAAAAAATAAATGTTAGGATATTATTTTAAGATGACATAATTTGTTTAATAATTTATTTTTACACATTTTATATGTATTCTAATTTTTCTCATCATAATTTTTTAAATATAAATAAAATATATATGATAAAAGATATTTTTTTAATACAAAAAACATAAAAAAATGTTATATATGGAGAAAAATAAATAATACTAAAAAAACTAATTTATTGATATACTATAAATATAAATAACACCATCCATATACTTTGCATATACTATAAATATAAATAATACCATCCATTAATTTTTTATATTAATTAAGAAAAGTAACAAAAAAATTAAAAGTAAATGTTTATTTTATGATGTGTATTATTTTTATTTTAATATTTTATATATTTATGATATTTTAACATAAAATAAAAAAAATAGGTGCGAAAAATTAAATACCGCAGTATGTACCATACAGTATTTGTAGTATACCGCGGTTTTTGACAAAATATATACAAAAGTGCACAGTATGCGGTATACTACAAAATATCATGATATGTCGAGCGGTAAAATGACAAAACGCTAAAACATTTGTACCGCATACCGCGGGTATACGCTAAGCGGTATACCGCATAGTATACCATGGTATTTAATTCAATAGTCACAGGCCAAAATATGAACTTTTTTCCAATGACTGTAAAGCTGACAAGGTTGGTGTAAAATTTACATGGTAATTTGATTGTTATGAATTTAATTTGAATTTTTGAAGTTTTGGATGATTTTTTAATGTGGAAGGTTTTTTTTTTTTTTGGCAATTTCCAACTTGTTGGACCATGTAAACTAGTTGTTCTTTACTTTCACTAGCTATGGTATGTTCTCGCTCTAGAATTCAACTAGTTGATTCATTTCAACCTGTTACTTTGAAACCTTCTGAAGCCAAACCGTCTTGGATGTGAAAATAAACGCAGAAAAAAATTTGTTAAACTTTTTCAACTCGTTGTTTTGCTTCCCCTGTACCTTAGCTATGAACAACTTCCAAAATTTCACTTTCCAACTTATTTAAACAATATCCAACAACATGTAAAATTGTCTAATTACTTTATGCACCAAAATAAATACATTAAACCTTAATAAATGTTTTGTTATTATCAAAATTCTAATTTAATTGATTGGAACAAATCCAACAGTATCTAATTTCCTCCAAATGCTTCATAGCGTCAAAACCCCATAACTTTTCTATTTCAAAGAATTGAAATTTCAAACCATGCTGAAGCTCCAAGAACTGAAAAAGCCATTTGAGATTAATAGTGACAACTCTTATAGCTACCCGCAAGAAATGGACCAAAATCAGACCTACCAAGTCTAGCCTTTTGAGCTAGAGAGTTGTGTGACACATAAAACATTAGACTTTTACTCACCATCACTGGCCAAGTCTAAGACCAAAGAGCTCTAGAAATAACACCAAGATTGTCACTTTGAAGGCGCCATAGAACAACCCACTTTCATCATTGTCGGTGAATCAACAAACCAAGTTGATGAAATCCCGTGCCAACATCAACAGAGATGACAATAGCAGAAGTTAACGAGGCTGGAAAAGAACAAAGAGGAGGTGGAGAACCAATGGAAGAGGGAAATCAGAAGGTTGAAGTGGCAAAGCTTGGGAAGGGCAACGATGGATTGGAAATGGTTTTGGGGGCCGAATCGTTAGTGCAAGGAGGAAGTATCAACGACGCTAATGAGGACTAGGGAACAACAGTGAAGTTGCAACCTTGTAAATGGTAGCGCCCGATGAATTAGTGTAGATGTTTAGATTGCTAGATGCTAAAGTATAGGGTATAAAAGAGAGAAAATAAGAAGCTGAGTGACTATACATGTAGTTTTATCCTTTTATGGACTAGTCATTTATTGGGTTGGATAGCCAAAGAGCAAAGTAGTCGACAGTTCATAATTAAGAGATATAGTTGCAATACACCAAAATTTAGGGGCTTTTTTTAAGTGGATTGACATAGTCCAAGAGAATAAAAGTGAGTTTGGCCTTGTTTATAACTTTTGAAAAAGAAAAGGGCAAAAAAGAAAGAAATACATATATCTATTTATAGATTTAAGTGTAACACTCTTCGCATTTTACCCTATTAATTTTTTTTGAACAAATTACCTAGACAAACATAAGTTACACCCTAGCTGCTACTCTACACCACCTTCCTTCTTTCTTCTTTGTGCCTCCTGCCAAATTTGAATTCTAATTCAAGTTTGACTTGTTGGTTTGCTATCATTATTTCACCTGGTGAACTATCAAATATACTTTTTCATTGTTTATTTTTCTTTCTTCTTCTTCACAAAACTCATTTATCATCATTAGCAAAGTATTATCTAGTTCTTTTGACATTCTATAGCCGACAGTCTAGGCGATCAGTTTTCGTCAGGTAGAGGCCATAAGGTGAAAAATGGTAGGTGTCGATAATGATGTCTTTTCAAATAATGGATTAGGTGATGTCGTTTGATTTTTTTTTTATCTTCTCATGATATATATTGACTTTTTATTAGTTGATATGCTATTAGTGGTTCATACGTTTTTATATTTGATTAGATCGCCTATTATTCATTTTGACTATTTTAGTCATTTTCTATATAGGCTTTATTCTAACTATTTGTGGGTTATTTATTCTATATTTATTTTAATTTATATATAAGGTTCAACTTGATTCATGTCTCTTTATTTCATTCAGTATTGTAGGAATGATTAGCCATTTTAATAACCAGTTTTATATTTTTGTCATTTCTCAAAAGTGTTGCACCATTGTTCATTATGAGATGCAATTTAACATACTTATAATTAGAATAAAATATTTTTTATAAAAAAATTATATAAAACAAAAAAGAAACGCAACGGGTTATTAACTTTTCTTCTTCCTTTTTTTTTCGATAGTCAGAAGCAAGATAATTGTTTGTTTCTCGGTCGGAACTTGTTAACTCGAATTGTAGAAGAAAACCAAGAAAATTTGACACAAAAGAGACTGCCACCGATAAACAAGGGGCCCCAGAAAAAGGAGGAGGAGGGGGGGTACGTTGCGACGGTGGTCCCATCTTGGGATCGCTCACCACCCGCATTCCTCAAAAAAGCCATCTTTGCGTGAAAGCGAAGGATAAACCACACAAACGCATGTAAATGAAAAAAGTTGATCAATCGCTTATTGCAATTTTTATTTTTTTGGGTGAGTAGATTTTCTAGCTAAACAGATAAACATAATTCTATTAAATATGCCAGATCTTATTGGAGAAGTATTTACAGAGATTTATAGATTGATGGGAATAAAAGGTTTTTTTTTAAACGATCTTCATTATTACAATATTGAAACAACGTTTGCACCGATGTACAGGTTTTGATTGACAGCAGATTTTAAATTGAACTTTCGCCATTAATTAAACGTCGGCTTGTTTAATGATTCTACCATCACATGTGCATAAAAATTCTCCATTAAAATTCTGCTATACGGAAATTTTTAGAAACACATATATGTGTTACTGTTAGTACTCAGGATAAAATCAGTCCTGATTCATCTCCTAGGTAATTAATTAGTGTGAAAGCAGATTAGGTGAAGGCTATGGGTTGCTGAAGGAGGTGACACAAATATAAACGCAAAAAGGAGGCTTGTTGGGGATGGGAATTTGTAAATTAAGGAGAAATTGGGAGCCCCATGCATGTATCCCCGATCTCTTCTCTGCCCACCCACCAACGTCCAAGATCATTTAATTTGGTGTCCCTATGCCCCCTTTTTTTCTTATGAGTTTGAGTTGTTCCACAACTTTGTCTAACAATGTGTGGTCAACACCAGGCAGGCAGCAATTCTATATTTTCTTATCTACTGCATCAATTACTGTACACTTGGTTTAATTAGCAAACAAAATTAATTATACATAATCCAAACTTCAGTTAATGCCTCGATTTAATTATCAACAAGTGTGATCGGTTAAATTATGACCTGTTATATCCAGAGTGATGAAATGCGTCCATGGGCCTGCGTATATGTGTGTGCGCCTAGATATGTCGTAGATACATATACGTGATTAGATTTAGAATTGTTTGTTTAAACATAAAGAAATAAATAAAAAGAGATGAATTTATTTTTCTGGGGAAGGGGGGTGATAAACATGAACTCGTATAGTGATTGATGGAGTAGAGACGATGGCTAAAATCTGAGCAAGCTTGTTTGCTAGAGAATAACTGCATGCGGAAGGGGGAGACATATCACCCACAAAGACATATGTACCCGCACATGTGGTTGATGGCGCTGGACCTTTATTTCGTTTCATGTAGATGGGAAATAAACAAGAGCTACATAGCAACTGGGCTGGGCTGGGCTGGGCTGCCTCACCCCACCCATGCATTATAGGAAAAAGTATAAAAAAAGTTACTATAATTTTGGCCATTAACACATTTGATCATCATTTTTTTAAATGATACCAAATGTATTACTGAAGTTTAAAGTTTGGCCAAACTTTATAATTAAGTTGTTAGTTTTGATGACATGTTAATGGAGGGATGCGTTGGCAATTGATGACATGTTAACTGAGATGTTTAAACTGCTCCATTGGTCCCCAATTTTAGCCTTTAATCTTTCATTTGTCTTATTTAGGTACCCATACCCTTAATTAAACCCACACCTTAACCATCTCGAATCGGTCGCACACCACCTTCAATTGAAGATATCCTAAACTTAAAGCTGGGAAAGCACGTTAATGAGTGTCAGACGAGGGAACTAAAGAATTCTCACTGGAAAATGAGAATGGGACTGAAGTGAAAAGTGAATAAAATTAGATGACAAAAAATGTTCTTTCCCTTTTTGCCACCATGTCATGTCATTTCATCATTGATTGTCACACAGTCATCTTTTAATTGCCACATAATCTTCTTCTAATGGAATATTCTAACATTTAACACAATTTTTTCACTGTCAGTTACATCAATAACTTATTTGACCCTATTTTAAAACATTAATATTTAATTTAGTACCAAATATTATCTTTAATAATGCATTTAGCATCACTTAAAAAAATAACGACTAAATGTGTCTATAATCCAAAGTACAGTCACTTTTTTTGTACTTTACTCATTATAATGTTAAAGCACAAGTGATACGTAGTGATAGAACTGCATAATATGTTTATTATACCGGGCATTGGTTAATTATTGTGAGAATCATGGCTTGCTATAGAATAATTAGCGAGCACAAGGGAATGGAGATCCATACAAGTGAACGTGTGAAATTATAGTGAGGGGAGGGGAGGGGAGGGGAGCCCACGAAATTTGGCGGCTTGTATTGAAATGGTTCTTAATTTGGTAGCCACACATGCACGGAAACAAGAATGGACGACACGGCACTAGAGCAGAGTCTACACTACAGGGAGTGCAGGAGGAGAGGACGACTCAGAATAGAAGAGGAATAGGCTTCCTTGGTAGGTTGATTATATCTATCGAACCGACCTAAATCAACTCGGGCCTGGGCAGGCAAGAACGATTCCCTTTTCTTCTTGTATTCATCTCCCAACACCACCTATCCCTGTCTTTTCCATGTCCCCTCCGCCACGCAGCAATATATCCACCCCACAAATTACGACAACCTGTGAGATCCAAACCGCCTTCACGAATTTTGGGCCCCTAACATCGGTGCAATACATCATAAAATTAACAAAATTCCCTACCACATAATTATATACCACAATGCCTCTTTTTTTTTTTTCTTCTCCTAGATGGTGAGGGTAGAGTTAGTTTAGCCGTCTGTTGCTTTTCAAACATCTCCAGGTAAAACCAAGCTGCATTTTTTCTTCGAAAGTGTGACCGGAAGGGCAAGGTCATAAATCACAGGGGAGAAAAGAGAGTTAGCCTACCCTCCTCACTAGTCACTAGTTTTAACTGACCTTTCTTTTTTTTATGCTTTTTCCGCTGCTTTGGTGATTTGGCTGGAATTATCACAAAAACTCTCCTCCCAATTCTTAAGGAAACCTAGAGAAGAGTTTTCTTCAAATGAATTACGGACTGATCTGTTTACACCCGCACAGTTTTTCAGGGCTTCCTCGAAAACCCAAAGTGCAACACCATGTGCATCCTGAGATAAAGATCCCTGCTCAGCCATTGCACTCGATAATGAAGCCTGCTTGCCTTTTCACTACTTGTGTGCTGGCTTTTGGCATCTCTTGTCCAGCGTTTTAAGATAGAGCAGTATGGGATATCAGAAATGCCAAACATTTGAAGAACAAGAATGGCATGCCTGCAGAGATAACCTTTGTACTCGAAGCAACGGCATGAGCAACATATATCCAACTCCTTTTTCTTCCACACAACAAAAAAATTGCGTCATTCTCGAAAGTCGTCAGTTCAGAATATTAAAATTGTGACTTCTTCACTCTCCTTCTGTAGTCGACAAGAACCTACTCCTAACACCTCAATCTGAAACCTCTTGAATATCTCATCAGTGTACACTCTTGACATTTGTCTCTCTTAGAAGGACAGACTTCAACCCCAGTTGTTTACTATGTGTGCTCCTCCATTTTATCCCTGTTTCTCAAAAATGATTTATATTGGTCCAAAAAATCCTCGAAAGTGGCTTGTTTATGCATGTACTTGTCGAAAAATGATGCAACACTTCCACAACGCTAAGCAATAGACATTCCAGCTAAAAAACAAGCCTTGCATATACGTTGGTGCCCATTTCTCTCAGTGGCAGGGGGGGTGCTCGAGAATTTTGAAAGTCTATAAATATTAGATACTAATTTGGTTGTCTTGTGATGAGTTAAAGACCAAGTGCGATATTTGCCCCCGAACTGATGAAGAATATTAAAAGGGTAAATTACACCAGCAGTCATATATCTTTCCTTTTTATTACAAGTTGTGTCCTCAACCTCTCAACTATTGCATATTCATCCAAAATTATTGTCTAGCATTACAAATTCGCCCTTTTACTAATATTTAGCTTTATTAGTGACCAAATTGAGACAAATATACGATAGTTGAGAACTTAGAGATGAATTTACAACAAAAAGTAAATGTTTTAAAAAATTATTTAAATGATTTTTTATAAAAGTAACTTTTTTAAATAATTTTTTTCTACTAGGTTTTGACTGTTGCTAGTCTTGCATCCACCTAGGCCCTGAGCCTAAAAACCTGGCCCCGCCACTGATTTCTCTCCAGCTAAAAATTCATTCTCCTTCAGCCCAAAGAGCTCAACCATTTTACATCTCCTGCGAAACTGATCATCTGTCAATGAGTGGTATATGCATTTCTTCAACTTCATGAAAAAGCCACAACAATATTCCCCAAATTATCAGGAATCTTACTAAGAATATGCCATAAGCAAAAACAATGATGGCTACTGGGGAAAACATTTGCAACAGCTTCATTCAAGATTTTGTCTTGATCACTAATAATCACTCTAGGAGCTTGGCCACCAACTGCTTTGCGCCAAGTGCACGTTAACCAGACATATAGCAGATGTTGTATGATCACCATCGAGAGCACATCCAAGTAATATGTACTGGTAG
This sequence comes from Aquilaria sinensis, assembly GCA_005392925.1. Lineage (NCBI taxonomy): Eukaryota > Viridiplantae > Streptophyta > Magnoliopsida > Malvales > Thymelaeaceae > Aquilaria > Aquilaria sinensis. The sequence goes on from SMDT01001377.1 coordinate 237,100, forward strand.
TGATGATTCACACCAAAAGTAGGAACGAAAGGTTTCAAATACTGACTTCGGACATAAAAGGCATCAAGAAAGACTACATCACTTAAGTATCTTTAATCATGCCTACCTTTTGCATCGACCCAGAACACACTTCTTGCATGTTTTCGTTATCAAATTCTATTGCATAAAAGAAATTTGGAGTCTTCTTCTGCATGCAAATGAGATAGTCAAGCATTATAGCTACATCTATTTCATCAAATGCCAGTTGGAGGCCTCTCTTTTGACATCCTGCAGCACAGGGCCGCTTGTTCCATCCCCAGACAGAACAGTAAAAATCATTCGGATGAAGATCATGGTTATGCTCCTTTCCAAAACTATTTATTACCCATTTTTCATCTGCTGTCCTCTCTATATGCACACCTGCCCTTCAGCCAGTCTTTATACATGGCCGTGGATGAGCAGTTGTACCAGATTCACACTTGCTTCCAAACCTAGAGCAGGCCCTAGAGGAGGCAATTTTTACATCAATGAATTTTCCAGGTCTTTTAGAACGATGACTTGCTTTTCTTGTAATACCAAATCCTGCAAGACGAGCATAATCCCTGTAGAAGCAGTATGCTGCTTCCATCGATTCAAATTCCAAACCATTTTGGCGCTCAAACATTCCTCCTTCCTTGATAGTCATCCTGGTAGCAGCCTTGTCATCACCAACCCCAGAACAACTGAAACATTCTTCTGTATTCAATTCACCAGTCCCATCATCGCTTATAGGAGGATCCACAACATCGTGAGCAACACATTCATCTACACTATCCATTATTTCCACATTTTCATTTGCAGACAATTTTTTCTTGTTCATTTGACAGCAATTCAAGATCTATCTCCGTGCAGAACAGTAGTCATCCAAAGGAAAAGTCGTGTTCTTCACAGGTCCTACTGAAACTAGAATAGCACAGAACAAAGAATCAATAACTATTACATTCAAACCATGCATTAATCATTAAAATAGAAACAATAGCCTGGAGTCCAGAATACCATACTGTATATACGAAATGCCATTTGTGAAAATTAATAACAAGACTTTTCTCCAACAAGATTATTGTGAGCATCACAATTTCTCAAACATGCTCACAAACAATGGTGCCATTCTAGGCTCTAGCAAGTTAAAATCACGCATGCGTATATGCAAAACACACACACACACACAAATATCAGCACAAACACAGAATAGGCAAGAGTTCTCAATTCACAAACGAATTAATCAGCTACTGTCTATACAATCATAAACACATCACCATAGTACTCCAAAAAAAAAAAACTGCCCAGAAAAGTACTAATTACATCATCAAATTCTCAGTTTACATACCTTGTCCCAGAGGCAAACACAAGAACACAAAATTATAATTCTGAAAATTACGTGGCAGTTATTATGGTCATGTAATGGACTCGAGCAGTCCGCAGAACCTAAAATCTTAAGCAATAAACTGAAGTGACGATCAAAAACCCATTGAGAAAAGGGACTTATGAATAAAAAATGCGAAACTTGAAGAACACTTACAAAAACCTTAGCTGACCTAAGGTACCACTCACTAAAAACGAAAGGACCGTGATTAGCTCAGGGAAGGTGTCCATCACCATTGAATTTCCCAAAAAGAAATAGTGGAGTTAAAAGGAAATGCTACAGAACAGGGAGCGAATCCAAGAAATGGGATAGAGTAAATTACCCAAAATGTTTTGTCTGCTCAAGCCGAAGTTTGGATGTCAAAATGCAAATTTGTGGCCAGCCACAGTGGCCATAGTCAAATTAGTCACAGCAGACAGCAAGACGAGACCCGAGAGAGAGAACAAAATTTCTGCGCGTACAACCCGAAGGACCGATTCAAGAGAATGGCTTGCAACCGTTTCAATTGTATTCTTCCATAAGTTTCTTAATCAATAGGGTTTCGAAGAAGGCGCAAATAATTGAAGAGGGAAAAGAAAATAAGTTAGCAAAATGGTGCCAAGATCTGTCGAAGCCTCAAAGCTCGCCGTCGCAGTTGGTTCCGTTGGAAGCTCTTCAATTTCGGGAACCGGTGGGTTTCGTCATGAATTGCTCTCTGTTCCCCGTGTTGGCCTCAATATCCTTTCATCGTGGCTTACAGGTGGCTAGCTTGTTTCATCTCGAAGGTCGCCGTCCAGTGACTTCTTCCAGTCGTGGTAAGACCGAGGTTGCCTTGCACCGGAGTGAATCATTTTGCTTTCCAATTCCAAATCGGGATCTAGGCAGAAACTAGCAACGTCAGACTCAGAACAATTCGAAACAGCTCAACCTAGGCCCAAACTGCCAGGACCAACCCACCGAGTACACTTGGGGCGGCCCAGAAAGCAACAAAAGCTATTGCCACTAACACTTGCCTACTGAAATGTCATCATTTAGTATATTACGAGGTTTATGGTATTTGCACATTGCTGTGGTTCAGTCTGTATAAACATTAAACATAAATATAAATAGTAGTGATTATTGATGAAGAAAAAAAAATTTATAAAAAAAAAAAAAATCAGAATAAAAAGTCATGGTAAAGTTTTGGGACTAAGAGAGAAAAAAAAATCTAAGTATTAAGAGATAAACTGTGGAGACTAAAATTTTATTTTAGAAAAGAGAAATAAAATAAAAAAGTTAATAATATAAAATAAAGAGTGGAATTTTAGTCACAATAAGTAGGGTTTAATGATTAATAGGTAAAAAAAAAAAAAAAGGTCTTTAGGGCAAGAGAGTAAATATAAAGATTTTAAGAATTGGAGGCTCAATGATCAAGTTAATAAAGGAAAAAAAGAAAATAAATGAAAACAATAGATAAAATGAATCAACTTGAACAATAACAAAAAGTAAACAACTCATAGTGACTAAAGTTTTGTTTTAAAAAATAATAATAAAAAAAAGTTAAACGAAGTCATCTTAGTTGATTAAGCAAAATAGGATAAACAAATCATGGTTAACAATATTTTGCTTTAGAAAATAAAAAAATGAAAAAAAATTAGAGATCAATAGAACAAATAGAGAAGTTTGGTGACCCACACATCGTAGTGGATATTTTTTTGTAATAAATTTTAATAATAATAGTGTGACATAAAACATGTTACGTACTTCGAAGTAATACATATTTTGTTTGTTAATTAAAAACAATTCAATAAAAATTTTCATCTTCTATTAACGCAAAATCTAATTTTTAATATCAATGAAAAATTTATCTACAATAATTTACACTCAAATTTAGCAATTATGAACCAAATTATTTTTTTAAACTATAGAGCTTGAAGTAAATAATTGATGCTACAAATCTTAATAATCAATAATAATAATAAAATGATAGAAATACAAAACTATTTTTAATATATGTTAATCAATTAACAATTTAATCATTAACTTAATAAAGATAAAAAGAAAAGAAAGTGAAAAAAAAAATTGAGTAAAGTCGAATCAATTAGAACCAGACCAAAAGTAGACAAATTATAATGATTAAAGCTTCATTTTTTAAAACAAAGATAAAGAAAATTAATAAAAAAACAGTTAGGATCAAGACCAAAAATTGGAAAAATTTTAAGTATTAAGGATTTAACAGTTGACTTAATGAAGACAAAAAATGGTTTAACTAAAAAATAAACAAATTATGGTTACCAATGTCTTACTTTAGAATATAGTACATAAAAAACAACAAAAAGAAAAACTTGGGGGCTAAGAGAGCAAATAGAATCTCTAATTAAATAGTTATAAAATCTGAGGACTAAAATATAACACGGATATAAGTTAGGTCCAAAAAATAAAAAATTAGAAAGTTAGGGACTGAAACTGTGTTTTAACCAAAACAAAAGTGTGATAGATTAAAGCCCAAAAAATTTTAACCTAGGCCCTCATAAAGGCAAGTGTATTGCGAAATGAGATAAAACTCAAAATAGAGCCAATCGCATCCTAAAAAACCCAAAAACAAAAAATGTGGAATCACGGCCCAAAATCAACTGGGCTCATCCAACCCATAACAATGATATTATTCATCTAAGGCGACCATTGTTGATCTTTAGAAATTAATAATAATTAATTAATAATGAAAATCGATCCAAATTAATCCAGCCTGTACTTCCAGAGAGCCAATAGTGGTACCATTTTGCAAGTACGAATGTACAGCTCGAAAAACAAAATCAAAAAGTTTTTCTGGACCTCAGAAAAAATACCACATGTCAACTTTCCAAAAAAGGTTCCACGTTCTAATAAATAGTATTTCTTCTGTTTAAAAAAATATGAAAGTTTTCAATATCCAATTTATTTTATTAACCTCACCTAAACTCTCAATAAACAAAACCCTCAAAAAAAATATTTTATTTTATAATCTTTATTAAAACTCTCGCTACATAAAATTTTAAAAACAAATTTTCTTTTTTCTAAGCATCATTTAAGTTCTCACTATACATAGCCCAATTTTTTTTTTTAATTTTAGTTTTTGAAACAAAAAATATTATAAACTACACATATCTTAATTTCAGTTTATAGAAAAATGTATCATCCTTTATATGACTAAGATAATATAAACTTATTTTTTCATGGAAATGCAATAGAAGATTTAAACATATATAGTTTTTTTTTTCTCATCTATACCGACATGTTACACATCTATAGATTCTATTAAGATGGGGTGGGCAAATCTTGAATATATAGACTAACTGATCAAATTTTACCTCGATATAAATTCGTTTTCTAGTAAAATATTCGAAGATCTGTGTTATTTACCACTGTATCAAATGAAAATTACTATCCAACTTAAAAAAAAAAAATTGTCATGAACCCCATCCTTAATGTAATTTCTTGTTCTGGGTAACTCTCTTCCCCTACTTCTTTTTTTGTTGAATAAGAAAAGCTTCCCACTCGGTACTTGGTAACAAGTTCATTTTGTTCTTACGCTTGTTTATTCTTTAGTTGCCAGAAGAAAAAGCAAAAGGTTGATTTTATTTTATTTTATTTGTTTTTCTTGTTTCGGTTTGAGGAGGAAAAGTTTGACCGGAATTGTAATGCAGGCGACTTTCAATTTGTGGGGATTGAATTGATTGGAGTTTGAAAGAGGGGGTGGGTGGGGTGGTTAGTGTGTGGTACAGACAGTGGTACGGCTATGCATCGCATTCAGATTTGATATCTTATCTGAAGGAATCCAAGACGATCAGCTGCGTCTACCACTGCCCCGTCCATGATCCATCTCATGGAATTTTGTAATCGACATGATTTGTATCCACCGCCCAACGAAAGCTATTAAAGTTGACGGCTCTACACTTTTCAAATAAGAGTCACTCTTATGCGTATAGTACTATCAAAAATTAAAAGCCGAAATATACCATTCATCCCTCAGCTTTGCTGACTCAAACGAGTTAATCTTTAAAGTTTAACTCAATATAACTTAATCCATTAAGTTTTCAAAATTATGTGAGTTAGTCACTTAGTTACCTAGGAAAATTAGAAACACAGTCCTAACTTCCCTTATTTCAACAAAAACACTTCATTCACACCCAACTTATGCTGTTATGCGTTAAAAAATTTAGTAAACTGCTAGCCACATATTTAATTAATTCAATTATTTATTATTTACATAATTAAATTAAGTTCAAAAATATTATATGTTAGTTTAAAGAAAATTTTAAATTAACTAATGATTTATGTTTTTATTTTTTTAGGGAATCAAATTTTGATCTATTTGAAAGCAAAAAAAAAAAATTTTACTCAATCTACTTTTACTTGGATTATTTATTTTTCTTAAAGAATGATTATATCTTCATATCATCTTCCCAAAAAGCCAACACCCATTGAACAAACAACCCACTTTTTTAACTCAAAAATTGCTTGCATTAAATTAGAAAGATTTTTTTTTTCTATAACAGCACTTTGTATATCCAAAGAGATTAATTAATTCATGATTAATTTTATTTTTATCAAATTAAATTAAAAATATTCATAAGAAAAAAAATGGCTTAAGCAAAACCAAAGCAAATAAAATAGAACTTTTTTTCTTTATAAATAGACTATTTGAAAAATAAATAAAATTAAGTTACTTGATAACATATAACTTTTTTAAAATTATTGCATATAATTTTCTTGAATTATCATTTAATTATTCAATTATGTAGTTAGCTATTTAGTGAAATTTATTAATTCACATGTTAGGTGGGAGTGGAAGTTTCTAAATTGTGTGGTGTTTTTGCTGAAAGATTGAAAGTTTAGGACTATGGTTGAGTTTTCCTTGGTAGCCAAGGGACTAAGTTGTATAATTTTGGAAAGTTGAAGGATTAAGTCACACCAAGTCAAATTTAAAGGACCAACACATGCGAGTTGTCAAAATTGAAGGATCAATGGTGCTTTTAGGCCAAAATTAAAACTCATAAACTAGGGGCACTGTTTTCGTATAATAGTAATCCAAATTCATGCAATAGATAATACATCAACAAAATCTATGTATTTTTTTGCAACATCTTATGCAACTATGTAGATATTTATATATGTTTTTACTTAGACCTAGTTTGACAGATGCAAGTAAACATGTTTTTCAACATAGAGATCTAGCCCATGTAGGCCTTGTTTCTGATTACCTTAAAAATTGGCAGTTATTCACAGTTAAGCCAACTTTGCCCCTGCAACTTTCTCTTTCTCAACCCATTATTAACAAATACCAAACATGGCTGCCAACCTCTAATCCCTTCACTCATTGTGCAAACCATAAATCCTAATGATCTTCATTTCCAAAGACAGGAACCATCTTTCACTCTTTATTATCTTTTCACAATCATGACCATTCTTCATCATCTAGTTATTTCTGAATTCAAATTCCTCATTGACCCACAAATTGAATTTATTGGCAAGACATGATCCCAACACTGGTGATGGTTATTCCCTTAATGACAGCACTGCTTATGAAGTACTCCAATCAAGTTGTGTTCTAAACAATTCTAGATAGTAAGGATTGTAACATTGAATTGACTGGCAAAAAAATAGTGGTTGGGGGAATAGTGGTTGTGGGTTTGCTGGAAAGCTATAAGGAGGAGCAAATAAAGCCTAAGGTCGCGCCTGGTCTAACACCATCGCATCGAGTGGTCAATGATGGTCATAAAGATGTGACGTTCATGGAGATGCTTTAGTCTAGGATTCCTTTATTCAACACAATTATCAAGGTTTTGGGTAGAAGAACCAATAGCCCACCTATGCAATAAAAGCTGCAGTTCATAATTCCACATCTCTGTTGGCTATGTTTTTGCAAATTAGTGATGGTCAGGTATGATGGAACCAAGTAATTAGGGTCAAATACAAGGAAAAATAAGTCCACATAACATGGATCTACATCCAGTTAACATAAAGGGTAGTGAAAACATGATCGTAGGATAAAGTCAATTTTTTTCCTGAATAGGCTCTTAGTTTTGTGTTGTTTTTCTAGTTTAAATGAAGTGGAGCATAAAAGGAACAAATAGGCAATTTTTAAGAAGGAAAAAACATGAGTATAAACATACTTCAATTTATAACCCGAATTTTGACTCCATCCTTGCATTTTCTGGCTCTGAAATAGTTATGGTAATTGTAGCCCTTCCTATTAGCTTCGTGTGGGTTCTTAAATCATCTCAATCAAACACTTGTATACAAAGTTATAATCAAAATACTAAATGGTGTTGAAGCCAATAAGTGTACCATAAACCTACCATAGACCTGGGACCTATTTTGTTTTTAAAAATTCCTAGCCAATAGATGTGAAATAAGATCTCATTCACCCCCAAACATTCCAAACATATTTTTAGGCTAGTTTTCTTAGAATTTTCATGGATTAAGGTGTTAGAAAGTTGATTTGATAGAGATTCTTCTTGGATCTGATTTTTCTAGCTCTAACTCTTTTTTTTCCTTAGTTTAGAATTTTTTATAAATCCATGTATATTTGTTATTTTTATAAATGTTGTGGACCATTTGAGATGATTTAATGCTTGTTAATACATAATTCATTAATTATTTCCAAGGTTTTTTCACTCATTTAGCTTGTACTTGAATGTGTTCTTTATGTGTTGGCCACTTGTCTTGAATAACTTGTTAAACTTAAGAAAAACTTGAGAAAGGTTTCCTAAATTAGAAGATGAATAGAGTGTGGGTAATGGGTAAATTTGAGAAAACTGTCGTTTCTATGAGGCTTTTAAGGAATAATTGAGCTTAAGGGCTTCTAAGATAACTGGTTAGTATGAAAATATCTAATAGGGTTCTAATAAGCTAATTGGCCATGTTTTAAGAAAAAGGTGTTGATCTTTTAGAGCTTTCTAGCCTATAACTTTTCAAGAAGTATAATTTGGGTTAAGTAGATACTTGCATTAAAGTTATGTCTATATATCAGCTCATTTGGATAGAATTCTTTAGAAACCTCTATGTATATTCAAGATAGTTGTGTTGTTTGTTTGGTTTAGTGGCTAAGTGATCCACGATTTTGGTAATTTAGCCATTTATTCCTTGTTTCCATGGATTGCTTGCTTTAGCAAAAAAGAAGTCATAACATTTTGGTATTTGATAAAAAAAAAATTTCATATAATTCTTTGTGAGACAGACACCTATCTTGTCATTATTACAATTAATACCATACACTTGAGGGTGAGATTGGATCTAAGGTTGAGAAGGGTTTTTTTATCAACTTTTTTCTCGTGACAATAGTATCCCAATTTATGCATTTGTTTGAATCAACGTTCTTTTACAAACACACACACACACACACACACACATATTTGTGTCTCTGAAATATACATATAAAACCTAAAAGCTTACATACATTGATAAATGTTAATTTACATAGTCAAAATTATTAACTTTTTAGAAATTTTGAACATTTTTTTCTACATCACCACACCAAATTTCTACCATGTCTTGTTTTAGACTTTCATTTTGTAGAGTAGAGAAGAGAACAGCATCGGATCGAATCAAAAGCAAACAGAGCAAAAAATGAAAAGTTCAGATGAATAGTTCATTTGGGCAATGCCCTAAGTAGTGCTGCACCCCACAGTTCAAAGATTATGGAAGTTGAAATTGTGTCCTAAGCACTATGGCACCATTGATCGTGAGCTTTGGGCATTCTGATGCCAGGTGACCTCCTTGGGCGGCCCAACGGCCCTGTACCCAGATAAAAGTCGTCTCTCACCTCTAATTTGAATCTAAGCATGTTATTGGCGAAGGAATTTGATCCAAATGGGTAAGTGAGTGATAAAGACACCTCCAAGACTTAGTAAAATCTGGAACCAAGCTTAGAGACTCTTTATTCTTCTCCATTTTCTCATTTTAGACTTAGGTTTTTCATCACCATCACTTGTGTTTTTTCACCTTTTTGTGGAGAACTTATGAATTCTTACTTATAAAAGGCTTGAAAAACCTGAAGACTTGTGGAAAGATTGAATAATCAAACATCTAGAGTTTATTGGGTTCTTTTTTTCCTTTTTTCTTCTTTTGTTTTGACATAAATGCTCTTTTATGTATATTCATGGTTATGTTTTATTTGAGTATGGAGTAGTTTTCTCTACATTTTCCGTGGTTATAGTTACTTGAATTGGTTATGTTGGTTGAATTAGTAGCTATTTGACGTAGGTTTTCCTCTATTGCTTATTTACTCTTCTCTGCAAGCTTATTGTTATATTGATTAATTAAGGGCCCTAGTCAATTGCACCCTAGATTTCTTTTAAATTATTGAAAAGATTAAAGGAATTGGAATTAGGAGAAGAGTGTAGTGACCAAGCACTTGTTGGGAGACTTGTTTAAGACACTAGGTGAAGATAAATTAAGCTTGATAATACCTATCTTGAACTAGCAATTTGGATGAGAGCCCATTCTTGTTTAAACTTGGGAGAGTTACCATTTTACGTGGGAAAGTAAGGATCTAATTAGTTAACTTCACCAATAAATATGAAAGCCAAACCATTAGCCTTAATTCACTAGGAAAACTAAACAATTAGCCTTAATTCATTAGTTAACCAAATCAAGTAGTGAACCCATAGGAAGTGTGCCGTGCCTTAGTAATTTGACAAAAACCAAAAATTTAATTGCATTCTTTTATCCTAGGTTAGTAGCATTTCACCTAGCTAAGTTTAGTTACTTGTTTGACTTACTTAAATTTTCATTCAATTTAGATTGTTTAGCTAAAGTTAACTTAGAGTAGTAGTACTTGGAATAAATTCAATCAATCATCGTAGAAACAATACTTTTTTTTACCTAACTTCAACGTCCACTGCACGCTTACGATTAAGGTTTAAAACACACAAATTACATACATAAGTATCTATGTACATAGACACACAGACATATATATCCACGTTCTTTTATAAATCTTGAAGCACACATATAAAACTAATACATATTTTTGTGTTTTTTTCAAACATATAAGCATACATAATCAAAAATCAACTTTTACAGTGAACCAAACCTTAAATCACAAGCACAACAGTATTGGCATCAATAATATGAAACAACCTCCCTATTTTGTTATTTGATCCACAAGAATGATGATGTGATAACGAAGTAGAATGTCAAGTGCCCAAATCCCACTGTTTTTTATGGATGTCACCTCCAAATCCTTTTGTTCTTCCTCTGAAATATCTTATCTTTTGCCCAAATTAGTGTTGCCAACATCACGTACCCTCTTTCATGCTAGAACTTTTGTGTCCAAAATGCAACTTGCTGTTTTTGAGTAGTGAGTACTGGAAAGGAATGAAGGACAAATGGAGAGGTGGGTTTGTTTATTTATTGGGAAGAGTGATAGAATCAGGCTGGGAGTCGTAGTTTTAATCATGAATTTAGGATATGAGAGATATTAGAGAGATTTAGAAAGAGTTTATATTAAAAGGTTTCCAACAAGTTTATTATTCCTATAATTAGCTATCAATCTTTGCACTTCGCTTTTTGATTTAGGCTTTGGTTGATAAATGGGAAATGTTAGTAACAATAAGGGAAAGTTACAATTATCCTTTAAGGTTTATTATAACCTACACTTTGCCTCTGGTTCTTTTATATTGTCAGGAAACAACTTCTGAAACTGTAATTTAAACTGTACGATAGTCATTTTTTAGTAATCTCGGTCTCTCCAATATTTTTTTATGGTTAATAGATATTTTAAATTATTTATTATTCATTTTCGTAAATACATTTTTCTTCCTATAAATGCATATTAGTATTTTTAAAAGATTTGTTAGCTATGAAAAAATATTAGAAATCTTAAAATTACTGAAATATGGTTATTAGATAGTTTAATTTTAAGTTTCAGAAGTTATTATCAGACACTATAAAAAAAGTATGAGGTAAACTATAAATTTTTTAAAATAGAAAGAATAAAATGTAGGTTAGATTAAACCACATAGAAGCTTTTATAATTTACCTGTAAAAATAGCGGTGTTACTTATTGATGATACACTTATTATATAAACAATTTTCATTGCCCAACTCCCACCCAACGTCCACTTTAGTAGTGTGATAAGCGAATATTGCAAATGCGCGGAGGACAGAAAGATGAGGACACCCCAGCCCATAACTAGGACCACTTATGCAAACGTGAAATCACCTATCACGTTCGTGTACGCATCAAGGTTACCCTTTACGTCCTTTTCTACAATTAATAAATTTCGTCTTAATTTGTTTAAGATATTTTCATCAGGTCCCCGTCTCGACTTCCGTATATCAAACAAAACAAACAGCTGGAGGACGCATGTATAATTGTTAATTTACTTGCATCCAGCTGGTCCCATTTTTGTATTTTTCTCTTAAAATTATTGATGCTAGTGGACGAACCCATGTTGATCTTTGATTCTTTTCCATATATAGACCTTGGCGCAGTTCTTAATTTAAAATGATTTTTTTATTTTCATTTATAATTAATATTATTTAAAAGCTCATGTTATATAGGTATAATAATTTGTTAAATAACATTATTTTACAATGTAATAATTAATTCTGTAATTACTCGATTTAAAAAAGAAAAATTAATGAAATAAAAAAATAATCTTGAAAATTAACGATTCTAGATCAAGTCATCGATGTTTAAATATTGAGACCTAACAATTAATTTTGTTGACGATTATACCAACCAACGCCATCACCAAACGAATGAAAATATTTATACTTTTGTTGACGATTATACCAACCAAGCCAGAAGCTGCAGATCTCGAATCAAGTCCGTGTATCCCATGGTTGCAGTTGCATCTAGAATCAAACAAGAAAAAAAAAAGAAGCAAATTAATTACCCTGGTAATAATTAATTTGCTAAAATGTGACATGTCTATTACATTTTCAGATATGATTCAGATTTCAGACCATCACGTTTAAATTTCCTGCAATTTATGAAACTATACTAATGAAAATGATAGGCTACTTGTGTTGTTAATATAGATGAAAGGTCCAAACCCCGAAAGTAACACAAGAAAGATCAGGTTTACCTTCTAGCTACAAAAGTAGGGGAGCCTACATCTACTCATAGTAGGCATTTGAACAACTAAATAGTCATGCCACTGAATTTTGGCATTTAAAATTGGCCAAAATGCGCATATGGTCCTCCAACTTGGCAAACTCGAGCGAGTTAGTCCTTTTTATTTGACTCAGTGTGAGTTAGTCCTCTAACTTTCCAAATTAAGTGTGTTAGTCCCTAAAATCTGCTAAACTAAACAATTTAGTCCATATTTGACAGAAAGGGTCTAGCTTGAAACCTTGTGACTTGATGCCATTTGTTCGAGTGGCTTAAAAACAAAGGTCTGGCTGGACACTCGTCGACAAAGATGCGAATCAATTCCAACTCTTGGTCAATCGATGAAATCGACCTCGACGCTCCCACTCCCGGCTAGAGAATCAATCGATTCGGTGGAGATGCGACCCACAGTCTCGCTCCTCCTCTGGTAATTCTCGTAGCTTCAACCCACGTTCTTTCCTCCGTTTGCGAAATCGAGTTTGATGCTCCCACTTCCAGTGCTCCATTCGGCTCCTACTTCTGGCATTCACATCGGCTCATACTCCAACGAGTTAATTAGCGAATTGGCTCCAACTCCCGGTGAAACAGCTGCTCGAGTGGCGAGAGACCAATGGGAGGAGATGTGAGACCGATGGGAGATAAGAGACTAGATTGACGCGATGAGAGAAAAGGCGAGGCTGACGACGAGGGGAAGAAGGAGACTGGTAGGAGAAGGAAGTCAACGCCGGCGAGGAAGAGATCAAGCGGCGCTGGAACGATAAGCTAACTGTGAGGAGACAAAAGAAACACCGTTCGTCATTTCGTACACTGAGGGACTAACTCGCTCACTTTTTCAAAGTTAAGGGACTAAGTCGCACTGAGTTGAAATTAAAGGACTAACTCGCTTGAGTCAAAAAAGTTGGAGGACCTTATGTGCATTTTGGCCTTTAAAATTTAGGTGAATTCATTTTACATTAATTTAATTATATTATTATGCATCACTCTTATATAAAATAATTATTTTTCTCAAAATTATTAATTTATTAAAAAATTACACTTTAAGAAATCTAAAAAATGAATTTTAAATATTTTTTTGTAAGGAGTATGTATTGTTTTGTTAATTATTAACTCAGCCACCATAAAAAAATATTTTAGAATTTATTTTTTTGGATTTCTTGAGGTAAATGGGTTTCAACAAATTAAAAAGTTTGGCAAATAATCACTTTATATACAAATAATACAATATACTACATTAAAATTAATGGGAAAGAACTACTCTAAACATTCCTAAAACACGCAACTGTGACCTTATCGGGAAAAAATTAATCACTTTTTTAGTGATTTACTTCCCGTCCCATTTTGAATAATATTTTTTTTTCTACATTAAGAGTAAAATGCGTATAATTTATGTTATTTTTCTAAATTTTTATCACTGACGCCAAAGAAAAAAATTTGTTAGATTTTGTGTAGTAAGAGTTTAAATCAAAATTATAAAAAAATTTATTTTTTATTGTTTTATGTATAAAATTTTAAATAAGAAAAGTAAAATAAATTATATATGTTAAAAATTTCTAAAAAGGGAAACAATTTATTTATTTATTATTGTAAAAATACAGTTGTTACTCCTTTCATTCCAAATTCTTTGTACTATTTCAGTTTTTTTTACTTAAATTTGACTTATATTTATTTATATCAATATTTGCTTATATTTTTTTAAAAATTTATATTCAAAAAGTACAAGACCTATAGTATTAACAATTCAATTTTATCACACATATTTATCATAGCTATAATATAATTTTCCTATTTATTTGGTCTGAGTAGTTTATATTACTCGCAAGTCGTAACTTATTGTTGTACGTATCAGAGCTCAAACTTTATAGAGTGCTAAAGAATGTGGTTATGGTTGATCAAACACTTGAACATGTTGCAAGTCTGGTCCAATAGTAACATTTTTTATGCCATCATCATTGCAAGTTGCAAGCTGTAGCTGGCTTGCATGTCTGAAAATTGGCTCCATTCACAAATCATTAATCTGGATTCAATCTTTCGATTACACTTTTTTGTTTTTTAATAAATTTTAATTTAGGACTAGAATGATACTACATGCTGACCATTGTCTAGGTAAGATTCTAAAATACCCGATCCGGAGCCATACCCCCTTTTTTCGAATTCTTCGAACTTTTCAGAATACATCAGTTAAGGGCCTAAGTTATGAATTAGTAGCAAAACAACCATTGAACTGATGAGAGTAAAATGCAACCTGTCGTTTCGGTAACAAGTTGCATGGGGGAAGGAATAGGCGTGAATAAGGGGAAAAGAAGGGCAAATTACTGAAAATGGGTAAAGTAAGTATAAAATATATATTTATTTTAAGGTATTATGAGTATTAAATATAAATATATATTTATTGGAAAATATAATTGTACGTAATAAGATGAGAATGGCTAGTATTTGGTGGATTAGTAAGTAAAAATAATTGAAAATGTATGTATTATATTGGTATTAAATATAAAATATACATTTATTTGTACATAAGAAGGTAATAAGTAAGTGCAAAATTAAGGTGTGATTGAAGGGAAACAAATGTAAGAATTAAGTGAAAAATTCATGTGTAAGTTATTTATATAGAAAAATAAATTAACTTAAAATTAGTAATAACAATATAAGGTGATAGTGGTACTCAATTATGGTTCTAATGGCGCCAAGTTGATGTTATAGTGGTACCAAGTTATGGTTCAAGTGGTACCCACATAAGGTCCTAGTGGAAACAAATTAAGGTTTTACTAGTACAAACTTAAAGTTTAAGTGGTATCAAATTAAGGTTATAAATGTACCAAATTAAAGTTCCAATGGTACCAATTTAAGGTTATATTAGTACAAAATAAGGTTCAAGTGGTACCAACTTAAGATTGTAGTGGTACAAAATTATGGTTATAATGATAACAAGTTAAGGTTCTAGTGGCACCAAGTTATGATTATTGTGGTTCTAAATTAAGGTTTCAGTGGTACTAAGTTAAGGTTATAGCGGTACCACGTTAAGGTTACTATGATACCATCATAAGATTATTGTGATACCAAGTTAAGATTATAGTGGTACTAAGTAAGGGTTTTAATGGCACCAAGTTAAGGATCAAGTGGTACCAACTTAAGGTTCTACTGGTATCAAATCAAAGTTGTACTGGTACCAACTTAAGGTTTAAGTCTTACCAGCTTAATGTTATAGTGGTACCAAATTAAGGTTCCAGTGGTACCAATTTAAGGTCATGTTGGTGCCAAAATAAAGTTCAAGTGGTAGCAACTTAAAGTTATATTGGTATCAAATTAAGGTTATAGTGAGACCAATTAGGGTTCTAATGGTACCAAATTATGGTTCTAATGGTACAAAGTTAAGGTTATAGTGATATCAATTTACGATTCAAGTAGTACCAACTTAAGGTTTTAGAGTAACCAAATGAAGGTTCTACTAGTATTAACTTAAGGTTTAAGTGGTATTAATTTAAGGTCATATTAGTACCAAAATAAGGTTCATCGATACCAACTTAAGGTTTTAGTAGTACCAAATTAAGGTTATGATGGTACCAAGTTAAGGTACATGTGATACTAAGTTAAGGAACACGTGGTACCAAGTTATGGTCATAGTGGTATTGAGTTAAGGTTGTAGTGGTACCATTATAACCTTAACTTGGTACTAGCATAACCTTAACTTGGTATCATTATGACATCAACTTAGTATTAGAATAACCTTAAAGAACCTTAACTTGATACCAACTTTACCTTAACTTGGTACTATCATCACCTTAACTTAGTACCACTATAACCTTAATTTGGTGCCACTATAACCTTAACTTTGTACCACAATAACCAAAACTTAGTACCAGGATAACCGTAATTTGGTATCAGCATAACATTAACAAGGTACCTCTATAACCTTAACTAGGTATCACTATAACCATAACTTGACACTACTATAACTTTCAGTTGGTGCCACTATAACCTTAAATTTATACCATTGTAACCTAAACTTGGTACCACCATAACCTTTGATTGTACATTTTAATTTGAACAATATTTGCTAATTTTTTTAAAAGCTTAATCATGTGTGTACTCTTAAGAATTTGTGAATAAGGTTATGTTAGGGTTTGAGGTTAGGGTTAGGGTTAGGCTAAGGGGTTAGTGTGGGATTAGGGATTAAGGATTAGGGTTAGAAATTTGGGTTACAGATTAAGATTTAGGGTTAGGGCTAGGGTTCATGATTTAATGTTAGGGTTTAGGAGTATAGTTTATGGTTTTGGGTTAGACTTAGGATTTAAGGTTAGGGTTAGGGTTTAAGGTTATGATTAATATTTTTTATATATTATATTATAGGTTTACTTGGAACATAATATTAATTTTAACTATAACTGACATATTTTACATTTTAATTTATAAATGCAAAACATTTATGTACATGTTTAGGGCTTAGGTTTTAGGTTAATATTTATTTTATTTTGAAAAGTCAATTAGTTTAAGGCCTAGAAAAATGTTGTAAATGTTTGTAGACATATGGTTTACAGATAGTTTAAGATAAATTGAATTTGAATAAAATCAATGTGTATTATTATTTGTAATATGCATTATGAAATCTAAATAAAAATTAAATTATTCTAAAAAAGAATACAAAAGAATGAAACAAATAAATATCCTACGTTATGTTTCTCGTACAAATTTAATAGCTAAATTTGATGCATGGGTTAGGAATTAGGGATCAAGGTTAAAGACTAGGGTCAGGAAGGAATAATGTTTAGGAATTAGGGTTAGAGTTTATAATTTAATGTTAGGGTTTAGGTGTATAGTTTATGGTTTTGAGTTTAGGATTAGACTTAGGATTTACGTGTTTAGAGTTTTGGACTAGGGTTAAATTTAAAATTTAAGGTTAGGGTTAGGGTTATGCTTAGTATTTTTATATTATGGTACCAAGTTAAGGTTATTGTGATACCAAGTCTAGGTTATTGTGATACCAAGCTTGGGTTAAAGTGGTATTGAGTTAATGTTCTAATAGTATCTAGTTAAGGTTCTAGTGGTACCTAGTTAAGGTGCTAGTGGTATCAAGTTAAGGTTATTGTGGTACTCAGTTAAGGTTTTCGTGGTACTGAGTTAAGGTTCTACTAATATCAAGCTAAGGTTATTATGGTACTTAGTTAATGTTATAGTGATATCAAGTAAGGTTATTGTCCTAGTGTGACCAGGTGAACAGGTTAAAGTGGTACCAAGATAAGGTTATAGTAAGGTTAGACTGATATGAAGTTAAGGTTATAGTGGCACTAAGTTAAGGTTATTTAACTTGGTACCACTGTAACTTTAACTTGGTGTTGCCATAACCTTAAATTGGTATTATTGTAACCTTAACCTGGTACCACTATAACCTTAACTAGGTATTACAATATCTTTAACTTGGTACCACCATAACCTTAACATTGTACCATTAGAACTTTAAATTAGTACCAACATAGCCTTAACTTAGTACCATTATAACCTTAAATTAGTGTCACTGTAACCTTAACTTAGTACCGTCGTAACCTTAAATTGGTACCACCATAACCTTAACTTGGTGCCACTATAACCTTAGCTTGGTACAATTATAACCTTAACTTAATACCACAATAACCTTAACTTGGTACCATTATAACCTTAGTTTGGTACTACAATAACCTTAACTTTGTACCACGATAACCTTAACTTAGTATCACCATAACTTTAACTAGGCACCACTATAAACTTAACTAGGTACCACCATGACCATAACTTGGTATCACTATAACCTTAAGTTGGTACCCATTTAACCATAAATTATTTAAGGATTAGGGTTAGGAATTAGGGATTAAAGGATTAGGGTTAGGCTTTGGATTAAGGGTTAGGTATAGTGTTTAGAGTTAGGAATTAAGGTTAAGAATTAGGATTAAGTGGGATTAGGGTTAGGATTAGGATTAGGATTAGGATTAGGGTTTAAGATTAGTGTCTAAGGATTGGGGTTTGGAATTAGGTTTATGGTTAGGGTTTAGAATTAGGGTTAGGGATTATGGTTAGTTTTTAGGGTTAGGGATTAGGGTTTGTTAGTGACCAAACTACAAAATAGTACGGAGATAGGGACTAAAATGAACAAACACGTTAAAAGCAGGATCACACAATAGTTTGACCAAATAGTCAAATGATCATATCTGATTCTCCGATTTGTCTTGATTCTCTCATGGCAGTGGATCACCAAAGTCATTTTCGGCTTCCCGACCAAAGCAAGCAAGACTAGGAAACACAACTTATTTGCCCATTTTTATTGGGTTAGAAATTAAGGTTTATGGCTTAAGGTTTTAGGGTTTATAGTTTACTATTAAAGTTAAGGGTTAGGGTTTAAGGTTTTAGGTTTAGGATTTAGGTTTACGGTTTAGGGTTTAAGATTTAGGTTTAAGGTTTATGTTTAGGTTTATAGTTTAGGGATTAAGGTTTAAGATTAGGGTTAAGGTTAAGGTTAGAGTTACATTAAAGGTCTAGGGTTAAAGGTTAAATTTTTGTTAAGGGTTTAAGGTTTAAGGTTAATGTTTAAAGTTATGTTAATGGTTTCATATTTAGGGTTAAGGTGAAAGGCTAAAGTTGTGTTTGAGGTTTTTCATACAATGTTAATTTTTACTATAATTGACATATTTATCAATTTTTGACTTCTTAAAAAGATTAAGGGCCAATTCGTTTTAACTTAAGCCAACTTAATTCAAAACAACTTATTTTTATGTTTACATCTTTTTTACTTGAAACCAATTTTATTTGAAAGTTAATATTATTTAGGTGAAATAATCCATTGATTGTAAAATTTTTATAATACTATTAATTTTTTATGAATTTTTCTTTTTTAAACATTACAAAAAATTTCATAGAAATTTAATAGCATGATAAAAATTTTGTTTCAAATGAATTATTACACCTATATAATATTAAATTTCAAATAAAATTGGTTCTAGGTGAAAAAGATTTAAAACTATTTTAAATTAAGTTGACTTAAGTTAAAATGAATTTGGTGTAAGTAAATTAAATTATTTATGCAATTGTATAATTAGCCTAAAATTATAATCCTCTATATTATCTATTTTATTTAAATAATTCGTGGCTAAAACAAAAAATAAACAAAACTCAAATAAAAATACAAATTACAAATGCTGTCGTGCCTGTTCTACGAACATAAAACCCTTTTGGACAAAACTATACTAACGTAGAAATAGGTTACCTTTACTAATCCACATGTCTATCTTTCCCTCAAAATAACTTTAAATTTTTTAAAAAAGTATGGAAAAATTAGACATTTACTTACCTTTTAAAAATAGAATACATTAATATGTCATGAAGATTGTTTCCTTTCGTGATGACTACCACTAATGAAACATGACTTAAATTAAATAACTAAATTAAATCTATAGTTCAAATTTTCATGTTAGCATTTGATTCAATTCATGACTTAAATTAAAACGAAACAAAAAATGCACGAAAATGAATAAGCAAATAATGTTGTCAGTTACTGAACCATAGGGACTAAAACGAACAAACACGTAAAATGTAGGACTACACAACAATTTGACTAAAGAGTCATCGGGTTTGTCCGGGAAACTGAGAACGGGACGGCGAGCGGCGAATAGTGACTTTACGCGGCTGAGGAAGAGGAGAAGTAGCCTAATCAACAAAAGTCGGACCACCCACAGACTAACATGCCCCAAATCGCAACATCCTAGCAGCCACAACCACCGCATGCTGCCGACTGGCCGAATCGCAACATCCCAGCCAGCCCGTAGCGTAGCGACCCAATCCCGTCCAGTGCCGCCTCCGCGCCACCAACCTCGCCTCCCCGCCGTTGCTGTGAATCGAAAAAGGGAGAAGAAGACGAGAAACGTCCCGGTCGACGCGACCCGTTTTCTAGCCAATCACGACTCACGCGGGAATATGGGGCTGGGCTATGTGATCTCGCTTTGGTGCAGACTGGATTGATTCGATGAAGAAGAATAGAGGACGAAATTTCAGCAAGATGATAAGAAGCAGATTGATTCGAGAAGAAGATAGGAGATTTGAGGAAGAAGACCAACCTGTAACCGGCCATATCAAGTGGACATCAGACTCATTCGTATCTGATCTCAATTTAATGGCCTATGAAGTAGGGAATAAATGTTTGGTATTAAAACGATACAAAAGTAAAAGTATAGCTGTCAAGAGTTATTATACCAAAATCCCATCTAACATGATGGACGGTAGAGATTCATCCGTATCGCTACAGGTTCTGCATTTTAGAACGTCCCGTTGTGTAGGTATTTTCTGTCTGTTTTCAAGACCGAGCCTGGGGCCCTGGGCCCAGGAGATAATTAAATCAGACATTGAGTGATAAGCTATTAGCCGGTAGGCCCACTGGCATAAGCATCCATGAACATATATATCACATGCTGCTCCATTTTGATCATTGGTACATACATGGGGCCATGTGCTGCGCACCTTTTTCTTTTTCTTTTTTTTCTTGTCGTCGTTTCTTTTGAATCTTTCCGTTCCCCTTTTTTTTTGGGGCGCTTTTTCGGCTGTATGTTCATGTTGCATGTTAAAAAATTGGAATTCTGGGAAGATAAGGGTTCAAGTTCAACGAAGCTCCGTAAAAGAGAGAAAACGACAAGTTTGAAGAAAGCTATGATGGCGAATTTAGTCCCATTTTGTTCGATCAAGTTGTGGTCGGATTATACAGGCCAGCCAATGGTTAGCCAGTGCAATACTGGTAGATAGATGCTTTCAACGGCCACCATCCAATGCCATTGGCGCGCCGGCTGTTTGTTTTATCTTCCCTCGGCTGTTCAAGATTTACTTTTATAGTAGTAATAAAACTTCTATGAAAATAGACTTAGATTATATTACGGTCCAGTTTCAAATTAAATATATATTCCTTGGTTAGTTAGTTAGTTCCCTGAAAAATACTAAACAAAACCAAAAATATTTGCACCTAGTTCACTTATGCCACTCAACTATATTTTAAACTAATTCTACCACCAAGGTTACTGAGTTTGTCCAATTATGCCACTTTTATAAGTAAGCTGCATAATTTACTTATTCTAAGGCTGAATTTCATCAAAATTTTGCCAATGATCAAGTTGGGGATATTAAGATGAGGTCGTTGATGAGTAGTGAGGTTAAGGTAGCTGACAATGGCCCCTCATCTCATTTCATTCTGCATCAGTCAACATTCCTGGTGGCTAATAATGCTCTGAAATTGTAGTGTAACACCGGATAATGTAGTACTTTAATCATTGATTAAGACAACACATAAGATACAAATAGTGGAAGAAGTGAATGCTACAACCTATTAATGATAATGGTTGAATTGGGCCAACTTAGAAACATTGGTGCATAATTAAATCAACGTAGTAATGATAGTGAAAATAACTTGACTAAATAAATATTATTGGCAACATGTTTGACCAAAACAAAAGTTGAATGATATAAGTGAGCCAAAGAACAAACAGTAATTATTCTTTAAATTAAAATTTTGTACTCAAACATGCAACTCATTTGTTTCAAACTAATTGAAACACTGTTTATTTTTTAAAACGTTAGGATGCTGATCTACAAAATTGGATTCATGTTGTACAAAATTGAGATGCAGATGTAAGAAATTCAATTTTTATTGTTTAAAATTGGGTTCATGTTGTATGAAACTATATTTCCATTATATGAGCATGGAGTTCTTATAGTGCATAATTGAGATATTGATATATGAAATTGAGTTTCTATTGTACGAAATTAAAAAAAAAGTGATGTGCATTATTGGTTTTGTGTTGTGAGAAATTAAAAATGGTAATGTACAAAATTAGTTGCATATTGTATGAATTAAACATTTTTCTGAGGGCACAACAAAACTCTCAATCATAGCAAATAAATAAATAAATAAATAACACAATAATAACTTTTTTTACAATTACTAATATGGAGTTCTTATTATATGAAATTAAAAAAATGATATACGAAACTGAGTTCTTATTAGATGAGATTACTAGTCCTTATTTTATAAAACTTGTTTGTTACTTATACAAAACTGCTAACTATTGTATGAACCTAAGTTCCTATGAATTGGATTTATATTGTATGAATGTGAAGTTTCTATTATACAAATTTGAGATGCTGATATATGAAATGAATTCCTATTCAAAAAAATTGAAATTGTGATGTACACAATTGGTGTCTATTGTAAGAAATTAAAATGGTAATGTACAAAACTAAGTTTTATATTGTATGAATTAAACATTTTTCATAGTGCCTAGCAAAACTCTCATTTTGATTGCTCATAGCAAAAAAAAAATTATAATACTATTTTTTTATTATAACTATGGAGTTCCTGGTGTACGAGATTTTGGTGTTGATGTACTAAATTGAGTTATGTTCTTATTATATGGAATTAAGTTTCTGTGTGTTCAACGAAAACTTTGTCAATGCCATTATGTGAAACAAAAAAAAAATGAATTAATATTTTTTTTATTTTTGATAGTTGCCATATTTTTCATTCTGAAAATCTATTATTTCGATAATTATCATGCTTATCATTTTGAGAGGAAACAAAGTTAAGAAAAAAATTTAAAAAAAATCCGCAATATTTCCTAATTTGTCTTAACCACACATAATTTCCCATGATTTTCTCTAACCAAATTTGATGGAAACTTAACAAAAACTTAGCATGGGGTATATACTCTTTAGGTGTCGCGAGATAGAAGTTTATAAAAACCTTCTTAACCTTAACTCCAATCTTACCCTGTAACTGTACGGTGTTAATTGTAGTAGCGATGACTCAGGGGTCGATCCCACAGAGAATTATATGGCAAAAAATTTCATCAAATACCAAGTATGATGATCTTGCTTTAACTATAGCAAATAAACCATGGAAAAATAAGGAATAAGAATCTCAACTACCAAATTTGTGGATCACCCAACCACCAAACCAAGCAAGCATAACAACTATCCTAAACACAAATTTATAACGTTTCTAAGTAACTCAAACTAAATGGGTTGCTATATAGACATAGCTTTGACACAAGTGCCTACCTAACCTAAATCATACTTTTTGAAAGTTGCAGGGCAAAAAACTCTACAGTATCAACCTTCATGTTTTAAGACAGGGCTAATTAGTTCCTTATAACCTCGTTAGACATTCTCATGCTAACCAATTGTCTTAGAACTATTGAGCTCAAGTTTTCCTCTAAGACCTTGTAAAAATGATAGTTTTCTTGAATCTATCCATTACCCATACTCTATTACCCCTCTTCCAACCTTGGAAACCTCTCTCGAGCATTTCCTAAGTCTAGCAAGTTGTTCAACACATTCAAGCATAAGCTAAAAGAGCCAACAAATCATGAAAATAGTCAATTTGTTATTTATTTACAAACATTAGATCATCTCAAATGGTTCACAACATCCATAGAAACAACAAATCTACACATATTTACAAGAATATCAAACTAAACAAAAAGAGGAGTTAGGGTTAGAAGAACCAAATTCAAATAGAAATCTTTGTTGTAGAAGAGCTGTCACTCTAATCCAAGTAAGAATCTCCATCAAATCAGTCTCTTAGCTCCCTAATTCATAAAAACCCTAAGAAAACTATCGAAATCCCTAATCCATGAAAACCTAAAAAAACTATCGAAAAAATGAGTTTGGAGGGTTAGAAGTCGAAAGGGATCCTCTTGCGTAGCTATTGGTTAATAGATTTTATAAACATAGTAAGTCTTGGCACAGCGGTGCTGCTTTCGGCAACTTGTTGCCAAGATGCAACAGCACTGACACCTTTCAGTATTTTGACCATAACTTTATGTACATATGTCCGATTGAGGCAATTCAATAACTCACATGAAGCTAAGAAGGGCTACAATTTTTATGATTTCACCGAAGCCTAAATCTACCAAGAAAAGGTCAAAAAATTGCTTGCAAGTTACCATTTTTTGCTCCAATCACCTTCATTTACAAAAATATAAGAATAACACTAGAAGGACAATAAATTCCAACAATTATTTCTATGAAGTACATAAATAAAAGTTAAATGATAGACATGTCATACACTTAACAACAGGTAAGAGGGGCAAATTACTTACTTACTTAGCTTTTTGAAATAGGCAAATTGCTCACCAAAGTATTCTTGTAATTAAATCAGTCTTTAATATTATTTTTTGGGTAGATATTAGCTACTGCCATTACTTTCATCTAGTTATATGATGATCTGGAATATTTTGGTGACATCACAATATAGGTGGCAAATTTGTGTACAAAAAAAAAATAAAAATATTTAACTTAACCCCTAAACTTTTAGCTAACATTACAAATCTCCCTAAACTCTATTTTTTTTTCTCTCTTCCCCTTAAAATTTCCACCAATGGTGAAATTGGGGCCAATGAAGAACAATGATTTTGACTTAGAACGTCTCCAATTTTGACCAAGGCCATTTGCAATTTTGACGTGGGTGACAATTTTGACTAAGGCCGTTTTTGATTTCGATGAGAACGACGATTCGACCAAGGCCGTCTCCGATTTTGACAAGAGGGATGATTCGACCAAGGCTATCCCAATTTCATAGATAAGATGCAATCACCTTTTGATTCAATTGCCTCTAATTTAACCCAAGGTAGATGTCCTCCGATCCAATTGCCTCTAATTCAAAAGATTAGAGAAAGTTGTCAAGAGTAAAAAAGAATGTGAGGGTCGTTATCTGTGTGTAGCAACGTATTTTTGGGAGTCGCCACCAATCAATTTTCACCTAGGTCGATTGGACATTTAAAAATGGTCTACGAAAGTTCAAGGGTTCGGGAGTACGGTTACGCTAAAACAACTTTGTTATAGCGCCAAAAAATTGGCACCTTAGTTTGATTTTAATTTTGTTTTGCTTACTTTAAATAATTTCAGTTAATATCCAAACCATGGATTCTAACCGAACCACCTGGATATGGACTTTTAAACCTTCCTATTTGATTTTATTTATTTTTTATGAAATTTTGATATTTCCAAACCATAGATCCTATCGGACCACCCGAATATGGATATTAAACTTAATATATTTATTGAAAATTTTAGATAATTGTTCATCCAAACCATGGATCCTGTCGAATCAGCCGGATATGGATATTGTAATTTATTACCATCCTAAATTCATTCTAGAGTTTTATTAAACCCACGCAGAATGAATTTTCCTAAGTGTGATTTTTTTTAGATTCATTATGTAAATCAAAATAAAAATAAGATGAAAGCTATTCTAAGAAAACTTAAAAGGAAATAAAAGAAAACAAATAGATAAAATAAAAATAAATAAATATCCTAAGTTACATCCTTTTGTGAATTTAATGGTTAAATGTAATGCGAGGTTAAACAAAACAAAGAAAGAAACAAACAAAAGGAAAACAAAGAAATAAACTTGCTGTCAATGGTCAATCTGCGAAAAAAAGACGAAGTTAGTGACTTGTAGGAATGAAACAGAAAATCAGAAGGCTAAAACGGGGTTATACCAAAAAATGAAGGGAGTGGGTCGGATCTAGGTTCTGAAACGGGTCGCGATACGGGCTCCTATATCTGATTCTCCATTCAGCAGCGTAACGGAGGAGGCGGTGGCGCGGCGGGAGCAAGGGAGGATAGCGACGTTGACGGAGGCTTGGCGCGTCGGCGGTTGGAGCGAAACCGCGAAGAGAGAGAGGGTTGGGGTGGCGACGGCGAGCGACCGGACGGAAGGCGAAGCTGGAGCGGCGACGGCGGGCGATGCTGGCGGCGACGGTGGCTGGAGATTGCGTGGCTAGCGGCGGCTGGAGGCTGGAGACGTCAGGAGGGGGTTGCGAACCGTCGGGGAAGAAGGAGCAGGGGTGACGGCAGTCTTAGGTAAAAACTAGGGCTTTCTGGGCAGAAGCAGCGAAGAATCAGGGGTTTAGAGCTGCAGTTTTCTCTTTTTACGACACTAGGAGCTTAGGGCTTCATTTTTTCTCCCTTCTCTCGAAATTTGAACCTATATTTATACTAGAGAGTCTTTAAAACGTGATTAACAAATATTTCTGGAGTTTAAACTTGATCCAAATCAAATTTGAAGAAGTTTAGTCCAATTAGGATATAATCTGGTAAAATTACAAGTTTCAATCCTATAGAACACTCAATCTGCCTATTTGACCCAAAACTTCCAAGAACTGTCAGATTAGCCAAAAACTTTGCAAAAGCCCCAGATTTTTCCTGAAATTCCATAAAATCGTCAGATTTGTCTCAAACTCTCTAAAATTGACAGATTTACCCCAAACCTTTGAATTTTGCTCAAAACTTTCTAAAAATCTCCTATTTTCTCCCAAACTTTTTCTTTTTGCCCAAATTGACCCCACAAGACTTTTAAGACTCCAAATTAGTGCCTAACTAAATTAATTCCTATCTCTACCTTAAATGATCCAAAGAATCAAAAATTACCTAAAAAGACTAAAATGTCCCTATAAAAAATCAAAATGCTTCTAAACTAATTTTCCTAACCTAAAACTTAGACAAAAGTCAATGCCCGGAGAAAATTGGGTGTCAACACTGTGGGAGGAGGATGAGGAGTGGAGTGACATCGTAAGTAGTGATGGAGTTTGTAAATAGATTGTGATTATTTTTAGTCTAGGGACCTATGTGCATCAATAGATGTAGTTCAGATATAAATGTTGTAATTTACCCACAAGGATGGTGATTATACTTTATTATTTATTTTATTCAATAAATTTAATGGAATAGTTTAAAATTAATAGAATATTCTCTCTGTTAGTTTATAAGTGGCTAATTTGCTCACATTCAATGGTTTATTAGTTAATATCATAAACTACAAAAACTTTAATAATCTTTTTAACTGCAAAAAAATTTTAGTAGCTAATGTTCGCTAAAGGTAAAAAGCTGAGTAGACAATTTACCCTTTTTGCCTACTCTATATGAATGCTGTCAATTCCCCAATATACAAGCACAGAAAGAATGAGTTTTTGTTTTAACAATTTATTTTTCCTTGTAGCTATTAAAGGTTTACAACAAGAAAAAAGTGTATTGCAGTTTGTAAAATGACGGGAATAATTTTTTGTATTATACTATATGAAATGCTACAAAATACTATAGCCCTTTTTTTTTAGAAAAAGAAAAAAGAAAAACAGAAAAGAAAGGGTTTTTAATAGAGTTGCAAATTTTCTGTATTATACTATATGAAATGCTACAAAATACTATAGCCCCCTTTTTTTATAAAAAAAATTAAGAAAAACAGAAAAGAAAGGATTTTTAATAGAGTTGCAAAGCCGAATGCCCATTGTTGTTGTCAAGGAGGAGAATGGAAGTCTGAACCGTTAAAACGTCGTATACGGAAAGCATAGGCCCATCCGTCCTGGGTCACCAAAACGTTTTTCTTGTTACTGGCAAAAATCTCATATTAAATGATTCCTAAACCTATAACTACTTTGTTAATTGGTCTCTAACATTCATTTTGTTGTTGTTGGTCTTGAATTTTTAAAATCTGTTGCATATTGATCCTTAATTATACAAAATTTCATAACTCTAACATAACTGTAAAGAGTTAAGTTTTTAAATTTAAATTTAAATTATTCATGTAACTGTTTTATAATATTTTCAAACTGTATCATAAAATTTTTATAGTTAATAAATTATTTAAATTATCAAATTTTTTTTATAAATCAGATTTTTGTTCTAACTCGATCTTCTCACGGGGGCAGAAATCAGTATGCAATGTTTTATAAACATTTAGGACCAATATCATAATAAAACAAAGTTTGAGGATTGATTTGCAATGATAATAATTAGGATGGGACCAATGCTCCAATTTACCCCACTTTAGATATCACATACGGTCTCGTAAATTGCACCTTTGGCCCTAAACTATACTTATAATTACAAATTAGTTGCAACCTTTGCTTCATCACATATTGGTCCTAAAGCTTTATAACACGTTGCGTATTGGTCCCTCATCCCAAGGAAAGATTAAGTTAGCACAAAAGTCCAATTTACATAAAAGAAAAGCTGATAATTTAGATGATCCATTAACCATAAAGAAATCATGAAATAATTTAAACTTATTAAAAGACAATTACAAAAATTATTTAAGTTAAAATTTAAAAATTTGATGTTTTATAATTTTGTAAGAATTAGTGAAGTTTGCAAGACTAGGGACTAATATGCAATATATTTTAAATATCTGAGACCAAATTGGTATTCTTAGATATCCAAATTCACAAAGTCAGTAATCCAGCTTGAAAATCACACAGTTAAACTCTATGTCATAAGCTCACAAGTTCAACTCATAGGAAACATCAATTAGGGCTCTTGTTCCCTTCTCTAACCTAGCGGCAAGAAGAAAGCTTCATTAAGATCCCCCTGCAATAGCCGAGAGAGACATTCCTTGGTACTAGGCATAGTGGCTATTCAGGCATTCTAAATAGCATGCTATACCTTTAATTCACTTGATTATCTAGACTAAACATCAAGGCTCGAGGCTATAGATTCATAAATACTATCATTATCTCATAAAAGTTGTCCATTTTGTTATTTAAATTAAATAATTTATAATTTAATTTCTTTCAAAATTTATCATAAAAATATAAATTTTTTATGTGAAAATGAAATTTTATTTATTTTAATTTTTTTCAATAGTATTATAAATATATCTAAAGCAATTTTAAAAAAAATAAATAAAATGGCGAGCCAAAGCGATTCGGATGCAAACGTAGACGCTACAGTATGTGGACTCAAACAAGTCACCATTTCTGGACACGCTTAATAAATATAAATGTAGACGTCAAGATATATGCAATTCACTGCAATCTCCCCCAAGCCAACACAAATTTGCAACAGACTTTCCTCCTCCTTTGGTTTTCTCCCACCAGCCCGTCAAGTTTTCTGGGCTACTGATTTATGGGCCTCTTGTCTCAGTCAGCGGCCGCCTCCACCGCCTGGAAATGGCTGGGTTTCGTCACTGCCGTCTGGGTCCAGGCCATATCCGGCAACAATTACACTTTCTCAAACTACTCCGACGCTCTCAAAACACTCATGAACCTTACCCAGCTCCAGCTCAACAATTTGTCTGTCGCTAAAGATGTAGGCAAAGCCTTCGGACTGTTGGCTGGGCTCGCCTCCGACCGGCTGCCCACTCCAGTGATTCTTCTTATTGGCTCAATTGAAGGCTTGGTTGGGTATGGCGCTCAATGGCTTGTCGTTGGCCAGAGAATTCAGCCGCTCCCTTATTGGCAGGTACAATTATTATTTATTTTGGCATTTCAGCAAGCGGTTGGAACTCACTTATTTTTCATTTAAAGAAAGAAGTCATCGACTGTTTCAGCTAAAATTCTTATGGATTCTCTTTCAGATGTGCATATTTCTCTGTTTGGGTGGCAACAGCACGACGTGGATGAACACAGCGATACTCGTTACCTGTATCCGAAATTTCAGGCGAAACAGGGGACCCGTGTCTGGAATCTTGAAGGGCTACGTGGGTCTGAGCACTGCCATCTTCACCGACCTATGCAGTGCTCTATTCTCCAACGACCCAGCCACCTTTCTCGTCATGCTCGCCGTCATTCCCTTCGTCGTTTGCCTCACCGCCATCTTCTTCCTCCGCGAAGTTCCCCAATCGGTCTCAGCCGCCGAGGGCAAGGAGGAGTCCCACTATTTCACCACGTTCAACATCGTTGCCGTCGTGGTGGCCCTTTATCTTCTGGCTTACGATCTCATCGGTTCAGACAACAGGACGTTCTCGACCGTCTTTGCGACGATTCTACTCGTTCTTCTGGCGAGTCCGCTGGTGGTTCCGATTCACTTGTTCGTGAAGAGCTGGCGGCTGAGCAAAATCGAAGACGATGTGGAAGGGCAGATGGGAGAGCCGTTGCTAAAGGAAGAAACATCGGGGGAAAAGAAAGCGGAGGCGGAGGTGGCGGAGGAGTCGGTGGTGGTAAAAAGGAAGCCTGCGATTGGGGAGGACCATACGATCTACGAGGCTATGTTGACCGTAGACTTCTGGGTGCTCTTTGTATCGTTCTTGTGTGGTGTGGGCACGGGATTGGCGGTGATGAACAACATGGCGCAGATCGGGCTGGCGCTTGGTTACACCGAGGTTTCCATATTCGTGTCCTTGACCAGTATTTGGGGATTCTTTGGTCGGATCATTTCTGGTTCGGTCTCCGAGCATTTTCTCAAGTAAGTGGATTAATTAAACTCTATTCTTGAATATTTTGTTAAATGTTCATTTGAGTCCTAAATTGTTGATGCCATGTTTATTTGAGTGCCAAGAGTTATTCTCGAATCGCATTTGCATCCTACAACTCTATTAGAAAACTGAATTGACCGTATCGAAAAAAGAGATGCTCAGAATCGGAGGATAGAGGGTCATATATGAAAGATCAAGGATGTAGAAGGCATGGAGTGGGTAGTGGTTTTCGTATGAACAAAGATACCTAGGTTGACATGTTAACAGCGTGAAAGGGAACAAGTTAACGTGTTTCCCTCGCTGTAAGGGAACATATTTTCTTCCGTTCCTAACCGTACGTATAATTTTATGATGAAGCTTCTACCAAAAAAGGAGAGAGGGAGAGAGAGAATCTGACGAAGGTCATTTACTTATTTAGCAAATTTTCATCAACTGTATACTGTTTTGAAATTGTATATTGGTGTAGCGATTCTGGTGTTTTTCTTTTAACCCCCAGCGTTCTTTTAACTTTTCCAAACTTACTGTTCAAAGAGTAAACAGGCTAGTTTATACAAATGAAAACGGGGTTAGATTCTTTTCATGTTCCTTGACTTCCCTGGATTGGTAGATTCTTGGTCGACTAATTTTTCTTTTCCGCATGTCTGGTTTGACTTTATATGGTATTACTACTTAATTATTATGTGTGGGGAAGCATATGGTTATCTAATAGTAATACTTTTGATTGATAGGTCAAAATTAAAGTAATGATATTTATGTAGTACTAGCAAAGCCAGCAATTTGCAATTTTTTTAGAAAAAAGAAAACTTTCTGCGCCGTGAATTGTGTTGACTAGGATTTGTTTGATTCCATAAGATTGTATCTTGGTCTTGAAAAAGATTGTGATGTCCACTTCAAGTCATTTGCTTGTCTTGTGCCTAATTTTTTTATTGCTCGCTTCTTTTTGCCAAACAAAATATTCTCTCGAGGTGTCATCACTCACGAGAGGCTTATTCGTTTTACGTGAAGAAAAAGAAACCTATTGGCTCCAAGTTCCAACTTGTTAGCGACGTTTCCTACCTTACTTAACTAATGATATATTCTTGTATTTTTTGTCTGACTCGTTTCTTGATGTTTGCTTCTACGTAGCTAGTACAGCAATGTTTAGCAAAATACCAATTCAGTTTCCGCTTGGGAAGGCATTGCCTTCTTAATTTGCCGAAGTTTCTCTCATTTGCATCCATTTTACATGGACATCTGTGTTCCGTAGGCCAGTGCCAGATGCATGACATGGACCAAATTTCCGGCTTCTAAACCAGTCGATGAAAAAGATCACTAGGATGCAGTCACGATCTTGAATGCACTCTGTTTCATTATGCTTCAAACCCATTTGGAAATTAAAATACTATACATACATACATACATACATACATACATACATACATACACACACACACACATATATATATATATATATATTACACGTTATGATTGACTAACTGTTCCACCTTCATGATTTTTAGATACTTGAATGGCTTCCCTCACAAGAGGGTTGTATTAGGAATATTAGATCACTAACATATTTGGTTTTGCGTGATTTTGTTGTCCCTATGTCTCTTAAGGGTTAGTTATGTTATGAATATCACCGTTGCTACTTGCTATTTATAAACAAGATGGGCAACAGGATGTAAAGGCCTGTTAATTTATACAACCATGAGAGAGATTTTGTTTAATTGTTAAACTAACACCTGGTTGTAAATCTTTGGGCCAACCGCAGGAAGGCTGGAACACCAAGGCCTCTCTGGAATGCAGCGTCTCAGATACTGATGGCTGTAGGGTACATAGTAATGGCACTGGCAATGCCCGGCTCTCTCTACATAGGTTCTATAGTTGTTGGCATCTGCTATGGGGTACGTCTTGCAGTCACTGTTCCGACTGCATCCGAACTATTTGGCTTGAAGTACTATGGTATGATCTACAACATTTTGGTTCTTAACCTTCCACTCGGTTCGTTCCTCTTCTCGGGCCTCCTTGCCGGTTACCTCTATGACGCACAAGCAACTCCAGCTGCTGGTGGAGGAAACACCTGTGTGGGAGCCCATTGTTACAGGCTTTGCTTCATCATCATGGCAATTGCCTGTGCCGTTGGATTTTGTTTGGACGTTTTTCTCGCCATCAGAAGCAAAAGCATCTACATGAAAATATTCACCAGCCGGAAGGGGAAGAAACCGGCAGCAGCTTCTAGCGGGCAGTCGCCGGACCAGGATTAGCTACTGGAAGACAAATATGTGTGAGGACTGATGGGCTCTTTCGCTCGGTGATGTCCTGAGATGCAGTCGAAACACTAGCAGCAGCATTTTTGCAGGAAATTACTATACATTGTCTAATCTCGGCTCCCAAATGTGGAGGGCATTTGAATAGGTAATGATGTACCGACCAACGTTAATTAGTTTCGAATTGTTTGTCATAGAAGCTAGCGGTTTTATCTTTGTTAACACTGAGTTGCACGTTTTGCTCTGATACGTAATATGGCCTGGTGTGGCAATGTATTTTAGAAAAAAAAAAAAAATCAATTTATCCCTTGAAATTTAGTTGTTTTTTAAACAATTGCTTTATGTATGTTACCCAAACCCATGGTGGGGCTGAAACGGTCGGCCCTCCACTGATTTATGAAAAATTACTTGGTACCTGCATGAACGACGAAATCTTTCTGTAAAAATTACTTGACCAATGTGAATAAAAGAATTGGGCCGGTTAGCCCAGTAAATTCCCTTATCTGAGTGTGTTTAGGGGAAAAGGCAGGGTGATTAGCTCATTCATTTCATCTGCATGTGCAAACAGTGTGAGCAAAGGAAAGTGCACATTGCAAGATGACGGTTGGGTTGGGTGTGCTTGGGATCTCATCTTTATTGCCATCTTCGTAGTTCACGTAAAGATTGAGCACCCAATCCGAGCGGACGCAGAATTCTACCACTTTACCGACCGGGAATCAATAATGGAAATAAATGCCCATGCTATAATTGGGCCATCCATTTAATGGGCTTAGACCTCTCCCTCCTCCGTGTGCATTTTGATTTTTTTTATATCAATATAATTGATATTTATTAAAAAAAAAAAAAAAGTCAGCAGAGGCAGTATTTGAACCCCAATTTCGGCCTTAGTGTCCTAGGCCACCTGTGCCAAGACCCAAGGATGTTTACCACTATCTTGTAGGAGCCACCGAACCGAACTGAACTACTTGGAAGGCAAACCAAGAAAGCTTTCAATTCTAGACTCGTAAATTAGGATTTTGCTGTACTCCAAATCAATCTGCATCTGACGCAATTCAAACATCTTAGACTGAACAATAGAAGGGATAAAGCAATGCTGCAAAAAAGCCACATCTCCAAAATCTCTATCCCACAACCTCCTCTCCCGTACGCAGCTTGGAATTGGGTTTGGTGAAGCAATTTGTCCTCTATTTAGTTTCCTCACCAAACTTGGTAGTAATCCCCGGTCAGATTCTCCTATTTGCCGCTTTTTTTTTTTTTTTAATAGATTACTACAAGACAGTTAAGTTCACATGAATCTCTCTACCATGTACATATATAAGGTGTCACATGTGAACTTGGCAGGGCACGAGCTCTAGAGAAGTCCCTTGTAACTTTTGATCTTTTTTACCACTCTCTCTCTCTCTCTCTCTCTCTCTCTCTCCCCCACCCCCACCTTCACCATCTCTGCAAATTAAAGACATTACTTCGTATGCAAAGCCGTAGATTTGCCGGTGATTTTATACCGCTCATTTCAAAGCAGACATCAAGCGAATACAGAATGAGACGACATTCTGTTGCTTTTATTGTCTTCTTTGCCACCACCCTGTTTCTAGGAGCTGCCTTGGTCGCTTCATATGGTTGGCTCCTCTCTCTTTCCTTCATCATTACACTGTTTCTTCCTGTGGTCTTTATGAATCATCACTATTTTTATCTGATTTTGTTTTTCTTACTGTGATGCAGACGGGCCCTCCTATGATTACACCGCTTACACTGAGGTAAAAAATATGGAGACTGCGGATATGAGGTTTTCCTCTTCTGTTGTGGCCTGTAATCCTTAATATATATAGTTTGATGGCTGGCAGTGCAAATCAGAGCCTGAGGCACCTCTATACGGAGGAGGAATTCTGAAAGACCAGTCTGAGGTGGAGAGAAGCCGAATTATTGGGAAGTCTGCGGTTGGTTTTTATACACCAGCCTTCATCCTGAGCAATCTCACCCAAGGCACCTTCTACTGTTTCTCCAGTTAGGTTCTTCCCACACCACATGCTTTTTCTGGGCCTGTCAGCTTCTGTGACTGTATATTATTTCACAGCAATATGTGACATTCGCTTGAAGCAATTAGTTCACTGTGGAAGTTAACCTGGCGAGTAATGATGGTGGCGCAGGTTGGGTGAAAATAGACGGTGAGGATTCAGCCCACATCAGGGCGACTCTTAAGACAGAAATCACAACATATGATTGCATTGGAACTGTCCTTGCTAAGAATGGGTGCTGGTCTTTTCTAAAGGGCGGCTTCCTTCTTGATTCCCCCTCAAATTTCTCCTTGCTAATATTTCAGGTCCCTCCACTCTCACAATTACAAGCTAATGTTTGATGCAAGCACACGAGGAATTTGTTTTCTTTGTTTCATCACTAAATTCATACATTCTGACTCTTGGTGAGGGCTGCAGAATTCTGATGATAATGACATGAATATAGAGACTGAGAGCGCCTCCTTGCAGCCATTTACTGATGAACAATGGAAGGCCAACCAGCACCATATCATTTACACTGTAATTTTTGGTAACCCTTTTTCTTCTTATTGTTTGTGTTCTGTATGATTAGCAGACAGATCATAATACTTTCACAACAAGATCACCACCCCTCCATAAAAAATATAAAAAAAAACCTCAAATTTTGCCGCTGAAACTTCCTAATAGGAGAGAACGCGAGGGGTGACAGTCCATGTGTCAGACATAAACGGCGGAAAACTTCAAGGAGCAGAAATTACCCTGAAGCAAGTTTCCAGAGATTTTCCAGTCGGGTCGGCTATATCAAAAAACATCCTTGGGAATCTGCCTTACCAGGTAAGCATGACAATTACCAGCTACAGTGGAAGCTCCTTATTAAACCAAGAACAGCGTTTGTGTCTGACTCTGAACCTTTTGTTTTGACAATTGTAGAATTGGTTTGTCGAGCGGTTCAATGCAGCAGTATTTGAAAATGAACTCAAGTGGTACGCAACAGAACGACATCAGGGGCAGCTGAACTACACCATACCAGACCTGATGCTGGAGTTCGCTCGAGCCCACCAGATTATGGTCAGAGGGCACAACATCTTCTGGGAAGATCCAAAGTACACGCCGGCCTGGGTCGTTAACCTGACCGGCGACCAACTACAGGCCGCCGTGAACTCCAGGATTCAGAGCCTGATGACCAAGTACAAGGAAGAGTTCATCCACTGGGACGTGAGCAACGAGAATCTCCATTTCGACTTCTATGAGCAGCGCTTGGGCCCAAACGCGACCCTGGCCTTTTTCGAGACTGCTCACGAGTCGGATCCTCTGGCGACTCTGTTCATGAACGAGTTCAATGTTGTGGAGACTTGCAGCGATGCCAAGTCGACAGTTGACAGTTATATAGAGAGAATGAGAGGGCTTGAACAAGGTGGAGCGAAGATGGATGGGATTGGTTTGGAGGGCCATTTTAGTGCCCCAAACCCTCCTCTCATGAGAGCTATCATTGACAAATTGGCCACCCTTGGCCTTCCCATTTGGCTCACGGAGGTGGATATTAGCAGTTCTTTTGATCATGAAACACAGGTAAAGAGCACGTTCGATCAAACTTAAATACTAAGCTCTAAAAGCTACTTGGCAAGACTTCAAATCAAATGGCTAGCTTCTATGTTGGTAAAAGAAGTGTTCCAATTAACAGGCAAAGTACCTGGAGACGGTGCTGAGGGAGGGGTTTTCACATCCCTCGGTGAATGGGATAATGCTCTGGACAGCTCTTGATTCCTACGGGTGTTACCAGATGTGCCTGACTGACAACAACATGCAAAACTTACCGGCCGGCGACGTGGTGGACAAGCTGCTGAGAGAGTGGCAGACCGGAGAAATACAAGGGCAGACGGATGAGCACGGTTCATATAGCTTCTATGGCTTTCTCGGTGAGTACAGCTTAGATGTCACCTATGGCAACAGAACATCCACTTCCACCTTCTCCTTGTGCAGAGGGTATGATGCTAGACATGTTAACATTCAGCTTTAGCATTACTGCATTAGTAGCAATATAATGTCGTAATTGACTTGATTCTTGAGCTACTAAAAGAAAATGTTCAGATCAATTTATCAATGATTTTTTAGAACTTGGGATGATGCCCCAAGATCACAGGCAGCTAAAAAATCCCAATTTTAATATGGAAATCAATATGCTAGTCTATGCTTCAACCAATAGAAACAAAGTGTTAATTTGGAAGCATGAAATAATTAGATTATAAAAGGCTTGGTTTTTTTTTCTTATTTAGTTGAGTACAAGTTTTCATGCTAAATACGCGTATTTCTTTCTGCTTGCTAACAGCCAGATAATCATTCCGTATAACTTTTCCTCCCTAAAATGGTCAAAAAAGCGGGTGACATGGGAATGACTTTTGTCCTCCACCTCACAAATTTTAGTCCTTTTATCCTTCCAAGATTCGGCCAAGAGCTGTTGATTGGACCAATTTCTCACAAGCACAATAATGGCATCATCTACATGTTACGGCTCTAGGAACCAACTGCTCCCCACTTTCTTGACTTTATTCATCAAGGTCCAGATTTCCAGTCCCCAAGTCCAAGTAGAATCCATACACAAGGATTTTTTTTTTTAAAGTTTTCAAAGAAAATCATTCACAAATCTGGTTCACATTTGTAGTAGCAGACACAAGGCAGTGCAAGAAACTCGAGAGCTCGAGATTCCTCGAAGCAACAACCCCACTCGCAGATTCAAATTAGCAAGCATAATCCACTTTGGAGATGAGAGAACTTTGAGTGAGAAACAAGAAAAATAAGACGGAGCTATAAAAAATGAACACCGGCAGAAACTAAACTAAATACCCCCAAAAAATTTACAGGAATAATAAAGCAGCACCCTTTTGCAGCCATTTTAGAAAACAGAAGCATAACTTGGATGGCCATGGGTTACAAATTACAACGAGGGACGAAGGAATCCGTCAGCTTTTCCGACAAAAGGCAAATACCCCATTGATTTATCATTCAAAAGCTGCCAAGAAAAATTCACATTCAGAACAAAACCACCCAGATTGTGCAACTACAAGTAACGAAGCGAGGCGGCAAGAGAGAGAGCAGTGAATGCCACCCCTAATGGTTGCAGGGCAGCTGTTCTTGCTGAGTCGCCCATGGCTAGACCAGCCAGCCACGACCCATCAGCCAGCACCGTTTCTCCTGACCCGGAATTCCCCGTTCCGTAATAACCTGTCCCTGTGTACCCATAACCCGAGTACGCTAACCCCGGATCGGACCCTGATTCTGAACCCTCTGAGATCGCTCCTGTCACAGGTGTGGTGGGGGTTCCTGTTACTGGGGTAGTCGTAGTAGCAGTTGTTGGGTCTCTTGAAGATTTCTGACTGCAAACAAGAAAAGTCAATAAATTCATTTCGCTACCGCTTCTAGTAAAGTAAAATTACTGTATTTGGTCAGATTAGTTGGTAATCAGCATTTATAGCTACTAGTATGATATCGTTCATTGGAATTAATTTACGCTGTTTTTCTTCGCCCACGGAAGTGTCTAGCTCAAACCATCCTATTCAAGAACAAAGCCTTACCAACGACACTAGAGAAATAATATCGATGGTGGAAGAAAGGAGTGACATTTTCACCTGGGAGAAGAGGGACAAAACGTCACCGTATAATCAGCCCCGGTACAAGTAAAGGTGCTCGTCGCATCATCGTAGGCGTAACTATATGACCTCGGACAAGCCGCCTTGAACATCTCCGAGTAGACAGAGGGCTTACACGTCGTGGGTGTGCTATACGCGCCGCTGCAGCAGTACTCCGGACGCCCGAAAGCTTCGCAGGCGCTCTTGCACGCGTTTCCGTCACCCACCCGGAGCTCCTGGGGACATTGCCGGTTCAAGTCCGATATGCACCCAGTCGAGGCACAGAGACCCGACCCGCCACTGCCTTCCACAATCATGGGCAAATTGTAGCCGTCGACCAGGCTGACATCGTAGAAGTCCTGGCCGCCAGTCCCGAGAGTGAACTCCGCCAGAGTAACCGGCGGGGCAGCACCTAGGCCGTTGCATTCGACTTGGCCGGAGCCACAGTCGCCAGTGACGCATGACCCAGACCCGGATCCATCGAAGTTACAAGAGGTTCGGGCCCAAAAACGACCGGACCACCCAGTGGGAGCTTGGAAGGAGCGAGAGGAGTCCTTGGGAAGCTCAAAACCGGTGGTATCAAGAGCAGGGCTACCAGCGTTGGCTAGAATGCCCGGCCAGACAGTGTAGTCGCATCTGTTGACGAATGTGAATGTTGCAGCCGAAGCACCTGACAAGAAAATGAGGGTTAGTTTCCAAGATTCTGAAGCTGAGGGACTTAAATAGAAGTAAGTGAGAAAATGGTTACCTCTAGAGTGTGTGAAGATGAGAATGAGATTGAAAATGAGAGCGGAAGTGCCAGAAAACCGGTGACCCATCTGGGTTTTTCTGTTCATTAATCTTGTTTTCTTTCCTTTTCTCCAGATCTCGTTGGTTTCGGTACCTTAGCAACCGGACAGGATGATTTTAGTGGGAAATGGGGGAGGAAATGAGGGAGAAGAAAATGCAGCTTTAGCAGTAGGAGTAGCAGCCAAGCAGGGCAGTGACTGAGGCACTGAGCCCTGTGCTGTGCTGTTTTGGAGAGAGACAAGCAGAAAGCTATTAGGGCTGGAGTTTTAAAAACTGTGGTTTAATACTCATAAACGGACAAGGCCTGAAATTAGCTTTTCCTTTCCTGGACTTCTTAACTGTACAGTATGGTGTGAACTGTCTAAGCTTTACACAATTGACAATCATCTCCCGCAGACATTCGATAAATTTAAAATGATAAACAATTACTATCATCTTTTCCTAAACGGCATGAACATTTATAAATTTGCAAGTCGGTCTCAGATAAAATATTGAAGCTGTTTCTAATTTCCAAAAAATATTGTACTGTAATTTCTCAAAATTGATTTTTCACTGCATTATCTAAAATTTCTAGTATCCCATTTGCTTGCTTCTATTGGGCTTGCCGCCGCTGCTAGCAGCCTTGTTCTTAAAGGCCCCTCGTCCTAATACTTTATCTGTCATCTACAGAGGCTTATTTAAGGCCAGAGATTTCTGGAGGATAGGCAATGGTGCGAATATTTATATATAGCAGGATAATTGGCTACCCAGAGATAACTTGGGCCTAAACTGATTACATGTTCCATTACAAGAACGGAAGAATAACGGGCATGGCATCTTGTTCACCATTTGGGGTTTCAATGACACTATGGTGTTATTGATGCGTTGCTTCACCTTAGCGATGGCAACAAATCGGGTAAGATCTGCAAACCGCGAGATTTTATTTATAATGAATGGGTAAATGGGTAAAAATATTTATGATGGAACGGATATGAGCAACAAACTTCATCCGTCTTGCAGGTGTGAGCAAATGATAGATAAGGAGTATCCATTGTAAGTAAACTCACCCCACCTACTTGTAAAATCTACCAAATATATGAAATTTCTATTTTACCCTCATTTTAAGAGCAACTATCCTAGTTACCTAATCCCCCTTCAAGCTTCAGGCACTTTGCAATTCATCAAAACTCTTCACTTACTCTACGAGGTCTTGACGCAGGCGGCTCCATGTTGAGTTTATATGAACTCCACACAAATTTGGCACCAGCGGCCATCCATAGCAAGGTGGTTGTCTGATTCGAGTGACTGTCGCTCCCCATCTAGCCATTTTTATATTCAGATATTGAGAGAGAAATTTCAGTTCATTGTTTTAATCAACACTAAAAGTAATTCACTTGATTGGATGCGATTGGGCTTGTCTTTATTCTTTGATGAAATTTTTGCATTAGCTTTCTATGGTTTTGGTGGATAAAAGAAAACTAAGATGTTCTCCACTGTACTATAAATTTGGATTAGAATGAAAAAAATTTGTGATCCATGTCTTTCTTGGAACTTACTTCTGGCATTAGATAATTTATCTATCTTCTTATGGTGCATCTTTTTTTGGGTGTTATAAAGGCTTATTTTGTTTATTATACCATTCATTTGTTTGTTTATCCTTTTATCGATAAGGATCTCAATCCTCTGTTTGTGGTGTTCTTTTATTCTTATCAGTAGCTTAAATTTTGAGTTATTTGTGTCATGGATGTGATGTGGACATGTTTTTTTTTTTGTGACTTTGTTGTATTGGATATGTATTTTATGTCATGAGTGTGAATATTTCATGTTTTCTTTTAATAAAATTTATAGAACTAGTCTAAATTCTAGGTTATCCATGGGCATAGATTATCAGGAATTTGTGGATACGGGTGAAATTTTCTCTCAGTTAACGGATACTCACAGGTTGACGGGTATGAAAAAAACCTAGGAGTTCGAATGGTAAATAAAGGACATTTGTACCCGATCTGCCGCCATTGTCATCCCGACTTCACCTATTAGATGCTTCGGTTGCGAAAACTTTCAATTGATCATAATTTAGTTTTACTTCAGCCATTCATATTTTTTAAGGATTTTTTCTATAAACATGATCAGCATGAAAAATTTATATATTTTCATTTATTAACCCACAATGAAGTGATAACAACTAAAACAACAAAAGTATCCATCACAATTTGGCCGTTGAAGTCCAGCAATAACTATACTTTTTTTGGTAAGCAAAAATTATAACTCCACCTCTAGTTTTTTTCTTGATATATTTATTTCTCACCCCGTTTCAATTTTAGTAGACAAAAGTGATTATCTTGTACTTGTGGATAATTTAAAATTTGCATTAATTATAAAAAAATTATTATAGCCTTTAAATTTACTGAAATTAAAATTTAAAAATTTCATGAGGGATAATTTTAAAAACCGAAAATAAAAGAGTAGGATTAATTGCAAAAGCAGAGACAGTATTTGTGATCCTAGAATGATTGGGTTGGTGAGTTCCATAAATTAGTTTTCCTAATAATTATCTTAGAAGATTCGGTTATAGAAATAGTAACAAAAAAATGTGTGACTAGTTGGTAAAACAAAATCATCTACAAAACAGGATAAATAACATGAATATATTGATATACGACACAACCTTTCTACTTTCTTTTACACAACTTGTATCTAATCTTCGATCGAATCACTTGAT
This sequence comes from Aquilaria sinensis, assembly GCA_005392925.1. Classification (NCBI taxonomy): domain Eukaryota; kingdom Viridiplantae; phylum Streptophyta; class Magnoliopsida; order Malvales; family Thymelaeaceae; genus Aquilaria; species Aquilaria sinensis. The sequence continues at coordinate 279,083 of SMDT01001377.1, forward strand.
AATTTATGGCCAATTTCGAAGCTCTTCCCCGGCCTGAATTTTCTTCGTATTCATTTTCCGGTACCAAAATCGACGGCCATTCCTTGATTGATTAGAGGTAAAAAGGGTAAATAGTCATTAGTTTTAATAAATTAATTAATTCCTCAATTTGCCTGGGAAGGAACATAGCACTTTGAGAAGGGAGCCACTGTTATCGAGCGACCAGATTTATGTTCCTCGATTAAAAAAATGTTGTTTTTAACCGGTTTGTTAATTGACACAGCCATTTGTCCTTTTTTTTAAAAAAAAAAATTTGAAGTCTAATTACAGAAAACTCTCAAACTTTTACCGCTATTTCGCGAACATACGCAACTTTCAATACTACACCATTGTTGATATTATTATTAGCAAGAAAAAAATGATTATTGTAATCACAAGGGAAACTGATGGGGACTGTGCAGCTGAAAAAAAAAAATAGTACAACAATAACTGATTGTTGCCTTGCCCCAACTCATGTAAGTGGAATTTTTCATTTCTATTTTTATTTAAATTAATTCCATTTGAAATGTTAATATTATATTTACTTAATAGTCACTTGAATCATTTTTAAAAAATAATTAATTTTTATAATTTTATGAGATAAAAAATAACAAAAAATGTTTAGTTGTTTATAAGAAAAATTTAAAAGTAATTCTCTAGTTTCTTAAGATGCAGAGTTTCAACTTTCAACTGTACAAACAACTAGCAATAACTCTTGATAATCTATTTCGGATTTATCCGGACCTGGAGCCCAATAAAAACATAACACTAGTTTACACGCTCGCCGCACTTCTGCTACTTGGCAAGTTTGTATCGACCAGTTGCGCCCAGATAAAAATAAAAAAGACAAAGAAAGGAAGTAATTAAAAATTCTAGAAGAATTTTACTGATTTGGTTTGTACATATATACTTTCGAATTTCGATTCTTTATTTTTGGTCGAAGTTGTAAACGGAAAATGATTTTCCTGGCCCCTTGATTGAAATAAAGCTACTTTCCAGAGAACACGAGCCAGGTTAAATGGAGGATGGGCGGGCGTTGGCACTTTAGACCGTTAAAGCATTTTGAAATTTAAAAAAAAAAAAAAAAAGTTAATTAAGAATGATTGCTACTAACACTCCAGAACTTGAATTATGTAAAATTATGGGAAACAAAATTGGGTGCATTCGAATCTAGATTAGATTCAATATAAGTTTTTTTTTTTATAGATATCAGTTCTTTTAGTTTTTGTAAATATTCTATTATGTGAAAGTTAATATCCTTCCATCTTATTACATGTGAATGTTTTATTTGTGAATAATAATTATTTTTATATTTCTTTTCACATTTCCTAGAGTCAAAAGGAAAAGATGATAGTACTAAAAAAATAAATGTTTTTCAAAAAATAGAATAGAAGTGCTTCCCGAGTGATGAAGTGTTATTTTCCACTTAGTGAAAAAATTTGAAAAAAAATAAGTATATAGCAATTAAGCATTTTCAATCACTCACAAATAATATCTGTTGAACCGTGTTCATATGGCTACTGGCTACTGCTTGTTGCTTGCTACAAAAACAAGCATGCAAGGCGTTTGCAGACAAATGAGCTCACATGCCCATAGGCAGCTAGCCTCGCTTGTTTGGTTCACAATTAATTACATAATTAAAATTAAATAATGTATATAACATCGTTACAGATTTAAAATGAAAAGAGCAACTTGCAAGGTATAAATAATGATGATGATGATTGAACTTGTAACGATTAAGTGCAAGGACAAGGACAACCAGGAATCATAAATACTCCTAATGCAGCAGTAGAAAGGTTAGCATGGATCATTAACTTGGGTAGTTATGTGATCACGTGAACAAGCAGTGGAATCGCAGCGCAGGAGCTGGAGCTGGAGCTGGTGCTGGTGTAGGTGTACTCTACTGACCGAGTTATTACAGAAATGGATCAGAATTTAAGCCCAGAGCCTCGCTTTCTTTGGTCATCTGGACTTCTTGAAATGGGTTCAATGAAGTCAGATGTCACTCATGGGCCTCCAATCAGCCTACGTGTTGTTCAACGAGTAGCACAGCAAAACAAAAGAGTTGCTATCCTTGAAATGCCGTACCTGCTGCGTGAGGTCTTGCTTTCGTCTTATTTAGCAACAGTTTTTATGATTAATATTACAATGTTGAGAAATTTATTAACGGTTAAAATGAAACCACTTGAGTTAAAAACTAAAAACTATTTTTAAAATTCCAAAACTAATCTTTGACACTAATGACAACCGAGACCAAAATATGTCTGAGAAGTGTTTCTAAGTGTCCCCATTCCTCACCTTTCAATGAAGTTGGTTAAGGAAATGTTTGTAGTTTGACTCTGTCATTCTTCATTTTCACATAAAACGCAACTAAAGATTAGTTGCATGTCACTCAAATATTGGAAAAATAGATATTTCCTCTTCCCTATACTATAAAACGTCCACTACCTTATATACTTGTAAATAATTCCTATTTACCAAAACATAGTGCTTTTGGCCTTGTAAATTCAATTGGTATACATTTGAATAAATAATCATTAATAACTTAACCTTAATAATCTCTACTTAGTAGTTGGTTATTGAAACTGCAAAAAATAATTTTGATATCATTAACAACTCAGAATAAATAAATTTGTAGTATAACGGTGAAAACCAGGTTGAATCTAAGAAAAATTTTTATCTGAAAGCTTATTGGTAGAAAACTGAAATAAAAATTAGGGGGGGATTGTTTGCAATCAAAATAAAATTAAAAATAATCAGAGAACAAAAATTAAGAAACCTATCAAGTAAGAAATCAATGAAATAATCAAGAATTCAAACATTTGCATCAGTTAACATCCACCACCAAATTCCTACAACTGATCATCGATGCATAGATAGATCAATCAAGACTTTGAATATTCATCGTTGGAGCTATCTTCCTACCTCTCCTTAGTCGTAGTTAATCAAAAAACAAGCGATCTAATTAACCCTAACTGCTAAACAACCTAAGACAAGCGCTTTGATTTAATTTAACAATTGCATTAAAAATTAGAGAGATCGATGAAACTAAATAACACAAACACAAGCGGTTGCATTTAATTTAGTTGAATGTTCTCCCTAAGACCTAATGATTTCTGACGCAGCAAATCAATAAACCTTAGTTGCTTCACAGATTAGAAAAACCAAACAATTACGGATTTGATTTCTAACCCAGCAGTAGATTGAATTCGAATAACAACTAGTAGGCCTCCTAGCATATAAACGAAACAATCATGAAATTAATCATAGAAGAACATCCAATACTCAAAATATTAATTGAATGAATAAAAATAACTTTGATCTCACAGTGCTGAAGAATTCGGGGTTTCAGTCTCCTTCAACCAAGAATAAAAAGAATTAGCCGGACATGACCATTAAAAATCACTAAAAAGAAAAAAAAGAAACAAGAAAAGAGACAAAAGAGAGTTGGGGAAGAGAGGGGGACAGCTGCTGTTGCCCCCTGTGAGAAAGAGATGACCTATGTGGTACAATGCTCCCCAAACTTTGGTCTGTTATAAAATTAACCTAGTGTGTAAAAATTCAAAAAAACTCCTTAAACTTCCTATATTTTTACAAAATTACCCCACACAAATAAAAAGGATTCAAAATAACTAGAAGGTTTCAAAGTTGTGAGCCAAACAATGCTCCAGAACATCAGCAGCAACTTCAAGCTGAAATTTGACCTTGATGTAGTCATTATCTCTCAAAACTCAAAGCATAAAAGTTGTATAGCTCTTTCTTAGCTTCGAAATGACACCTGAATCACATAAAACGGACATCTACAGCCAAAGATATGCCCAAAATACCGCAACTACTTCTGAACCAGCGATGACTTGCAAATCGCGACTTTGAAGATGAATTTGACCCTCTTAACGTGCGAACTGGGTTTCATGGTCCTCATATGATTTGTAGCTCAAGATATTAGCTTTCCAATGAATTAAAAATCACTTCATTCCTATTTTTATAGCTTAAGATATGATTTTTCTACTAAAATATTGCAAATCTGTCTAAATCCTGAAAGAATACAACCAATTAAAACTTATAAAATTACAAATTAATTTTACTTTTAATCAATTGAGTTCAAATATACTCTAAGCTACAAAACATACTCAAAAATAAATCTTTAAGATTCAAAACACATTAAAACATACTAAATATGAGAGAAATAAATATAACAAATGTAAGCTTATCATTTAGTGTTAAGTGTTTGTATCTAAAAATATTCATATAAATTTCTTTTTAGAAAAATATAGTGTCATTTCAGATGCCAAGGATATATATTTTTTTACTGTTTCTTTTTCCTCCCTATGCCTGAATAGCTGGTTAATATTAAAACTGTAGCCTAACGTTTGAAATTACGCTCTATTCGTGCTTTTTTACACTGTTCGGAAAAAATTCTAAAATTTTAATTTAAATTGTAATTTCTAATCTTCCAATAATTTTAGTTTGTTTAGTAATTTTTTAATAGTTAAAACAAAATTAAATTATCATTTTTTCTTCTTTGTAAATGCAAAATAATATTTTCTAAATATCAAATAACTATAAAAACTAGTAAAATTGCTAGAAAATGGTTGTCGTTCAATCTAAATTTATATTTCATAAGTTTTTCCCAAATGGTATAAAAAATGGAAAGTATATATTTCCAACATTAAGGAACTAATTGTAATATCCATTAAAGTTTAAGAGGGGAATCTAAATAACCCCAAAAGAAACACACTATATTATATTGTTCTGTGGTTCGCAAGTAGTAACAAAATTCATCTCTAGTGGCCATAATGACAGTGGTGAATTTATATGCTTCATCTGTTTAGTAAAGATTGATCCTTTTACTATTCATAGCAATTAATTCAAACTTTAGAAATATAAATTTTTTATATGAAAATAGTACCTTAAAGATTTTAATTTATAAATATAATTTTTAAATTTTTTATAATATAAATATATTGAAGTCAAATTTTAGTAAAAATAAAAAATAAAAGGACTATCTTTTGTAAAACGGAAGGAGTATATAATATGGGGATCCTTTGGAACCTTTTTTTCTAGAAAAAATGAAGCTTCTAAATTTTCATATATATATATAGATATATTCTAGCTTTCTCTCTCTCTCTCTCTCTCATCTCTCTCTCTCTCCTCTCTCTCTCTCTATATATATATATATATATATTATATATATATATATAACATGAACATCTCATCCATCCTTTATATGTTTCATATAAACCAATGGCAGAAAAAATGAAAGCTAAATTGAAACATCTCTAAATTTTTCTCTAAATTTTTAATCATTATATATATAAAAATGAATGCTAAATTGAAGCATTTTCAGATTTTTTTCTGTATTTTTAATCATTATATGTGTGTATATATAACTTGTTGTTGTTTTTATTTTTGTTTTTCATCTCATCGTTTTTTATTTTTTTGTTTTTTTTTTTTTTTTCTTTTTTTTTTTTTTTTTTTTTTTTCTTTTTTTTTGTTTCTCTTTTTTTTTTTTCTCCTTTATATGTTTCTTTTTCTTTTTTTTTTTTTGTTTTTTTTTTTTTTTTTTTTGTTTTTGTCTTTTTTTTTTTTTTTTTTTTTTTTTTTCTTCTAGTATTTTTCTTTTTTTTTTTTTTTTTTTTTTTTTTCCTTGTTTTTTTTTTTATTTTTTTTGTTTTTCTTTTGTGTTTTTTTGTTTTTTTTTTTTTTTTTTTTTTGGCAGTTTTTTTTTTTCCTTGTTTTATTTGTTTTTTTTTCTTTTTTTTTTGTTTTTTTCGTTTTTTTTCTTTCCCCTCTAAATTTTAACATCTTCTAAATTTTTCTTTTTTTTTTTTCTAAATTTCTTAATCTTTATATATATTCTGTTTGTTTATTCCCCCAACTTTTCTTTTTTTTTTTTTTGCTTTTATTTTTTTTTTAGATTTTTTTCTGTTATTATTTTTTTTCCTTTTTATTTTTTCTTTTTTCATTATATTTTTGTTTCTTTCCCTCTTTCTTTTTTTCTTTCTTTCCCCCACCTTTTTTTTCCCTCTTTTTCTTTTTCTTCTTCTTTTGTTGTTTTTTTTCTTTTTTCTCTCTTTTCTTTTTTTCCGTTTTTTTTTTTTTTCTTTTGGGGGGTTTTTTTTTTTTCTCTTTTTTTTTTTTTATAATTTTTTTATCTTTTTTTGTTTGTTGTTTTTTGTCCCTTTTTTTACCCACCATTTTCTGTGGGTGGTGGGGTGGTTTTTTTTTTGTGTTTCTCTTTTTATTTTCTATTTTCTAGGTTGGGTTATTTGCTTTTGGAATTTTGGACTATGGGTTTGCTTGGGTTTTCTTTGGATTTTTTTATTTTTTTGGGGGGTTTTTCGGGTTTTTGTTTTTTTTCTGTTTTTTTTTTTTTTTTTTTTTTTTTAATCTTGTTTTATTTTTTGAGTTGTGTTGTGTATTTTTTTTGTGGTTTTTTTTTTTTTTTTTTTTTTCTTTTTTTGGTGGTTCTGATTGTTTTTTTTTTTATATTGTTTTTTTTTTTTTTTTTTTTTTGGTTTTTTCTTTTTTTTTTTGTTTTTTTAGTATTTTTTTTTTTTTTTTTTTTTTTGTCTTTTTTTTTTTTTTTTTTTGTTGTTTTTTTTTATTTATTTATTTTTTGAATGCTATTCTTTGGTTGTTTTTTGTTTGTGAGTTTTATTTGTTTTATTTGTTTTTTCTCTTTTTTTTTTTTTTGTTTTTTTTTTGTTTTATTGTTTTTTTTTTTGATTGTTTTTTGTTTTAGATGAGTTTTCTTGTCCTTTTTTTGTCTTTTTTTTTTTTCTTTATTTCGGATTTTGTGGTTTCTCTTTTTGTTTTTTTTCCATCGTGTCTTGTTTAGTTTTTTGTTATTTTTTTTTGGTTTGCTTTTGTTGTGGGTATTTGGTTTTGTTTTGTTGTAGTGTGGTTGGGACATCATATTTTCTTTTTTGTTTTTATTCTTTGTTTGGGGGTTGTGGTGTTTTTTTTTTTTTTTTATTTCCATTTTTTTTTTTTTTTTTTTTACTTTTTCTCTTTTTTTTTTTTTTTTTTTTTTTTTTATGCTTTATTTGTATTTTTTTTTTTTTTTTTTTTTCTTTTTCTTTTTTCTTCTTGTTTTGTTTTTTTATTTTTAAGGGGGGGTTTGGGGGGGGCTCTTTTTTTTTTTTTGGGGGGGGGAGCTTCAATACACACATACATGGACCTCCTTGTAAAAATCTCAGGTCTTCTAGTGCACAGTGGTAATAAAAAAAATGAACGTAAGCATGCATGTTTTCATTCTGTCTACAATAAGGGCGTTCATTATTTGGATAAAACGGAGTAATCCAAATGGATTATTTGAATTGAATAAAATGATTCAATTATTTGATTTGAATTGGATCAAAATTGAGTTTCTTATTTAGGGCAAATTCGTTTGAGTTAAAGTCAATTAAATTTTTTTAACTTTTATATCTTTTTTACTGGAAACCAATTTTATTTGAAAGCCAATGTTATGTAGATACAATAATAAATTTGAAAGTAAATTTTTAGGATGTTGTTAAATTTTTATGAATTTTTCTTTTTAAAGGCTTGAAACTAGAAAAATTCATAAAAATTTAGTAAGATTATAAAAATTGTATTTTCAATTGATTATTGTAACTACATAATATTGGCTTTTAATTAAAATTAGTTTCAAGTAAAAAAGATGTAAAAATAAAAATAAGTCATTTTTGTAGTCAATTGACTAAAGTTAAAACAAATTGGGTGTTAGTTATTGGATGAATCATTGATTCCTAAACTTAAAACTGAGCAAATTGAATAAACTGAAAAATAATACATATTTTATAAAATATTGTCAACTATATATAAGGTCATTTTTGTTTAATTTTGGACTTTATGTTATGAATCAATCCTTAAGTTAAGGTACAAAATGGAATATTAACAAATTTTATCTTTTTTTTTTCAAGTTATATTTTTTCAATTATCATGTGTTTAGTTCTGTTACAAAAGAATCGAGCTATAAGAATTAGATAACTTAGATTATGATTTGAATTGTTTGGATAAAACTGAAAAAACCAAATTATAATTATAATAGTTCAAATCATTTTAATATGTACTTCAAATGGTTTGGATCAAACTTATAAAAAAAAAAAATAAACCGGATTGTTCAGTTTGGAACTGATCTAACCAATAACACCCCTAATCAACAATTGTTCTAGTCGGATCGATTTTAAACCGATCCAACTGAACTGACACTTTTAGTCTACAACTGTTTTATTCCTCAACTTTGCTTCCGATACGGAGGGCGTAAAAGTAACTTAGAATCATAAATATGTATTCGAATCAAACTTTGTGCTGTACTTCAAACAAATAGTGACATTACTTAAGCCAATTCATTGGCCCATAACCTGCAAGTTCATCCCAAGTCGACGCAGATTTTGAACCCAAATCTTGCTGTTATGCGGAGAAAGAGAAATGGTGTGCACTACCGGAAGATCCGAAACAGCAGCCCTTAGTCACAGGTTGATAAAGTCTGTGGGGACTGGGGAGCAATGATCATTGATCAGTCTCAACAATTCACAAATACGTACAAATAGATGAGTCGGAGCTGACGCGCCTGTCGTGCTGAAGACCGTCCTCCTGCTAGCTTCAAATTATTGCTTGTTTCTGTCTTTTTATTTTTACTGTTTCACTTTTGAGTAAATTGCACAAATAGTCCTTAATCTATTGAATATTTTATTTTGGTCCTGAACCTATTAAAATTATTTCGTTTTGGTCCATCACTAGATAAAATTCATTAACTCAGAATAATTATTTAATAGGAACTTTTAAAATTTTAATTTAAATATTCAGTAATTATTTTCAGTAAATTTAAATAGTTTAATTTTTTTTACAGTAAATAGATAATTTAAATTAATAATTTTTTCTTTCTAAATAAAATAAGTTCAATTTATAGAGAGAAAAAGAAGTGATTTGAATTTTTCATTAATTATAAAAAACTTATTATATAAATTAAATTTATTATAAGACAGGTATTATATAATTTAAATTATAATCTAAAAAGTAATTATCAGATAAATACTTTGAGTTAATAAATTTCATCAAATTAGGATCAGAATAAAATGTTTTCCATAGATTCGGGACTAAGGCAAAATATTTTTAATAGGTTTAAGACTAAAATAAAATATTTAATAGGTTATGGACTAAAAGAAAATAATAACTAAACATGAGGAACCATTAATGAAATTTACTGTTTCGCTTTTTATTTCTGCTTTTTGTATTTGTCTTTTTTTGGCTTTTCTTTTGGGTGCCCATTTTTATTTGTGTTTGAGCAACGCTGACGAGAAAGTAACTTTATACTTCTCATGTCCTCTTATTTACCTGAGGTCCGGAGTTAACCGGAGTTAATCACTATTGTACGCTCATAGGTTGATTAGGAATTGAAGTCGAGTCGAGTAATTCATGATTGAATCGATTTGAGTAATTGCTTGTTAGTATTACGGGTAAAATTTATATTTAGTCTTTTAATTATTTAATTTGTATATAATGGTCTATTAACTCAAAAAGTGACTATTGGAGTCATTTAACTTAAGCAATGAGTTCAATTTAAGTTTTATCTGTTATTTAAGATGTTAGAAATAACGGAAAAAGTATACATGACACTTAATATCTCCTACCCGGTTTCACAATGTCACGTGACATCATCTTATACTAGAATAATAAATCATAGGCTAGAATTGATAAAAAAAACATAATTTTAGGGACTTAAAAGGTTAATTAATCTAATCTTCTCTCCTCAACAAGTGCTGCTACATTCGTTAACTCGTTGCTGCCCCGCGGCCACTAATTCTCCCTTCCATTTTAATAGCCAGTGGAGTGGAGATCTGTTTGGCATCATCGGGCCTCGCCCTCGTTGTTTGCCATCGATTTAGCCACATGGACATCACCTGCCTTGATCCTCCTTTGATTTTCATTACTGCTTAACACAACCTCCAACAAGAATACGTGGGATCAACATTTGACGAAGTGGGACTAGCATCGTGAGTGCCATGGCCGATTATCTGATGATTATGAAACCAAAGGTCTGAAGCCTCATTGTTCAAGTTCGCAATCATACAACTTTAGAGGCTTTCGTCATCAAAAGCGAGTGGTATATTTTGAGTGGTGATTTGTGGGAGGAGAGTGAGGCTCTGGATTGTTAATGGTAGCTAGGCTAGCAAAGCAGAAGTACCGTTGCTCTAGAGGCGGTGGAGAAGGCCAATCAGATCACATTAGAATTGGGGAAGATAATGAGTTTGGGTTATTTGTGTTTTAGGTCTTTAAGATTATTATTTGTGTCATTTCGGGTCTAAATTTTTATTTCTACACAATATGGTCACATCCATTTTTAGTTAAAGCGGAAACCATGTGACAATGTGTGTGCTATGTAGTCAGATTGCATCTAAACTAATATCTGAATTAATGGTAAGGACTAAATTAGGACCACTAAATGAGTTAGAGAACTCCAATATACACTTTTAGAGTTAAAGAACCATTTTTAAAACAAACAAAATAATTAAGGAACCAAATTTAGATTTTACTCCTAGTATTACATAAACCAACTAATAAGAATATTGATTTGCCCCATAAGGCCATAACTAAGGCCTCCTGGCAAAACAAAACAGAAAAATAAATGGTTACAACTTACAATGTGTTGGGAGAGTTGTGGAATTTGTGGAATATTTTTTAAGGGGCTATAATCGCAAAGGCGACAAATAGGCGGGATGTGTTCTTCATGCATGCTAACGAATGAGTAAGCAGGCAGCGAAGACAAACGTTCGCCTCAAATTCTTTACATTATTTTTATTTTATTTTGTTTAAAATTGATTTAAATTTATTTATGTTAATATTTATTAAAAAAAATTTAACAAAATTTATATTTAAAAAATATAAGACTTATAGTTTTTAAATATAATTTTTTTTAAAAAAAATGTATAGTAAACAACAGTACAAATAAACTTAAGTCAAATTTAAGCAGAAAGTCTGAAATGGTGCAAAACATTTAAACATTTAGAATGGAGTTTGTATTTTATGCGAGAGGGCAAATGTCTCCATGCATACTAGTTACGTGCATATTCCATACGTTGGTTTGTGCACAGGGAGGGCATGACATGTGAATAACTTAATTATGAAATCAAAATCTCTTGAGCGTACATATCCTGAGAGACAATGAAAAAGGGTACCAGGGATGATTTTTTCGAAACAGAGAAGCTTCATTAGAATTATATACTCTATTAATTACCAGTAATATAAAGTCGGACTCGGGCCGAGGAAAAATTAAAGATTACTCGAAACCAGCGCAGTATTACAACATAAGCTACCAACACTGGTCTGTCTCCCAATTTCTGGAACCATAAGCATAGAAACCGGTGGAGAAAGGCGAAACAGCCGCTGACCTCACAAACCGCCGTCTTTGCAGATGCAAATCTCTGTCATAGTCTGCTCGTTTGCTGGGGTCGGACAGGGTGGAATAAGCCGCATGGATCTTGATGAACTCGTTGGCCGACGCCTCCTTCCGAGCCACCGACACGACATCAGGGTGACAGGTTCTGGCTAGTCTCCGGTAGGCATCCCTGATTTCGCGTTCGCTGGCGCTGGCCGGAATCCCTAGAACCTCGTACAGCGATGCACAAAGAGCCATCGGTGCTCTGTTACTGGAAGTGGATGCTCTGTTTTATATGCGAGTGCTATGTTGTTTCCATGTGGGAGATGGTGGCCGGTGAATATATAGAAGTAGAGAGTTGATGCAAAGACAAGCTACGAGCTTATCCAAAGGAGAGCCATAGCCACAGGGTGTGTCCTGTTCCTGCGCTGAGTCAGCCAACAGTGCAAATGGATAGGTTTACTCACTCCATCGGTCCCACCTGCCCTTCACTCCCAAATTTGCGGTAACAACATTTAATTATTGGGTAAAACTCATATATTGTCTCTCATTATAATCATTGTCCTAATGTAATTTTTTATCTTAACTAGTACCATTTTAAAGCTACCTAAATCATATATTATGTTTTATTTAAGTTATTTTTACCAATTTCTTTATTAATTTGGATATAAATTGCTTATGTGGCATGAGCACTGTCATGTGTTTTCCTCTCTCATAATAATAAATGACTATTTTGTAAAAATAAAAAACTTTGGACTAAATTTGATACAACCACAAAATTTTAAAGCCTAAAATGCTCCCAATTCATCTTCTTCCCAGGCCAGCCGTCGCTCTCTGCCTGCTCATCCAACGCCAGTCCTCACCTCCTCACCTCTCCTCGCCGGAAACCCTTCCATCATCCTCTGCCAGCGCCACTCACGTTCTATTCGGCTCCGATTCCGATTCATTTTCACCATATGCTGAGAGCATCGACTGTGGAGAAGCTCCTATCGGAAAAGATGTAGGGGCTGAGTTCAAGCCAAGATCGATTTTGTTCATCGACGAGACCAGAATCTTTTGCTGTGCTGGATAGAACATGAAATCGGAATCAAAATCAGTTTTCTTCATCAACGAGACCCGAATCTTCTGCTACGCCGACTAGAACGTGAAACCGGAATCGAAATCCGAGCCGGGAGCAGCGCCGTCAATGGACGGGTTTTCTGCGAGGAGAGGTGAGGAGGGGAGGATTGGCATTGGATGAGCAAGGAAAAAGCGACGACGGCTGGTCTGGGAATAAGATGAATTGGGTCACAGAGCATTTGAAGCCTTAAAATTTTGTGCTTGTGTCAAATGTAACCCAATGTTTCTTCTTTTTCCAAAACAGTCATCTATTTTTATAAGAGAGGAAGGCATATGGCAGTGTGATGCCACATAATCAATTTCTATCCAAACTAACAGCGAAATTAATGGAAGAGACTAAAATAAAACGCAATATCAGTTAGGAGACTTTAAAATGACACCATTTGAGGTAAGAAATCATATTAGGATGACTGTTATAGTAAGGAGACTATATATAGATTTTAAACTTTGATTGTTTAATTCTCGTTAGCACATGTCATATCTTACAGGTAGCTCTATTTCATTCTAAATAGCTATAAATTACTCATTGTTTACTTTTGAGAAAAAAAAGTACTCATTGTTTAACAAAATATAATACTAGCTCTTTTATAGCATTTGCCGGTTTCTGACATTTGGAAATTAATTTTGAGAGAGTATTACCATTTTCTTGTGCTTTAGAGACACTGCAAAAGAGGGTTTCAGGCAGCACAGAGACATGGAATTTTAAGGAAAAATATAATATCACAAACTGTAATGGTATGTGACATAATCATATTGTGTCCTATTTTTTATTATTAAATGGAGTGAAATTTATCAAGTCATGAAAATGTTTTGTTTTTAGATTTTCAAATCCGGTCAGCATGATTTGGCTGGTTGTGATTTGTTTTTAACCACTGAATTTGTTGGGAGGGAATCAAGTTGATGGAGGGAATTCAGCTTGATCCATAATTACATAATCCCAAAGAAATGCAGCTTTCTTCCTGTTTGCCTTTTGATTGCTTGTGCCAGTGCACTCTGGGTTCCATTCGTATCCAAAACCCTCCATTTTCTGCTTAGACAGACAGGAGTGGTGGAGCCTGATCCTGTGGATCGGGTCTACAAGTGGACGCAAGTACACAAGTATCTTGCCTAATGCCTAATCTCACTTGCTTGTGCTTTGCATTGTTCATATGAAAAATCAAATATCTTACAAAATCTAGGAGAGACATGAACTCTATAATGATATCCACTTTTAAAAAGTATGATGTCTAAATGTTGTCGCTTGAAAAGTAAAAAAAAAAAGCTTAGGAGAGAAAAAAGGAAGAACGTTTTTGGAAGCTAGCCCAGAGGCCATCCGACCCACTTATTCGAGAGTTAAACAAGCCCATCCCCAATGACTGACGGGCTACGTGGGTTTGATTTATTTGTTAGAAAAATCCTTCGACGGATAAGCACAAAGGCAACAATCATTAAAAAAAACCACCAATTTTTGATGGTCCAACGTGGCCAATGATCTGTTTTTATGGCTGAATAAATCACCTATGTTACAAAATTAGCCAATAATTTAAACAATTATGGACTTGATCCCTGATCAAATTCTCAATTGCAGGCCTTTGGTCTAATTTCAAAATGTTCGCCAAATCGACTTAGCAAAAATACCTTTATACTTGATCAGGATTTTTACCCTTTTCAACCTCAACTCGGTCTTAGTTATTAAATTTTATTAAGTGGGTCAACCAACTTTTTTGACTACCATATATGTCAGTCATGTGATGCCTTAAGATTGACGTCATTTGAGGGGCCAGAGAATGGATAAAATAAGCCCTGAGGGCAAAGTTTTTTTACCCCGTTGATGCGATGTAGAATCTTTATTTTCAAAATAAAATACTTCAACTCTTATTTTTTGAAATAAGTAACATTGTTACAAATACAAAATGTTATGATCCGAAACACTTTATCTGATGAACTAGTTCAGTTACTCGTGTCTTTTCCCCAAATATCCAGCCATTGCCAGATACTCAAATTTTGGGCCGCCCCCCAAACCATCTTGATATAAGTTACTTTGTTGCCCCCTTCATCTGAAAGAATCAAAGATTGAAGCATGATGAATTTTTGATTTCATGACTTTCATCTCTATTGAGTTGGAATTGAATTCCTAATGATAATATTTATGATAAATTAGTTACAACGGTGTATTTATTGAGTTAAACTTAAGATTTGATATCGAGTTTTATTTTTTTAAAAAAAAATTATGAGATCGAGAAAAGAGATTTATATGTTTTATGTTTTTCAAAAAAAAAAAAAAAAATACTAACTTTAGTCCATTGCTTTATTTCTTTTAAGCATGTATGCCCCTAACATTTATAGTTTCTCGGATCAGTCAATGCTACTGATTTTGATATTGATATTCAAGTCTTTGTGGTCTGAATGAAACTATTGGGTGGACTCATAATAACTTAGAAACCATGAGGACAAGACACCAAATATGACCCCCAAATCCCGCACAGCCCTACTGGTTCACCCAATTAATTAATCAAAGCTTTGGCATATGACTCCATCTTTAGAAAAAATATATAAACATGAGTTCCTTATTAATGATACATTCATTGTCGAAAGGAGATGCTGAATGGAGGTTTGTGAAGGGAAGGCAGTGATTGGAACAGATCCCTGGAGAGTGGCAGTGACAGTATTGATGACTCGATGCAAAGATATGTCCAGATTGTTGCAAGGGGTTGGTTGAAGGTTGTTGAGTGACATAAAGAAACTGATGGCCTAAAAACTAATTGAACAATTTGGGGTGAAGTGCCAACTGGACTAGGAAGTCAGTCATGGAAATTGAAGCATGAGGCCGAACCTAAACCTGCAGTAGTGATGGAGATGGGCGGGAATGAATCTGCGAATAGCGACAATCTCGACAGGGCTGGAAACAGTGGAGAGCTGGACTATGTCATCCAATGAGATGATGGTGTGCCCCTAAACCGTAGACCACCCTTGAACTATGTTACCCAACCCTTACCTCCTACGAAATCCATGATATTTTCTCACTGCTATACTCCTCAAACAGTGTCAAACTCAGGGTATCACATGACCGGTACATGGTAATTAAAG
This sequence comes from Aquilaria sinensis, assembly GCA_005392925.1. Taxonomy (NCBI): domain Eukaryota; kingdom Viridiplantae; phylum Streptophyta; class Magnoliopsida; order Malvales; family Thymelaeaceae; genus Aquilaria; species Aquilaria sinensis. Next base: position 294,666 of record SMDT01001377.1, read on the forward strand.
AGATTGCCTGACCTACTTAATGAAAGAGTAAATGGTGTAAATAATTCCTAGCCTTTAATTATCATTTTATTTTGGTCATTAACCCTAAAATATATTAAAATTATTTCATTCTGATCTTTCATCAGATAAAATTTACTAACTTAGAATAATTATATGAAATAAATGTTTGAAATTTTGATTTACATATTTGATAACTGTTTTTCAATAAATTTAAACAGATTAATATTTTTTTATAGTAAATAGACAATTTAAATTAATATTTTTTTCTTCCTAAATAAAATAAGTTTAATTTATAGAAAGAAAAACAAAAAGATGATTTGAAATTTCTATTAATTATAAAAAAATTATTATACAGATTAAATTTATTATAAGACAGTTATCAAATAGTTTAAATTACCATCTAAAAATTTTTTATCAGACAAATATTTTAAGTTAACATATTTCATCCAATGGGGACCAAAATGAAATGTTTTTAATAGATCTAAGACCAAAATGAAACTTTTTAATAGGTTTAGGATCAAAACAAAATATTCAATAGGTAAGGGACTAAAAAGAAATAATAGTTAAAGGTTAAGGATCATTTATGAAATTTACTTCTTAATGAAGGGGTCGGCTGACCCACTTATTGAAGTTCAGGGACTGAGTCAGACCGAGGTGAAGTTCAGGGGGTAACGGTTCTAGTCAACCAAGTTCAGGGACTCGAAAACCCAGCAACGGTACTCGGCAATGGATGGAAAGAGTAAATCCCTAGCCTTTCCTGTGATCCATAACCGAAATCTTCCGAAAGTAATTGAAGAGCGTTGAAAAGGATGATGACGAGCAGCGAGATTTAGGCGGAGCACGAATTGTTCTGTAGCGTCTCTGAAGAGTTGACGATGATCCGGAACGCAAATGTATGCTGCAACTACAATGCCAAAGCGGTGAGCGCCTTTCTTCTAGCATTTTGATTACTCAGATTTGATGCCCTCACAGAATCTGCCTCTGACGAGATTTATTTATTTATTTTTCTGGTTTTTAGAAGGCAATAGATGTGTCGGGAATTTTTGCTCGAGTTAGTGTCTTCAGAGGGCCTTAGTCACAGCACAACACTCTCCCAACCAGCAGGATGTGAGGGAGTAGTTGGAATGGCAAAACAGTTTGTTTAGTGGGTTATTTGGACCAACCACAAAATTTAGTGGGTGATTTGTGCTTTTATTCTTCTTCCCCACCGCGTTCACAATTTGGGTCTTCGAATTGGGAGGAGGGAGGGAAGCAATGCCGAGCAAGAAGAGGAGAAGAGAAGAGAGACCGACGATCCACCCGAAGAACAAGTACGCCAATAAGCCGCCAGACTTCGCTCTTTTGGCTTCTCTTTATCCTTCTCTGGAGCCCTTCGTCTTTTATTCTCGCGATGGCCGACCCAGAATCGATTGGACCGATTTCAACGCTACTCGCGAGCTCACTCGGATATTACTCCTCCACGATCACGGCCTCAACTGGTAAACTTTCTGCCGCCTTCATTTATCTGCTAGAGGTGGGTTTGGTCTTATACAGAGCTGGTGGAACTTAGTGAACACATTGATGTTTGAACTTGCTATTTACAGCAATGGCGAATTCTTCTTTTTTGTTAGTTTAACATCCAATTTGCCATGTCACTGTTCTAATTTACAAAAAGGTTAATGATTGATGCTGAAAGTACTTTTCTGCTGGCTTTTTGCTTCGCCTGTTTGCCTTTGAAGTATGTATGGCTACTGGACTCTTGTTAATATTGGTTGGCTCCAGGTGGATTCCTGATGGGCAGCTCTGTCCTACAGTGCCCAATAGGTCCAATTACATCCACTGGATACAAGATCTTCTCTCATCTGACATTGTCCCTAAAACACATAGCAAAGGCATAAGGGGCTTTGACATAGGAACTGGAGCAAATTGCATCTACCCGCTTCTTGGAGCTTCACTTATGGGGTGGAGATTTGTTGGTTCAGGTGTTTTTCCTGGGTTTCATTATTATCAGTTAAGAGGCTACAGTATTTAATCGAAAATCATGATTTTGATTGCACTGAGCTTAATTACAGATGTGACTGAAGTGGCTATAGAATGGGCTGAGAAAAATGTTAAAAGCAATCCACATATCTCAGAACTGATTGAGATAATAAGAGTTAGAGGTTCCCAGTGCACTGTATGTATCTCGGACCAGGAGTCACCTGATGGGCACCTTGTTTATGGTGGAAGCAGATTATATGTAGGCAAAGCCAGTGCTGAGGCGGACTGCCTAGCTACATCATCGTCATGGCCAACTGAAGATGGAGAAACAGGTTATAATGGACCGCCTATACTTCTTGGTGTTGTTCGGGAAGGCGAAGAGTTTGACTTCTGCATGTGTAACCCCCCATTTTTCGAAAGCATAGAAGAAGCTGGACTGAATCCAAAAACTTCTTGTGGTGGGACACCGGAGGAAATGGTGTGTTTGGGTGGAGAAAAGGCTTTTATAACCCGCATTATCAAAGACAGTGTCTCACTACAGCATTCCTTTCGGTATTACTCAAACATCATTTGAACTTATTTTTTGCCTCCTCTTTTGTTGGTCCGTAGAAAGTAACGGGTATCTTTTCTTGTTTTCCTCTTGCCTTTGCCTTCTCTTAGGTGGTTCACTTCTATGGTTGGAAGGAAAGTGAATCTCAAGTTCCTAATATCCAAGCTTAGAGAAGTAAGCGCCACAGTATTAAAAACAACTGAATTTGTCCAAGGCCAGACATGCAGGTGGGGGCTGGCTTGGTCTTTTGTCCCTCCTGCAAAGAAGATTATACAGCATAATATTGTCAAGAAGAACAACCTTTCCTTCACTCTTGAGGTGCGGTTATTTCTCCTTTAGCTAATTGTAATAGTGGCGGAGTTTTAAAGTTAAAGAAGCATATAGCTCAAATCCTTGAGGCTTTTGATGCTAAAACATGAGCCTTCAAATTAACAAAAAGGTGATATAAATAACTGCTTTTACCTTGTCAGGATAAAGTAAGACACAAGTTTCAAACTACAGTTAAATTGGGGGCCAAGTTGGGTCATTATAAACAATATAACAAGAAACAATTGGACTCCACAAAAGGCGCTGGAAGTTGGTTGTCTGCTAAAATCTCATTTTCCTTGTAATAGACAATAGTTGCAAAGTGTTGTGGTGTCTAAAAGTCCTAGTCTGAAGTAATATTGGAGATTCGGCTTTCTCACCAATTACCTGTATGTCTTATGTGTGTGTATGTTATGCTCTCTCATTCTCTTCCTCCTGCTTTGAAATACTTATTTTGTGAATGTCTTACGGGATATACACATGGCAGGGTCTTCAGAGGCAATTTGGTGCAGTAAATTTATTACAATCAATTGATTCCTTTTTCCGTGCATATGGTGCATTCTGTAACCTGAACTCCTCAGCATTCACAGTTGATGTAAGAAATACCACTCTTTGACTATGGTTTCTGAGTCACAGTTGCTAACAGACAAAGGCGTGTGCACTAGTGCTTGTGATTTATTTTTATGTAATTGTGCATGAAATGTTGCACATCATATCACTCTCTCATTTTCTTCCAACTATCTCATTTTACAGATTACTTTATCAGCCGATCAATGTAAGGCAGTCCTGAAGGATTTTGTTGATGGGGCTGCAAGTCAAAAAAACAAGCAAGATTCATCCACAAACATAAGTTTTCGCGTTTCAGTATGTTTCTCCCTCATTGGCTTGTATGGAACATTATATCAAGTCTCGTTATTCACTGAAAAGGTTATCTTGCAGGTCTTTCAGCAAAATCCTGGCACTCTACTGTTACAAGGATCCTTGCAGAACAAAGATAGCCTCATTTCAGGTTCGTATCATTCCCTTTCTTATCTTTTGCTTGCTCCACTTCTGCCAGCCGAATCTGAGTAATGTCGCAGTCGTTCCCAACTTCCTTGCTTATTCAAAATAATGAGTGAAACTGTTGGATTTTGTTCCCAAAATCAAACCAGCAGTGCTGAATTTTTTAAATCATCTTTCCTTTTAAGCCCAAATTGTTTTTCTGGATCTTGTGATTCTCTCTCTCTCTCTCTCTCTCTCTCTCTCTCTCTCTCTCTCTCTCTCTTGAAAAACAAAAATAAAACAAAAAAATCTCTGCTGCTTAGTGAAATTTGGTGAGTACTTCCTACTGGCAGAGCTGTTCCCCTCGTTATTCCAGGCATTGGAGGAAATCCTGAGAGATGAGTTTTTCAAAGGAAAAGCCAGAGGACAGTAATTTGTCAACTAAACTTATGGAGCTCGTGAGCTTCAGGTATAATGAAGTGGAAGCTTGTAGATTGTATTAAAGTTGCCTCTGTATACAACTGGTAAGACATGAGGGATGGTTTAGTTTGTTATGATCTTTTCAGTGGGTTTTACCATCATGACACTCACCGGGACAGGAAGCTTGTTATTGAAGGAATGCCAGGCGAAAAGGCTGCAATCTTGAAGTGAGGTGAGGGTGTAGTAGGATGATTAAGTTACTGTTGAATTTCTGATGCTGTTCAAGTTTTTGAACTTGTCTATTGTATTTGTGTGGGTTCATGTGTCATATTTTCGTATAGCATGGGTTTGCTTCAGGATTTAGCACGCACGTTTACACATAAAGGCCATGCATGATGCACGGAAAGTTTATGTTGGGTCAATCAATCCATATTCGTGCGAAAGGATAACTTTGTGATATGCTGGGGAGGAGACCGAATGGTTAATGCGGGCTACGCTTTGTATTATTAATACACCCAATCTGTCTGAAGAGATAATCAAAAAGCTCTCCGTTGTATTTTAAGTAGCATATATATATATAGACCAAATATTAAACAATTGGAAGAAGGGGCAAAATTGTCACTGATGTTTGCTTAAGGGAAAAATTTTGCCATTAATGTGTTTCTGTTTTAGGCAAATTTGTTACTAATGTTTTCTTCACCATTTTGTTCTCTCACTTGGAATCAGAGTGGAATGCTAGTTACCAATTGGCCAACTTTGTTCTTGAGTAAAGTTGCTTTGGAGGTTTATAGACTTAGGTTATTTTAAGCATGGAAGGTTGAGGAATACAAAGAGGATGACGACAGCAACAAAATTGGTGCGTATCCAGGATTTTTGAAAAAGAGAGGGTTCAAATGCATATACAAATGCTAAAGTCTGAAGTATATAAGTTCACATCGATATGTAATGACGAAAAATATGTTTTCCTTTTAAAGGAAAATCTAAACAATGAGCGACTGGAGCGTGGAGGACAAGCCGGATTTGCATGGATGAGCCTTTTGCCCCGGCTGAGGTTGTTGATGTCGCACTGGCATAGGCAATATTTCTATTTTGAATGGAATATTTATATCATGAGACAACCTTCAAACATTAGGTGGCCATCTTGCGGACACACTTGTTTTATAATTTCATTAACAAATTTGTTTCCATGCCTTCGCGTTAGTGATATATTGCATAAAAAAACATCAAGGACTAAATTCCTTCTTCAAACAAATATTAGTGGCAATTACCGTTCTCTCCGAACAACTCTCGTTGTTAAAAATAGAGCAACAATGCGCTGGTAAGTGGTAACGGAGCATTTTTTTTTTTAACCTTCGAAAAATTAGAGCCGTCTAATTGTAGATTGTCTTTTTTGTTTTGCCTAAACACCACTACCCCCTGTTCGGACACAACCGAGCTCTCTACAATGACTCGATACAGCTCAGTCCCCCATTTTCTTAAAATCGTGCAATGCTACTCCTGAGGATGTCACATGACATCATGTGGGTAGGCTGCCGTCAGTCACTAACAGCGTCCGTCGCTATCTCTGAAACCTCTGCCATCTCTGCCAGCCGCCCCTTCTTCCCTTCCACCGCCCCTACATCCTGACCCTCCGAAGCCCGCACCCTTCGACCACCTCTCCTTCGTCCCCTCCAACCTGCTCCTGCCCTCGGCGCCCAACGAATTGACCTCCTCCAGCCTTTTGTTTGCCATTTCCTTGTCGTCCTCTTCCCCACCGACACGGTGGAGCCGATGGACATCGATTCTGCCACCATCCGCCACCATCCAGAAACCGACCCGGCTCTTGTCCGATTCTCCAATAAATCACCGGACAACTCCCTCGACTTTCTTCTAAAGAACCAACACATTGAATTGATTGGCTTGGGCCTTCGGTTTTGCTCCTGTTTCGCTGATGCCTTCGTAATCAAGACGACTGAGGCCAATGGATTCGCCTTCGATTAGTGGCTCTTTGCCTTCATAGACGGTTTTCTCTACTGATAAATTGGGGCACTTGGCAGGGGGTTTCACCGGGAGATTGGCCACCAATAAATTGATCGGAGCCTGAGCCAATAAGCTTTGAAAGATGACAGATCGATGGCTGAGAGATTCGAAAGAGGAGGAAGGTTTGAGAAAAAAAGTGATGCAGGCGGCGGCGGAGGGCAGGAAGGGGCCGCTGGCAGTCACGGGGGAAGGGGATGCATGTCGTTAGTGACAGCTCACCCACGTGATGTCACATGACAGCCTCAAGGGTCTTATTGCACGATTTTTGGAAGTTGGGGGACTGAGTTGTAACGATTCATAGTAGAGGGGGTTATATGTCCGAGTGGTGGTAGTGTAGGGGGGTGGGTGGTATTTAGCCCTTTTTTAAGAAAAATGGTATCGATCTAATTGTTTTGATAAATGCATATGAAGCGTATAATATGGCATTATATATTACTGATGAGAATATAAATTCACTTGTTTCTCAATAGTTATATGAAAAAATAGCAGTAAAAAAAGATGTTCCGTAATTTAAAAACAGATATTTTAATTAAACACGTAACTATGAGATCATGCGTCCACTTAAAAAAATGTGAAGAAGGGGAAAAATGCGCAACTTCAAGTTGCTTGATTATTGCTCATTTCTAATTTTCGGTCGAAAAAGCCAAGCAAAGAAATTCAAGACAAACAACGGATCATCACTCAATATCCATTATGTGATTTTTTACAAGACAAATGTACGTACAAGATTGTACAAGTAAATTTCAACAGGTGGCAGGCAAGGCAAGGAATAATTGGATGAGCCATAAGAAATAATCAGGACTAAAATACACATGAAATTAAGTAAAGAGAGAGGAGAGAGGGGACGGCAAAGTGGAGAAAGAGGAGACGAGACCAATCATTGCTGGACGACTCAGCGATCGGCGTCCTGTCTAGCACTTGCCTTCCAACCTTGCATGAGTAAGACCGACACAAGCGTCCACAAAATCTCCATCAATAAAATCCGTCGAATAAACCTGCAGCCGATCCACCACCCCTTTCTCTATGCACTGATTTATGAACAGCCTCGCGTATCCGTGGATCCGCCCCGTCACCGGCCTCACGCACAGCACCGGGTTATCCGCCTGCGGCGTCACAGTGTTCTCCACCCGGTAGAAGTACCTCCGTGACGCCACCGCTGCCTGCTCCCCCAGGTGCTTCAGATTGCTATCGAACTTCGTCGATGGCAAATCTGTGTCGATCCAATTGTCTTTCAAATACTTTGACCCCCACAACTGCCCTCCCACCGCCGGTTGGGGCGCCTTCCGCGGCTTCCATATACAGATCACTCTCTTAGGGAGCAGCTCAGCGATCGTTTTCTCGAACACGTGCTCGTCGTTGCGGATCAGGAACTCGCCTAGTTGTTCTTCCAGATACTTGTCGAAGTTTGCCGGGTCGTCGTGCCCGAACTCCGTCCGGATCTCGAGAATTATGATCTCCGACTGGGTTTCAGACAGGAATTTTTTGATGTCCTTGATGACGACGTCGACGCTGTAGGTTAGAAGGATGCCGTGGCAGACACGGCGGTCCTGTTGGATGCGGATGTCGAGGAGTCTGGTTCCGAGGGCGAGCTGTTGGTAGATGGAGAGAGACTGGCATTGCGCGAAGGGGCGGGAGACGCATGGGATTCCGACCTTGTTGGTGGCAGAGTCGTGAGTTCCGGGCCAGACGATCTGGTTCACGTGAAGCCTTTCCGGGCCGAGCTCCGACATCCATTTTTTACGGTCGGTAGGACGGTAGTCGGAGCCGGGAAAAGTTTGGCCGCCGGTTTTGCTGAGATTGTGGAGCGTCGTCTTCTCCGTGGAGATGGCCTTCCGTCTTTCTACTTGTTTAGAAACTTGAGAACCCATTTTCGTGAAGTAGTAGTAGGAGGAGGAGGAGGAGATAAGAATTGGAAAGCTGAAACTGATACCGAGTGAGGTTTAATATATAAATGGGAATTAATGAGTGAAAGTTGAAGAAATTTTTGGAGTTGAGACTTTTTGTTCTTGTTTGTTTGTTTGGTTTTTGTTTAACGGAGAAAACTGATTTTTCTGATTTAGTTAGAAATGATAGTTTATATAAGTCTTTGTTTTTTGCTTTGACACTTTGTAAATAATGATAGGTACATAATTAAAAAGTTATGTTCATTTTAGTTTTATACATTATGCAATGATCATAAAAGAATCATGTATACACTTTAACTATTTATATGTATGAGAAGATAACTATACACAAGGTCCACAACTCAATATAGTATAATATCTCATTATCTTGATCCAAATTCATTGTGTTCTAAACTTGATTTTATTTTTTTTGAATATTGGTCTTAAATCAATCGCTAATTAATTACACCATTGAATATTCCTTATTCTCTAAAGAAAAGGAAGCTATAGACCATTTTTGTTACAAACAGTATAGTTGAGGAAACGGATTTTAGCTTAAATTAATTATGCACGGAAGCGGGTCTACTTAATCGGTTGTAAGTAGTAACAGATGATTATTGATTTATTGATTGAGCGTTTGTTGGGATCATTAGTATTTTGGTGGGCAGATTGATTGCGATGTTGGTGGAGGATTATGACCCATTTGGCCATTTGTTGGTTGGTTTTGATGGTCCACTTGGATGGCTGCCATACGTACTTGCAACTTCATCCCCTCTCGTCTCAATTGTCTTTTGCATTTAGCGGATAAAACAATCAACACCTTCCATCTGGATATATCTCAATTTATGCAAAAAGAAGTCTAAAAAATTGTTTATATATATTTTTTGAAAAAGTTGAGTATTTTTATCCATTTTTCTTTATATTGGTTGGATACAGGGAAAAGTTCATAGGAAATTAATTACTTTTTATAATAATTTTATTTAAGTGAGATAGAAATTTAGACTTTGAAATGACATAGACATTAGTTTTAGATTAAAAAAATAAACAGAAATGAAAATATGATTATTTTGACTGGGAAAAGTTACTTCGTTTTTATGTTCTAAAAACTATTTGCTTTTTTCACTAGGATATTTTTGGAAATGAAAATTTTTTATTTATAATTTGTACATGGAAATTGAGGATTCACATAGAAATTTTAGGTAACTTACACCTACCCATGAACTTATGTTAATATTAGAATTATCTTTTTAAGGGTTAAAAGTTTAAACTTTTCTCCCTATTTTTTTAACAATTTTTGGAATACTAATATAAATTTTCGTTAAACATGTTGTAGTAATTTCAAGTTCTTTGGTGTCATTTTTATAATTAATAGACATATAAAAAATTCAAATCTACATTTATAAAGGAAAAAAATGATAATTTAAAATGTTTATTAATTCTATAAAAAGTATGGGACAAATTGAAATTACAAGTAGATAGTTATGAGGTAGTTTAAATTAAGATTTTATAAGTTACTATCATATAGTTTAAAAATATTTAAAGTTTAATATTTCAAACCTTAATGGTATAATTTTAAAATCAATCCAAGTTTATTAGTAACTGAAAATTTCTCAAAATATTATGCAGAAGTTTCAAGCTAATCTTAAGTGTAAAGAAAATGGAAATGAAAATTTCCTTTAAACCAGCCAACGCTTACTTAATGATAAAGCGTTATTATTATTTTTTTTTCCTAAATGAATGGAAATTGCAAATCTTTTAAGAGTGAAAACAATATGTGACCCGTTAATTATGATAAAGTATCTTATGAAAACTAGCACCTTTCTTTTTTCCCTCCATTGACGATGTTTCGTCCGGCAATTTCCTGCAGCTTTTCGGTTTCAGAGAATTACAAAATTCGCCTGAGGTTTAGTTAAAATTATAGTTATCCTTCTTAAGTTTTCGAAACTACTTCCATGAGGTTTTAATTAACTTACAGTTATCCCCTAAAATATATTTTGAAGGTTAAAATCAACAGATGATTATACTTTGAAGCACTACATTTTAGTTATTGTGTAAGATTTCTTTGTAACATATAAATTGCTTTATACAATTTTCCAAATAACATAATATACTTTTTTATATAGTTCGTTTAACTTACATTTTTAATGATTTTTCCTTATGATTCAATTTCGGCTTACTTTTCATTATCTACACTCATTTTTATTTTTACATTTTAACTTTTGATTTACATCCAATTAAGAACATTATTCTTATTTTTAGAATTGGCTATTACTTTCTCTCAAAGCTTGTTATGGTAACTATTAAATCCTTCTCATTTGAAATAATACATTTATTAGATTTATATATTTATGCGTAATATTATATATATATATATATATATATATATATTCATTTATTAATGGTTTTTAAGACTATTAATTTCCTTAACTGAATAGTGCATTAAGAACCATTATAGTTTTTAAACATTTTAGTATAGAAGAAAACAATTATAAATTATTTAATAAACTTATAATAATGATTTTAGTTTTTTCATATTAATGTTTAAGTGGGAATCAAAGCGTTTCTCTATCTTTAAATTCAAAATGTGGAAAAGATAGTTAGTTGCTCAAGTTTGATTGAAATTAAATTAATAAAAAATCATATAACTTTTTGAGTTAAATAATAACACTAAAATATTCAACATCCACAAATAGTTGATTTTCTAAATTCAATGTTGATAAAAAAAATTATATTATTTCAGTTCACAAGTTATAATTGTAAAAGAATAGACTAAATCTATGGCTTTCGGTGCATTTTTTAGTTTAAGGAAATTAATAAAGAAACATGTAAATATAAAATCACAAGAAAATTGCTAATCAACTACTAATCCAAATAAGAAGGATTTTAAAGTTATTCATCTTATTTTAGAAATGACTCTTATAATTTCTATTATTTTAACTTTAGAAAAATCTTAATAAGACAAACACCTACTATAACTGACATGTTGCCATCTATCTGATTGAAATGTTTGATATTAAATGTTTGACATATTAATCACGATGACCGTAAATTGCCATATCATGGTCCTTTACTTTAGTAGTTACTATAACAAAATTCCAAAAATTGTAAAGGTGAAAAGAAAAGGGGAATAATAGCTAATTTCAAAAATAAAAATGGTGATCTAAATTAAAGGAAACTAAAAATTTGAAAATTTATAAGAAAAATAAGTATAAGGATTGAAAAATATATAAATTACTAATTGAAAAAAAAAACAAGTTAAACGGATCAATATATAACAAATATATTATGTCCTTTGGAAAATATAAATGGAGTAATTTATATGTCAAGGTGAAATCTTAAACAATAACTGAAACCTAAGACCTCAAAGGATAATAGTCTATTGGTTTTAACCCCCAAAATGGGCTCAAGAGGGGGAAGGGGTTAACTATAGGTTTATTGATACCTAAGGAGGTTTTTGAGTGGTTTCTAAAATAGGAGGTGAATAACTGTAATTTGAACTAAACTTGATGGGGTGTTTATAATTCTCACTTTCAATTCTAAGGTAAGAAACCTAAAGAAAAGTCAATGCTAGCTAAAGATTTAAACACCTTTATGGAAAAATAATACCTGTTTTCTTTCTTCCCTCATGAAGGAATTGAATTTTAGCAGTGGTAATAGTCAAAAACTTCGTACTATGGGGTAAACGAGTCAAACATTTATCAGGTAGCTCGAACTTGAGTTCAATTTGATGTTTATTGAACTAAGCCTAATCAAGTTCGAACTTAGGGATGTAAACAAATTGAATGAGCATAAACAAACTATATTCGTGTTTGTTCGTTTAACTTTTAACGAACATGAACAATAGATGAATACAACTTATCTGTTTGTGTTTATTGGTACACTACTAAATGAATACAAACACGAATAATTAAAACTGATGGTTACCACCAATCTGAATCAGAGTGATTGTAGCAATAGCCAACAGTGCAACAGGCGATAGAGAGATTATGAGTTAGGGTTATGGGGTTTAGCTTGGTACAGCAGTAGATTCACGTTATGAGGGGAATGACCAATTTGGTCTGAGGAAACAAAGAAAATATATTAATTTAAGGGAGATTGAGACATAATCATGTGTGTGTAAAGTAGGTGGATACCAATAAAAATATATGATATATAAAATATATGTGATAGTAAATGTATAACTAATATATAAATAAACAAACAAACGAATATAAAATGAACAAATAAATAAATGAGTATAAATGAATAACAACTGAACTGTTCATAAATATAAATGAACGAATAAGACCTTGTTTGTATTTATTTGTTTAACTAATCGAATATAAAAATTTGTTCATGTTTTCATTTAGTTAAATAAACGAATATCAATATACCTATGCCAAATGGTTTACCGAACACTCTATTCATTTACACTTCTATTCGAGCTAGAGATTGAACATGAAAACAAAGTCTGATACCTTAAAGGGTTAAACTCAAGCTTATAATACTCGACTTCTTTTTTTAATGGGCCTTCAGTAATAACATATATAACGCTTTAATTATCTATCTAATTAAAAAGGTATTGATTTATATAAATTATACATAATAAGTTTGGTAAAGGGCTATTGTTCTGAGCTTGGCAGGCTTTTGGGCCACATGACTCGTTTCACCCCTAATTGAAATTAAGGATTACAATATGATACTGGAAGTTTGGCTCAACAATTAGGGACATGTACTCCCAAATCCCATAACGTGATTTCAAGTTTCCTATCTTCCATTTCCTCCTTTGTACAACCCTATTTAACACACACACACACACACACACTTTTAAGTAAAAAAAATTGTAGAATTTTTGTAGAATTCTATTTAATATATATGCCCCTGAAAAAAAAATATAAGATTGTAAAATGTTTAAACAATTGACTAGAAGAAAGGAAAGATAATGATGATGTTCCAAACTTGATCATGTTTCAAAATGAAATTAATTGGAATGAGTTGGCTTACACGTGAGCAAAGCAGCAGCAGAGATCAAATTTAGCACTTTGTTTATGAGATGGTTGAGTTGGTAGGGTAGGACATGGGCTGGTTCAACTCGGCCCAAATCGGGACTAGCCTAGAAGTCAAAGTAGCCCCTCTTCCGCTCGTAAAAAACCTGGACAAATATGGGCTGAATATGGGCCTGTATGAAGAGGAAAACGCAAATCGAACCACCCCGGCCCACTGACTGAACCTGCGTTAGACTGTGCCCCGCACCCTGCAAACTGACCCGGCCCAAGAGCAGCTTGTTCGGTTTGGGCTTGGAGCCTTCAATGGCAATGGCTTTCACAACAGAAATTTGCAGCAAAAAAAATTTAAAAAAATGGTTTAATTACAAAATAATTCCTTCAACGGTTTTCTGCTCCATTTTAGCCCCAAAAATTTCATTTTCACTCCTCATATTAACTAAATTTCAAGGACTTTTTTGTCCAAATAATTTTTGGACCTAAATACCAATGCCATTTCCACTCTATCATCATATTAACACTCAATCTCTCTTCTTCCTCTACTATAACCTCTCAAGCATTTGAATTTTTTTTTCATAATCTCTTCCAAATTTTTTACTCATTTTCGCTTAATTTCTTCTTAACCTCATCCTAATTTTGCATTAATTACTACTATTACTTTGTGAGTGAGCTTCAAGAGGAAAAGACAAGTCGACAGTAACTTCACCTTCCGGTACCACCGATTTTCGAGACTTATTTTGTCTTCGTTCTCAGCCGACCGATAAAGACATCTTCATCGAGGAGTTGTGTGACGATGACCCCAATATCGATATGACGAATTACGATTTGGATCTCGACAATTAATTATCCGATGATGATATTAAAGAGTTGGATGTGACGGCGGCTGCTACACTCTAGAAGTTGTAACTTAAGTATAGGTTGTCACAAGTAATAAAATCTTTGGAATCTGAGTGTCGAATCATAGGGAAGTAAATTAAGAATTACAAATTATAAATTTTTGACAAATAAGGTTTTCGCGAAAGGTTTGAACAAGTATTAATTAAAAATTTAAATTCAATTAAAATAGCTAAGGTTAGGTGATCCACTTTTAATATATCAGTTATGATCCACTTAATTAGAATCCATACATAAAGGAGGTCCCAATTGGGGAATTTAGGTAGTATTAACTTTCATTGATCTTAAAACATCAATGCTTGTTAATGGGTTCAAGTATGTATCATGCCAAACTTTGTCTACAATAACTCAAGATTCCAATATAGCCGGCAGAGCCATGTTCTACAAAGGGAATCAAGTAGCTCTTATGCCAATGATTGATTATGATGAATCAAGACTCTCACTTAATAAGGAGGGAAGTTAAATAGATTAAGAAAGAAAATATCGTTAACGTTATGATCCATTCAAATCAATCATAACCTTTATACTAAAAGCTTCACTCTTTCACCTTAGCAAAATGAAGATTAGTTAGCCATAATAAAAGCAAACAACATGTAGAAAGATAAAATGAACATGGATTAAAAGATCAAAGGAAGAACAAGAAGAAGTATGAGAAAACACTTAGACAGAACTTCGGTATTGAAACAAGAACAAAACCGAAGAAGAAAATCTAAAAATGATACAAGAACATGGAAATAGCCTAAAAAATGGCATGCATTCATCCTCCCCCCAAGGTACCTATTTATAGAGTTTTGGGGTGGATGAAGTGGTAAAATAGTAAAATGTAGGTAAATACAAATCAATAAGGCGGGCTGCAAATTTTTTAATTTTTTAACCATTGTAAACATCAAATTAGCTCTTTCTTAAAGCACAGAACTTGTAGATCTCTTCTTTATCTTCAAATTGATACCTTGATCATTGAAATCAGATACCCGTAGCTCAAGTTATGATTTTTCTACCAAAACTGCTTTTCAACACATGAAAGAAAGAATGATCTCATCTATAATTAGATTTTGGTAATGAAAATGATCAAACTAGCTTATGGAATGAAGTAAAGTTGAAGATCTATGTGTTGGCTTTCATATGAATTTGGAATCACTCAGTTCCAACATCTATAGCTTAAGATATGATTTTTCTCGTGAAGGATCGCAAAGTGATGATTTTACCTATATGAAAAAATAATTATATAATATTAATAAATAGTGAAAACGTGTATAAATAGTAAAATACACGTATAAATAGTAACTCAGTGAATAGTAAAAATGCATGAATAGTAAACTGATGGAAAAAATGCTCAGAATAGAGAAATTAATCATACTTAAAATATATAATGATGATTTAAAATCCCTTAATAGCAATACACTTATGAGTATTCATTAGCGGCCAGGGATCCATCAACACAACCAATGCCGACAAGTCGTGGACTCACTATAGAAGAAACTCAATGATAAGATAAATTCTTGAGACTAACTGCTTGGATTTGGGAGCTTTATGAGCTCATGTACGAATGATAGTTGAGGTACGGAAAATGCAAACATTGTGGAAAAAAGTTGATGCATAAAAAAAATTTCGGAACCAGAACGCTAAAGTGCCACATTGAAAATCAATATACTAATGTTCTCTCCAGTGCCGCGACTAGTTCTGGAGGGTAAACACAACTTAGGTCTACAATCGGCACCGGGGAAGGGGGGTCAAGTGTTTTTTGTTTTGACCAACAATCTTATAAAGAAGGTATGATAAATTAGATGATGGTTACCGAAAAACCTTTCTCACAAGCTGAAGATGTGTACCTAGAATCTTGGATAAAATCACAATTAAATCCTACATTTAAAAAAGTGTATAGGAAAACCACTAGGAAGGAAAACTTTAGATTATATGAAGCTAGAAAATTAGATGTAAGCCTATTTTTCTACTTTTGGTTATTGTGTGGTATTCACTTCTGATATGTGGACATCATCTGTAGGTCAATCATTTTATTGTGTTACTTCTCATTAGATTATGCAAAAATGAATTTTTTCATTTAGGGTCATTGAAACGGATCATACTGGTTATCACATATTTAATTGCATTTTAGAAACTTTATGTGATTATTTTTGTGCTGATAAAATCTGTACATTTCATTTGATAATGCTTCAAATAATGATGTTGTCACTCGCCTTTTGAGTCAAGCATTGAAACCATCTTCCAACGGTGTATTCTTTCACATTAAATGCATGTACCATATTCTAAACCTTTATGTGCAAAAGGGTTTAAAAGTTTTTCAAAATGAAATTGTGCCTATTTAGAACTGTTGATGTATTTGAAATCAAGACCAAATGTGTTTCGTGAATTTAAAAGGTTTTGTTTTGAAAATCAAAAAGAAATTTCTTGAAAACAGTTTAAATTGAATTGCCCAACCCGTTGGAATTCCATATATTTGATGTTGCAAGATGCATACTCGTATGCAAATTCTTTAACGCATTTCATAAACTTAAAAATGGGTTGTAAATTTCTTATGACTGAAGTTTGGGAAAAATGTTCTAAAATTAGTAAATTGCTTAAGTTTTTTTACGAGGCTACTGAATTTATCTTTAGTGTTTACTACCCAACCATTCATCAAGTTTTTCTTTATTTAGTGAACATTATATATGCTTTAGATCAATTTAAAGATGATGAGTTGTTAAAACTGATTGTCAAAGCCATGCGAGCTAAGTAGCTTTAGTATTTCGAAGACATTCCACCTATCATTTTAATTGCTTATTTGTTTGACCTATATGTCAAATTAACGAGCATAATAACATTGCTTAAGAGAATTTTTCATACTTATTTAAAAATATCTCATGTAAATGTTTTGGCTATGTCTGCTGTTGCTTTTGACTACTTGCATTTTTTGTACAAGTTATATTGTGAGCGACATTCAGATAAGGTAAGATCCGAAGCTCCTCAAACTGAACCTCTAAGGAGATCAGTCTCATTAAGATTCTACCCGGCCATCCAAATGCTCAAACGCTCCCGACTGACGACATCAGGATTAGCTGAGGTCGATAACTATCTTAACACATCATTCAAGCCGAGCGATGTTGATATATTAGAGTGATGGAAGCAAAAGAGATCAAAGTTTCTAATCTTGTCGATAAACGTATAGAAGATCTTGCTGTTCCAGTCTCCATCATAGCACCCGAGGTAGCGTTTAGTGCTGAAAAATGGGTGATATCGGAGAAACGATCAAAATTGACACATGAGGCAGTGGAAGTATAAGTGTGCAATCGAGATTTAGGCATTACAGTACTTCGGCAGTAAGACTAAAAGAGTTCCGATGACGAGGTAATATCCGATACCGAGACTTAAATTTTATGTTTTAATCACACATGTCGTTTGTATTTGATCTGACTATGCTGTTAACAATAGATCATATGTTTCTATTTTTCATCATTTTTGGAATATTTTTGCCATTTTAAAATGTAAGGCACGTTCTAATTATTTATAAGTGTTGTGTGGCTTTTTTACTTAATTAAACTTATACCGAATATGGTATTTTTTTCTTAAAAATATTCATTACATATACAATTAATTATGTTTCTAATTAAAAAAAAAATAAAAAATCCCCTCCAAACTTGCCCCTGCTCCTCCTCGGACCTGACCTAGGACTGCCCTCTTGGGATTAGTTTGAGTCCGGTCCTACTCGACCCAGGCCCAAGACCTCCTAGTCTGGGCCGATCCCAAGTCAGGTCGACCTGGCGCCCATCACTAGAGTTGGCTCTTTCGCCCTATTGTTGCAACGCTTCATAATTCACATCCAACAACTGCTTACAAAAGAATTTCATGGGCCTAAAACCTTTTTTGTGCCTTTACCCCCAGACTTTACCAATTTGGATATTTTATTCTTTAAACTTTAATTCAAGTTCACTCTTCCTTTAAAATTTTTAAATTGGTATTTTTTTTTTTACATCATTGGTCCACATAAATGAAATAAAAAGGACTTTTTGGGTCATATAAGAACCGAAACAAAGATAAAAGGAAAATATGAAGGGTTAACTAACAGTTTACCTTATGTAAAGCTCTTTTCCTGCCATTTTGAACAGAAAATAAAGTCATCCCACAATTACAACAATTTTTTTAGCCCTAGATCTAAGTCATAAAGAAAATTAATGTAAGTCATTTTACCCCTAAAAAAATAGCAATTTATTAGTTTGTAACATTGTCCTTTTTTGTTTGTTTCACATGGTTATATCTAACCTTCAACAACCCCATTTAACCCTATATCTACATCATAAAGAAAATTAACTTACACCATCTTACTCCCAGCAAAAGGGGCAATTTTGCTATTAAAGTATAGGATGGAAAATAGTTTTGCTACTAAAGTATTTTCTTGGAGAAATTTGCAATTAACTTTAAATGGGCATATTTGTCATTAGTGTTTTGGAATAAGAGGATATTTACCACTATGGTAGTTAACGGTGGAAATTTTTTACTATCACAAAGAATATTATGTTAAGGTGGGCGTGAGTTGATTATTCCACTAGCTATGTCAGTCAATATGTGACATATTTGTTATTAATGTTTTCAAAATGAGTATATTTGCTATCAAGATTGGGTATCGGTGATGATAGTGACATCTAGGATAGGTGAACGAAGTGTGGGGGAGGGGGGTTTGTAAAGTGGCGACAAATCGCACGTGAGATATGACAAGCAATAATTGCTTGACAATTACGGCCGGCAAATAACAATTGCCCAGTAATTACCATCGCTAAAGTTGAGCAAATCCATTAGTTTGGGTTGTTGCAATTGAAGCTGAGGCTGAGGTTGAGGCTGGCTGCTCCAGTTGTGTAAGTGAGTTAAAGGAAAATCATGGTGGAAGAGTTCATCGGTGCATTTCTTTGACCTTCCATTTCCAAGGGGTTGAGAAGACAAGTTGGAGATGATGGTTTTGGTGTTAAAGATGAAAGATTAAAGTGAACAATAGGAAAGAAAAAAAAAAACTTGAGTGACTATACAATAATTTTTCCTTTTTACCATTTCCTTTTATGCCTCTACATTGACTCCACGCCAACAAAATACTGCCACATCATCACGTTGTCAATATGTCTTGATATACCACTAACGGCAATGGCAAATATGCCCATTTAAAAAATGTTAGTGGCAAATTTCTGTGAAAAAAATACTTTAATGACAAAATTACTCTCCATTCTATACTTTAATGGTACAATTGCCCCTTTTGACTTTCACTCCCTAAGGAAAATAACAGTTTAGTTTATAACGTTGTCCTTTTTTGTTTGTTCATAGTGTTATATGTGACCTTTAACAACCCATTTAATTGGTGCTCATTGAGGAGGATTTTCTTAGGACAATGGCTAAGATTAAAATAATCGGGAATACTCTGTTTGAAAGAGAAAACCTTTTTATTTTCTATTCAAAATAGCATAACAAAAATTTTATATGTGCCAAATGGTTAGCTAGTCCTTTATTTTTCTTTTTATCTTCGTTTTGGTCCTGAAATAACTAAAAGAGCCATTTCCATTTCATTAAGTGGGCCAATGGAGTAAAAGTATCAATTTACAAAATTTGAGAAGAAAATGAACTTGAGTCAAATTTTAGGGGTTAAAAAGTAGAAGCCTGAGTTGGCAACATTTATAGGAAAAAAAATTAGGCCGAATTCCGTGGGATTGCTAGGCGCTGGCTGCCAACAAACTCTTTCTGTAACAATTCCAAATTTTTTAACAGACTGCACATTGATTCCAACAATTAGTTGAGCAAGTATGTAATCAAACTCTACTGTCTGCTCTACTGGTAGCATATCTTTTCGGAGTAAAAACCTGCTGGCCTGAAAAGTCAAAACTATTAACTTTGTGTAATAGCTTGGAATTATTAACTTTCCAACCAGAGTAATGATGTATCACCAATTTTTTTTTCTGAGTAATCAACCCAAAAGAACTTTGTTGGGTAACGTAGAGTTTATGCTCCCTAAACCTAAAAAACTCAATGATGCTTTCGCCTAAGAAAATTCCCTGTGATCACCCAACTCAACACTCTATATTTATCCACATACATGATAGGTCCAAAACGTGTTGGATAATGTAACCACACAGTCTGTTTGAATCTAACGTCGGACAAAACTTCCTCAATAGCATTTAAAATTTTCCACTACTCTTAACAAGTGCTGGCACTTAAAGTTAACGGGGATTCGGGAAATGCACAAGCAAGAACGGTACATGTTAAGAATACGTGATCGACAATTCCAGATGAGTCTACAATATACGCACACTGCAAAACGTGAAATTAAAGGAGCTTACCTGAGAGCCGAAGCCAGAATCTTCAGCATTGAACCTTTCAGATTAAAACTATACACACGCGCAGAACAGATAGGACACTTATCTAATAATGCAGCAGGTTTGTTAGCAATAAAACAAAAAAGAAGCAGGCTAGATTCAAGTTTACAAAGAGAGAACAAACATATGGCAAGAAAATACAAAAGCGACTACATTGATGAATCCCAAGTGTAAGATAGGAACCTCAGTTTGAAGTCTCTATCTACCTAAGCTTTTATGCAACTTTGAGCTATTGTTACAAAATTTGACAAAGTAAATCATCAAGGTGAGTCCAAATGTGTAGAATCTAAGCATGAAATCTTTGATGTCAGTCAAGGGCCAAAAGAATTATAAAAAGAAAAAAAAATTTGTTACAGGTTGAAGCAGCAAAATGGGAACCATAAAAGGTTCTTGAGGTTCCTACCACTCAATGTCAAATGATGTAGCATCCTCTTCCATCTGGCCAGTGAGCTGATTCAAGTTCAAGTAAATTGCATCTTTTAATGGGTGTGATCTATCTGAAGCAGTGAATGCATGTACCTCACCGTCAGTCTCCAGCCAACTAAGGGCTTGCTCTTTCCTAACTTGTCTCTCATTCATAAGCTGTCTCACCTTCTCCACTAATTCCCATTTTCCACGACTGGCATAAATACTCGAAAGTAATACATAGGCTGCAGGGGTCTCAGTCTTCATCTCAATAAGTTTTTCAGCCACCTTTTCACCCACTTCTGCATTTACATGAATTCTGCAAACACCAAGCAAAGAATTCCAAACTTGATCACTAAGCTGACAAGGCATCTTGTCAAGTTGGTTCATCAATTGATCCAAGCAACCAGCTCGGCCCAATAGATCAATTAAGCATGCATAATGCTCCTGGTCAGGGACAATCCCATGATCATTGGTAATTGACGTAAATAACTTTAGCCCCTTCAGTACAAGACCTGAATGGCTACATGCACTGAGAATGACAATCAATGTAATTCTATTTGGCCTCACGCGTAGGTTTACCATGTCATCTAACATTTCCACTGCATCTTCTCCAAGTCCATGCTGTGCCAACGAAGAGATCATTGTATTCCATAAAATAGGATCTTGCTTATCACTTATGAGATTAAACACGCGCTTGGCATGTTCTAGACGACCACATTTTGAGTACATGTCAATCAGAGAACTCATGACTATCATATTTGGCCTAAAATTAGCTCTAAACAAACATGCGTGTAGCTCTTTACCAATTTTCAATGAAGATATGCTGGCACAGGCACAAAGGCAACTGCTGAACGTGAATTGATCAGGTCTAACTTGAAGCATCATCATCTCGGAAAACAACTTGAGTGCCTTATACCCGATACCATTCCTTGCATATCCAGCAATCAAACTTGTCCATGTGATAGGAGTTTTCTCTGGCATCCTATCAAATAATTCCTGAGCCAACCTCATGTCCCCACATTTGGCATACCCTGAAACCAAGGTCGTCCAAGCAAGAACATCCTTAACTTGCATCTCGTCAAACAACCTCCTAGCTTCATCTATCACGTCAGACTTTGCATAAGCGTCAACCATAGAGCTCGCAAGCACCACATTCGATAAAAAACCAGCGAGCAAGACCTGCCCATGAACCTGCTGAGTGAGCTTCAAATCATTGGCCTTCACGCACACCAGCAAAATTCCCGCAAAACTGAACTCGTTGTACCCAATAGACGATCTCCTCAATTCCTTGAAAAACTTCGATGCCAGCTCCCCTTGTCCACTCTGAGCATAACCGATCACCATCGTGTTCCAGGAGACTACATCCCTTTCAGGCATTTTATCAAACAACCTCTTTGCTGGTTTCATCATCCTCAGTTTAGCGTACCCAGATAACATACTATTCCAAGAATGCAAGTTTCGGCTGGACATTTTATCGAACACCTTGCGTGCCCCTATATAATCACCACAGCTACCATACATGTGGATCAAATGGTTGTCCAGAAACGTGTTGGGCTTCTTCAGCCCCGTAAGCTTCAGATGAAGATGCACCCATTTACCTTCTTTCAGCGACCTGGTTTCTGCACACCGCTGTAACAGATATGCTAGAGTCTTGCAGGGCAAACGAATGCCTTTCCCGGCTAACAGGCCCAAGGAAGGCAGAGCTTGTGAGAGTTGTTCTCGAGAGGAAAGATTAAGGAGGGATTGGACAAGGCAGGGAGGGTTAGAAAAGAGGCGTTTGTTCGGACTGGCCCGAATTGGAGGAGAGAAAAATGGCATTGGAGAGAGGAACCATGTGATAGAATCAAGTGGAAAGCGTTGGCGTTTTTCTTCATTAGATCTCAGGCGGCGGCTCCGGCGGCGAGCGTGGCCGCGATGAGTCGAAGGTGACCGTAGGCGAATGTTTCCTAGAAGCGAAAAAAAGTTGCGGACGGCCCTCAGAATATGGGCCTAGAGGATCGAAAATTCGAAATCATTGGGTCATCGTTTCATAGTACTGCTATGCTGGCTTAAAACACGCAGGGAGGCAAGGAGTCGTGCTCATTTTGATGACCGATAGTTTCTTAAATAAGTTAGTATTATGTCGATTACATCCATTGTATAAATAAGTTAATCTGTATGAACGATACTTCGAGCTCAATAGTACCAAAAACAAAAAACAAGGTAAGTTGTGAAAGAAAGAGATTCGTGATCAATGCAAGTTAAAGTTAGGATTGGAATCGTGCCGAGCTGACTCAAAGCCCAGCTATCTTGAAAAATGATTGCGAAAATTATAAAAGCCACAAGTATTTGCATTTTTCAAAATGAGGCAAAATCCAATTTAGCCACTTTTTATCAGGGAAAATTACAACCCCTTGTCTAACCCAACTTT
Source organism: Aquilaria sinensis (assembly GCA_005392925.1). Taxonomy (NCBI): domain Eukaryota; kingdom Viridiplantae; phylum Streptophyta; class Magnoliopsida; order Malvales; family Thymelaeaceae; genus Aquilaria; species Aquilaria sinensis. The sequence goes on from SMDT01001377.1 coordinate 317,822, forward strand.
TGTCTCCATTATTTTAAAAACCCTACATTTCACCTAATCTTTTTTATACTGTTTCATACTAATTTCTAAAACTTAATTTAAACTGTATGATTGTTATCTTATGATTATTATCTTTTGGTAATTCTATATCTTATAATTGTTATCTTTTAGTAATTCTATCTTGTCAATATTTTTTTTACAACTAACAGACATATCTTTATAATTTTTTTTGTAAATGTAAAATAATGCTACATCTGTCCCATATTCTTTGCACAATTTGACTTGAATTTATTCATATTAGTATTTATTAGAAATTTTTTTAAAAAAATATATTTAGAAACAGTATGCCTTGATTTATCATTCTTATATAAAAGTTCTTCATTTATACACTTAAATGTTGAAAATAAAAAATTATAAATTAATTGCTGAAAAGTAAATGGTGCAAAGAATATGAGATGGGGGGAGTATTTTTTAAATATTAGTTAACTTTAGAAAAATATCAGATATTTTAAAATTATTAGAACATAATTACCAGAAAATTTAAATTAGGATTTCAAAAGTTACTAGCAGACATTGCAAAAAAAAAAATATAGGGGGTAGTGTGTAAATTTCGAAGGTGAGGGTACCAAAGTGTAGTTTACCAAATGGCAGGATGTTTTTGTAATTTCCCCAAGATCTGATTTAAAATATTATTAAGTAAACTCCAATTGCATCCAAATTGAACTTGAGGTTGATTCTTCTGTCTAGGGTCTGTCCAAGCTCTTGGCATCTGGTTGTTGTGAGTGAAAAAGTGGCCAATATAGCTTCCACAAAATTGGATTATTATATTACTGGACATCATGACCCTGTTTAGCATCCATTAAATCGAGCAATCATACCATAATATAATGAAATATTCCACAAATTTCATGTCAAGTGGTTCTGTTGACTGGTTTCTTGATACTCTAAAGATTGATTGTACTATATTTAAAACATAAGTGGCTTATGCAACAAGAAGAATTTCGGCGGCTAAATTAGGGCACAAATGTAAATATTAGTATTATATTGGTGATATTTGGCAAAATAATTAAATCACCACTGTGTATATGTTATGAGTAGAGATGTCAAAAATGGTCAGTCCAAATCGATCCACAATTTTCCAAACTCGGAAGGCTCAAATCAAAGTTTTAGCAAGATAGGGAGACAATTGTTTTTGAATCTCTAGTAAGTCCAATCTACTATGATGTATCATATGATAATAACATTTTCAACATTTCTTTAATCGCATGTACAACAAATATATTAGTGGTGTTTAGTGGCCTGGCCCAACTGGGTCTGGGATGGGTATGGGCATGGCCCGGGAAATGGGGGCTGGGCTTGGGTTAGATTGGTGTTGGTCTAGGCCTAGGCTGACTTTTTATTTTATTTTTTATTTTTAAATAAAATAGAAATTAAGGAGGAAAATATTATATTTAATTTGTATAAGTAATTTTTTTTAAAGAAGAACACCATCACAGTTGCAAATTTTATTACTTTAAAAATCCAATGACACTTACAATAACCGGAACATGCCTCACATGGGAAAATGCTCAGAACATTTTGAAAAAAAATGAATAGACAAAAGAATAAACAATCTAGGATCTATGTTTAACAATATATTTAAATCAAATATAAACTAAGACTGTAAAGAAGAAACTAAGAAAGGAATTCATGCCTCATCATAAAAAGGTTTTTTAATATTTAGAAAATACAAGACATACAATTTTAAATATAATTTTTTTAAAAATTATCAAATTTAATATAAATAAATTTAAGTCAAACTTAATTCAAAAAATTAAAATGGTACAAAGAACTAGGGACTAAGGTAATATTAATTTTATATTAGAAGATTATAGTTTGACACCTTTTGTCCGAAATCCCGACACATGCACACAAGTAAATGTTGTGGACGAAATTGCAACCAAAATTCAATTAAGCAATGAATAGAAATAAGCGTTTGTCAGATTTCAAAAAGAAATAAGTTTTATCATAAGTTAATAATTAAATAAAATGATATAGTGAGCATATATTTAATTAGACATAGGGGATAATTTTACTAATTTGCCCTTCACCCTTAATAAGTTATGCTCTTTTCCAAGCTGCCATCTTTGACAAGCTCTTCAATCACTGGTGGCGGCAACGGCTCATGTGATGACCAGTAACCTCATCTCATCTTTCCTTGGGCAATGGCTGTGATGGCAAGATGTGCTGCAATTGTGAGATTCGATTGCGAGAAACGATCGACGAGGAACAACAAGAAACGGAAGGTGAAAAGAAGAACGGCCGCTACCAGCTCCTATGATGGTCGGTAACCTCCACTCTCTTTATGTTGGCAATGGCTGCGATGGTGAGATTGGCTGCGATCACGAGATCCAGTCATGACAAATGGACGGCGAGATTAAGAATGGAAAGGAACAGTGAGAAACAAATGCCAAGGAACAACGACATGAAGAGGTCGAGGAACCACAAATGGTGAGGCAAGGCAGCCTACAAAATCTTGGCAATGGAGATGAGTTCGCGACCTGGATGATCAAATGACTATCACGGATATGAGTTTACGGCGGAGATGAGTGATGGAGGAGGAAGGAGAGATCGACAAGCGATGGACGATCAAATGAAGGAGATGAGATCCAATCTCCGAATTGCCGAATCATGCCATCAATCGGTTGTTCTGTTGCTATGATCTCGCAATGAGATTTGGCTAGATGAGTATCCTACAAGTGGTTCGCACTTCTTCTACTGCCTCAAGTTGTTCAGCCAAGCCTTCTCTCATATTTTTGCAATTTTTTGGGTTTACATATTCATTTACATTTTTGTACTTTTGTTAAGACATTTTTATAATTTCATTAAGACACTTTGCCTTATTTTTTAGGACATTTTTAAATTTAAAAATAACAGATTTTCAAAAATTTTAAATATTTATTTAGATACTCGTTTTTTTATTATTTTTGCATACATTTATTTATGAATTTGTATGTTACATTTTTAGAATTTTTCTTTAGATACATTTACACATTTATTTAGATTTTTTTTTTATTGTTTTAGATAGTTATTTTTTAAGAAAACAAATTATTTATATATTGACTAAGACATTTTTAAATATTTCTTTAGACACTTTTCAACATTCAATCAAATACTTTCTTATTGCTTTAGACACTTTTTATTTTCTCATAATAATAAATTATTTGTAAATTACTTCAGATACTTTCAAATACTGCATTAGAAATTTTTACATATTATTTTCAGACACATTAGTTTATTACTTCAGACACTTTTGAATATCATTTTGGTAAAGAACAAATAATTTACATGTTATTGGAAAGAATGATAGTCTACATATTATTTGAGACATTTATATGTACTTATTCACATACTTTTCCTAATTTTTTTAGATACTTTATATCTTTGTCTTTGACATTTATGCTGACACGAGTAATGACGGAAGACCTGATGGTGGCGGTGGCGATGACGGCAACAACCATGACGGTATTGAGGATAGGATTTCTGAATGGGGAGAGATAGCTTTGATGATGAGTAATTTTGTGAATTTTTTTTTATAGAAGTGACTTATAAATAGAAAGTTAAAGGGGGTTAGTATGTCTAATTAGACATAGATACATAATATAATAATTCAACAATTAATTCCTAATAACACAAAGATTAAACTCTATTAATTGTGAAACACCAGAAGTAAATATGTTAGCTATTTTATTCTCTAAATGAATGCCATATGTATATAATATATATTAATTTCAGTAGTGAATAACGGTAACATTATATTCCACAACGGCGTCGCCGGTGCTCGTGTCCAGAGAATAGGTCTTAAGTTGCGCGAAACCTCTCGCCATTCTGAACTTCCCTCTTCCACCAACCACGGCCAGCTCCCGCTCCGTCTCTACTATGGGATTTCTCGAGAACACGCTGATGGAGCTTCCGTTGAACACGCCCTTGGTGAAACCGAAATCGAAGTAAACCACCAGTCCCGGCACGTTTTTCCCAGTCGACACGTAAATCCCTTGACACTGCCCGATCACTTCAGACGTCAGCTCCGGCCCCACCGTGAGGGGGTCATCGACTGCGAACACGCTTCCGAATGGCGCCGGTGACTTGTCACCTACCGTGGCGTTGGGACGGGCCACGAGGACGGCGGTGGGGTTCTTCCCGCTGAGAGTGTCGTGAAAGAAGAAGTGGAGGTTGGTCACCTTTTCCTCCAGGGAAGGGAACGGCTTCGTGTCGGAGTGGTATTGGCTCACGATCGGGGGGTGTGCCGATGCAACGGCGGTGCACACTACCAATGCCCATGTAAAGAAGATCGATTTTGTCTCCATTCTGGTTTGTGTGTTGCAGGCGACGGCGATGTATTGCTCAAGTCTTTAGTTAGGTCTACATAAAGATCGCTGAATACGTTTATAGAGTGATCGAGCAGAGACCGCAATGACAGCGAAAACAAAAGTGCTTGTTCCGATCCGGGAAATTAGCATCTTCGAGATTTTTCTTTTGAGCATTGAAGGAAATTAGTTTGTTTTTTTTTGGTATATGCACATAACTACCATATACACACACGGACATATATATGTTTCTATGTAACGAGCAATACACACACACACACACACTGTACGTGCTAATTCTGGCCAGGAACATAGCTTTAAATAATTTCTTGAATTTGAAAGTTAATAGTAGGGGCCAATTTATTTTAATTTAAGTCAATTGACTTATTTTCATTTTTACATTTTTGTTGCCTGAAACTAATTTTATTTAAAAAATAATATTATGTAAATGTAATAATTCATTTGAAAGTAAATTTTCATGATATTATTACATTTTTATGAATTTTTTTAATGCCTAAAACTAGAAAAATTCATAAAAATTTAGTAGGATTACAAAAATTATATTTTCAATGAATTATTGCATCTATAGAATGTTAGCTTTTAATTAAAATTAATTCCGGATAAAAAATATGTAAAAATAAAAATAAACTATTTAGAATTTAATTGACTTAAGTTAAAACGAACTGGGTATAAGATTTTTCACATACAGTTCTAAGAATGTTTTTTTTATTACAAACAGTTTCACATATTTACTGTGGCCTTAATTGAATAAATATGATAGAATATCATTCATTTTGAGAAAAAAGTTCTTTTTCTTAATATTGCTAGCAAAGTATATGACGAGGGGAGATTTCTGTTTATATGTTTGAGGCCTAAACCTAAGGGACGGATCGATATCGACATTCTCAAACATAATTATTACTTTACATAAAGAAAACATAATTATTAATTCAAAAAAAAAAGAAATGAAAACGTCCAATACACTCACGATAACACAATAAATAATTCAATTATTACATGATAGACACTGTTGAGTATTTATAATCACTAGTTAAATTATTAGAATTCAGCACGTACTATCGATCAATGAAAATATAAATTTTTTCATCTTAAATTACATTTACAGAGAAAAAAAGTACTAAAGAAATTATGAAAGATCATTAAGTCAATGTTAGTTTTCATGTTTTAAAAAATTGAAATTGTTTCAAGGTTGTTTTTGGACTAATTTGATAAATAGAAAATATATGGAAGCAGTGGTTTCGGTATTTTAGCAAAAATTCAGGTATTGACTGTAACTCATAAAAATTTGGAAGAAAAAACACGAAACCCAAAATTTTAGGTCATCTTGGGTGCTTATTAGGATATTGGAAATGGGCAAAATTGTGTGATTTCAAAGTTGAAGGACCAAATAATATTATGAACAGAAATTGAGGACTAATGTGTGTGTAGTCTGAACTTTTTCTAGTCTCCTGGCTAGCAAGAATTAAAAAAGGGCTAAACCCAAAACGGCATAGAACTGTAGCAAGCTTATGAATAGTTACCTGGCTAGCAGGGGAAAAAGGGGGCTAAGACTAGGAAGGGGGAAAAACCAAAAAGGGGCTAAGTAGTGTACAAGGGTAGGAGAGGAGGAGGGGAAATTAAAACGGGCTGAGCCGAAAAACACCATAAAAACACCATATCAGCAAGGCTTTGGTACTTTTGTTGAAGTAATAGTAATGATTAAACAGTACAATTCACACAAGTACGTTTTGATGACCAAGGAAATCACGAAAGCCCAAACAACACTTATTTTTCAATCGGAATTGGAAAACAAAACAGTACTAAAATATATATATATACATGCAAGAGCACAAAGCAATGCAACTGCGCGCATCTGCATGCTGGGATCCAAAGTTTTTCAAGGCAGCGGCCGAACCGAACAATAAAAACAGACCACTTGCAGTGCTCCGTTTCTTGTCTCAATAGTGAATAACAGTTGCGTTACACTCCACAACGGCATCACCAGTTGTCGTATTAGCAGAGTAAGTCGTGAACCTTATAAACCCTTTGGCCATCCTGAATCTCCCAGTCCCTCCCACCACCGCAATATCTCGCTGCGCCCGCAACGGTGGATTCCTCGAGAACGCGCTGATGGAACTTCCGTTGAACCGCCCCGAAGTGAACCGGAAATCGTAGTACACCACCAGTGACAGAACCGTCTGCCCGCTCGACACGTACATTCCCTGGCAACTCCCAATCACTTCCGACGTCGTGGCATCGGGCCCGAGGCTGAGCGGGTCATCCGCCGCGAACAGCCGGCCGAACCCAAGTGGCCCCGGTGGGCCGCCGGTATAGTTCGCGTCGGCAACGAGCACGGCGGTGGCATTAGGGGGGCTCAGAGTGTTGGGGAAGTAGAAGTGGAGAAAGGTGACCTGCTCCTGGGGCGAATTGTAGGGCCTCGTCCGGGAGTAGTACGTGCCGTACGACGGCACGACGGCCACGCTGAGGATCAAACACCATATGAAGATCGATTTTCTCTCCATCTGCTTAATTTCAACTCTCTGGGACCAGGAGCTAATACTCGATATATAGATCACGCATGCTTGTTCAGCAGTGTTTCGATGGTTTATATAACGGGCATAGTTTCTAATCTAAGAGATTGATTCAAGCCGGGGGAGATGAGTGAGTGGAGTGCAAGTTATTAAAGTTTGGGGTAATTTCGGGTCCTGAATATTTAATATGGTTCACTGATCGGGTCTGGAAAATCAGGAAATACTTTGAAATGCAGTTATTGGCATGGCTGTGCGAAGATATCTTAAGCGCTGGAATTTTCGTTCAGATGTTACGATTTATGAACTGACGATTGCGAGATATCAATTTTCTTTTTCGTTTTTTGTCTTTCTTTTAGCTTTTCTTTTTAAAGTTTTTGCTTTAACACATGTCGTCATGGACTTCTATTATGGGGTAATTTTGTATATATGCTACGTTACTCCCTTGAAATAAATGCTGCGGGAAAAGAATGGAAAAGAACTTGCTGCCCAGCAAAGTTTCTTATTTCCATATTGTTTTCCTGATGACTCCATCTGATAACAGCTTTGATTTTAAAGTCTTGGATGATTTATTAAAAATGGAGATTAAATTCCTAAATTAAAAGTTAAAAGCTATCATTAAATAATTGTTTCAAAACTCTAACACTAATACCTTAAATTATTTCCAAATAGAGCCAACAATTAACATTAAAAGTTGACCATAATTTAGAGGAATGAAATAAAATAACAAAGTTAACTTGAGGGTTGTTCATTTAGGTTTAACATGTTAAGTTGTCACATTATATCCATGGGTAATTGGCATTTAGTCCAGTTCATTTAATGAAGAGAATGGGCCTAATTTTAGTCTGAGCCTCGAGTGAGCATCCTTTGCCTGGACGCCTCTCGTGAAGCTCGTCCAATGCTGCTAACCACCCACCACCCCTATACCTAATGAAAGCCCTGCTCCTACTCTTGATTATCACACCCCTCTTTATGGTCCTAATTCTTTGACCCGCGCGTACTCATCACTCACAAATCAGCTGAGCAAATCTACCAAAATCAATCTACTGTGTAGATTGCATCTACTACTCTAGCCTCCCTCTATTGGAGATGGTTTATCTCCGCCATCAGCACCCAATTCAAACTATTTCCGCCATATCCACCCACTTGGGATGTTACCAAGGACATGCATGGTCTGGTTGGAGACAAATTTAGTTGGGGACAGATCTAACTAGGGGGTTATTGGTGTGGCATGCGAGGGTAGTGATGTGTGAATTGAGAGAATTGTAAGACCTAGTTAACCCTTACAAGTTTCTTATTGTGCTTTGATGTTCTACCAAAAGATGAGGGTGTTTTTGACAATGGGTGGACAGAAAATACGACCAACTTTAAGGATCGTTTGGTGTTAAGTTTCAAGCAGGTCACATGCATCCCCTGAAATGGACCAGACTCGCCAATAGTTAACATGTTAATGTGGTCGTGTATAAGCAAAAATTAAATTGCAGTTTCTAATGGCTCTGCATTGTAAACTATTTTAATTTTTAAAAATTTCAATAGAATTACAAACGATTGCATTGAAAATATTACCAATGGTTAAATACGTTGGCATTTACCGACGACCTAAACCGTTGAACTTTTACCATTAGTTTAACTTTTACCAATGTATTAGGCCGTTGATAATTTACCAATGGTTAAATGCATTAGTATATACCAACGGCCTAATACATTGGCAAAAGTTAAACTAATGGTAAAACGCATATGAATTTAAACTGTTAGTAATTTTCATCAACATTTTTTCCATTGGATATATGTTGGAAAGTACCAACGACTTAGTATTTAGCTGTTGGTAAAAAATTTTCTAATGCATTAATTACTAATGAATCGCTATCAATGGTCTCACATTAGTAATTTTGAAATTATTAACATGGAAGCATTGGTAATAGCTATTGGTAAATGTCTTTTTCTAGTAGTGAGAGCCACAAGCAGGCAACTTGTTATCTTTAAAAAGAAAACTATCTTAAGTAATAAATGAAAGTGTATAAATGTATAAGGACAAGTGTATGAATAAGTTTATTGAAGTATTTGAAGCAATATATGGACAATATGTTTTATTTAGAAATAAAAGTCTCTAAAGGTAATAAGTAAAAGTGTCAAAATGAATTTCTAAAAGTGGCTGAAATAAAATGCAACCATTTTGTTCTATTCAAAAATAAAAGTTTTCTGATCTGAATAAATATGTAAAAAATATATGGAAAGATATGTAAAAACATTTAAAGTAATATGTAAAACTGTTCTTTTCCATGACAGATCATTGAAGATATGATCTTTTCAAGGATTTCCAAAATCTAATGCCAAAATTAGAGAGTATAACCCGGGATCATTTGCGACGTTTACAATAAGTTTCAATTAAAATTAAATGAACGGAGGCGGCACTGCAACATTATCATCACCTTGATCATGATGGAGTAGTGGAAGCGATGACCACCATCCTCCATCCGATTTTTTTAATGGACTTAACGTTTTTCTTCATATTTGATTTGCATGAAGCAACTACTAGATTTTATGACTAAAACATGGATAATATCATTGTTGTGGAAGCGCACTACAAGGAATGTCACTTAGAAGTGACAACAGCTTGGAGAAGATGAAGTTCTGCCATCTAGAAAACACCATTGCTAGTGGTTGAAGAAGATAAATATGATTTAGAGTAAAGGATGTGATGAAAATTTTTTAGGATAATAAGGAGTAAATTTAGAAAAACACCATAATATATAATTAGATATATTTGCATAATAGTCTAGTATGTTATAATTTGCAAGGGACTCCCAAGACACTGGCCCGGTGATATATTATTTCTGTATCCACAAACTTTTAATTCTAGTTACAATGACCCATGCATTTTTTATTTGTTCATAAGAATCATAGCTACTACTACTATCTTCCCCTTAACTTAAAACTATTCACTTCATTATACGTTGATTAAGCTATGAACCAATCATAACTTTTGTTCATGTGCTTCCTCACCTTTATAGAGTAGCTAGTTTATCAATTAACAAATTTAGCCTTACTTCGAAAGCAAGCTGTGAATAGATTATTTTTTAACTTACGTCAACTTAATTCAAAATGATATATTTTTATTTTTATAATTTTTTTATCTGTAACTAATTTTATTTGAAATCTAATATTATGAAGGTAAAATATTCCATTCAAGATAAAATTTTTATAATGCCATTAAATTTTTATAAATTATTCTTTGTTAATGACTAAATAAGAAAAATTCATAAAAATTTTGCAATCAATGAATTATTACATCTGAATAATATTGAATTTCAATGAAATTGGTTCCAGAATAAAAGTTATAAAAATAAAAATAAGCAAATTTAGATTAAGTTAGCTCAAGTTAAAATGAATTAGCTAAACTTCTAATCTATTTTAACTTGAGTAAATTTAATTTAAAATGTTATCAATTTGATCTAAATTTAATCTAAAATAATTTATTTTTATTCTTACATTTTTATGTTATCAGTTTTATTTAAAATTAGCTATTATTATGTAAGTGTCATCATCTATTGAAAGTAAAATGTTTATGATGTTAATAACTTTTTATGTTTTTTTTTCCTTTTTTAGGTATTAAAAAAGAAAATTTCATAAAAATTTAATAACATTATAAGCATTTTATTTTCAATGAATTATTACACTTATATAATATTGAGTTTTCAAATGAAATTGATTTCAGATAAAAAAGTTATAAAACTAAAATAATTCATTTAACATTAAGTTCTTTCTCGTCAAAATTTTGGATAAAATTGACTTAAGTTAAAATAATATAGTTGCAATAGGTTAATTATATAGTGTTGTTTACCATTTATCAAGGAGTTGGTAGCTGCAATTTATCAATTTAGAGTTGCGATAGGATCTCCATATGGTAGGATTACGTTATCTGAATCATGATTAGGAGCTCAAAATTGCTAGATTAATCACAGGAGCTATTGAGCCAAATAAAGAAGCAAAAGTTTGGATGACAAAAATCTCACTAGTCTGGAGATGTACAAAAAATTAGCCACGCATAGAGAGTTGGAGAAATCAATTAATGAGCTGTAAAGAATTGAAACATCTCAAGCTTCTAGAAAGACGAAACTTGAAGTTTGAGAAAAAAATTAGTATGTGGGATTGAATTTTGAAGAAACTTTGAGGGGCGTGCTTAACTCAAAACATACAAGAAACTCTATATGTTTAAGTACGGAAATTTAGATGTTTTAAAAGAAGCACAAAGAGGAAACAGAGGAAGATGGACACAAAGCCCCGTCCTTAGAGACATAATCGAGGCTAAACTTTCAAGGCCTGAAAGAAGGAGGCTTCCTGATTTTGGTGGTCTGCTCAAAGGCATAGGCAATCTCGATCAGCTTCGGTTCCGTGAACTTCAAGCCACTAAAAGTAATACCAAAAGGCGCCTCTTTGTTGTTGTATCCTACCAGAACAGTAATAGCTGGGAAGCCACCAATAGCAAGCATATGAGCAGCATCTGAATTATGAGTCACCAACGCATCTAGTTTGTAGTCCTTTATCACCTTTTCATATCCATTCCTTATCAGGCTTGCCAAGTTTTCCAGTGGCACTTTCTCTATGCTACTAATACCATTTGTTGCTTCAGTTGCAAGAAAGATGTCTTAGGGGAACTGTTTGATCCTCTCCTGCAGTTCAGAGTGAGTTTCTGTCAAACATCTGATTATAGAGCTCGGCTAACAAATGATTTGAGTCTCTGCTCGTTGACTCACCAGCTCAGCATACTTCTAGTTGAAAGCTATAATGTCTGCTAAGAATTGAACTAGGAAAGCTACTGATGCTTTAAGGTATGCGTTTATGGCCATTTTGAACTTAGCTAGAATAGCTATTGCTTTACCACTTGTTGTGGCATTCAGAATAACATCAACGTTTGCTATCTCTAGATTGTCTACCAGAATTGCACCTTGTTGCCTTAATGTGCAAGAAATCGGTTACTGAATTAAATGATTTGGGATGAGTATAAATTCAATACTTCAACAATCATTATTACCTTAGTACTTGTAAATGGTGCTAAAAGGCAACTGTCAAGTCAGATTCATTATTGAAATTGAAAAATATATATCTCACTATCCCAATTCTCTTCCCTTTAAGCCTATAAGGATTAAGGAATTTCTGGTAGCCACCTTGTGGAATATAGGATGCTACTAATTTGGTTGCTTCATCATTGTAATCTATGCCTACGATCACATCCAGGACATAAACTGCATCTATTACTGTCCTGCAGATTGGCCTATTGATCCAACATTGCGAAATATTTTTACCTGGATCTTTGATATGAATCATTAAGGAGAAAAATCAGATGGAATGAAACATTTTACCCAATAGTGTCCTGTCTGAGGGTAACTGGAATGACCCCAACTCGGCTAGTTAAACCAACACTACTAAAAAAAAATCTTTTTTCCAACGGCCTATTTTCCAACAGCCAATCAGTTGAAAATTTCCAACATGTAAACCTGTTGGAAACTGTGAAAAAAATTTGTAAGCTGTTAAAAAATTTCCCAACGGTTTAAGCCGTTGAAATATGTAAAATTTTCCAATAAGCAATTTTCTAATGGCCAAAGCAGTTGGAAAATATTAAGTCAAACAGTCCATTTTCCGTCTTTACTATTTCCAACGGCCTATGCCGTTGGAAACATTTACAAAATTTTCCAACTGCTTAGGCTGTTGGAAACATTTAAGGAATTTTCCAAAGGTTAAGGCCGCTAGAAACATTTGGGATCTTTTTAAATATTTTGTTTCCAATGGTCAAAGCCGTTAGAAAATATATAGGCCAAACGGTCCATGTTCCATATTTATTGTTTCCAACGGCTTAAACTATTGGAAACAAAAAATTTAAATATTTTGATATGTGTGTGTGTGTGTGTGTGTGTGTGTATGTGTGTCACATACATACACACACACACACACACCTTTATATATATGCATATTTATATTACATTGATATTTATAATTATATATATTTATATAATATATCATAATATATATTTACCATAATACATATCTATTAATACGTATATATATCTTACACATTATTATTATATTTATACATAGTATATTTTTATACATATTATAATACATATCATATTTTACACACATCATAATAACTATAAGTATAATAATATTAATATATCAGATGCAACGGTAGGCTTGATGCCTACAACTGAGTTAGCACTTGCAGGGCACAAAATTGAGCCAGACGTTTCAGTTCCTAGTGAAACTGCTGCTAAATTCGCAGTTACGGACATTGCTGAAGCGCTGCTTGATCCACAAGGATCAGTAGACAAAACATAAGGGTTCTGCATTAAAATACGTAGACAATGCTCTGTTACTTTGAAGAAACTAATGTTTATCATGAGAAGTAGTTAACCGTGTAATTATCTCCTAGTTTTCATAGTTTATCTTCTAGTTACTTATCCTATTGTAACTCATCCTGTACCACTATTTATGCATATACGTGACAGTAAGAAAGCAATAGAAAATAGCCAGTTTCGGCAGCAATCATTCTCTTTTCTTCATGGTATCAGAGCCAAACCCGGCTTTCTTAAATTGCGAGTAATAGCGTGGCTTAGGCGTCAACCAAAGGATGACAAGTAACGACATCCAGGATGGGGCAATAGCCACGAGCAACCAATGGAGAAGCATAGATGCGATGTCGTCATACTACATACATGCCTCGGACAGCCCTGGGCAAGTTTACGTTAGTGAACTCCTCAACGATGGAAACTACGGGGAATGGGTGAATGACATGAGCAATGCCCTATTCGCCAAGAACAAGGCAGGCTTCATTGACGGGACAATCCCAAGGCCACCATCAAACTCGCCAGACCTAAACCATTGGATGCGTTGCGACGCCATGGTCAAGGGGTGGTTAAAGAGTTCAATGGATAAAGAAGTTCGAAGCAGCGTGCAGTATGCGAAGACTGCCCAAGAGATTTGGCAAGATCTTGAAGAAAGGTTTGGGAAAGGGAATGCGCCAAGAGCATATGAGCTAAGGCGTGCCATAGCCCTCCTAAGGCAAGAAAAGCTTTCAGTTTCGGCCTACTATACAAAGTTAAAGGGGTTATGGGATGAAGTGCAGTCCATTTCACCTTGGCCAAAGTGCACCTGTGAGGGTTGTGCGTGTGACGTTCAGAAGCAACTGACGGAGATGAGAGGCAAAGAGCAGCTGTATGACTTCCTGATGGGTTTGGACGACACTTTCAGCACCGTCAAAACACAAATCCTCAGCACGAAGCCCATCCTCAGCCTTGGCAGCGCCTACCACCTGGTCGCGCAAGATGAGCAGCAGAGGCAAGTCTCGGCAGCATACAAACCAGCGACAGAAGCAACGGCTTTCCAGGCACAAGGGAGCCGTGACGCCAAGGCGGTAAAAGACCAAAGGGCCGAAAAGAAGGATAGACCAAGGTGCAACCACTGCCATAAGTTGGGACACTTGGAGGAAGAGTGTTTCGAAATAATAGGCTACCCGCCGGGATGGAACAAGGGAAGACGCGACAAGAAAGGTGGAATGTGGACTAATAAAAAGGATGGTCCAAAGGCGGCTCAAGTGGGCATGGACAGCAGCCCCATACCAGGTCTAACGCAGGCCCAATATGATCGCTTACTACAACGCCTTGGCCAAGAAGGTGAGACGTCAAAGGCAGAAGGACACACAGCACCAGTGGTTAACATGGCTGGTAAGATAAATTTCACAAAACCATGGATAATTGATTCAGGTGCAACTGAGCATATTACGTGCAATGGTGAAGTATTCGAAACGAAGCAAGAAGGGAAAGAACAAAGACCGGTGAAAATACCAACTGGAGAAAGCGTGCCAGTCAAGGGAACAAGAAGGCTATGCTTGCCAAACGGAATAAGAGTTGACCACGTCTTGAATATTCCTGACTTTAAGTGCAACTTGCTTTCAGTTAGCAAATTAACAAAAGAGCTAAATTGTGCATTAACTTTCGTGGCCGACTTTTGTGTAATGCAGGACTTACCTACGAGGAACCTGATTGGAGTGGGTAGGCAGTGCGATGGGCTATATCTCCTTGAGCCAGTGTGAGGTGGAGGTGTGGCAATGACAGTAACCAAGACAGATGACATGGAAGTCTGGCATCAAAGACTGGGTCACGCATCAGAGAGGAAACTCAAGATGATAGAGTCGAGCTTTGAGCAAGTTAGAGGTAGTAAACTTGAGCATTGTGATTCTTGTATTCGAGCTAAGCAGACTAGACTACCTTTTCCTAAGAGTGAAATAAGAAGTACTGCATGTTTCGATTTAATACATTGCGACATATGGGGAGGATATAAGACAGCATCTTTATCAGGGGCACACTATTTTCTCACCATAGTCGATGATTTCAGTAGAGGAGTTTGGGTCTATTTAATGAAGCATAAATCTGAAGTGAGCCATTATTTGCCTGTGTTTTTAAAGATGGTTGAGACCCAATTCGAAAAAAGAGTAAAGCAAATAAGAGTAGACAATGGTATGGAGTTTCGATCACATTTCATGCAAAGACTATATGATGAGCAAGGCATAGTCTTACAAACCACATGCATCTATACTCCTCAACAGAATGGCGTAGTTGAGCGGAAACATAGACATATATTGGAAATTGCACGTGCACTAAGGTTCCATGCTAGCCTACCAATAAATTTCTGGGGGGAATGCATGCTCACGGCAGTCTACATAATAAATAGATTACCATCCATAGCAATTGACAACAAAACACCTCATGAAATTTTATTGGGAAGGAAACCAAACTACACTCATTTAAGAACCTTTGGATGTCTTGCATATGCTCATGAAAAAAGGAGAGAGGACAAATTTAGCGAAAGGGGGAGACCCTATGTCTTCATTGGATATCCCAGTGGGCAAAAGGGATATAAACTCTATGACTTAAAAAGTGGAGAAGTTCACGTATCAAGAGATGTTGTGTTCTTGGAAAATGAATATCCTTATAAGAAGCAAAAGGACGACACGATGAACCAGGAGGGAATAAGACAGGAGATAAGAATATCCTATGATCAAGATCAAGGGTATGGAGAGTATCCACAAGAAGACGAAGGGCACAAAGCTCCCCAAAGGGAAGCAGTCCCTGAGGAGAGCACTGAAGAGGACGCCTCGACACATGACAACGGGACAGAGATCGAGACAAGACATAGTCAGCGAATCAGACAGCCCTCGAAGCGTCTTGAAGGATATGAAGTTGATTTGCCACCCTCCATCAAGCAGTCGCAACAGTCTATCCCTCCGACAGGTAACTCCGTGGTATATCCTCTCTCACACTTTGTTGGTTATGATAAGTTTTCACGATCACATAAGGCTTTTTTGTCGGCCATCACTATAGACGATGAGCCAAAGACGTTTTCTCAGGCAGTCAAGGATGAACGTTGGAGAGAAGCCATGCGAAAGGAGATAGAAGCACTGGAGAGAAATGAAACATGGACTCTTGAGCATTTGCCACCAGGAAAGAATGCAGTGGACTCTAAATGGGTCTACAAAATCAAGTTCAAGCCAAACGGTGAGGTAGAACGCTACAAAGCGCGCCTCGTTGCCAAAGGGTTCACACAAATTGAGGGCATTGATTTCCATGAA
This sequence comes from Aquilaria sinensis, assembly GCA_005392925.1. NCBI lineage: Eukaryota > Viridiplantae > Streptophyta > Magnoliopsida > Malvales > Thymelaeaceae > Aquilaria > Aquilaria sinensis. The sequence continues at coordinate 334,297 of SMDT01001377.1, forward strand.
ACATACGCACCAGTCGCGAAACTCGTCACTGTTCGAACCTTATTGGCAGTAGCAGCTAAGAGAAACTGGAAAGTCCACCAACTTGACGTAAACAACGCTTTCCTTCATGGCGATTTGGAGGAAGAAGTTTACATGCGTGTTCCGCAAGGGTTCGCAAGGAAGGAAGAGACAAGAGTATGTCGTTTGAGGAAATCATTATATGGACTCAGGCAAGCGTCGAGGAACTGGTACCGAAAGTTTACGGAGGCGTTAACTGAGCTAGATTTCCAACAATCAAAGGCGGACCACTCCTTGCTGATACACAAAAGAGGTGAAAATTTCGCTGTAGCATTAATATATGTGGACGACGTGATCTTGGCAGGGAATGACAACAGAAAAATGGAAGAAGTGAAGAAGCACTTGAATGAAAGGTTCAGCATAAAAGACTTGGGAGACTTGAAATATTTTCTGGGCATAGAGGTGGCACGATCGAAGCAGGGTATTGTTCTTAGCCAACGAAAATATACGATGGACATCCTGAAAGAAGCTCGGATGGAGACTTGTCGTCCAAGTGCATTCCCTATGGAACAGAATTGCAAGTTCAAACCTGACGACAGAGGAACGCTTGTTGATGCAGCAAGGTACCGGAGATTAGTTGGGCGGCTGCTATATCTAACAGTTACGAGACCGGACATAGTGTTTGCAGTTAATGTCCTGAGTCAGTTCGTAGCAGCACCACAACAAGCGCATATGGATGCAGCCGAAAGAGTCCTAAGGTACCTAAAATCAGCTCCTGGACAAGGTATTCTATTAAGAGCCAGTGGTGATTTGAAGCTTGAAGCATATAGAGACGCCGACTGGGGAGGTTGTCAGGCAACGCGAAGATCTTGCACTGGTTACTTCATCACGCTAGGTGGATCACCAATCTCGTGGAAGACTAAGAAGCAAACTGTCGTGGCAAAATCATCAGCGGAGGCAGAGTACAGGGCAATGGCCACAACAGTTAGTGAGATATTATGGCTGCGGTGGTTAATGAAGGAACTACATGCACCACAGGAAGGGCCAACCGTACTATTTTGTGATAACCAGGCAGCCTTGCATATAACAATGAATCCAGTATTTCATGAAAGGACGAAACATGTGGAGATGGATTTTTACTTTGTTAGAGAACGGGTACAATCGCAAGAAATACAGCCAATGAAAATTTGGACGAAAGCACAGATTGCCGACTTGTTTACCAAGGCATTGGGCAAGAATGCTTTTGAATCGTTATTGAGCAAGTTGGGCATGATAAACTTACACGCGCCAACTTGAGGGGGAGTGAAGAAACTAATGTTTATCATGAGAAGTAGTTAACCGTGTAATTATCTCCTAGTTTTCATAGTTTATCTTCTAGTTACTTATCCTATTGTAACTCATCCTGTACCACTATTTATGCATATACGTGACAGTAAGAAAGCAATAGAAAATAGCCAGTTTCGGCAGCAATCATTCTCTTTTCTTCATACTTTGGTCTGGAATTTTCAGGAAGACACAGTTTCAAGTTCCAACTTACCTTTCCTTGTCCACCTGTGTTGCTAAACCCATTTGGCGCATTGAGTGGCCTAACCCCAGCCCATTCGCTCATGCTTGCCTTGCCCAGAATAACTGCTCCAGCCCACCTCAGCTTGGTCACAACCCCTGAATCTGTAGGGACGATGGACCCAAGTAGCGCAAAAGAGCCAGCTGTCGTGTTCAGCTTCTCCTTAGTCCCAATGCTGTCCTTCAATAGAACAGGAACTCCGCGCAACCAAGGCAGGGATGCAGCGGCTTTAGCCTTGCGCTCGAGGTCTGCAACATATGCTTGCTGCCAAGCATCAGGGTTCACCTCTATGACCCCGTGAAGGACAGGGTTGAGCCTGCTGATTTCTTGGAGGTAGAACTGAACCAGTTGCCTAGAAGTGACCTGGTTTTGCTTCAAGGCAAGTCGTATGTCTTTTAGTGTAGCTTCTCTAAAGGAGAATGCTTGTGTCGTTCCATAATATGAGGCCAATGACAGTGAAATGGTTAAGATAACCAAATGAACAGATGAAATGGTAGCAGTGGCAGCCATGGTTAGCCTTCAACGTGGAGAACTTGTGGTCTGTCATCAGTATTTATGACATTTTCTTTCCTTACGCGTCTCCTAGCAGTTTCTGCTTGTAACTTGTATAAAATTGTGACACAGTTGGCTGCAAACCAGCAGGTTTTTCTTTCTTCCTTCCTTTTTATTTTTTAAGCACATTTTGAGCAAGTCAAATTGTTTGAACTCGACATAAGAAAAAGTGAGAGCATACGGTCACTTTAATTTGTAAGTCAAATAGAATTCGTTAATTGTTTTTAAATAAGCACAATCTGGAATAGTATTAATCATAATTAAAGCACATTTGCAGAACTGAAGGGGGATAATCTGTACTAGGTTAAGGCCTGCAAGTTAGTTAATTACATGGAGGCCAGGCAGATTCTCTTTTAGACCCGCATAATGGAGTTAGAGTTGTACGGTGATTAAGAATGTCGGCTTATATATATACATCAGTAGCGTCTTTTATTTTGTCCTTTAATTAATAGAAGAGATTAATGAATGCTTTTCTCATCCATCCAAAATACATCCCATCCGACCTCTTCTAAGGATATTCTTGATGCTGAATGAGATTTTAAAGAAATACTTCTTTTCCATGGTCCACCAGAGAATGGAAAAAGAACTCATGAGTTAATAAATTCCGGTAATATTATACTATGTGGAACAGGTAAAATCTGGATGGACGTGGTAGGAAAACATTTTTTTCTTAAAAAAAAAAAAACGAAGTAACACAGACTATTACATAGATCGAAACCAGGCAGCTAGAATAAATTATATTTTATGTATACCCCGTTAAAAAGAATCTAATGCTGTGTAGAAGTAGCAGGAGAAGACTTGCAAGGACCGAGTTTGCAGCCAACCCTACCGTATCCGGAATTGGCCATTATGAAGCGTAAGGCAGTGAAAAGGACGTTGCGGTTGGAGCCCATCAGTGCGTTGTTCATGCGAGTGATCACATCAAGGGAATTGTAAGGGAACTGAATACTGTTGTAGGCATTGAGAAGGGCAGTTGTCCCTTCCCTTAACAGAGTATTGTAGGGCTCTCCTCTCCCCTGGAGGGACTGCAACAATGTTATATCGTTCCCATATCTTCTCCCTGCAATCGGCCCAAACACTGCCGCCACCTTCCAGTCAGGGTTCAGCAGCCTCCAGTGGCATTTGTGCTCTGGCATCATCCACATCCTGCGGTGAGACCAAAATAATTGTTAACCAGTTCGGTCAGTTGAAAGTTCTGCTACCAAGTTGTTTGTGTCAATTAATCAGTCAGCTCAGCCTTAATGTCAACTACTAGTATCTTTTCTACATAAACCATGTGCCCACACTTGAAGCGAACTTCTTTGCAAACTATAAAAAGACCAGAATAATTGCTATAACCCTTGGCCTTTAAAACCAGCTAGTTATGTTTGCTACATGAATCATGTATCTCCATTAGTTGAAGCAATTTCTTTCATAAGCTATAAATGTGCACGATTCTGAGCATTAATTGAGCAATAATTCACATGGCGGAAAGCCGAAAGCGACCTCATTGGATAATAATCAACTTACTGATGAGAACAGGCGGAAGCTTCCGAGAAAGGGAACGGTGGCAATGGAGGCAACCGTGGTAATGGTGGCAGCGGTGGCATTGCTGGGAGCCTGAACACCGGAGGAGCGCCGATAGGCGCTACCGGTCTTGGCGGTGGAGTTTCGGGGACCACAGGCGCAGGCACAGGAACAGGATTAGCTGGTTTGGAGCAGAAAGACATTGGCTGAGCAGGCTGAGTAAACAAGGAATCTACGGCATACATCTCCATGTCGAACATTCTGAAGATGAGCTTGAGTTTCTGGGGAGGGCCAGCCGCGGCGGCACAGCCACTGGACCCTTGGCCGCTGTCTGGAAGTACTTGTGCTTGGCAACCGCTTAAATCCGGGGCACCATCAAGCATCATGGTGTAGGTTCCAAACAAGCTTGTGGTCTCCTGCCTTGACATTGTGGTCTGCCCATTACCGTCTGAGCAGGTCACCAAAACCTTGATGCCTGCAACAGAGAAAACGGGTCAAATTTTGGCAACTGAGAAAAAAAAAAAAAGCATCATTCATGCGATCAACCAGCAAAGAAGATGTTACCATAAATAGGATAATCAAAGAGGGATCTTTGGCCATCTTTGCATTGGTCACAGAAGACAGAGCCAGAGACCATAGCATTGGCCCGAGCCCCATGTATGGCGGAGCCGAGAAGGAGGAGAGTTATGAAGGGGAAACGCGAAGCCATCAAACTTGGAAGCAATGGAACAAAATTGATGAGCATCTGCACCAGCGAGATAGAGCCAATAAATAAGACTCATGTTCCCCTCTCAGTCCTCAACTGCCTATATTAATGAGATGTTGAATTTTTAGAATGTGAACGAGTGAAGGAAGCTGTACAGTAGGAGCAATGGGCCTTAAAGTTCTCTACTTCTGAACTAACAGAATTAAGTGAGCCATACCCGCATCTCCCATACTGCCAGAATTGTTCAGACATGTTTGTTAGACACATAATGAACCGGGGACACATAACTATAGGGCACTATCAGTTTAAGCGATGGCTATAGGTGTTTAGTATATTTGTTACATTGCACGGACACGAGTATTAAATGGTGGTTGTCCACAATAAGATTATTTTAAGTATCGCCGGATGCAGTGGAACTTAGGGAGGCATGTGGAAATGGAAGTAGTTGGCCGTCCAAGTAGAGATGGGGTGAGGTTATTTATGAGGACGATGCAAAACACAAATTCAAAGCATTGCTGGAATAGTTATGATTCAACGAAAATCCTTTTCAACTGCAAAACACGTAGAATTCTAAAGCGAGCCAGCCCCTGTTTGCTAAAGGCTCTGATCTGGTACCTTTCCGTGAGTCCCACGATTTTTCTCGAGTCATATCCTTCTCGACTTCAGTCCCCTGGCCACTAAAGTAATTTCCCAACTTGTGTGTAGATGGGAACGGCCGACCATTTAATTCAAGAACGAAAATTGAAGGGCAAAAGAACCCATATTAACCAGTAAATAAATGTTGTCGTGCATCTTAGGCTGTTGTTTGGTTTGCACTTGCACTTGTTGGATGGATCGTTCCAATTGAATGGGACTGGCCACGCCACGCATGTTCAACAGTGTTCCTCTGCAACTTAAGATCCCTATTCCCTCCGACAACTTGGGTATAAGCTTAAATCCATCATCATCTATTTGTCTCACTCAAATGCGTCAAAACTAGAATAGTTTATCACACGCGTTATAACGTACTGAAACCTTTGCCATCACTCAATCACCAAGCAAAAAATTCACTTCAATCTCGAATCAAGTACCCAGTATAACATGAAAACACAACAAGCGATCGGGTTTCAACTACAGGAAACACAGGGCCAGCTATCGTCCCAACAAAACCAATCAAGTAGATAAAACTCACACGCATAAGTCACAAGTCCTCACCAGTACGAGAAAGAATTGCAAAATAATACAATACACAGTTGAATGATAGTTTTATTGAGTCGCCAACAATCAAATAACAATCGAAATCTGCATTCACGTCTAACCAAGTGTATAATTAGACAAACCAATACCAAATCCTAGCAGCGTGTTCGTCCTACCAAAATTTTTAAACACCAGACTCATTAACTGTAGCAGCAAAATGCAAACAAGTATCATCAGCCAAGCACATAGGATGTTGAGAAAAGTAAATTTGCTATCTGCTACTTCTCCACTTGTCCAAACAAGCTTCCGATTGCCAGTCTCTCTCCAACTCAAGTCTCTGGTTCGTTGCCATTCTCGGTTATCTCTGGTTCATTGCCATTCTCAGTTATCTCCACACTGAACCAACAGAGAAACATGACAGCTCCAAAATAAGTTCAATCAGTTTAAGATATCAGCAGAAGGACCATGCGGGATTTCTGTCAAGCAAACCAAACACATGAATTTTTAACTTCAGACAACCGTGACTCTGCCAATGAGGACATAGTGACATTCTTCTTGATGGTTTTCATTTAAACAGAATTTACCGTGTTGCTCAGCAGCATGGATGGCACATGATAAGCATATCACAGGACATGTACTCCATTAGGTAGTGAGCAAGAATGTCTATAAGTACTACTTACCACATCAGTATTACCAATGGACTTGGGAATACAAAAATAAACCTACTCATATCGGTGGGAGAATATTGCAGATAGCCAGCTTATAGAAGGCTCATAATCATCAGTTCAAAAAGTTAGGGTTCTATACGCCATCAGAAGGATGGAAAGGACACCGAACTATCAACAACCCAGGGAACTTGACGATTGTTCATAGGGAATAATAAATTAAAAAACAGCCTAACAGAACAGGAATACTATTTCCTTATTTCATTGATATAAAACTTTAAAGCAGCCCATCCTCTTCTGACTCCAAAACTCAGACATTTCCGGCTATTTTAAATCGAGTAATATTGTAGCTAACCCAAACTTTCCAAGAGCATGAAGATAGCATAGCAATGAGTTAAACATGCGGTAAGAAACAAACCTCTCAGCCCGCGGGGAACCTTCAACACTTCCATTCCTCCTCCAGCTCCTCTCAGCCGGAGCACTGCTCCGGCCATTGCCTAATCCGAAGCTGCTCCTCCCTTTGTCAGCCCTCTCCGCACCCAATACCTCTTTGATCTTCACTGCCTCAAGCTTCTCCTCAATCTCCTTCCAATCCTGCCCCTTCTCGGCCAAGACTTCCTCCCTCGGCCTTGCCTCACCAAATGGGCTCGGCCCCTTGGGCCTCGTCACCGCCACCTCCCTCTTCGCCTCCTCGTTCACAGGTACAGTCCGCGGCTGCAGCACAAGCCTCGGCCTTGCGCCACTGCTGCCAATATCATCCTTTTTCCTTCCCCAATTATCTGAATCTCTTGGCGTCTCCCTCGACTGGAGGGAATCGAAGCTGCTCCTCCTCTCGAAACCAGCACCAAACCTGCGCGGCGGCTCGCTGTTGTTAAAAATGTTCGTCTTCTTTGATACCCAGCTTTCAACCTCATCTGCTTTCGATTGGGAATCAAAAAACCCTCCCTTGTCTCCCCTCTCTCTGCGATCCAATCCACCCCCGAATTCGTTCCCACTAAAAGATGATTTCTTCGCTGCAGCCCAATTATCGATCTCGTCCGCGCGTGAAGGCGGAAGGGGTTCCCTGTTCGATTCCCTATTAGAAACCCTAGAACTTCCCCATCTGCCGCTATTGCTCGCCGAGTCGTCCCCCCTGGAACCGTAACGATTCATTCCGTAGGATTTGAAGCCACCGCCAATTCCAGAGCGATCTAGCTCCTCCTCCGATCGTTGGCGGGGACCGGTCGGGAGCACGATGTCCTCCTGGTTAAAGCGCGTCGGCTGGGTGGGCTTGCCAGCAAATTCAGCGAGGGACAGAGTCTGGACCTTCTTCTTCTTAGGCTTGGTGGAGGCAGCGACGGCTAGAGAAGGGAAATCAGCAAGAGGCTGGGAGGAGATATTGGAGGCCTGCTGGTCTTTCTCTTGCTGCAGGACCTCAGCTTCATGTTCCTCGGCTTCAAGGGCCCAAGAGGAGGGCTTACCCCATGGAGACGATACTGCAGCCGCCATTGTTGTGGAGCTGATGCGCTTTGCCTGAGCTTCTCCGGGTTTTGCTTCTGGTTTCGGTTTTCTCTCGCACTTGCGTTTGCGTTACTTGGCAGCTAAAAGGGTTGTGATTCTCATTATATATGCCAGGGCCGCAAGGGCAAGGGAATTGCGAACTCGCACGGTCGTACCCTTTTACGCACAGAAACGCCCCTAAACTATTAATAAATTTTCAATCAAGTCTTCCACCGGAACTTAGCGGACCATTCAGTGCTTTGCCTCTATTTTGGATCGTTTCTGAGTCGCTAAAAACTTCTTTCCCTTTTTTTTCGGTGGAAAAGATGCATTAACAGAACAAACCAAACTACAAAACGATGTCCTTGCCCTGAGTAGAGGGCTTAGTCAAAGAGTCCACGCAGTGGAACTTAGTGCAACTAGCGCTATAAGATGTGGCATCCATAGCGCTCAAAATAAGAGAAGTACTAATGTTTCAAGGAGTTACAACATCAAGGGAGCCTCTAGCTCCAGCATCACAATCAAAAACTAAGATATCCTTGATAAAGTTAGAAGTGTCATCAAAATATCTAACATCATCTTCCATGCTGGCTATATGTTTAGCCAAAGCATTAGCCACTTCATTTTCTTTTGCTCGAGATGCGACAAAGAAACATCACCCCCATTCCATCCATCAATAACCTATATTCCATAAGACAGCTATAAGCATAGTAATGATTAAGGAAGTCATTATTCAACCTATCACACACCATTGACTCTAGCCTTTTTTCACTAATATTAGATGAACTGTCAATTTTCAACTTAAAAGGACGACTAACAGGGGCCTACCACCTAAAGTTCATGACTGAAGAAGGTTTAGGATATCTAGCATACCCCAACAAAGTAAAAAATTCAGAAGACTGCTCTTTAACTTTCCGAATTAAAAAAGATGGGTCAAAGGCTTTACCTTTATAAACAAGTAAGTTTTTTTCCTTCCAAAGTTCCAAAAAACAAAAAGAATGACAAAGGACCAGGGTAAACCAAACCAGGGAGCAGAGCAAGCTTACCACAAAGTTTCTTACAAAGAGATCTCCAATCACTATGATAGACAATATCACAACCAAGAGAATGCCACACATCTTTACTAAACCAACACCTAAAGAGAAAATGTTTAACAGATTCTTCCTCCTGCATGCATCTAAGGCAGGTACTAGAAAGGTTCAAACCAATCTGACAAAGGAACTTATTAACAAGTAACCTATCATGCATGACTTTCTAGACCAAACATTTAATCTTAGGGTGAGTCTTCAACTTCCAAATCCAATCCCAATCTCTAACTTCTTCAAAGATAGGATTAGGAAGACATTTATTCATATAAGCAAGGGGTAAATTAAACTTACCTTGATATATAAACATACAGAAAAATTTATAAATGGCATCAGGGTTAGGACTAAGAAAAATCCTAGCAATTAATTTATCAATTTCAAAGGAAAAACAAAAGAAATAGACCTTCTATCCTGGCAAAAATTAACAATAAAAAGATTTTTTTTCCTCCTTAAAAAAGGCCTCTCGGTTAGGTTTCTAAAGGGTAGAGGATTACACCAACTGTCAGACCAGAACTTAGTATTCAAACCATTCCCAATAATAAAATAGGCATTTTTATGAACCTAATCCCAATTGTTTTTTACCTTTTTTCCAAAGTGGGGAAGCACACCTATTAAAAGGATTATTTTGGCACTTACTCCTCAGAACTTCCACCTAAGGCTAAGAATCACCCTTATAAATTTGCCAAGTAATCTTAGCAAGTTTACCATCATCAAGCTTACGGGCAAAGCAGATGCCAAGACCCCAAAAGCTTTAGGTTTGGTGACCGTATCCCAACTAACCAGATGCATTTTCCTATTATCGTTAGAGGAACCCCAAATAAAGTTTCTATTGATTCCATCAATGTGATTAGTGATGGAACTAGGAAGGGAGTTTAATTGTATGTAATAACTAGGAATAGAAGGAAGCAGACTTAGAAAACACAATCTTACCAACAATTGAAAGGTAATCTCTTTTCTACCTATTCAGCCTCTTGTTCATTTTTTCAATAATGAACGTACATCTATCCTTAAACCACTTCCTAAAGGACATGGGAAAACCCAAATACTTTTCAAAGTGAAAAGTTTCTTGAAGACCAAGCTTCTCACAAACAATAGTTTTCATAGACACAACGATGTTATCAAAAAATAGGATCTTAGATATATTGGTACTGACAACTTGACTAGAAATATTACAAAATTTGCTTAACACCTTAGCAATGGTATAAGCAGATCTAAAAACAGCCATAGCAAGCAAAATAATGTCATTTACAAAAAAAAAAAAAAAAGATGAAAAAGGAGCATACTTTTCTTGCCAATTTTATTTTTTTCCAGTTGCTACTTTCATATTCCATGCAAATTTTAAAAGCAAGGTACTCCAAGCAAATAATAAAAATGTAGGGGAAAAAAGGATCACCTTGCCTTATTCCTCTTAAATGGACAATTTTTTTTAAGATTTCTCCATTGATTAGAAAAGACATAGTATTGGAGGTGATACAAGGCATAATTAACCGAATAGTATACAAGGGAAAATAAAAAAAATTCTAAAGCATTTTTGATAAAATGTCATTCAAGCCTATCATACATTTTGTCTAAGTCTAATTTGACCATCATGTAAGCCTCTTTGCCCTTTTTTGTTTTGAAATAATAAATAAGCTCTAGCACCATGATAGCATTATCCATGGCTTTCTCCCCAAGAGTAAAAACAGAGTGCTAAGGGCCAATAATCTACCTAAATCTCTCCTAAGCTTACTGACAATAATCTTATAAACAATTTTATACTTAGAATTACAGAGACTTATGGGTCTAAAGTTCTTAACAGACTCAAGGTTGTCAATCTTGGGAATGAAGGAAACAAGGCATTTGTTCCATTCAAGGAGAATAGACTCATCCCTAAAGATCTCTTTAATGTCTCTAACTAAGGAGTCTCTCACCATAGACCAAAACTTTTGGAAGAAAAATAAGTGATCAAGCCCAAAGACTTTATAAAGTTTCATGTCCCAAACAACAAAATGAATTTCCTCAACAAAAGGTACTACGACAATTTTATGCAAATGCAAAGCGGGAGATTCAAGTTTGACTTTGATTTTCCAGAAAGGAAAACAATTACCAACAACATGAGAGGTAGAGAATAAATCAATGCAATGAGAGAGAATCAAAGTCTTAATAGCCTCAGGAGTGTCAACCCAATTTCCTACATTATCTTTAGGCTTCAAAATCTTACTTCCTCTATGTCTAATAAGGGTAGAGGTCTGAAAAAAATCTAGTATTCTTATCACTTTCAATAACCTAATTTATTCTAGCCATCAACTTCCAAAGGTCTTCTTCTTGCTTTAACAAAGAACTCTAAGAGTTAGTAAGCTTCTGTTCAAGTTTGACAAAAAAAGTTATTAAGGCAAGCATCTAAGGCTTTTTGAACTCCAATGAGCCTATTCAAAGTCTTTTTCTTATTAACAAAGATATTGTCAAACACCTTTTTATTTTAACCTTTCAGGGTCTCAGCTAAGCACATAAGGTTATCAAAGATAGAACCATTAAGCAACCAAGAATTAGCAATCAAAGTATGAGACTTAACATGCTGAAACCAACATAACTCAAATCTAAAAGGCTTACTACCAAACATAGAATATTGGCAAAAGAGATCAACAAGTAAAGGAAAGTGATTAGAGTTAATACGGGCAAGATGAAATATAGTAGCTTCCGAAAACATATTCCTCCAACCAACATTAGCAAAGGCTCTATCCAACCTGTCACTGATAGTTTTGCTACCCAACTGTTTATTAGTCTAAGTAAACCTATTTCCCTTGAAACTCAAATCCAACAAATTAAAATCATTCATACAATCATAAAAACAAGAAATGCAAAAAAAAAATTAGCTTACTACTACCAAACTTATTAGAGACATTCAGCAACTCATTAAAATCACCAGCCACTATCCAAGGACCATCAAAATTGTTATGAACAAGTCTCAGCTTATCCTAAAAACTACGCCTAACAAGAAATTTCATGCTAGCATAAACAACCAAAATAAGCCAAATAGGAGAAGGATTAGAAAAATTTTAAATCTAGACCATAGCATAAATAGCCTAATTTTCATGAAACGTTATGTTGATCATTACGTTGGATTTATCCTATAAAAGCCAAACACTGCTAGAAAATCCATTAGAATTAATCTTGTAAACTCCATCAAACCCAAGAGTAGTGCTAGCATCTTGAGCAATACCACCAGCAAGCTAAGTTTCAAATATCCCTAGAATTACCAGGCAATGACACCGAATCAAGTCCAAAACCATTGGTTTGAATGAGGCCTTCCTAACCCCTCCACAATTGCAAACTAAGATCTTTATATCAAAGTTATTTGGTAGTTTGCCTCCCAGCTACCATTCCACTAAGCTCTGCATTATAAGGGTTCTTGCTTGTTCCTCAACCCGCATTACCATGTCTCTGCTCTTATGACAGTGTGGTAGAATAACAATCTTGTTCCATTGGACATCCACTTGCGCTATCTCTTTCTGTAGAATGTGAATTGACATTTGTTAAGTCTCCTTCTCCCCTACAAACAATTTGCAAAACTGGAAGTTGTTGTTGAACTTCGTATGTAGGGCTTTGGATATCTTGGTGAACGATGATGAATTCGGCCAAGTAGTTTCCACTAGTAGGTTGTCTACCCGATTGATCACATTGCATAGAACCGATTGATAAACTCTTTTCCTCCATGTCTCATTGCTCTCCATTCTTTCATGGGGATTTGTATTAGAATCTCCGAGCGCATGTGATCTTTGAATTTTGAGGGATGGCAATTTTTCAGTACCAAAAGTATATTGTTCCAACTTTCTTTTATCATTTCCTCCGTCCACATGAAGATCTAGCTCGGGTCCGCACAAAGCGATATCTTCATCGCTTTATCTAGTAGCAAAAAATCCTTTCCAAGCCTCAGATAGGCATCTAAATTTAGATCTTGAAGGATTGATATAGCACTAGTTCTATAAGCTAGGCTTTCATTTAGACTAGACAAAGGATGTAAAGAAAAAGAAGCTGAAAAAACCCTAGAATGTGAAGACAAGGAATGAGAACATTTAGTATGCTTGCCTTTGTTAAACTGACAGAACTTGGTCATGGGCTAGTGGAAGAACTAGGTCTAACTTCCTCATCTTTACTAGAATTACTAGCCCTGAAAACAAATCGACAATTGGTTCTAGGTTTCCAATCTTGTGGTCTAGTTATGATTTGGGTCTAGGCTTTCAAATGGCTATTAGCATTCATTTGACTATTGGCCTTCAAATGACCATTGGGAGTTCTTTTATATACCCGAGACCCGTTAGCTATCCCATCATTCCTGTTGGAAAACCCTTCACGACTAGTAGCTCTAGCGCCAAAATGAGCTTTTCTGGCAAAAGAAGTTTTTGAACTCTGTCTTCTCTTCAGTTAAACTTCTAACCACGATCCATAGAGATCATCGTCATTTTATTTTTCTTCTTCTCCAAATTAGCTCAACTTTATGCAACCATTGATATGGGAAGAAATTGAGCCTGAAGAATAATTCTCAAACTGTTTGCTCTTTGTTTTTTCACAATTATCCAATAAATGTCCAATGTAGCCACAATTGTAGTATAGAGCAATCGCCCCCTCATAAACAACTTGCTAAATAATTGAGCCCACTTTAATTTTTGTAACTAAAGGTTTATCCAAATCAACCTTGATACAAAGACGAGTATACTACCCTTAAATTCCTTTCTCAGTATTCCTATCTATTTGAAGCAACATACCCAACTAATTACCAGCGTCACACAGGATTTCTTCCTCATAAAAGTCTAGAGGGAGCTTCAACAATCTAGCCCAAACAACTGTTGTGGTAATCTTGGCTAGCTCTATTATAAACTCTCACTCCCAAGGCCTTACAATAACATAGTAAGGACCTACAAACTAGGGACCATCAAAAAGAGCCCTCTTATAATCTGCATAAGAAGTAAACTTGAAAAAGAAAAAACATCTCCCTGATCAATATAAGACATGTCTCCCTTAAGTTTCCACTGATTTTTTAACTGAAGGAGAAAAAAGCCATAACCCACATTCCCTTCATCTTGATCCATAAGTGTGGCTTTATAAGAAGACACTCTGCAATAACTTCTCCTAATTGAGAATAAGCATTTGTAACCTCAAAGTTATCACCTTTAATTCGTTTAATACCCCTCATTTCCCCCATCCAGCAGAGTTACCGGATCACTTGTACCAACACCATTTTTTGGGAATTCAGGTTCCCTTGTCAGCCCTACCCCCTTAGGGCAAGCTAATTTCACTCGTCTAACCACCATGTGGCAGAAAAAGGTCAACCGCTAAATACGCAAGAGGAAAGACAACAATAGAGACTTTCTTTTACTAGACTTTCTCTCATTAACAACAAGTTGACACAATACTCTTTGCAACTTCTAAGATCAAACCGCGATTAATAAAATAATTACAAATATTTCCAGGAGTTCTCAGTTTGCAACTTCCAATATCAAAACGTTGTCTTCCCTTGCTTCGATCGACCACTGATTATCGCTGTCTATGCCTAACATCGTCAAATGCTCTGGCCTCGCCTTGTTCTCCTTCAACCCTCTAGCACTTCGTTGTCTCCAACCCCAGCCCTAGCTTCGGGTGACCCTCTAATATCCTTGTCGCCTAAGAGATCAGCATCATCAAAGTCTTGCAAACAGGTGACAAAGTAGAAGTCAGCCATGCATACGGATCGGATTTTGCTTCAACTAACTTGATCGGTCAATCATCAAAAAAGTTGAGAAGCTCTTTGACTAGGATGTTAAGTTCCCCAGCCAAATCTTATGCGGCCAGAGGGAAGCCATGTAAGCTTCTTTTTAACGGCAGTAGGTAAATCAGCCTGACTCAAAAACATAAGTGATTTTTTTTTTCGTAAAAAGAAACATTAGTGGCTGATTGGGCTACGTTGTAAACATTAGTGGGTTTTTTTGTTATTTTTGCCTTCTCATTGCTATGATATAAAAATTAAGAAAAATGTAAAATTTTATATATTATTACCAATTTTATCATTCATTTTTAAACATAAATCCATAAAAGTGAAAAATAAATACTGAAATAATAATTTGAAGAATAATATAATGAAACAATTTACTAAATATTTAAGATGACTTAAAATAATAATTATTGTAAAGAATGTGACCTGCAGTAATTTTCTAGCAGATATTTACAGATTCCCAATCAATGCGCCAGTTTAAAGTTTACATAGCCCAATTCCTTGGCCTCATAGAACACTGTTTTCCTTCTTTGAATGAACTAAAATGGAGAATCAAGCATCTTTCGTCAGAAAGCCGCCAACTTTCAAAGGCATAGGACCTCTTCCTTAGTCCCATTGCTAATTCCCCCAGCCTCAGCTATATCAGACCTCCTCAGTAACCCAAAAAACAACAGAAACGACACAGACCAACAAAAGCAGAAGAATGTACATCAACCAACTTGAAACATCACATACACGTGAGGCATGACTGAAACTGCAATTGGATGACAAAAGCCTGGGTGTCATCAAAAACCCGTGTGCTGAGCACACTAAAATGAGAATGTCACTTCTCGATGGGTTGATCGTACTGAACTAAATCCGTGCCTGAAGCAGACCTGGATGCAGCGTGCAGGGATTGGTGGAACACCAACTACTTTACAGCTTGTGCCATCTGTGAGAATCATGGACAAAATATATCTAAAAAATATAAGTTCGATGAGTTCGGTGCCTCCCTTCAATTCAATGGAACGTTCAATGTTTCATGCACCACTATCACTGTGATCACCATGGAAAAGTGGAGATTCTAATCACCCACATGCAGCGAAGAGGATTGTGACTCATCTGAACAGAACTCCTTCCATTCCGAGTTGGTCCACAATTGTATATCATCACGACCATCTCATGAACTCATTGTTCGTAACAATCTGTGCTGTGCAGGGTGATTAAATGTTCTTCTTCCACACTTTTAAGAGAATCCCCATTGATGTACCATGTTACGGTGCCTGCAATTAAATGCTTAATCAGAAGTTTAGGAAAAAGGTGCCAATGAGATGGTAATGTGCTTGATTTATTAAGTTTGACCATTTCTCACTCTTTCCACATGGTTAGTTAGCAGCTACCTCAAAAGAAAGGGTATTATACTACTAACAACTTTTCATAAAGATATTGATTATACCACTGACAGGAACGGTAGCTATTCTGCTACTTTTCATGTAAAATCGATCATAAAAGAAAAACTCTTATCACTAATAAGATTGGTCAAAGCTTGAAATATTTATTTCATTTGTATGGTCAGAAGTTAACTTGGTGGAGTTCATAGCAATTCAGTTCCAAACTACAACAGGTTAGCGAATGATTGCCGATGAATGAAGTTCGCAATTCTAGCCCTGTTGGTCAATATTTGTTCCCAAGAATTAGCACCAGAGTCCTTACCAAGCAACTTTCTCCTACAGGAAGAGAATAAACCAAGAACAGGGAAACAATGCAGGCACATTCAACTACATACCTACTGGAGGAGGAGATTCCTGTTTTGTTGAATGAAGTATGATTGTCCCAGAAAGCACCGTGATGAACCCACAAATCTCAGAAGCTATACTACTCACATTTTGTCCAGATACATCCTGTTAAAAGAACAAACAGAATTTATGAAATTTCAGATCCACTGGAAATTATGAACAAAAATATCAAGTAAAAATAGAAACAGAAAATTTATAGAGAAAGCAAGCAATACATCACCTTAAACATTATTGCACTGGCAACGATTGTCAGAGTTGTGAACATAACATAATATACAGGGGAGACAATAGCTGCATTAAATGTGTCCAAGGCCTGGAACAACAAGAAGGAATTTTTTGTGACTACTAACATATATGCTTCTGTATGAATATGCATGTCCAGTTTCTTTTTTTCCCCGTAATGGAAAAGAACTGTGCTTGCTCATGAATTCCAACACCATCTTTCATCAATATGGTAATAATATTCACAAGTGTACCAACAGGTTGAAATTAATAAGAACTCACTCTGTTAAGATAATTTAACTGAGTGACGACACAGATTACAGCGACTGTAAGGAAAAACCAAGTCTGCGGATAAGCTATCTGGCTTATTCCCTCCAGCGTCAGTTTTATAGCAATGCCAATTGCCTTTATACTTACAACCTGTGACAGAGCCAAATAAATTCCATAAGAAGATCAAAATAAATGGCACAATACTAAAAAGGGTATCGAGACACGCCACAGGAAATTTCCAAACAAACAAAAAAAGTAGATGTAGTTACCGTTAAAGAACCCATCAATGAACATATTCCCAAATACACAAGTATGTTGGTCTGCCCATAACGTGGTTCAAAGTGCAAAACCAAAGCCAAAACTATTGAAAGTGAAGCTGCCACATAAATTAGAAACGCTGCCCAATAAAGCACCAACAATACACTTAGTAACAGCCAAGTCTAGCAGAAATTAATAACAAGGGCCACTGAATATGAAGGGAAGTGCCAGACCAGGTTGAGTTGCCATATTCCATATTTCTTGAACAGAATTCAGGGTATGCTCTTGAGGTGCATGGATTACAATAACTACTGATCCAACAATGCAGGAAACACATCCAACAATACCCATCTTCTGAATTCGTTCATTCAGTATAAAATGCGCCAGAGCAGCACTGCTCCACCAATCCAACAAGGCATTAATGTTATTAAACTGAAAAAGGTGCAAGCATATAACTAAGTAACAGAGCCTCAATTACCTGACAATTATACTAAGAGCTCCAAGGGGGGTGACCAAAAGGGCAGGAGCATAAATATATGCCACGAAATTTGCAACCTCTCCAGCAATCACTGTTCCCATGGAAGTCAAAAGAACAATCAAATCAAGGAGGATCTTCAATGTTTTCAAGAATAAAATGTGGTTACGAAGATGAATTCTGAGCTTTCTACCTACTTGTTACCATGCCTGCCCACCATAGTGGCTCCAGCAGATAAGTGTAACTTCCAGTTCCTATACCGTTCAGCAAACAGGAAGATCAAATACCACATCAGGCTCAAATAAAACATAAGCAGAAGGATCTTCATGCGTTCTCCTAACCTAAATAACAGGATATGCTTTTGGAATAACAAAAGCATCAAGATACAAAGACACTGCAATACGTCTACAATTTGGATATATTAATTCAAGACGGAAGAATCAACGAGGGAAGAAAAAAGCTAGAATCTTTCAAATCAGCCGCGAAAAAGTACACAAAAGCATCTCTCTGGTTAAAGGGAAAATACCATCTTCCTTTTCATTTTTCTACTTTCTTTCTGCGGGACAATTCAAAGTCCTTTCTCTCTACCCACCGGCCACAGCAAGTTTGTAGCATGTACTTTCATTGTTCACTTAAACACACATCTAGAGAAATTTTCAGTTGCTATATAAAAAAATTAAAATCATTTTTGTTGCCCTCAGTTTCCCCATTAGTCACCCTTAACTAGTTCGAGTCACTTATCATTGCTGAATGTTGGCCTCAATTCCTATTCCAATTGATAGTTGCCATTCAGTTTCGCTCTCTTCAATCAAATTAAAATCTTACTTATCAACAGCAGCTCCAACGTCCGAGCAATACGAATCAAGCTAAAACAGATCATGCCACTTGAATCATTCAAGAAAAAATAAATTAACAGGAGTGAGACATGAAGCATACCAGCGCGAGTACCGGCTGCTCCTGCACGCTTCAATCCTTTCTTCTTCAAGATGAAACTGGATCCAATGAAGGCACTGGACGCCACCGCCAAAATAACTCCCTTGGAATTGTCTGACAAACCCATTCCTACAAATCAGAAAAGCAAGCTACACTCTTTCGTAGTCGGCTACGTGAATCACGCAGGTGGTCAGCGTCGGAAGGCCGCCAAAACTATCTCGAATGCCGTCGGAGAAGCAGAGGCCGAAGCGAGATCAGCAGGCTGCGCAACGCCGCGTTTCATCTGCTATTATTTGAAGGAAAGCGGAGCAGAGGGAAGAAAATTGCTAGATCCTCTCTCCGTCAAAACTGTTCCTTCCAGTTGGAGAGTTCGTCGTCTTGTCGGAAACTTCGCATTTTCTGAATACAAAATCGCCTGCATCGCGACTAACGCCACTGCCCGTACGAGTCGTTTTCTTAAACTTGTCTCCACGTGGCAGGAGGTGAAAGGCACATTTTGATTGGTTGTTGCTGGTTTATTTAAATGACAAAAATACCCTCCGGCGACGTGATTCCTCCAGCGATAGATGTTGCTGGTGGAACTGTTTACGCAAGAGCCGGTTTATTACACGGTTACGTAACGATCTGGAAGTCAGTAAAAAATGAATTTAACGATTTTCGATATTGTATAACAAAAAAAATAATAATAAAAATGAATTTGATCCTCTTTGTAAGATTCCAACCTCGTCAGTACCTAAGTTATTGTTTTTTTTTATTTTGATACGCATAATATATTACGTTACAAATTATACAATATTTGGAGAAGAAAAATATGAGAAATCCAATTCAATATGAGTAAGTTTTTGCTTCCAATTCCAAAGAGGCTTTAACCGTGACACTAATGTTAGGATGTAACTATGGTTTGTATTTAAAAGTTGCCATTGAAGTAAGCCTTCAATTATTAAACCTGAGACTGCCTCACCGTTGAAAAGAATTTGAATTCAAAGGTTTTTATACTTAGTGTTTATAGATTATCAATCCAAGTATAATTTATTCAGTGAAATTATATGAGGTTTTATAAAAAAAAAATTAATTGGGTTTTTCTTTAAAAGTATACCTGATTAATAGTTGTATAAATTTTAGAAAATGAACAACAGGTCAAAGGTTGGTGAAGTTTGCATGCTTTTGGACCATGTCAAAAAGGTACTTCTACTAAGCAGCTTTTGAGCACCAAATGGCAACCCCCCTCCCCCAATACTTCAAAGCTGAATACAAATGGCTCTTATTTGAAAGAGTCTAACAAAGCGGTGGCAGAAGGTGTCATCAGGGATTACATATGAGGGTAATTTTGTTGCAGGTTTCTCCCACCATTTAGGTAATGTAGGGAGTGTGTTTGTTGAGTTTTGGGCTTTAGCTGAAGGCCTGAAACTAGTAGAGCACATGCATCTCTTTTCCTCTTGAAATCAAGTTGGATTCAACGTACTAGTTGCACCAATTCTGTTCTGATTCCCTTGTTTAATTTATGTAGGAACATGCTGCAGAAGAACAATCTCAGGAAGCCGAAGCATGTTTATTGGGAAGCTAACTCAGTAGCGGGCCAGCTGGCCAAGAAGGGAGCTAATGGAAATGTCTTATTTTGAACAAACTGATGTCATGGGAATTGCTACTTTCTCAAGATTATGTGCTGCCGTGCTACTAAACCTGGCTAGTTGTTAGCTATTAGGCCGTACAACTTTATTTATTTAATGCATTCCTATTTTCCGCAAAAAAATTCTGAAACCAAAAGCGCGTGCTTTAGGTTGAGGGTTGACACGAATTATATGCCTCGTGCCCTTTCACAGATAGCAAAGACACAAAAAAGTTAAACTTACTGACACTTTTACAAAATTTTATTGAATAATGTAGTAAAAAGATAATTGGATTTAGAATTTTTCGTATAATCTACTCAAATTGAAGTTGTCCACTGAGTAGCACTCTCTCCGTACTAAAGAAGATACAACATATTTATTTTGGACCATAAAAAAACTTAGTAACATTTCATACTTTACCATATTACCCTTAAAATATCATCTCAATATCCAATTTTTTCATTTTCTTTAATTTATGTGTAAAAGATGAAAAGTAAAAGTGAAAGTAACACATATTTTTTGTTTTTTATTTTTCACATCAAATTCAAATATCCGAAATATAACAAACGGAGTAAGTACAATTCAACATATTTTAGTAAAAGAAAATTTTGTAAAACGCGTTAGCATATGTTTTTTTTTTTTGGTACATTGACAAGTAAGGAAAAGCAAAAAAAAAAAAAAAGAAGAAGAAGAAGGTTAGTGGCACACAAAGGCCATGCTCAAGGCATCATCCACCAAGAGCTGCCCAATATCCGGATGTGGGTCATGTAACATTCTAATCCCAGCTTCCACTGTGAAACCCAAAGCTGCTAAGTGGTTGGCACTGCAGTTCTCTTGATAGAACACAAGGTCAATCTGATTGACATGCAACTCAAGCATTAATGCACGACAATCTTGCACAATGGCTCCAAAAGGGTGAGATGAGGCTTTAGCATATGTTGTACTACTCAGGAACGATTAAGGGAAGCATGTGAGGGCAATTTTTACATTAAACTATTGGTATGAATTATAGAAAAGTTGTGAAAGAAAGATGACTGAATTTAATATTTTGCATGAGATAATTTTTAAAAGGCAGAAATAACAAAAAAACTACTAATGTTTACAAGGCAGCCCAATCAGGCTGATTGAATCAGCCCACTGATGATTGGTGTTTTTTTTTTTAGTCAAATAAATCATTGGTGTTTCTTAGTCAGATTGATTTACCCACTGCAGTTAAAATAATGCCCACATGGCTAGGGGGAAATGACATTAAATTTGGTTGGCGAAGTCACATCCCGGTCAAAAATCTCCTTGTTTTCTCCAAGGACGGCAGATCAATGTAATCAATGCAAATCAACTCCTCAGTTTGTTGATCTCTCTTTTTACCTTCTCTTCATACTAAGAGTAAAATCGGCACTTTGATTACCAATCTCTTGCACATCTATTCAACTAAGAAACTTCGAGGCCCGAGACCAGTGATAAAATGTGAGGCATATGAAGTGGACTCAACGATTGAGTTAGCCAAAGCAAAATCCAATTTTGCGAACAAGGATATCAGAGATCCACTCAGACCTAGGGTTGGGGCTAGAGCAAAAGGAAGGGCCAACGGCCATGTCGTTGTAGATTGGGAGCGCCAGAGGAGAGCAAGGTTTTGGCTAGAGCCAACGAAGGCCAAAGGCCATGTCATCTTAGACTAGGAGTGCAAGAAGAGAGCAGGGTAAAGCTGAAGCCAACGAAGGGCCAGCAGCCATGGCGTCGCAATTTGAGAGCACTAGAGGAGAGTAGGGTAGGGACGGTGGCACAGGCTTAAGCCAATGGTTTCTCTTGTTATCTTTGGCAATGCTTCAGCCATGATTGAAATCAGGATTTTGAATGCTCATCATTCTATTGTGCATCAACAATTCCTGTTCACTCTTATCAGCCAAAGATAAACTATATTTTTCATTTTTCAATTTTACTTATGAATAGGAAGAGCGGGAGAAGCTCTCATCAGTTGTATGTAGGCATGACAAAAATTAAAATGTGATAAAATGGAAACTAAGATCTCATGTGACATTAGCATTACAGTTTTGAAAAAACAATTTAAAAGCAACTTTTAACTCTTAATTTTAACAATTTAATCTCCATAGTTAGTAAATTATACAAAACTTTATCGCTAATTACAAAATGCGCTCATAAACAAGCATAAACATAACTCCTCTATCCCATTTTCCATCCGCTACTTGAGTATGCTGATAACACGTCCATTTTTATATACAAGATAAAAGGATAAAATTCATATATAGGGACCATATTTTTTTAATTGTCCTAAAACATCTTTTCTTACTTCAGTTGGTATAATTATAACGTCTCTTCACTCATATATTACATTCTATTTTAGTACCTTCCGTTAGTTTCTGCATTATGTTTAATAAAAAGTCGTTAATGTTGTATTATAAGATGTTATAGTCAGACCAACGCTGCAACAACAACTTCCTCTTTAATTAGAATAGATGATCATACTGTAAAAGATTAAAATACGTCAAAATTAATTCAAACACGTAATTTTTGGGATTTGAAATGCATATCACACAAAATGAGCGTGACTTTGTCTTGGTCATTGACTCTTGATTGGCTTCGAAATACTAATACAAATATTCCTACTCAAATTTCAAACTAGCTTCATATTCACATTTGTCCTGCTACCCACTTGGTGTCTTCTTCTACCAAACCATTTTGATAATTTTCTTTTGGAGAATGGTTTCGATGATTTATTTTAATCTCTTTTTTCTCTTGTTTTTAAATTCAAGTCAAAATACAACAAAAAGTCAAATAAAGTAAAAGTTTTGGTACGAAGGGAGTAGAAAATGATAACTTTCTTAGAAAAATTAATCAAGCTAATATTAATTAGATAGAATATTATTTTTTAAATGATATTAATTTTAGAAAAAAAAACCAACTAAATTGAAAATAATTTATTATTTTTTATGGGAAAGCTTGGCATGCGTCTTTACAGTATGTAGTATGCGTCTTTATATTAATGTAACAACTTTTAACACTTCATTACGATTCACTGTAGGAATAACTATTAACTACAACCAGGGGCGAAGCTACGTGTTGCTGGGGGGGGGGCTGTTGCCCCCCGGGAATTTTGGAAAAACGTAAATATGGGGTATTAATTTGATGATTTTGTTAAAAGTTAAGGATTGTGTGTGCATTTTGCCCCCCCAAATATTGTGGTAAAATATAAAGATGGGGGGGCAATAAGGTAGGCTATGAAGAAAGTAGGGACCCAGTGAGTAGTTATTCCCTTTACATTAAGGGATATTCTAAAATGGCCAAAATGCACTATTAGTCCTCAAACGTTTTAAACTCGTATGATTTGCTCCTTGATCTTTGAATTAGTATAAATTAGTCCCAATTTACAGCTTTACCTAACTGCGACGTTGTCTCTCTCCTCCGGGCTCCGCCGACTCTCCTCCGGGCTTGCCCCCCCGAACCAAAAATCCTGGATCCGCCACTGACTACAACGTAAAATAGCCAACCTGTTGCACACGCGGAGGATCATATAAATATTCATTTGTTTATGTGATGTCCTAAAAGCATTTTGCGACGCTTGCTATAATGGTGAAATGTCATGATGCTGAATCACAACGTATTGGGCTCCAGTGGCATGGGCATACAAATATCCTGATAGGCCCGGATTTCTAAAGTAACCCTAATTTCTTTACTGCCACTCATCGTTTGGTATCATCAGCTTTATTTATAACAACAACGTTCCTTTGAAGATGAGAGGGATCGTGGCTTATGTCACAGTCACCATCGGCCGCGGCGTACAAAGACATTTGTCTCCACTGTTTGTCCCCTCCAACAATTTTTCCGCCTATCAAATACTCTAGCAAAGATTACGGATCAACTACTAACGTCTCCAATTCACACTAAAATTGATCGGGTGATGTTGGTTAAAAAATTTTATATCAGATTATTACTATATTGACCGCCTTCTTGACTATTTTCACTGACTCATCTTGATATAGGATGAGAAGATTTATGGTATAGTTGTTCAAGTAATATTCATCCATACTATAATTTGAAACTCTTACTACATATGGTATAAGCAGATTCATAGATCCTTTTTTGTGGGAATCAGTAATACAACATGGCTTTCTTGGCATCATTGGGCAAATTAATGATCATTAGGAACAGCCGAGGGCTTTGGGAGGCATATGATGGCTAAGATTGAGAAAGCATATAAGACCTGAAGCGATTCAGAGATTCCATTGGACCCATGTCTCAATATTGATAATGACAAAATCATAGCCAAAGATGGAAACGATCTTGACTATAGTGGCACTAGGGGTTAACCGATTAAGGTTAGGGATTTGATGAGAGAAGCGAATATGATATTGGGGCAAGTGAAGGACAGAGATAAGGATTTTAATTGGTGGAAGAGGTGAAAACATATTCTGACGGTGGAACTGGTGCTGGCAGAGTGGGTTAGGGCGGCCATTGATAACCTCCTTTAACGGAATATTCTTTATTTTCAACAGTATATTTGCTGTTTTAACAACTAATGGTCTATTTGGGCTGTTTTTAAAACACTAGTGGTTCATTTAGCCTAAAAAAAACATTAGCTAGTAAATAGGGTTTAACCAAAAACTTCAATGGTTACTCTACTACTTCTAACATTTAATCCCCCTCTAAAATTGTGTTTACTACCAATGTTGTTGCATAAGAAAAGGTTGTTGTATCAAAAACAATTAGTGAGCCCAAAAGTCTCCTAAAACTTTCGAGGAAAAGATAAAGCACTTACTTCTTTATAAAATATTAAAATTAATCTCAAAAACCAACCAGATACATGTATGGTTATATTTTTATTCAACTATTCCTAAACCTTGTTAATTCACAGTGGTAGTCTGGACCCTTTCAAAACATTAATCTATCTTGTTCGTCATACTTTCAATGTCGACCTACCGTGGATGATGATGGAAATGCACATGTTGCACTTCACTTTCATTGGTACCAACTACTTTAGTTAAATCTTTTCAAGTTTTACTCTACTCATGAAACTTGTCCGCACAATAATAGTTCTAGTATCTTATAAATATGGACCATAAAAGAATTGGTGGGTAAATTACATAATTGAACCCTAACATCTAATTATTGTTTCATTTTTAACCCCAACCTCCAACTTATATGTTTTGTTTCTCTAACATCGTAAAAACGTTTCATTTTGAATATTTGTATAACAAAAGTCATTAATTTAGATGATAAATGCCATACCAGCATAGTATTGTAAGAAAAATATTAATTTTAACCCTTAAAAAATTGCCTCCTTAACAAAAAGTTAAGTTCTTAAAACTTAGAAATTAAAAAAAAATCCTTAAAAGATCCTTGGACCATCTGGCCCCATCTCGGCGGCCTCCCTCTCCGGCATCGTCTCCACAGTACCCAACCAGCCGCTCACTTCAAACAAGAAGCAAGTGGAAATCGTAGGCAGAGGAACTACAAAATCGGGCTTCGATCCGGACAGCAAATCAACGACAAAATCGCGACGGCGAACAGAATTGCGACAACCGAGAGGGAGTGACGGAATGTCGCAATTCATCCTCCAGTTTTGTCTGGATTCATCCTCTGGTTTTGTCTGGATTCATCATTCCAATGCAAATTCAAAGTCCGATCACAGCTTTTAGGAAGCCCAGAAAACAAAAATGATGGATTTCCTTATTTTGTCATTCTTCCTCCTCCTCATCCTCTACCTCGTTGCTGGTCCTCGGCCCTTCAAAATCCCAATCCACAACTGCCACGTCTGCATCACCAGTGGTTCCAGTGACATTGGCCTCGCAATTGCCCACCGCATCGCCTCTGAGGGCACCCTGATCTCCCTCCTCGCCCGCTCCCTCAAGAAGCTCCAGGAGGCCCAGGATTCCATCCGCCAAGCCACCAGCGTCAACGCCCAGATCTTCTCAGCCAACGTCCGCATCTATGACTCCCTTTACAAAGCCGTCGCCAAGGCCAGACCCATCAACGTCCTTGTGGTCAACCAGGGGATTTTTGTGCCCCGCGAGCTAAAGAGGGAGGCCAGATCAGAGATTGAATCACAGGGCGAGAGGCAGTTGAACGAAGGTCAGAGGACGGAGGATGAGGGAGGCTGAACGGAGGTCTAACAGAGGCAGTCAAACGGAGGTCGCGACAGCCTACGATTCCTGCTTGCTTCCTGTCTGAAGTGAGCGGCCAGCTGGGCCGTGGAGAGAAGGCCGGAGAGGGAGGTTGCTGAGATGGGGCCGGGTGGTCGAAGGATCTTTTAAGATTTTTTTTTTCTTTTGTTAGATTTCAAAATTTTAACATTTTAAGAATTTTTTATTGAAGGGAAAAAAATTTAAGGCTTAAAATTAACATTTCTCTTATACTCTATCTGTCCCATATTTTCTGCTCCAATTGTGTTTGGAGCAGAGTTTAAGAGATAATGATAATGTATTATTTTTTTCAATTATACCCCTATTCTACCCTTTCCCTTTCCACTTTGCCGTCTGCTTCATAACCTTAACCACCTCCTGCAGCCACCATCGGACGTCCGTCGTCTCACGCCGTCCCCAGTCTCTCGCCGTCGTGCCGATGTCACACAGCCCCTACTTGCCGAACTTCCGTCATCCCCAATCTGTTGCCTTGCCTTTGTTAGCTCTGTCAACCGATCTCCCCTCCGTTACCTCCGTCAACCGATCTCATGCGCACCTTGCCTCTGTTACCATTGTAGCGCCAATCGCACTCCTCCCCAGAATCTATCGCCACCAAATTCGAATCCAGACGAAACTCATTTCAACGTCTCTGTGCCATTCCGCCACCGATCCCTTCATCTTCATCGCCACATTCCGTCGATTCCGATCCCATCCCCTTGCTCTGTTGCTTCCTCGCCTACCTCGCCGCCGTCGTTGCTCGTCCGCCCATGATATCCAGCACCGGCACTTGATCTTGGACACCATCACCTCCGCAGTCTTCTGGGTCAGGCGAGTTGTTCATCCATCAAACAAACGACGGTGCTTCTTGAGGCGAGGGGCGGCCGCCTTGCCCCGACGACCCGTCATCCCACCGATCAAGCAAGTACAAATGCCTACACACTCATTGAATCGCTAAATCCGAAACCTAAGATCTCCTCTGCCCTCCGATTCCCCCTTCCTCTGCTCACTTGCTCTCCTCCCTCTGGTTCCCTTGCCTCCGATTCCCCCTCCTCTCTACTCACCTCCCTCTGATTTTTGCAATGGAGAGAAAGAAAAGACTGATCAGATCATCAGATGCGAGAGAGAGAGCTTGATGAGAGAGAGAGACTTGATTTTACCTTTTCTCAATATGATTAAAAGAATGGTATTATGGTATTTTAGATGTAAAAGGTTTACTAAAAAGGAAAATAATGCAGAGAATTTGGGACGGCTTAAAATAAAAAATAGTGCTGAGAACTTAGGACGGAGGGAGTAATATTATGCTAATGGAGTGTTTTTCGTTTGAATTAACGATTTCCATCGTTCAGAGGTCCAAAATAACACATTTAATAAAATTATATAGACAAAACGTACGAGTCGGCGGTTGAAATTAAAAAAGAAACAATAATTAAATTGGAGGTTGGAATTAAAGGTAGAATAATAATTAAGGGTTATGATCCAATCGTGAAATTTACCCGAGACTTGACCAAAATCCAGATTTTTTCACGTCTCTGCATCGATCACAATCGGCACTCCACAGTCCACATCCACAATCAGCAATACAGATATTTTAAGTGGTTGCACAATCACCTCTCCATAAACATTGTGATCGGCTACGGCTATCTAGCCCCCGAAAATTGACACTAACTCTGAAAGCTTGATGGAGGGATTTCAAACTTATTGGTGGCAAATTACTCTGGAAGAAAATAAGAAAAAGGATTTTTCTTCCTTTGCTAAGCTCGGACAGCCAAGGCCACTAGCCCCATACTTTTTGGCCATTCCGTTGCTCCTTTTTATTTGTACCAGACACGGAGAAGAAAATATTGCCGAAATGGGGAAAAGGGAACCAATGGAATTGGGAGATGCCATAAATTAAACCGATCACATATAGAATTAATCAGTAGTAATTAGTACTCCTTCAGACTACTAGACTAGAGCGGTGGTTTCATGTAGTTATAAATTAGACTGCCAATTTCACCCAAGAATTGCTAATACCATCTGCCGCTCAACAGTATTATGTTATCATCTTCGAAGTTCAAACATATCCGATATCAACAAAATTAACGGATAATTCATGAGAAAAAAGGGGAAATCTACTAAAAAAATATAGTGGATAGAAACAAGAAAAGAGTTAAGGAAAGCCTAATTTATTTATGGTATTGGTAGCTCAGTTTAAAACTACATCCAACGAGTCCTGCCTGCAGACCAGAATCACAAGAGAACTCAAGTCACAAACCCAAACCAGTCACCACAATTAGACGATAAGAAAAGGCCAAAAGAAGACTCAAAAGGATGGAAATTAAAATTAAACCCAGGAGATAACACACCGCCAACAGCCCAGCCACACCGCCAACGCCACCAAGATACTAAAAGATATTTCGATCAAGAGAGCTGACCACAGTCGGCAACCACGACGGGCTTTGAGGTCCTCCCCGAGCTCGACCCCACCTTCTCGGCAGCCTTCACCACATCCATTCCCTCCACTACCCGTCCGAACACCACGTGCTTGCCATCCAGCCAAGAGGTCTCGGCGGTGCAGACGAAGAACTGAGATCCGTTGGTCCCAGGGCCAGCGTTAGCCATGGAGAGAATACCGGGGCCAGTGTGCTTCTTGATGAAATTCTCGTCCGCGAACTTGGCTCCGTAGATAGACTCGCCTCCGGTGCCGTTTCCGGCAGTGAAGTCTCCGCCCTGGCACATGAATCCAGGGATCACGCGGTGGAAGGAGGAGCCCTTGTAGTGGAGGGGCTTGCCGCTGCGGCCGACGCCCTTCTCACCAGTGCAGAGGGCGCGGAAGTTCTCCGCCGTCCGCGGTACGACATCGGCATAGAGCTCCATCACGATCCGGCCAGCTGGCTGCCCACCGATCGTCATGTCGAAGAAGACCTTGGGGTTTGGCGCCATTGTTCAGAATATGTAAGTGGATACTGATCTTTGCTCTGGGGGATTTTTGTTACGCGTGATTAGGGTTTTGATGCGAACAGAGGAATTTTATACAAGAGTGAAGCGTCTTGTTTATTTTGGGGAGGTGGATCTACACCGTGGGGAGGGAACACGTGGAGAGATCCTAAAGGGCTTGGATAACTATAGTTAGGTCAAGGCCGCAACCATGGTTGGGTGAATTGGGATCCGATGCGCGTTTCTGTAACTCGGTTTGGGCGAGCGGTATACCGTATCTGCTTTGGTAATTGTTCCGTCGCTAAGCACCACGACGCCGTTTAACCTGCACTCGGACAGGGCCGAACAGCGCTTAGCTGCCAAGTTGGTGGTATTCTAATTGGCTTAAATACTCCACTGGTCCCTTAACTTGACCAACCCACACGAGTAGGTCCCTAAACCAGAAATCAGTTTAAGTAAGTCCTCAAATTTGGCAAAACGAGCTAGCTAAGTCCCTGAAGCCAGTTAAAATGGCATGTGTCCTCACATGAGATAATGCCATCACTTCTCACAAGAAAATATTTTGATGGATGAGCTATTTAGAGTAGCTGAAATGCACGAGGGTCTGATGAGCAATCTGTAACTGAGCCAAACACAAAAAATTTTGAGTCAGGATCATTGTTCGGTGGTTCTAGTGATGCTTCACCTACCAAAGTCTGCAATCTTTGCCAAACATGAAAATTTTGAGTTGGCATTGGCCTACCAAAGTTCATAATCTCTATAGCAACATCTGCCACCTCGATAACTATGCTGCACCTAAACCCCAATCCCTTCGTTCTTTTCCTCCATTTCTTTCTCCGCACTCTCCTCCTTCATCTCGTCCCACTCTCTCTCCAAATCCCGACCAACTTCTTCGCCATCAGATGCCGGCATCTTGGGTATCTCCATTCGTCCCCTCCATTCTTCCCTCAAAATCTCCAATTTCTCTCCTAAACAAGTCAAGGAAAATTCTGGAAAATTACTTCTTAATGTTATCGGACTTAGGGTTTTGCTCTGCGTCAACACGTCCATCAATCTTATGCTCAACTCCGTTGCCAATCAATACGTGGAGTTCAAGACGCGAGTTCCATTGGCGACAAAAGCGACAAGCTCTAGAATGTGCCAGATTCGAGAGCCACGATATTCAAGGATTATAGTTTGGGATTGATCGGAAAGAAATAGCGTAACCAAAGAATTTGTCTTCAATTTTGAACGAGGGACAATGGATGGCGTTACCTCACATGGGATACATGGCAATCTAACTCACTTTAGAGACTAAATCATCACATTTTGCCAAGTTTGGGGACTAACATATACCGATTCCTGGTTAAGAGACCAACTCAATCAAGTTAGTCAAGTTAAGGGACCAGTGGAGCATTTAAGGCTAGTCTAACGAGAGCAGGAGACTAGCCGAGTCAAGGCGACTGCCAATTTTCAAATCTATAAAATTGTTGAGGATAACAATTGAAATCTTTTTCAGGTTACATCAGACATTAACCCTGCCGCCTAGAAGCCACTTGTTCGTTCGAGCAAAACAGTGTCACCTTCTGGCTTTCAGAAAATTTAAAACGTAATACATTTTCCTTAACATGACACTCCTTTCGTCTCGCGAGATTTACAACTTATTATATTCTAGATTATCAAAATATTTGAAACATTTTTTATACTTAATAAATTACTTTATCATAATACTTTTCAGATTACCATTTCGATATTTAATTTTTCATTTTCTTCGATTTACTTATGACAAATTAAAATAGTAAAATTTTTTCATATTTTTCAATCATGTCAAATCCAAGTATTCCAAATATTTTCAGATGGATAGAGTATTTTTTTAAACAGCAATTACTAGTCTTTATTCCCCCGCCCCCGGGGCCCACAAGATCGGTTAAATATTCTTAAGCACAAGCCAAACAGATAGTCTTGTAACTATAAACTGTAATAAAAACTTGACCGGCTGTAATGGCATAGTATTAGCTGTTGGGATCAAATTCTAACATAGGGTTAGATTTCAATTCAAAACCACATTTATTTTGTCCTAAACTTCCATGATTTTCTAGAACGTCATGTCCATACAAGTAGATATTAGATGCGTTCTGAAGAAGACAGTATTGGCAAGTGAACATCCACAAAAATAAAAAAGAAATCCCATCTTTCCACTGAACAAAAAACCTCTGATGCAGACGCCTACGGACGAGAAAAAGGAATGGCTCGGAGAAAATGCCAGAAATGCAACTCAAGATCAGCGGCCTAAAAGGATACGCTACCTGGTAACATCACTGGCCTAAAACTCAATACAGCAACTGGTGATACTGTTGCGTTAAAGTAAACCAGGATAGAGGAGAGATGTTATCTGCTTCAGGGACTTCATTGATAGATTCAGAAAATCATGGCCCTCTGTCACTGGCAAAAATAACAAAACTAAGTCCGATATGAGACACTCAAAACAAGCAAATCTAGATGGATCGAAGGCACTGGTTCGGATGATCACCTTTTATCAATTGTTTGATTTGCTTTGGAAAGTCCTCTACACGTCCCAGCACGGGGCTAATTCCACAAATGTGCAAGACACAGAGCTCCAGATACAAGGCCATCTCCATTATCTGTAGCAGCAGCAGGCACACCTGCTGAACATCCGAATTCATCTGTTTTGATGCATGCGTCTCACATATTTCTGTCACTATAGCAGCAGCTTGATCCTGCATTCAGAATAAAAACACAGAAAACCAGCAGCCCAATGGCATTTAAGTTAAAACACACCCATATAAATCGCATCATCACCAGTACGATATTTCTAGGCAGATAGAATCAGTAATGCCTGGCACTAATATGATACTACTATTTCACTAACAAATTCATTCTGCACATTTCAGCATTCCATCAATCCAAGACACCCATGTACCATTTCACTAACAAATGCATTCTGCACATTTCAGCATTCCATCAATCCAAGACAGCCACATACCTGCATGCCATGTAAAATCTCAGGCATCGGCAGCTCAGGAAAATGAGCAATATCAATAAATCCCAACTCCTCTGCCCTTCTTGCAGCACCAGCTGCTTGCAGACAGAGAAACTTTAAAACAAGAAACGTCACTCTATATATCTGAATTGCAACTGAATCAGAGAAGTAAGTTCGAGTAAAATAATTGCTGTTTTCAATGGCTTGGCCTTTCGACACAAGTTCTGTTGTGGTTGCAGCTGAAGAAAACTTGGGCTTTAAAACACAACCAACAGGTGCAAGGGCAAACCAGCCATTTTTGCTATTTACAATAGATGGCCTGTTGCAAGAGTCAAATTCTTCTTTTGTCCTGGGGGGGCACAACAGAGGAGCAGCCCTGACAGGAGCTTCTCCAAAATGCTGAGAGCCCCTGCTAATAAATGCTAGTAGATGGATAGTCATCTCCCT
The DNA here is from genome assembly GCA_005392925.1 of Aquilaria sinensis. Lineage (NCBI taxonomy): Eukaryota > Viridiplantae > Streptophyta > Magnoliopsida > Malvales > Thymelaeaceae > Aquilaria > Aquilaria sinensis. Next base: position 366,769 of record SMDT01001377.1, read on the forward strand.
CAATGTGGAGTCCATATCTTTCATGGCCTTAACCCACAAACTCCAATGCCTTGCTAAGGTGCACATCAGCATGAGAGTGTGCTCCAAATCTTTGAAAGAAGTGAGAGAAGTTAAACTTCTCGCACAAGGTTGTTTCTTATCATGATCACCAGTTGAGAAACCAGGATAACTGAGATAATGGGAAATAAGATGGGCTTTCTCGGAGAAGAAGTATGATATGACATTCTCCACAAAATCAACACATAAAGAACTGTCTCCCAGAGAATGAATTACAGCTGTGACAACAGACAAGCCGAGTCCCCATATCTGCTGAGGCTTCTCAATTGTCTCTGACAACAATACACTATTTCCAGCATCAATAGCTGAAGATCGACCATCTGGAGAGTCAACAAATAAAACTCTAAGGGATGACAGAAGGCCAGCATCAACAAGCATCTCAGCACCCCCTCTCACATGTGCAAGGGTCAGAAAGAACTTCAGTATAATTGGTGCAAAGACAATGGAATGTTTATCCTGGAGCTTCAGTACAATGTACTGTAAAGCGATATGCTTCTGTATGATGGGGAACCAGGTGTTAGGAGTCAGAAAACTTTGAAGTATGCGGTCAATAGCTGTTAGAGACAAGGTAGAACAATTTGGAACTGTTATACAGTTACACAGGTTTGGCAACAGACCAAGGCTTGCATTGGCAATATCAGCAAAGCTTTCAGCCGATTCTTTATTTTTCATATCACTTGCTTGTGATTGTCGACCACTGGATTCCACTGCTAAAAGTATCAACATAAGCAAGAGCTTCATTGTTTCTTTTAATTTGTTTGACATGGGCCTGAGGTCACTCAATACTTTGAGACAAGAATGAGAAGTTTTCAAGATAAGCACACAGAGAGATGACAGCTTCTTCGGCATGGATCGCATGAGAAGTAGTAGTAGCTGTGCATCTGCAGCAAGGAAGTCTATGACATCTTCAGACGTCGTCAGCATGGGAGCCACAGAGTCTAACATGACATGGAAGCACTGACATATGTGATCGATGCATGAAACAGCAAGTGACTCAGGAATCTTGGAGAGATTATTGGCCCTTTTTGCTAGCGACTGCATTAACATGTAAATGGAAACAAAACAATAAGCAAATCAATAGACTTCCGAGATATTACACAAATCACAAATCAGAAAACAAAAAAGTAGTGGGAAACATTGTTAGAACCAAGTCCCTGAAACACAAGGCAAAACCGTAACTTCCCAAGAAGCTCTCTGTTGTAGAAGAGGTTCTTAGGCTCTAGGGCTATGAAACATGCCCACCAATAAGATCTAACCACCAATAGCATGAAGAAGAAAAAGCAGAAATACACAATAAGTCAGTGAGCCTGTGGAGTTATATATATGCTATACTGAATGGGTCACCATGAGGCCTCCTTGCAGTTTTGTAGAATTTAATTAGATATCAGCAGCCAAATTAACTGCCCAACATAATCTATAATTCAAAAAAAAATATCAACTTTCTAAAAACTGAAAATTGCAACTATAGATCTTAATTATACATCACAAGAAACATAATCCAGAAACTCACGTCACCCTCGTACACAGTCAAGGCAGATATTAGCGCTTTCAGTGCAGAAAGCCTGGAGTTTGCAATCAACACCATCGAGTTTGCTTCCTCCAAGCAAAACAGCAATGTTTCAGCAACAGCCTTAGACGCTTTCCACTCTGAATAATCCCATAAGTTTAGCCCCAAATCTGCTCGAATGCGTGATAAATCAAACAAGCGCACATCTTCAGTAATTGCAAAGAGATCAACATTCTGTTCATACATCTGTAGAAAGTTTGATTCAACCAGAAATTGACAAAGTTCTTTGAATGGCCCAGGACCAATCTTACGGCCATCAAACTCTCCCTGAAGATGGTAGTAAAGATCATTTATTATCAAAGCTTTCAGCTCCCTCCCTTCACTGCAAATAAAACCAGGAAAAATTAAAGAAAATATAAATTATATTGTACGGCATACTGATTTGTGTACACCTAAAACAAGCCTACAGGTCCAACAAAACATGAACCTCTCATGTTTCAGGAAGCACAAGAACTTGGTGAAAACATAAAGGCGGATTTAAGCACTTTACCTGTAACCACGCTGCAAATATTGTGCTGACAATTCTGAAAACGCAGGTTGACTGATCAGCTGTCAAAAGGAGATAGTCATCCACCAATATTATTCATTGATGAAAGTTAACATGAAATCATAGAGGACGTTTCTGTCACTGGTGCTAATGAAATGAAAATACAGAAATGGATATTCAATAACCTTCTCAGACAAAAAGTGTATCTTCTCAAGCATTGATACTGACAAGCTCCCACAACTACCAGCTGCTAACTTCTCAATAATGTGCACTGTTAGCAAACTGAAAGCTACCTGCAAATAGGAGAATCTCTCAACCATAAAGATCATGAATAAACAACAAACAAAAGAACATCTCAAGAAGAATGCAACAGTGCACAATTACATTGGTCCTGCAGTAAATTTTGCTTGAAAACCAATAACCAAAATCATTTCCACTTTCTATGCAAAAGAAATACCCCAGGATGGGACAGGTAAAAGGAGTGGTGGCAAGGACAGCACTTGTATTGCAAACAAGTCAGTGACCCAGGTATAAATTCCCATCATAGAGACTATTGCTTCTGCAAGCGGCATCATCATGGGGAGGGTAAATGTGCTGGAAATGATTCACTGAATTGAAATTGTTCACTGGACACTCCACCACTATGCTTTAGTAGCTGCTCGAAATAATGCATAGTTCACAACCATGAGCTGCTTTAAAATTAAAGTACCTTTGTACGGTATAATATGTTGCTGTATTTACAGGATGTGTATGACATCATCAGGTTTCCCAAGGTAGAGCTCTCACACCAACTAGAGAAAACATCTTCCAGATTTGCAGCTTTTACAGCATTTGGAGCACTCTCAAGTCTGGCATTTGATTTAGTGTCTTCTTTTACTAGTGACTCAGCATGCAGCAATTTTTTCTTTATGAACATGTCACACGCCATTATCTCCAGCAGAGCTGATTGACATTGATATTTGTAGCCCAGCTGTAATGCCTCTTGCTCTGTCATCAATTCAAGCTCAGGACTCTCTAAGTTAGCCGTTCGAGAAACAGCATTTGATAACTGCTTCCAGAATTTCTCAGAATTTTTTAGACTCTCCAGAATAGCCATGTACCGAGCAGCCCCTTGCCACAATGCCTTCAGGAAGCTAAGTAAACTCAGCAGTATGCGTTGATTGCTGATGCAAGCCACAACTCACCCCAGTTTAGGCACGGACAAACATATCAGAACAAATCAAACCTTTAACAATAATTAGGGAAAAGAAAGCTGATGCATGCAAGACAGCAGAATACTTGAGCAAACATACCTATGAATGAGACCATCAGAGCGTTCAACATATTGAAGAAAAACATAAAGAAGACTAGTTTTCTCAGACTCTGATGCGCCAAGAGAAGTTCTGGCCGTTTGCTGCTTTGTCTGATCATCATTATCATCACTCAGTCGAGTTTCTGCAGCCTCATATATGCCAAATATAGCAACAATAAAAGCAGGCTGCAGGAAGATGAACATTTAGATGTCAGAAGCAAGAAGAAGATAGCTTCAAGAAAGTTAGTGGGTCAAAAAGCATAACACCATTGGCAAGCCAAATAAACTTAAGCTGTAAGGCAGGAAACGAATTGCAATAGAATATCAAATTGCGGCAAGCTAAAATAAGTCTGTCAATCCAGAAAAATTAACATATACAGAACTTCATGGAATTCTACAGGACATGCCACTTTGAACAGAAGGCTAAAAAAACATAGACCTAATTAAGTTGTGGAAGTAACATTACAGAAGTTGTGTTATGAACAAAAAATAATCAGAGTGAAAGAATGCCAAACTCAAGAAAGAGTCAAATATGGGGGCTCTGAAGCTCAGTCAATAAACAGAAAGGAAATGGAAGTTGGTTTCTGACTTTTCATTCACCAAAGATTTACCTTGAGGTTATACTGGAGGTTACCTGATAACGAGCTGCTGAAGCAAGTAAGCAGACAACTGCAACAAATAAATCTTCATTCACTTCTGATTCATGTAATATACGGTGCATAGAAAACCCAATATCTGCAATCTGAGCCAAATTATTAACCAAATGAATTAGAAATAATATTTTTTTGTAAGCCATTCCAGAAGCTGCACTGCACAGGATCAAGGGCAGATTACCAACCTGCACATCATCCAGAGCAAAGAAAGCATTTGCAACTATATTTGGTTGTACAAGATCTGCCACAGTCAAGAGAATATATAACACTTTGGCAGCATTAACCTGGATTGCCTGCAGAGAGAAGTGACTTTTACTCAAGTATCAAACTCTAGTTAGATATTAGCCTGACAGCAGATGGAGATTCTTCCAAAAAGTTCACAACTTGTAACACCTCAGTTTGAATAATTCATGCAAAGATATTAATCAGGAAGCTACTAAAATTGAAAACTGATGCAAAATCAAGCACATCACAGAGGTGCAGAGCCAGCATTTTCTCTTCGGGGCCGAGTTGAAACTAAAATGTAACATTTCATAGATATAAATGTACCTACATGTATAAAATTAGAGTGGAGTTAAGGGGGGTGGGCATCTCCCAGCCCCCTACTAGCTTCGCCTCTGACATCACATATAAGTCTTAACAGTAATTAATACTCCCTCTATCACAAAAAGATAACAAGTATTCCTTTATGGGCTGTCCCAAAAAGGACGAGTTGTCTCCCTTTTTGGGAAGTTTTGACATCTAATTTACCTCACTATCCTCATTTAAGCTATCTACACAAAACCCAAAAAAATGCATAAAACCCAAAAAAGAATCTTTGTTTTTCTAATCCTCATTTAAACTCTTACTACACAAAACCCAAGACAGATTTTTTTTTTTATTTTAACTTCAGGAGTAAAATGGAAAGAAAAATATAAATTATACACATCTTAATCTCAGTGCCCAAAGAAACACATCATCCAAAATGGGATGGAGGGAGTAAGATAAAAAGGCATTGCAGTACCATCAAGCATTTAACAAAGCCAAAAAGGAATAGAACAATTAAGATTTAGGTTGCATTTGAGGAAGATTATTGATAAGTGATTATTAGTATAATTTTTATATATAGCGATTATTTACTCAACTTGTATACCAATTGAAGCCTAGGACTCCAAAAAACCACTTTTAAAACATTTTTTTGCAAAAAGCAAGTTTTTTTTATTGATTTTCCTTTTTTCTAAGCTAGGTAAGGGAAAAAATTGATTATTAGGTAAATAGAATACTAGCTTGCAAATGATATTTGCTCAAGACAAAAGAGAAGCAAAATTGAAAATAAGAGGAAATAGATGCTTATATTTAGTGGAGCCGAAGGCAGGCAGCATTAGAAGCTGATATGGATACAACTACAAATATCCAGAAGCAAGTGAAATGAAATGAATTTACAAAGACATACATCCAAACAGAAGTTCCTTCCAAATATTAAGAAAAACAAAAAAAGTCAAATCCTTCTCACTTTTTTGGGTGTTAAAGATTGATTAACTGCACCATCACCTAACATCAAACGAGTAAAAGCAGAATAAATGAAACACAAAAGCCTGACATATTTAAGATAAGAGTAAATCATTACCGGGTCACGATGATAAGATAGCAATGAGAAAATTGCTGTTACAACAGGAACTGGCTTAGTTTTCGAAAACAGCACAACTTGGAGAAAGGCCGGAAGGCTTGAAGAGACATCCTGGAAACATATCAAACCAAGCTGTTTACTTCCTCAAAAGCCAAGCAGTAAGCACATGATTCAAAATACTAAGCTAGAAACTTAATTAACTTATCTCAGTTGTAAAAAGAAAAATATATTAATGATAAGTGATGTTCTGGAGATTACAGTTACAACTTTTTGAGGATATCAGAGCATATCCATAGAGCTTGTTATCTTTGATAAGTTTGAAACTCAGAGTTACTTAAGACCAGCCATGAAATACGCACAAAGAGACATCAAGTCAACTAAACTAGGTCCCAAACTCACCATATTGCCCCAAACAAAACGAAACTTTCTGCATAACATCGAACATGTACAAGTAGACAGGATTCATGCTCATATTCTCCTAGTTGGAAAGTGTAGTAATAGGTACCCAAATTGTATTATAGAATAGTATTAATACCTTGTCAAATTTATGGAGTATCATATACAAAATATCCAAAGTAGAGCCTATAGCAACCTGCAATCCATTGATCTCCGCTGGTTGTACATAACGGTTGACATATAGCTTCTGGTCAGGATAGTAATATTTGTTAGCACAAAAATTTGCAAGTTAGGTAAAAGAAATGCATATCAATAGAAAAACAGTGACCTCCAAGTCTTCAGAAGTGGTGCAAATTATACGAAACAGTGTGCTATGGATGGAAGAATCACATAGTAAGAGGTCCTGGACAACTGCACCCAATTTTTTGGAAGAAGATAGAGACAGGATGCAAGTTTTCACCAGTTCAAGCACCTACAAAATGCATGATGGTTCGTAAGCACGCTGATTCATCTGGTTACAGACTGTCAACAGAGTCATGTGCTTAGATCTAGCACAATTTCTCTTCACAGGGTTCAATCACACATTACAGCAGCCAACCAAAACCTGAATTCTGGGTGGCAACAGTAGGGCAGGTCAGAAAGTAGACCATCAATATTTTGGAGGATGTTTAGCAGACAAATTATTGTCATCATTTACATGTCAGTATCCAACAAAGTCAAAAGAAATTTCAAGGATGAAAAAGAACTGAAACGTGGAAAATGAACTTTCAGATTTGCAATTTGGCATAAAATCAAGTGAGAATGCTCAAGTAGTCCTTCCATCAGTACAAATGTCAAGCCATGAGAAATCCTTAAATACCAATGTCTGTTACAGCCTTGAAAAAAAAAATTAAATACAAGGAAGAGTGGACTATGATTTTGTGAGCTGCTGCAATTATTGAGCACAAACTTGATCACTCCTTTAAACTATATCATGAATTATCATAGACAATCTGCTACGAAGATTAGAGTGAGGTCAACAAAAACAAAAAGTCCGATTTAGAAAGAAACCTAGAAACAACAATACTTTTTGCTCCACAAAGTTTAACACAAATAGCTTACTTCCATTACAAAGTCACCATAGATACCTTCAGGGTAACTTTCCAACGAGTGTTCTTCTCCTTGTATTTCCAGAACTCATGATTAACCAGAACATATTGGAGAGAGAAAACAACTAATGACAGTACAATGTCATCTTCTACTCCAATCTGTACAAGCTGCAGAGTGAAATCAAGCACTACAAGGAAGGTATCATGCACATCAGACTTGTAAACCTCATGGCTAAAAGTCAGCCTATGAGTCTATTAGAACATGAAGATTGTGCAAATAATTAAGGAAATCTTTTTTATGAAGGCAAAAAAAGAAAATAATAATAATAATAATAATAATAATAAGGGGAAAACATAACTAACTCAACTGCATTCCCTAGATTGATTTTAACAGTTATAAAGTGACAAATAGAAAATATAAACAGGGGATGGCTTGTTCAATGTCGCACCAATCAAATGAGATAGTCCAACTTTGACCTTTATGGCTCGAAGAAAACTGAAATTCTCTACTATTTAATCCAAAACAGAATCCCCAGAAACAAGAAACATTTACTAATGTACCTGATATAGCCAAAGGACAGTCATAATTATTCTGCTCACAGTCTAACAAAATCATCTTTGCTAATTTTCCAGATAGCAACCATGATCCACTGCAATTTGTTGCAGAAAATGATTAGAACTAACACAATTTTTTCAGCCATATGTAGACATCAATATCAATAGATCAGAATATTAAGCCAAAGATAATTACATAGAGTAAATTCCACACTTAGCTTATTTTCTTCTCCCAAACGGGGTCCCTAACCTTGAAGTTGTACCATTAAAGTCTCTTGCCTTATACAGCAAGTCCTAATCAAGTCCCTTGATCCCTTCCATAAATTTCACCGTTTACTTTGACGGAAAATGATAATGTGGCATAAATTAACACTAAAATAAATCTTAAAATCGCAGTTCTAGTTCTCTAAGCTTGCCCTCAACAATTCTAAACCTTAGTTATAAATCTAGTGTTTATACTCCTAATAGATTGATTGAGAGGGAGGGAGAGAGAGAGAGAGGCATGCAGTCCACCCATTGCCACTGGAGCTAGCCATAGCTAAGGCCGGCGACCCCTAGCCCCCGATCCAAATGTTCAATGCCAGGCCCCCCATCCTCCATATCCTTCTCCTCCAAGCACCCGTTGGCGGATGAGAATACCAATCACTCCACCCTCCCTGTGAACTGATCTGGGCTATAAGCAATGAAACCGTAGTTGATTACAACCCTTGTGCAGCTTCGTGCGACTCTAGCACATGCATCATGCATTGGGCCTGGAAGTGCTCGGAGCGCTGGCATCGGGTTGTGTGGGAGTCACAGAAGAAGAGTAGGTTCGAGACGTAGATGCTGAAGCGGGTGATGAGTGGGGGAAGGAACTAGTTCCACTGCCACATTGTGTTGGTGCTAAGCCCGTGGATGAGGATGAGCATGGGCTTCGATTAGGCACAATTTTGGGGGACCGAGCAGTGAACAGTTGTGCCATTGCTGACATCAATCAATGCTGACCAGAGGCCGGCCCTCATGAAGCTATGGCTAGCTCGGGTTTAATTTTTATTCTATTGTAAGATTTACTTTAATGTTAACTTATGCTACATCATCATTTTCCATAAGATTAAACAATGAAATTGATGGAAGGGACTTGATTAGGACATGCTATATGAGGCAAGAGATTTTAACAGTACAACTTGAAGGTTAGGGACCCGTTTGGGGCAAGAAAAAAAAGCTAAGTGACTCCCCATGGAATTTACCCAAGCTACATATGAACTAAATGTGCAACAAGCTATCAAACTTAAATGGTTTCATATGGCAAGAAATTGTAGGTCTCAAGCAGCCTAACCTTATCATAATGCGCATTTCAAAATGTAAATAGGCAATCATATAGCATCAAGTAGCGTTCACCTTGATAAACCATTCCAGCCACTATCAAAGACATTAGTCTTTGAAGCCACATCAAATATATTCGTTTTCAAAGCAACTGCAGCAACATGAGACGGAGAGCTGCCTCAAAAGAAGATGGGAACACTTCAGTGGACACAATTCTTAAACTACATAATCAGTTAAAGAAAAAAAAATCATTAAGTACTCAAAGAGGAAAAAAAAAAGACTCGGCAGATGCCATCTTATGAAAGGGTATGACACATTTACTCATGTGCAACCACATATAAGATATCTACGTGCCCAAATGGCTAACATCAATATGATAGCAATGCTGCCTACTGTACCAGCAACACATGAATACATTCTGTAACATCTAGTTCAATGGCAAGAGGCAGACAACAAATTCTCACATTTTTGTTTCCAAAAGTCAGTCAGATTCATAATCCAACTAACAGATGTTTACCATAATATAGGTGCTTGAAGACTCAGAATTCATATTCCTCTACTTTTGTTTAAATTGCTAAAACTGACTTCCACTTCTAACTGGGTATAGGATGGAGGCTGCAAAATATATTTTAGATTGACATCGCCAACCAATTCTGCATTTATTGATTCATCTTTTCATCTAACACCAAAGAGGTTCTTTTTTCAATAATTTTTGTTTTCTTCCTAATCTGGCATCTAATTTCAGAACCAGTGGTACAATAGTATTTGGCCATTTACAAAACAAAATGTCAAATAAAGATCATAAAACATCAATTCATGACTTAAATATCCAAGGGCACCTCAATTCTGTGTTTTTCTTTCTTTTCTCCTTTATGTCTCTATATGCGCATGTCTTTGTATTTGTGTTGAGTATAAAATTGCACTTTTGTCATATGCAAAATAAGAAAATTTATTTATACTTTCATAGGAAATAAAATAATATATTCAATTACCATTTAAGCATCTGTGATAAAATAACTAAAGCCATGGACATCAATGCAGCACTTCTGGGAGTGGAAGATAAATTTCTAACTAGAGAACAAATGGTATCAACAACCCTGCAGCCAAAAACCAAGAAACAAGAACTATGAAAAACCAGGAGAACAAACAAGTGAAGGAAACAGCAAAATATAAACACTTTTTACCACATGCTAGTTTCCAGTTGCTGCAAATAATTACTTCTTTGGTTGCAGAAGGGATTGGGAACATTCATCAACCTTATGCATACAGCCTGGGGATAAAGATTTATTACAAACTATTAGTGCAAGAGAGCTATACAGAAAGTATTGAATCAACCAATCATGTATCTTTAAAGCGAAAATCTATGATTGGGAGACCAAAGTCATCATGAAGGTGATTCTCGAGACTGCAATTTTCATACATGGCTACAAGGCTCCAAGTCAACGGAGCCCCTAATTACCAATGCATGAACCCAGATGCCTTCTTATTTATAATCTAAAATATCCAATCTTGAAGCAGTTTACAGTGGAGCTATTTACTTCCACCAATGATTTTACCGTGTTAAAAGACACCATCCGACGAAGCAGATCCAGAAAACAAAGAATTTCCTGCTCGGTTTCAGAATATGGTCCCTTGGCCAATCGCAGCAGCAACACAAGGATAGCAGATTGTGTATTCTAGGAGAGATGACACAGGTCAGGACATAATAAAATTGAAGAACCTTGCATAAGCATTCACTTGAGCACACTGCAATCAAACACTTCACTCATTTTCAAGGGTACCAACAATGATGTTGATTCAGTTGTATAACAGGCCAGCAGACAAATCTTGCTAGAATGCAACAAAAGGATGCAGAACAACTAGCAGGAAAAATACATGAAAAAGTGAACACAACGTACTACTCCAACATCTAAATCAGCAATACGAATTAGTCAGATAAACATTAAATTCCTATTAATATAAAGCTGGTCCTGATGGAAAAATATATAAAAAAAATCAGGGTAATCTATATGAAATAAGAAGAGTAATGACTAATAGCAGCAGCCTGCTGCATCCATTAACATCACAGATATCATAAGAAATAACTTATAATTAAAGCCCACATTGACACAGAAAGTACCAAAGCTTGGCATTAAAGTCCTTGCCAGGTATAACTATGTGCCTTATAGTGGTTTTAAGTTGCCAGTCAAGCTGCTTGACCCACATGTAACAAGATTCAGCAAATCTTATATAATACACTGCCTTTCTCTACATTAGGAGCTTGACCTACTTGTTTAATAACTCAAGTTCAGCACATAACCACCTAAACAAACTACAGGGTTGCTAGCAGTAAGAACTACAACCATCAACTCAACAAAGAATATCTAAGGCATAATTTACTCACAACAGCAAGAACAGGATATTTCTACCAAAATTAAGATAAAATTAGAAGGTAGAAACATATGACCTTCTTACCTCCCAACGTACAAGGGCAGTGTTCCCATTGACAATTCTCAAAATGTGCCCGCGACTTCCACTAGGAATGCATAAAGCATCAACCCCAGGAATAAACACAGGATGGCGAGTTTCAACAATTTGAGATTGATTATCAACCAAGGACTCAGAGCTTATCTCAAACAAAGAAGATATTCCAACAGATTTATCCAAAAAGTTAAACCTGTTCAGAATTTGAAAAAGAAAACAACAGATAGAAAGCACTAGAATTAAGAATTTACAGATAAGGGTGATACTGAGCATAACCAATAGGAAGACAAAAAAAGTCATTTTCAAATTTAGCATCATCCATCCCATCTTGGACCATACAGAAAAATGATATGAAATTTGACATAAATTTTGACGAGGATATGTATCATACAGCTTTACTCTTATAACTGTTCAAGTGCAGTTACTGTCACTGCAGAAAATTCAGACCCAAACAAATTCAACATGATAAGCCATAAGATGCCCATCACAAGTGCAAAGTAATTTAGCCATATTAAAGAGACAGAAATCACTCACACGCATGTAGATGGCCAACTTCCTTCACTTAGTGCTGATAGCAGGGAGACAAACTCCACAGTTCTAAAGGGGAATTCACCTTCAATACTGCAAAGGAGGCAGCGAATAGGACCATCAACAAAGCTCGCCCTGTCCCAGAACTGAACACAGAGAGACTCCTGAAAAAGTTAACAAACCAATATCCTAAATTGATAAGCTATAAGCAACATGGAGAAAGATTCTTAAAAATCAAACCTGGAAACATAATCTCTACAATTCCAACCTCTTCACGATAAATGTTACAAAGAATATCAAATATCAAATTAAAGATTTTGTCCTCTATCTGCAAAGAAGAGGAAACTGTCAGAAAGAGAATGAGAAAATCCTCAAGACAGAAATGTTATAAAGAAAATCCACTTACCTGGAGATTTATTTCATAAGATGCAATAAACGCAGAAATGAAGGTTCTCAACACACTTCGATAACCAGAAACAGGTCCCTGAAAATCAAATCCAAAACACATAAACACAATAGACAAATATCTTCCATGAGCATCCAAATCCCCAGATATTAACATCTAAACTTGACATCCAAATGTTGCATGGAAAGTAAAAAGCTTTGAGAACTAAAGGATAAAATATTCCATGTATACATAACCATTTCATTTGACAAAACATGAGACACTTTTGCCATTTTTCTTGATGAGTTATCCATATTCACTTCATTGGTGAATCTCTCTCTCTCTCTCTCTCTCTCTCTCTCTCTCTCTCTCTCTCTCTCTCACACACACACACACTTCATAAGAGTGACAGTCAGTGTGATCAATTTCACTGGGAACAAAATACACTAGGGGGCAAATGCATTTTGCATTCAACTAGATTGTTAACCCATTATAACTGAAAACATGGGTTTCACAATGCAAATAATTGAATGCTGATCTGGGTTTTCTATTTTTGCTCCTCTTTAACCAATTTCATTATCTACAGGTAAAAGTAGGTTCAGATAGTCTAAACCCACTTACTTTGCTAAGATTTCAGTAAAAAAATTACTTACATCTGACTCCTTCAGTATGCCACTTTGAAGGATCTCAAGAAAGTAACTTAATGACTGAGCTTCAAAAGCTTGGCGAGCATAGCCGGTATGATCAATCTCCTAGACAAAGAACAGCTAAAATATACAGTTAATGCTCATAACATTGATTCCAGTTTCAGAAACAGGGTAGGGCCACATACCAGTAACATATTGTTATCCTCTTTCCCAGGAAGTGAAAATACCAGACAAAGAAAAACTGCCCATGTGAGAACTAATGGGCCCGTGTCTTTCATTTCAAAGTCATCAAAGCTGGATATTAGAGCATCAATCTCTTGTACGTCAGTCAAGGAAAAGACATAAGCACCCTGTCTGAAGATAGGAAAACAAAAAATTACAAAAACTACAGATTTACACATTTGCAAAACATGTGTGACCTTAATTATGCAAGCAACCTAAGAAACGTTAAGAAGAAACCTTTCAACTAAAAGAAATACTTACACATCAAAAGAATATCTAAAAGTATCTTATTAGAAGAAGCTAGTTATGCTGAAATATACTCTTATCATGCTTTGACTTATCATTTCACAGTTGTGTCACTTGCCAATCAACACCAAAATATCTTAACTTCCAGAAGCATAACCTCGTACTCCCCCCCCCCCCCCCCAATCTATCTATCTATCTATCTATCTATGCCTTGTCCGGGAACAGTGGGTTAGAGGGCAGACCAAACAGTGTATAGAGAATAATCAAAATCAGTCTTTCTACATTGCTCAAAGTACCCCCTCTGTTCCATTTTGGATGAAACGTTTGGGTTTGGCACAAAGATTAAGAAAGAGGAAAAAGTTTGTTTGTTGTTTCCACTTTTACCCTTCACTTTTTACATGTAAATCAAGAAAGATGGAAAAAGTGGACATTGGAACGATAGTTTGAAGGGTAATATGGTAAAGTAATTTACTAAGTATGGAAATGTTGCAGTGTTTTGGGATGGCCCAAAATAGAATATGAATATGTCACATCCTTTTTGGGATAGACTATAGAGGGAGTATGATGCAACAAGACAAAGATAATTAGAATGCCAAATATGTTTGCAATCAAGGAAACATGTTAGGTTTGTATCTTTAAGCATCCTGATCTGAGAATTGGCCTAAATATACTTATTACCTGCATTAGAATAAAAAAAAAAGTTATAACACATATGAAGACAGACCATAATCAAGGCAAGCATAGATACCAAGCAAATGTGTATGTAATGGGTTAACAGAGAAAGGCTAACCTGAAAGGAACTTCATCATGGACCATCTGAAGAAGGTTTTCCAGGTTCAAAGTCTCAATAAGTATAAGCAATAACCGAACTTTAGCACAGTAGGATGAATACAGGGCTTCAGTTGATATTTCCAGCTTTCCGAAGTTACCAGATCCAGACAAGATACCCTGTTGCATTATACCTTTTTTCAGCTCAGAAGTAGACTCATAGAGAGTTGAAAAACCTAAGCATACAAAGCATAACAATATACCTTGTAGAGCAAGCACAATCTTTTCCACTTTTCACTGTTGCAAACACAAAAAGATTCATAATAAAGAAGGAAGATAATGTCCAGAACCAAATTGTCTTCATTCAGTGTCTCCTCAGCCCACAAGGTGAAAACATCAACATCCTGCTAATCATTGCTAGAAATTAGATCAGGGTAGGAAACCCCAGTACAGCTGAAGGAATGGTATATAACAGTTGTTCTGCTATCCTCCGGACAATGACACACCCAAGTAGATGTAACACAGGCAGAAGACACATATGTTCCAAGCATATATCTAAAATAATCAAGAAAAGCCAGACAAAAGATAAGTACTACCAATTTAATATCCAGAATCATCACATAAAACATAGACACTCCTTACTTATTTCATAGCTGCTATAAATCTAACCAGGAAAACCAACACAATTTGTAACTCAGAGGTACACTAGCGACAGTTTTCAAAGCTAAAGGCCCAGGTGTGCCTAGAAGTTTTGTAGCCATGAAAACACTATCAAATATCTCAAAAGAACATAACCTTCTGACATTCATGATTACCAATGAGCAAGATCATATTATGTTACAATCCACACGCTTTGATTGTATGAAAAACATAAAACAACAAAACAAAACAAAAAACAAGACAAATTAAACAAACCATCTGTTCTGGGTAATTAGTAGAGTAAAGGGTCTGCAAGACAGATATTAATTTGCTCTCCAACCCATCTGAAATCAGCTTCATGGCCTCATTCGAAACAAGATTCCCTTTTCCCAAGCCATTTCCAAAACATACTGAAAAAGTTATAACATTGTCAGAATGTGAGGTAGACAAGATCTTTTCTGAGAGGAAAAACATAGAAACTATTGAATATGTTAACAAGAAAAGCATTCAACAGCAACAGAAAGTTAATTTCAATTAATAAGAAAGGCATCTTACAGCAACAGAAAGCTAATTTTCAACTTACGAGCATGCAGGAGAATCTGCCGAGTGCACTTCAGCAAACACTGGCGTTCAACATAATACTGCACCAATACCTTTTGAGCAGAAGGAAAACATGAGCACAAGCCTATATGATTTAGGAATTTTATTGCCTAAAACTAAAGCTTGATGTGTATAAATAACTTGACGGACTATAATGCATCATACGACCATACCATTTTGAGCGACTTTTTTGACATTCCATATTACTGTATCCCATGTGTAGTTAGAAAAATATACCCCAGAAAAGATTTATAATCAAATTGCCAAAAAGGAAAGGAAGGAATAGAAAATCTACAGTTCTTTATAATTTCTAGCATATGAAACATCATCTAAAAATAAAGCTTGAAAGATAAGCAAATGAATATACTAACCATATGAACAGGTTCTTGAACCTTAAAATCAACTGCTATACTTCCATGCTCAAGAAATCTTTCAACAAGGATGTATGATTGCACCTCGTCCAAACACTAGAAACAAAAAAATAATAATAACAATAAAATATACATAATTAAAATGAATGTAAACAACCAGCTGCACCAAGAACAAAGGAGCACGCTTGATAAAAACAAAAGCATGTAATCCATTCTGGCACAGTTAAAAGTTAACAAACGAATTTTCTTCAACATAACACTAATGCATGTATTTTCCATCAAGATTGATTTCTGATCCATGAAGCAGAAATACCGTTGCCTTTCTGAAATCAGTCAGGTCTTATGGGGTCTTCCTGCTTCATGTGGAGGTTTGAATTATAAAGTTCCAGGTGTTTCGTTAAAATAAAGAGCTTAGCATCTGAGTTAGTGTACCAACTAGTATCCAGGACTTAGCTTACAGAGTGACTGGAACGCGTGAAAATTTAGAATTCACTTCTATGAAGTTCTGGGGGAGTTAGAACCACAAACGCTATAAGAAGAATAGTCAAAACCGACTAACCAAATAAGAGCTAACTTCCAGGGCTTTATCCCTGAAATGTGGCCTTATGGTGATCTCATGAGAACCAATTTTCAGTTTCTTTGAATTCAAAGCCTCCCTGGATTTATCGCTGGGAGGCCTGAACCTGGCAACTGTTTCGACGAACCATTCATGATTTTCCTTCAACTTTTTTGCCTGCAAGATGCACAAGCATAAACAACAAAATGCGGGGATTTACGAGCTCATACATTTGCTTTCAGAGAGGGGGGAGGTGACACATACCAGCGGTGAAGGGATGTCAGAGGAGAGAGACTCGTTCTCCAGGTCGGTGAGGATGGAGGAGAAGGGTTCCCACCAGAGGGCGGAATCCACGGATTTTGTGTCGCTGGTCGCCATTGGAGTGGCTCCTTAAACCCTAGCGACGCATGGTCTAGGGAAGGGTCTTGAGTCGATTATCACCGCGCTTTTGAATCAGCTCTGATTGCGCCTATTCTACGCGCTTGATATACTTTAACGGTTAATCTTATGGTAATTTGTAATTTTACAAATTTACACCTGACTTATTTTAACTTAAGGTAATTAACTATAAAATAATTTATTTTTATTTTTATATTTTTTTTACTCAAAACTAATTTTAATTAAAATTTAATATTATGTAGTTGTAATAATCTATTAAAAATATAATTTTTATAATCTTACTAAATTTTTATGAATTTTTCTAGTTCAAAGCTTTAAAAAATAAAATTTCATAAAAATTTAACAACAATATAAAAATTTACTTTCAAATAGATTATTGCAACTACATAACATTGGCTTTCAAATAAAATTAATTTCAAGTAAAAAAATGCTCTATTTGAATCCTAAGACTTTTAAATTTTTAAATTAAGTCCTAAAATTTTTCTAAAGTCTTAGCAGTTTACTCTTAAATTTACTAAGAAAATAACTACTAAATATGAAGATGATTTACTGTGAGGGAAAAAAAGATAATTTAAATAATATATTAACTACCAAAAAATTATTGTAAAGTTTAAACATGCCGTAAGACAATTACCATGTAGTCTAAACTAGAATTTTAAGAAAGTTGATGTTATGAAAATGATAAGTTGTAAGAGTAGTTATTTACACAAGCAATGGTAGAGTTTTAATATTTGTTGTGTATTAATGCAAATAGATTAATGTGTTATTGAGCCATGGTAATCAAAACTATTTAGAACTAGTTTACATACCCGACATTGTCATGAGATTACAAATTGTATCGAGTTTTCAAAATATATAAATATTTAAATGTTATGAAAATATTACTAAAAAAGTTATAGTAAACTAATAATTAAAATATATATATATATATATTATATATATACTCGGTGATGTGATAGGATTCCATTTTTTTAAAGTTTCAAAAAATAATAAAATATTCAAATGGTATTCAAATCTTAATATGAAAAATATATCCATTAAACTAGTAATAATAAAATTACCAAAATATGTTCAATCATATTATGTAGCTCCAACATATTTATCAATTTACATGAAATATTTATTTCAAAATCAAATCAATTCATGTTGACACATTCCCATTGTCAACTTGATCTTGAATTAGTACACTGTAATAATGTATAAAACATTTAGATGTAATAGTGATCTAAAACAAACTTCTAACTAATAACCAAACTTTTATAATAAATAAAAATTATCAGCAACTTCCTCATGTTGATGATTGTGAAAATTGATGTTAGAGTCAATGTCGTTGGATCTTAGAGAACAAAGCAACTTTCTATATACTCTTACGTCAATGTGCCTTGACTTTTTGTTGCATCTATTTTGTCATAAAATTTTGACATTGTTGACAGGAATTTGATGTTCTTTAGACTTTTCTCGTATAACAGACATCTATAATGTTATATTAAAAAATTTAAGATAATATATGATAATAAAAAAATAAAAGCTACAACATGATAATTCAATTAATATTGTCATAATTTTTTAGTAATGTAAAAGGAGTAATCTACCAACATGGCACTCATATCAAAGTTGTGAGCAAAAAATTGTGAGGAGCCATGGAAAAAAACAATTCTTGGGTGAAATTGGTATAAAAAAATAAATACGTGCCTTTAACTTTTTATACTTAATATAATTTTTTGTTAAATAAAAAATATGGCCAAGTGCATTGTGGATAGGGAGAAACAATTAATGTCAATTTGTTTAAAACAAATTGTTTTTGTCTATATAAGCCTAATTACTTTGCATCTATATACAGCCAATTAATGTCATATTTTTAAAATAAATCCTCTAAAAACAATAAATTATGGGAAATTTTATAATAAAAAAGGGGCTTCACCCAATTTTTTGGGTTTGGGAGAAATAATAAGATACTAAAATCATAAGAAATGGCTCAAAATGCATAAGACAATGGCCTGATTGAATTTTTAACAGCTGAATTATTTATATTTTAATTTTAATATTTAATTTTCAAATCATTATTTAATATTTTTAAAACAAATTACTTAATGTTTAAAAAATGTAAATTTAGTTGGGTCCGATGTGCAATGGAGAAAAATGCGTAAATAAACAAAAAAAATATTTTGGTTGGGCTAATGATTTCAGGTTATTTTTTGCATCCATAATGATTTATATTTTATTTAATATAATTTTTTTTAATAAAAAATAGCTGAGCACATTATGGATAGTGAGAAACAATTAATATCAATTCTTTTAAACAAATTGCTTTTGTCCATATAAGCCAAATTACTTTGCACCCATATACATCCAATTAATCTAATTTTTTTAAAAATAAATCATCTGAAAACAATAAATTGTGGAAAATTTTATAGTAAAAAATGGGCTTAACCTAATTTTTTTGTTTTGGAAAAAATAATAAGATACTAAAATCATAAGAAATGGCCCATAATGCATAAGACAATTGCCCAAGTAGATTTTTAACAACTAAATTATTCATATTTTATAAAACAAATTTCTAAATATTTAAAAATTGTTAAATTAGTTGCGCCCATATACAATGGAGAAAAATACGTAAATAAATTAAAAAATATTTGGCTTGGGCCAATGATTTGAGGTTAGTTTTTGGGTCCATAATGATTTATATTTGATTTATATTTTACTTGTCGTATTTAATTTGTTAACCCAGTATATTTTAATGCCTTAATGTAATTTTGTCGTTAAGTTCTAATTGACATCATTATTTAAGTAAAGTTAGACTATTTATTAATTTATTAAATTATTTTTTACTAATTAGTTATTTGTAAAATAAATATGTTGGGCTTTATAAGAAAAAACATTAATGGCCAACAAAAAAAAATCTAAATCATATTGATGGGCAGGCTAGAAACAATGTTTTGGGCCACCCTAACTATCACACGTCTAAATTTATGACCTTACCCACGTATGACCATCATTTTACAGCCCAAATGATAAGAAAGCAAAGAACTTTTAGTAAGTAAATTTTTAAGTTAGAGTGTTGTTGTTTAATTAGTATATGAATTTGTTCATATATAAGCCAAAACCCTAGCTCTCCTCTTCAACCTCCTATTTCCACACTTTGTCTCACCTCTCTCTTGTCTTCTCTGTTCTTCATTTCTTCTTCTTTTCTCTTGCCTTTCTCTTTTTGTCTTTTCTTATATCTTATCTTCTTCATTTCTTTTTTCTTCTTTCCTTCCATTCTTCATTTCAACTCTTCATACCTCTCTTTCAGCTTTTTATCACATTTCAATTGTTCGGTCCTTTTTTCCCTTATCACATTTTATTAATTTCTTTTGCAAATTTTTTCTTTAGATTTACATGTATCAATTTTTGTTGTCTTTATATATATGTGTGTGTGTGTGTGTGTGTGTGTGTGTATATATATATATATATATATATTCTTCTTTTCTTCCATTTTTCCTTTCTGCTCCTCCGTTTTATCTTATCAGAATTTGTCTCACATTTTGTTTGTTTTTTTGCTATTTTTTGCTTATCTTTTCATGTACCCATTTCTGGTTGACTTCTTTCTTCTTTTCTTAATCTTTTTACCTACTTTTTTTTTTATCTAGTGACCGGATCCACTCAAATCTTGTATTTTTCAAACTTTATGTTTACTCTTCTCTTAGATTTTTATTATTTTATCTCTTGATATATTATTTGAGGATGAATCCACTTGGATCTGTCATGAAGTTGCAGATTTGATTTTGTTTTAAATTTTCTTATTTTTTTTTCAATGCCAGATCCGTTAGTTTTTTTTTTTTAGTTATGGATTTTTCTTAATTTTTTTATTTTTATGTTCATTCCTAAAAAAAAAAATTTACATATGATAGTAAGTTTTTTTTTCCACTTATGTTTGCATGTACCCATTTTTTGTTTTTTAACCTTATATATAGTGACCTCTTTCTTCTTTTCTTAATCTTTTTGTCTATTTTTTTTTATTTTTTAACTTAGTGATCGGATCCATTCAGTTCCTGTATTTTTCAAACTTTATGTTTACTTTTCTCTAATATTTTTATCATCTTACCTCTTAATATATTATTTGAGGCTAAATCCACTCGGATCCATCATGAAGTTGCAAACTCGGCTTTGTATCAATTTTTTTCTTTAATGCCGAATATGTTAGTTTTTTTTTATTTATGTATTTTCCTAAATTTTTTTATTTTTATGTTTGTTTCACATTTTCTTTTTTCTTTTTGTGTTTAAAGCTTTTTTTTTCCGCTTACGTTTGCATGTACCCATTTCTGGTTTTTTGACCTTATATATCTTGGCTTCTTTCTTCTTTTCTTAATCCTTTTGTTTACTTTTTTAAAAATTTTTTTACCTAGTGACCAAGTCCACTCAGATCTTGTATTTTTCAAACTTTATATTTACTTTTCTCTAAAAATTTTATCATTTTATCTCTTGATATATTATTTAAGGTTGAATCCACTCGGATCCATCATGAAGATGCAGATTCAACTTTGTTTCAAATTTTCTTTTTTTTTTTTGTTTTTTTAATACCAGGCCATTATTTTTTTATGTATTTTCCTTACTTTTTTATTTTTATGTTCATTTCACATGTTTCTTATTTTTTTAGTGATTTTAGAGGTGCTGGTTCATCTTTAATTTTATTAAACTTCTAGTAGTGATTTTTTATTCATTTTTTGTTATTTGTTTCAGGTTTTTAAACTCCAAATCTAAATATATATTCTAATGTCCTTGATTCCATATTTATTTACATTTTCTACGTTTGCCAATAAATCAAAGAAGATTTATACAAAAATTTATCTACTCAATAAATCTAACATTTTAAAGTTAAATTTTAATCTTAGAATCTTTTTCTTGTCTTCTATTTTTTTCACCCTAACTTAATAAGTTATGATGCACTATTTTCATTTCTTTATGGTTTTATGGTGTTATTTGGAAGTTTCATTCCTAGTGCGGGGCTTTTAGAAAAAAATGAAGAAATTTTATGAGTTAAGTACATATTAAATTACTCTTTAAAGTATTTAATGGTTTAACTGTTTATTAATTTTATTATTCTAATTATCTTTTAACTTTACAAATGCAATAATGTAAAAAAGAGCTTCCTTTGTTAGGTAGCAACTTCCGATGTGGTAAAATGTTTAAATGTTCATGTTTGTTAAATTAGTATTTTCATAAAACATTAGTATAAATTGATTAACATGTCTCTATGTTATTATTAAAGCACGGGAAAAAACTGATTATAAAGTTGCATAAATTTGCATGTTTTATTTCAGAATGAATATTTTAAAATATAAAACTAACCTCAATTGTGATAATTAGCCAAATAAACTCGTTTCTTGAAAAAAAAAAATGGCCGGTGATTCTTACTTTTATATGGAATCTAATTACGCTGCAAGTAAAATAATAGACAAATGATTATTTATTGATGTAATTAGAAATTAAAAATTGTATGTAAAAATAAGATATGTGTACTCTTGAAATGTAGTGATTCCTATCTAACTATTGAATTTGATTGTGATGTCAGTAAAATGATAGATAAATAATTGTTAGTTGAAGTGATTATAAAATAAAAATTGAATGTAAAAAGTAATTTGATTGCTACCAGAAAATTAATAGACAAATGATTGCTAGTTGTAGTTATTAGAAAATAAAAATTGAATGTAAAGAAGAAGATATTCGTATCCTTGAAATCTGGTGATTTTTACTTATATATTAAATTTGATTGTGCTGTCAATAAAAACAATATATAGATGATTGTTAGTTGTAATGATTAGAAAATAAAAGTTGAATGTAAAAAATAACATTCATATATTACTCTTGAAATCTAGAGTCAATGGTAGAGTTCTAAATTGTGATGAGTAAATTTATAGATGTGGATTAGTGTGTTGGAAGTATATTTTAATTAGATATTTATCTCCTATTTGAACTTTACGAATTTGAAAAGCATATATCTATTTCAATTTTAACAATTTGCGTAGGTTGGATTATTGTTTTAAGTAATTATCTAATCATGTCTCTTATATGATCAAGTAACGCATTTTATCCTCGAAGATAAAATTGTAATATCTTCAAATTGATATCTAATTTGAAATCAGGATCAAATTGTAATGTCATTTGTATTTTATTCTTAATTTCTAATTGTAGATTTGGTACTTTTTAAATTTATTATGAAAAATGTAATGGTATTCGTTAGTTTTAACTTTGCTGTACATATAAGCATGAAAAATAAGATGATAATTCATGAATGATATTATAGTAATTGCTGAAGGTGCAGTTTCGATTTTGTTTCAAAATTTCTTTTTTTTTTGTTTTTTCAATATTGGATCCGTTAGTTTCTTTTATTCATAATGTCAAGAAAAAATCAATTAATGATTTCGATTAATTTTAAAACTTTGTGTAGGCTGGATTTTTTTAAGTAATAATCTAATCATCATCTCACTTATATTATCAAGTTATGCATTTTATCCACAAAGATAAAATTGGAATATCTTAAAACTGATATCTAAATCAAATTGTAATATCATTTGTATTTTATAATTTATTCCTAATTTCTAATTTGTATTTGGTACTTTTTGAATTCCCAGTCAAAAAATATGCTAATGATGTTCGTTAGTTTTAATTTTGGTGTACATATAGGCCTGAAAAATATTATAGTGATTCTTAAATAACATTATAATGATATTTGTTTGTTTTACAAACAATAGTTTGTCTATTATAATGATATTCGTTAATTTAATTTTGTGCATGCGGGCAAATTTTCGACTGAGAAAAAAAATCCATTTTTTTGTTCATCCTTATTAATTCAATTTTGTATATTTTGTGTCTAATTATTATTCTGTTCGGATTTTAGATTTGAATGTGCTGACTCAATTCAATAATCTTGGTGAGGTAAAAAAGTGTAAGCAATGAAAATTTGATTTTTAAAATTGAAATATTATAAAAGCTAAATTCACGAAACAAACACTTTCTTTTATTCATAATGCCATAGAAAAAAATCAATTAATTATATCATAGTACTATAGTAGCAATCTAAAGCTAAGGAATAATAGCGGTGGTGACCTAAATATAACAAATAAGACTAAAAAGCTAGAAGCAATAAAGGGTGTTTAGTTTGGTCCTCCATTATTTTGTATTGGTTCATCTTCTTCACTAACGACTACTACATTATAAGTGTTGGGGTTACATCCTAGGGAAAAGTCATGATGTCCATAAACTTGCCTCCGTTTGATAACTGTCAGTGCAATTGATGGTTGTTCATTACTGGGAAAGATATTTGCATCGTCTAACTTTATTGCTCTTACTTTATCCTCTTCTTGGAATCTCTTAAGAAAAAAACTAAAGTGTTAGGGAACCGAACTTTCATTGGAAATAAATATGATATGAAATAAAGAAATGCATACCAACTCTAATTCCAACTCAATTATTTTTAGTTTCAACCTCTCATTTTCTTTCTTAGCATATTGTAGTGTAGATATGCATGCGTTTCATGTTGGAGGCCTCTGGCTCTATTGTTCTTGCTTTTTCTTCTTCCTGTATATCTAAAAATAAAAATAAAAATTTTAGGAAATTAAATTTTATGGAAATGAAATGTGATAAGAAATACAGAAAATTGTACCAACCTTAATTTTAGCTTTACTATTGTTAGTTTCATCTTCTCATTTTCCTTTTGGACATATTGCAGCACAGATACTTCCTATTTGAGTTGGTGCACGCGTTTCTTTAAATCAGCGCTAGCTTTTAGAATAGTAGTGTAACTCTTATAAGCAAAATTCATGTTATGTGTCGGATGTGGTGTGGACTTAAAATGTTCTCATGGCCTATATATATACATCAGAAATAGATTTTTTTAAAAAAATTGTTGGATAATAATTCTGATTGGAGTAAATCAATACGAGATAGGAACAAAAAAAATTAGAATAAACAGTTTAATACTGGTATTTATTAAACTCATATATGAAGTAGACTTTTTAAAAAAAAAAATTACTGGGTACTTTTTAAATTGATTGGAGTAAATCAATTCAAGATTGCCAATTTTATAATTATATTGAAGAGGAAAACATTATCTGTCTTTTCAAGATAGATGAGATAATTATGTGTTAATATAATTTTAATTTGATTTTTTAAATTCAAATTTAAAATTGGCATGGTAGTTAAAAATTGTAAATTTGACTGCCACATGTCACCAGTATATGAAATTAGAAGATTAGGGTCATGATTGGTAAATCAGGTTTTAAAATTATTTATGAACATGTTAAAAATAAGGTGAATGTCATGTGTCAGTTAAAGAACTGCTCTCATAAAGGAAAAGACAGAATCACCCTTAGATGTATCATGTTTTATATATATATATATTTAGATTGCCTTTAAGGTTGGTTGAATTTATGGTCAGAGCCAGTGTCCATTTCCAAACCTTGCCACATCAGTCCTTCTTTTCCCCAACCTACCGCCACCCAACTCCCCACACCGTCATTACCCCGACTGCTTGTCTTTATCGACCATGTGAGATTGTGATAAACTCTTACCCCACTACTACCCTTGTTATCTATCACCGCCCACTATCTGAGATCACGACCAACTTCCTACCTCGTCACAATCCTTACTCATCATTGTCGTCCAATGTGTGTGATTGTGATTAACTCTCCACCCCACCATCGCCCAACTAGGACTCCAAACAAAGCCATTGCCTTCACCCTTGTTGTTCTTCTCTACCAATGTTTCCAAACCTGAAACTAATTGAGGGGATAGAATCAATTGCCCTAATCTCAATTATTTTGGCATGGCAATTTTGCTTATGATTATAGACCTAATTCAAAGATGAGCAACTACAAATAGTTTAATGCGGAGGAAACAAAAGATCATAAGGGGTTAAGGCAAGCTTTGAGCACTAATAATTCCAATAGAAACAATTGCAACTTCTTTTACATTGACAGCTAAGGTTTTAAATCTCATACCTAATGATGTACCGCTACTAGTATTATACCCTATTAAATAGACTGGTTTTAAATAACTTAGACACACACACATACACAAATATACCAAATTTGAAATTGCAAGAGTGTGAAGGTGTGGCTTATATGTATGTGTATTTTTCATACAAATATTATACTGTACATAATAAAACCACAAATTTTAATTCATAAAAAAATAAAAGTGCAAGTTTAATTTCAAATAGCAGTAAATGTTTATTATAATTACACATACGTATAATATATTTTATCTAAAAATATCAAAAATTGGAAAACAAAATATTTGAGCAGTACCAAAAGAGTATAGCTAATACAATGTAAGATAGGCCTTACATCTTAGTACATATTTGTTCCATACCATTTTTATGCCAGTATTTGTACATACCATCGATCTAGACCGATATAGTACAAAATTTATAAAAATGGACTATTACATCTCATAATATTAGTTTTCAAATGAAATTGGTTTTAAATAAAAAATATAAAATAAAAATAAATTATTTTAGATTAAATTAACTTAAGTTGAAGCGAATTGGCTCTCATAAGCATGATGGTGGCTTGAATTGAAGCACCAATAGTTGGGGGCAGAGACTAGGGCAAAGGTCGCAGAGCCCACTATTAACACATCAACAATAAGTTTTAAATTGAAACAAAGTGACTATTGAGTTGAACAAAAAAGTAAATAAAGCTTATGATAATAAAAAGACCTAAATAGTCTTTTCACAATTTTTATAAATTTCAAAAATTTTGAAACAATGATATGTGTACTTCCCAAATTATCTCTTGTTGACACATAGTAATTTCTCAAATTACCCTTGAGATAAGACACGTGTCAACATCAAATTTGCTTCCCGTTTGACTTTAACCAATTTAAACTGTATTTATAGTATTGCCAACCTATGTACACATATGGCATGTGTATATTACTTATTTAGGGGAACATAATTTTGTTTTTTTTTACACCATTTAAACCCACATACATAAACATTATTTTAATTTTTTTTTATTTGTATAATTTTTTTTTGTGAAGCACATTTCCTACCTCACTTAACTTTCCCCTTTTTTTTTTTTTGCAATTACAACAGTAGGTTTACACCAACTTTCTATATGCTCTATGAAATTATCGGCCCTATCCAGTAATTCAATTATCCACTATCAACTGGCAGTTACGGTAATAATTATCTAAAACTGCCCCTGTCCTAGAACTTTTACTACATTTAACTTTTTGTTGTATTTTAATTTGAATTTATTCATATTATTGTTTGTTAGAAAAAATTTAAAAAATACATATATTTATAAACTACATGCCTTGATTTATCATTCATATATAATTTTTTTTATTTATATATTAAAATATTAAAAATAAAACATCTTATATTAATTGCCAAAAATAAATTGTACAAAAGTTTTTAGACAGAAGGAGTGGATAGTAGTTTACATTTTCTTGCTTCTGACAAATTTATAGTACATTCCTTTTACCAGCAATAACCTTCGTAAAGCAGGAGCTTTCTTGGTTTTCCAGCAGTAATCGCGCACAGCCACCTCAAGTCTTCATTCAACACTATTCTTGCTTATCCAACATTATCTTGTAGTAGTAATTAGTTAGATAAATTAAGTTTTAGTCCTTATTTTTGTACCAACAACAACACATCTAACTCTTGCCTTTAATTCACATAAGAATCCTAAATTAGACCACAAACAGGAAAGTGCAGAAGAATGAGGACAAAATCTAAAGACAAGTGTGAATATTCTTTTTTTTTTTTCCTCATGATCCTTTCAAGTATAATTATCAACAATTGTTTACTATGCATTCATAGTAGCACAATATATAATTATCAACAATTGTTTAGTATGCATTCATAGTAGCACAATTGGGAAAGAAGAATACACAACAGAAACAAAAAAAAAAACAAGCAGTAAAAGTAATGGGTTGTAATTTCATTTTGTTGATGTCATGCACTATGTCTTTTTGCTGTGTTTATATTTGTTTATTCATTTATGTTTTCCCAATTTTAGTGAATTAAAAGTTACTATAAGGATCTGTTTCCTTTAAGTAAGTGGTTAAATAAATTGAGTTTTAGTCATTTTTTCCACACATGATCATTTTAAGTGTACTTATTGACAATGGTTTACTATGCATTCATGGTAGCACAGTCAATAAAGAATAACATGCAACAAAAAAAAAATAGTGAAAGTAACAAGTTCCAATTTCATTTTGTTGATGTTATGCAATATACCTCTCTATTATTTTATATCTATTTGTTTATCTATGTTTATCCCAACTTTAGCAAATTAAAAGTTGCTATAAGTGATGCGAAGCCCAATGGTATAAAGATTATAAAACGCCCTCAATATGTTTATCAAGCTCTAGAGGACATCAAAGAAACTGGATTTGACCTCCACACCTAATCAACTTGTGATTAGAAACAAGAAGTATAAGAAAACCAATAACACAAGCAACTTGTGTACTAAGGTAGTTCACAAAGAACCAAAGAGATTTCCTCTTTAAAGTAGCAATATTATTTCATATCAAGGCTATGTTTTACAACCAGAATATATGTCTATTTATAGGCCTAAACTAGGGTAAAAGACTTAGTAAAACTCAGCCCAAGTCTCTTAGGAAACCTAAGTACAAAGGACTAAAGAAAACCTAGTCAAACTAGGACTTTAACACCTAATTTAAACAAGTTTGATGTGTGCAATGTATGCCACTTGTTCAAAGCAACCTGAATCAATTCCATAGCCTAAATAACTTACTAAATAATGTAAATAACCAGGAAAATAAATAAAATAAAGTGCAAATACAAGTTTGGGCCCAAAAACCCCAGATGGTTTTCTCGGGTGCACTTTTGGACTCTTTAGGGTTTTTGTTTGTATCTTCAGCTGTAAACTTGAATATTTGAGTTCCAATGGCATGATTCTTCCTCTCAAATGTTGGAAAGAGATCTTGAAATATTAGAGCTTAAAGATCCAGCTTGTAAAAGTAAAATGGCCTTGAAACACTTCAAGGTGGCTCCAAGGGTGCACTTAAGGAATGCCCTCGGGTTTCCTTGTCTTGTGACTTGTCTAGGCACTCTAGAACTGAGTACCAAACTTGGCCATCTTTTTCATATGGTGTCTTGAAAGTTCCAGCAGCTCCTTGTAGAAATTCATGTCCATCCTCCATGAAAAAACTTGAGACAAAAACTTAAAGTGCACTAATGAGCTCTTTAGTTTTCTCCCTTGTCATTGGCCCACTAGATATCTTCAATGGGTCCCTGCTATCCTTAGTTGTACATTCATTGATCATATCAATAAGGATGTGTTTCTCTTCAGTCCCATGCATTTCTCTTCTAATAACATACATATTATTATTGGATCTTATAAGAAGAAGCAATATGGTTCTAATTTTTCCTATCCTAATCTTTGATTTTTTTTTGTAAAATAACCACTTTTTTTCTAACAATACACTTGATATATTTTGCCTTCAAATTCTTATTCAAACTATTTTTAACACTCACCTTCATTTTTTAGTTGTTATGGATGTCATAGATATCGTCTCCATTCTATTTATTAAAACCCTCAACCACATGTGTGAGAAGCTTGAAAAAAAACCAAACCTATTTACTCAAATCATATAAAATGAGGGAAATTTAAGGTGATGGTTAAAAATAAGCTTGGTTATGGTTAAAATTAAGCTTGGTTCAACGAAAAGGGTGAAAAACTTTGTGAAGGTGTAGGGGTCACTGTCTAGGGGACAACCATATGTTAAGGATTTAGCTGCGAAGGCTGCAATCCATAGTATAAGTATTTTCCATGGGTTTTTTTATTCATGATAACAATTTCAATGTTAACGTGAAAATAAGGGAGCTACTGATGGAAAAGGAGCATGAGATAATGAGTTAAAGTATGATATGCATTTGATGTAAATTAATTGTGCTAATATGAATAATGTCTACTTGGAACAACTTTACTAGTTACAAGCTGAGGTTTTTTGGCTTAAGGCACAGTTGGCTACATATGAAGGGGGGAAAATAAGTAATCTAATAAGACTGACCATTCAGAAAACAACTTTTCAGACAATGACCTTTATTTAATTAGATTCATTTTTCTCTTCCACAAATCGGTTCTAGGTTTTAGTTTTTTTCTTTCATTCTTACATAGGCACACATTCATTGCTCATTCATTTTTTATGAAACTGTTATTATTTTTCTAATTTTATAGTTACATTTTTTCACAATTTTAAGGCCACATTGCCTTGCCCCAGGGCTAACTATGGTTGCTATTGAATTAGGCCAACTGAATATACTTAGATAGAAACATTGACTATATTAATTAAGATTTGTAAAAACTATATGTCTTAGTTTTTTTAGTGCTACCATGCACACCAATGGAAAATAAGTACCAAAAATACCTCTATAATTTTGAGCTTTTTTTAAGTTGTGCAAATAAGGACTTATGATTTAAACATTATTACTTAAGCAAAGCATGTTTAGTTATGTTTTACAAAAGAACTCCTTTAAAAGTAATTCCTAAAATTATCAAAGTAATATAATTTTAGTAATTATATCATTTGTGAAAATAATTACAATATATAAAATAAATGCTAATAATGTAGTATTATTAATCCAAATTGATTTGACATTCATTTTTTTTTAACCTTTCCACTATTTAAAGCTTCTTATTCATCACATCTCTTTGAAATGGGCTTGGAAAATTTTTAAAGAATTTTAGTTATTAATAACTATTAATTAATACTTGGTTCTTAATTACTACATATCATGATATTACTTCAACTTTCAACTCAAATGGGTCTTACTGTGATTAGGCAACTTGGATGATAACAAAAGGTTTTTTTTTGTTATCTTCTCTTTGATCTCTTTTAAGTGATAACAAAAGGTTTAATAGTGATCATTAATTACCTCATGACAAATCTTTTAAAAGTTGAATAACTATTGCTTCAAAGAAATAATGATAGAAAATAAACTTTAAGGATATAATTAATAATAGATAGAAACTAAGGGCCTGTATTGTGATTACCCCTAACACAGAGAGTAACCAATAGAAAGTTGACATGTCGGGTGGTGTTTGGAGTTGTTTGAAAACAGTTGTGCTTCTCACATTCCTGTAGTCCCTTAGAGTATATGGTTTAGACGAATTTTAAATGGCATAGGTTTTGTAAATGAAACTAATCACTTTAACATACAAATAATTCATTATACAACCAGAGTAACAGGTAGACAAACTAGGAATGTAAAAAAAAAAAATCAGATGCTATGCCTTCATCCTGAGATTCCCTGACATGATCCCTTTACTTTCATGATTTGTACGATTGCCGACATAGTTGTACTTCACAGAAGACATGAAAAGAAAAAATCACACGTTAGGGCTTCAAAATTGATGTTTTAGGATATATTACATTTTTCAAAATAAATGTTGAATATGTGAACTACTTTATGTGAATAAGGCCCAACAAGGCAGGCGGTGCATTGTCCTAATGCACCATCAACAGGGCATTAACTGTAGATCGATCGTCTACCTCATATCTAGATAGATCATCCCTTTTTCCTTTTTTTTTTATAAAAAAAAACCCCTAAACCATTTTTGTTTTCCACTAAATAATTTCTCAAAACCTTGTTTAAATTTATCTACAAAACCTTACAAAGTTTGCCAAAAAAAAAAAGTTAAATGGAGTTAGTGATTATTTGAAGACATACTATGACCTTTAGTTTTAAAAAACATAGACGACAATGTGGAATGATGGCGTAGCTTCTATTCTTGCTGACTAAAGGACTACAAATCTATTAAACACTAGAATGAAACCACAAACATCATTCATCCTACATTAGGCAATAAAAACTTAGAAAAGATTCATATATTTGACAAAAAAAAATCCATACTTTAACTGCGTATGTAGAGAAATAGGGAAGGAATTAGAGAAAAAGCCTTTAGAGAAACTTGAAGAGGACTTTGAGAGAAATTGGTTTATGTGAGGTTTTAAAAGTTTTGAGAAAAAACCACCGTTTACCGCAGCATTGTCACTAGAAAATTCAAAGAAACAACGGCTGATAATAAAAAAATTCATGAATACGGCTTCATCGTTGCTGGAAACTTCAATCGGCAGGTGGCTTTGCCACATTAACCCAAAACCTAACATTGTTAGTAGAGAGAGAGATAGAGAGAAAGAGAGAAAAGGCAGAGAGAGAGAGAAAAACAAATTTTCAAAGTGTTGTGTTTCATCTCCAAAATATGTTTTATATTTACAAGTAAACTCTACCGGTTGTCCCTAAACTATATCCAATTTTGCTTATTCATCCTTAAACTATCATGTGTTGCTTAATCGTCCCTAAACTGTATCTAGTATTGCTTAATTATTCTACTGTCCATCACAACCGTTAATGATGGACGGAAAAATAATGTGGCTGCTGATGTGGCATCATTTTTCAATTTATCTTTAACAGTATGATAGATGGCAAAACGATTAAGTAACACTGGACATAGTTTAGGTATGATTGAATAACATTTGATAGTTTAGAGATGAATAAGTAACATTGGATATAGTTTAGGGACAACCAGTAGAATTTATCCTCTATTTACAAAAACTACATATCTAGTACCTCTTTTATGTTCCACACGCCACTAAAGTCGCTTATTTTTTTAGCGTTTTCTACTTGCTCCCCTAACCTTAGAAAACTAACAATTAGAGTACTTTGCCTAAATTTGACTTCTTCCCCTTTATTTTGTATAAAATTCTATTTTCTTTGGTTGGACCTTCATTTTTTAACATTTTGATAGGTTGGACCTTCAGCATAATCCGCTTCTTTCTGATGCTCAAACCACAGCCCAGGACTTTGCATGCTACATGATTGCAGCACATGAATGATAATTCTTTTTCTTATTATCTTAAATGTTACTTAACTACATCCATACATCCTATAATTAAATTTTATGTAAAGATTTAAAGTGTAACACGTCTAACTCACATTTTCTGTGTTAACAGGCTCAAAGTTATGGAAAACTGTAATGTTGATGTAGAATTCCCGAAATTTAAATTATTTCTCAATATATGAGTTTCTAGCCTTTCATTTGTGATTTTAAGTGTAAATACTTTAAACATCCTTCTTCATATTGAATTAGTAACATATTCTACATACAATGACTACATTAAATGTTTATATATAAACTACTATTCCATCCATTAGATGAGTTATGAAATTAATTTTTAAGTAATTTATTCTAGGAAAAAATCACCTATTGGGTCTTGGCTCCTAGTTACACGTTTACACCCACTTAGACCTTCAACATTTTCTTTGTGCACAACTACCCCCTTAATTTTACAAATGTGATCAATTAGCCTTTGGGGTATTCAATTAAAATTTAGCTTTAGTAACCATAATTGCATTTTATCACTTGCATTCCACAAATTTTATTCTTTTGATGCTATGCTCGAATTGCAAATGGATACAAATGTGATCCTTTAGCCTTTAGGGTACTCAATTGAAATTTAGCTTTAGTAACCATAATTGCATTTTACCACTTGCATTTCACCAATTTTATTCTTTTGATGTCATGCTCAAATTGCATATGGAACTTCTAATGGTAACTACTAAGGAAAACTATCACTATTGATTATATATTGCCTTCAACTATGAGTTTTCGGTTAGAAATTTAGGTACTATAATTATAACCTGGAAAAACATAAAAGTAGTCCGTAAAAATTGTAGACAAATTTCTTAATAGTTCTCTTTCCATATGAATTTTCAAATATCTAAACTTGCCTACAATATTTTTTAGGTCCATTTTAGTTTCAGAAACTTTTAAAAAAATAAAAATAAAATGTATTTACTAGGTAGGTTTTCTTTTTCTATTGCAAAATAATTTTCCATCTAATGAATAATTCAAAAATATTATTTTTGCTCTTTTCTAGATTCTCCATACCTAACAAAATGCAAAATAACATATAAAATCATTCAAGTCTTCAGATTGGCCAAAATTGGGCACTAATATTTTGAACAATGGCAATCTAGCTTATAAACTTTCAAATATTTATAGTTCATATATACAAACTAGTCCCTACAGTTATATATTTGATCCATAAGGTTTTCATTAATTTACAAAATAGTCCCTAAAATTACATAATTAGTCCTTAAATTTTTGTAAAATTTATAAATACACTGCTTGAACATTTTAATTATTATGTTGAACGTTTATAGAAAATGTATAAAGTTCCTTCAACTTTCAATTGAGGAACTAAACTTTTCTAATTTAATATATATACAAAATAATTTTTAATAGCTGCAAAACAACTAAACATATTTTCAAAAAGAACACGTTTATAGGAACAAAAAAAAAACTAGATGGAAAAAAATGAAAAATAAAAGCGTTATCTCCAATCAAATGATGCTTTCGTTTGTGATTAACACAAATCCATTAACTTGTTTTTCATATCCGGCATGTGATTCAACCTCAAACTAATTCCTAACCTCCTTAAAATTGAATGACTTTACAATCACCACTATTCCACTGGCTACACCTTGCCCACGCCGCACAACCATTGTAGCGACCATCTTCATTGATTAGCCACCCATAGACCAATTAGCCATAACTCGCCCTTCCAGCCTCCATGCATTCTTCCTTCTACACTCTCGCTCCGCCTGCTCTTTTTGGCATTACAAATAAACCTACTCACTTCTATCGCTGCCAGTCCCCACCCCATTAATGCACCTAGCACACCATTTGGGGGTCTCTATGGTCGTTGAGGATTTGAATTAAATATTCCATTCTAATATGGGAGTAATAAAAAGTGTCAACTTTGGAAAAGTAGAGAAAGGATGAAGGTGGAGCTTGGCGTAGGGGACCAGGTTGAGGAAGAGAATGGCCAGTGATTTGTTGAGGACGACAAGCTAGTCATGAGATGAGCCACAGTGGCGCTTGCCCATTAAGTAATATACGCCGATTGAGCTTTGATTCATTTGTTCCATAAATACGTGAGTAGTCAGATTCTAGCAGAGGAATTCACGGAGGATACCGGATATAGGGAGGATATGGGAGAGCTGGTACCCACAGTTAAAGGAGACCGAATACTGGAGATGAGGAGATCTTTTATTCTTGCAACTAAAATGAGTTTGAGTAAGGCAACTATAGTGACAAAAATGATAGTTGTGGAAACTATGGTCACAATCTAGAGGGAGAGCTCTACAACCCCCACCTGGGGCCAAATAAGTCTACATGGCTGGGTCCTAGAGGTGGTCAACATCCCTAATTACAAAAAATATGTTAACGTGTTTTTGTTAATTTATGCCAAACTGACTTAGTGTTTATAAGTTTGCATATAATCAACTTCAGCAAGGTTGGATTAGAATTCCAATAGCAATTGTACACTGAGAATTTTACGAATTGTTTTCATTTTCTGCTTAACCAGTTGTTCATAATGAAGAGGGGTGCACTTGTCTTGAATTTGTAATAATACTATTATCCGAGACGTACCTAACAACTAGCACTCAGTTTAGTGATGTAAGTTCTATAACCAGCTGGCCTTTTTCTTATGTTTATTTTGGTTGTTATTTCAAACTCTTATTTGACTGGTTAGTTGTTTCTTTTTTTAATAAATTTCATATTTAGCAAAAAAGAAAAATATGAGATATTTTTCTTGTGATTATTTACTTATTTATTTTTTTCTAGAAAGAGTTAGGGGTAAATGTATAAATCTTACCAAGTATGAGATGTGAGGATATGCTAAAAATATTGTTACTCATACTTTTGTGGAGAAAGAATGCTAATGTAGATGTAAAAAAACAGTTTACCTTTTCATTATCTTATTCAGTTTCATGTTCTATATACGAATTTTTGAAATGTTTCTTAGGAATCATATTTAGTTGTTTCAAAACTAAAGTAAAACAATTTTATATATAAAATAAACTTAAAAAGTTTAGTTCCTTAGTTGAAGCTGAAGGAAAATTTGTGCACCTGGCATAAACTTTTAGTTCAATGGCTAAAATGTCTTCCCAGCTAATTTAGCGGTGTACAAGGTACACTTGCCCACACGATGTAGCAGGTATTTTTTATAATAAATTTAGTATAAAAAATTTAAATAATTAAAAAATATGAAAAAATGATTAAAGTCGAACTTCCTTAATAATAACTGAAATAGGCAAATAGAAACATAATATAACTAAAAATTTTCCTCTTTTATCAAATTAAATTATAATTTTTAATATCAATGAAAAATTTATTTAGAAAAATTTACTTTCAATTTTAGTAATTATAGATCAAATTATTTTATTAAGTCATAGAGAACAATTCATACTACAATACGCAATCATGAATAATAAAATAATATAATTGAAACACAAAATTGTGCTTAATTTATGTTAATAAATTTACAATTTAACCATTAATTTAATAAAGATAAAAATAAAAGATTTAAGTAAAGCTGAATCAATCAGAACCATAGCTAGAAGGATGTAAATTATAATGATTAAAGTTTTATTTTGAAAAATAAAATTAAAGAAAAGCAACAAAAAAAGTGTGAGCCAAGATTGAAAATTGAAAAATATTAGTTATTAAATGCTTAACAATTGATTTAATGAATGTACAAAAATGGCTTAACATAAAAACAAATAAATTATGATAACTATTGTCTTATTTTAGAATATAATACATAAAAACAATAAAAATGTTGGGGACTAAGAGAATAAATAGTATAGTTAAATATTTATTAAATTTGAGGACCAAAATAAAAGATGGATGGAAAATATGGATGAACATGGAAAAGAGTAGAAGCTTAGGGATTAAACTGACATTTAACAAGACAACCTGAAACTGGAGAAATTGCAAAATGGATCCTAAAAAATGCAAGTACCTTGTGAAAAGGAAATCAAACTTAAGAAAGAGTCAATTGTGTTTGAAAAGGGGGAAAAATGTTCATCTTCAATGATGAATATTAAAAACCTCACGACTTTTATAAGTAAGCGAAATATGTGGGTTAGCACTTAGCAGTAATATAATAAATATAAGCTATTAATGGAATAATGCTAAAGTGTAGGACTTATCTTGACATTAAGTAAAATATGAGTATAAATAATTATAAGCACATAGAGTAGTTAATTGAAGATGTGTTTGTATAGTATAAAAAAAACATTAAAGATAATAAACAAAAAATAATTAAATTAATTATATTAATCAATTCAATTAAACTATTAAGAGAAAGAAAGTTTATGGTATTCATAGTGTAGGACAACATTGTATAGTATACATGCGTAGGTTTTCCAAATTTTTTTGCTCACTAATGAATTAGTCATAAAATAAAACCTTTAAAGAATTGTGCACTTATGCATAATACAAATTGTTCACTTATTTCAACAAATTAAAACTATAAATCAAATCTATATAAAGTATTCATACATTATGAAAAGTGTGCATTTATTTCAACTAATTAAAACTTTAAATTAAACCTATATAATTAAAACTCTAAATCAAATCACGCAAAAGAAAAAACTTTTGATATTTAACATGGTTAACAAAAGCATGTCATTCACTTTCATTTAAGGTTTTATCATTTTGAATTTAAATATGTCATCAAAATTTTTATTTTCTTAAAAGTTCATGTCGTGTATCTAAAAGCTTACCACACCTATGACCAAGGATTAAAATAGCCCTCTTCCCATCTCCTTAAAAATGTTTGAATTTTAGTATATACAAAAATTCTAATTAGCAAACAGGAAAAAAATTATGACAGATCATGAAAGTTGAGGATCATTATAGCATAAAATGTTATATCCAGGGATTAAAGAAGAGATTTGACCATTCTGCAGGATAGTAAAACAAAACTGGAATGGTGGGCGGAAGGACAAAATAATGTTGGGTCCTTGTAATGTTTATTATATCTAGTAATGTTCTTCAATTTTTTATGATGTGACAATTAGGTCACCGTCAGCAAATGGTCTATCCTTTAGGTGGCAAAAAAATGCTAAAGTGGGGGAGTATTATGGCAGATGTGAAAAATTTTGCGATCAAAAGAAGCGTTTGACCATAAGTTGGAAGAATAAAAAAAAAAAAAAAACCACGTGGATTATACTGTTGATAAACAGTAAAACCCTACTTCTTCTTTAGAATAAAGTATGCTTTGCATACATTATGAAAAGTGTACATTTATTTCAATTAATTAAAACTTTGAATCAAACTTATATAATTAAAACTTTGAGTCAAACCACGCAAAAAAAAAAAAGCTTTTGGTATTTAACATGGTTAATAAAAACATGTAATTCACTTTCATTTAAGGTTTTATCATTTTGAATTTAAATATGTCATCAAAATTTTTATTTTCCTAAAAGTTCATGTTGTGTATCTAAAAGCTTGTCATGCCTATGACTAGGGATTAAGATAGTCCTATTCCCATTTTCTTAAAAACCTTTGACTTTTAGTATATACAAAAATTTTGATTAGCAAAAAGGAAAAAAAATTTATGACAGATCATAAAAGTTGGGGATCATTATAGCAGGAATGTTATATTTAGGGACTAAAGAAGAGATTTGACCATTCTGCAAGAGAGAAACAAAACTGGAATTGTGGGCGGACGTATCACAAAAAGGGACAAAATAATATTAGGTCTCTGTAATGTTTATTATATATAGTAATGTTCCCCAATTTTTATGATGTGACAATCATGTCACCATCAGCAAATGATCTACTATTTAGGTGGCGACAGTATGCTAAAGTGGGGGAGCATTATGGCAAATGTGAAAAATTTCAGGATCAAAATAGATGTTTGACCATAAGTTGAAAGAAGCAAAAAAAAAAAAAAATCCACGTGGATTCTACTGTTAATAAACAGTAAAACCCATTTCCTCTTCTAAAGTATAATTTGTAAATTTTATAATAAATACTAAATCTGTGAATTTTATGGACTATTTTGTAAAATTTTTAAAAGCTTATGTATTAAATTGTAAATATTTAAATATTGAACGGATTTGCTGTAATTATTTGAATATATTTAATTGGAGAAGAGGGAAAATAAAAGAAAAAAGTTATTTCTTGTTCTTCAACAATAAGTAAAAGTTAGTTTTCTTATAAAACGGAAAACGTTCCTACTAAATACATTGTTTTTATCATTTTCTAAAATGTTTAGAAAACTTACCTACTAAATACAATGTTTTTAATCATTTTCTACTATTTTTCAGAAGGTTTTCTAAAACTCAACATGCATAATTTAGAAGCAAAATAAGTACTCTCATGAAAGCAAGCATAAACACCATTCTCCTACGTACATTGATCAAAATATGCAAGGTTAAACTATCACTGCTTCATTTTAGGGTGGTTGAAAACCATTAGAGCAAAACAATTGTCAAGAAGTAGCAAACAACACAAACAACACACTTAACTGAGATTTTGATCTCTACATTATTCATTTTTTTAATTATGAAATTTTAGAAATTCATATGCAATGTTATGTGATTTTCTTATTTGGAACTGACATGTAAATATACTTCCTTACATACACCATTTTGGCAAATTAACATGTTTATTACAAATGGTAAAAAAAAATTATATACTTAATTGTCCGAACCCCCTCAAAACTCTTAATTTGGGGTTTTTGTGCTTATCATTGATTTTCAAGGTTAATCATCCCTGAAGATTGTTGCAATTAAAACCATCTAGGTTAGTTACTCATCTAGGCTATTTCTTAACAATGATGGGCAATCTGTCTTTTCCTTTTTTTTTTTTTTTTTCTACTCATAGCTAAGACAAGTAAAACAAAGAAAAATGGACTAAGAAGGAATTAGAGAGTATGAAAAATTATGAACTGGAGACACGTGCTATTGAGGCACTATGACTACCAAATAACAACAAGATAACGTCTTCATAGCCTTCAACACTTGATAAGTGATGCTCGACAAGCTGGGGGGATAAATTGATGGATCGTTTCAATGTCATATGAGTTTGGGAGCAATCTGTCAGAATAGTTATGAATTATACCTGTAGGTGGTTAGTATGTTGGAATTTTCTCATATATGGGCTATATTAATTGTATATGTTTTTATTTAATTGGATTAAGATCTGAAATTGATCAAATAAAACTTACAGAGCCCATACAGTAATTGATCTAAAGATAGGCTAGTGACTCCAATTATGATAAAGATGTGGGTTTATTTAAGTATGGGTCAATAAAATTCATATGGCTAACAATGGGTAGGCTTATGAACTTCTATATAAATAGAGAATTAGGTCCCTTCATTAGCCAAGTCATTAGGACAAAAAATTTTCACCCCACTAGAAGTGCCGCCGACTGAAATAAGGAAAAAGATCTGTGCTTTTATTGATCTTGTTTTTGCTGCATTCATCGATGGAGTATAAATCAGGTTAGATCTTTTATTTGTTCTAATTTAATTTGTATATTTTATGCTTTCATGTGTGTTCTTGGTAGGCTATAAAAATTAACATAACACACTGGATAACACCAAGCAAAGTAGTAAGTTCATCTTGTAATGCAAAATCACAGTAAGGGATTGAAGAGGTTCATGTGCCTTTGGAGAGCCACTAGTTGTCATCCATAGTCATGCTGCTGCTCCTCCAAGGCTAGAAGACTTCTACCACACAGTGTCAGAAATGCTAGAGAAATGCTAATACATACTCTTGAATGCATACCCCACATATGGCATAACGGGGTTTGGGTGATCACATGGGAAACTAAAGTGAACAAGTCAGTAGTTTTGAGCATCAACTAAATGTTGAATTAGGGAGTCCTTTTGCCTAAAATGGATGGGTTGTGAAAGGTCATGTTGTGGAAAACACGTCAAACATATAGATCAAAAGGCAAAGAATAGGTAAACAATCTACTGAAATTGCCCTTTAACTAGCAAAATTTCAAATGAGGATTGTTTAGAATATTCAGGCTTGGTACAAAACTTACCCCAAACTTCAACCAAGGCCGCGCAGTCCAAAAAAAAAAATGGTATAAATCTTCATTTGTAGAGTGACAATACTTACAAAGGGGATTCTAAAAACCACCATAAGTTGCTATATTAACAGCTGTCGGGAGGTCATTTCCAGATAAGTATCTAGAATTTATGAGGGATGTTGTTAGCACAAAGCTCCTTAGCCGCTTTCGAAATGGGCAATCCGACAAAAGAGAAAATAGTGGTCGTAGATTGGAGCTGAGCTCAAAATTTCAGCAACAAAATTGCAACATCTCCCTTTGTCTTCGTGACAGTAACACAATTACCATGAAACGACGTCATTCCTTTTTAATGGTGGATCAAGCAAAGAACGCATCTGGGTCGTGAATTGGGAAACTGCAATCAGCAATCATGGACGATCTGAGAGACGACGCTGCTTTTGTTCAATCGGTGGTGGTGGCGGCGACAGGCCCGCCAAATCCCGCCGTTATCGATTTTCAGCAACAACATCCGATCTCGGTCATGCCCACAACTCGCACTCAACCCGAATCCAGGTTTATTTAAATTCGACTTCTTAGCGGTTACACGTCTCAATTGCTGCACAGATATGGCTTTGTAAGGATGTCGACTTCCCGTCTCTAATCTAATTTTGGCAGCCAAAGAGCTGACGTAGATTGTGCGGCTGCGAGAAAGCTTCAGAAGGCTGACAGAGAGAAATTAAGGAGGGACCGGCTCAACGAACAGTTTCTCGAGCTGGGGAATGCTCTCGGTAAAGAACTCTAATTTGTTTATACAAATTCCAGTCATTTGTTTGGTATGATTTTCATACTTTTCTGGAGTGTAGCTTTCTTCATTGACAATCTACTGAAGTCTGGCACTGGTTAAATCAGTTTCCCGTGTTTATATGGTTGAAAAGTTTTTCTGGTACTCTCTGTTTTGGTCGAAAGGGTATGTTTAGCGATTGCTGGGCAACAAAAAAAAAATAATAATAATAAACAACAGAATTAGTGTAGCAGGGATGAGAATGTTGCTTTGTATCACCGGATATACACGAAAGGACAGAACTGGGAGCCGGAATATGATGAAGAACGAAAAGGTAGCCCTGGTTGAAGGAAAAATTATGTAAGGTCACGTCAAAAAATAGTTTGGGCATAGTCAACACAAAACAAAAGAGGCATTAGTGCATAAGAGTGATAGCTATGCTTGATACATCAGTGCATGATTTAAGAAGGAATATTGTTCTTCTATAGCTTGTGGAGGAACTTACCTCCAATCAAGCAAAATAGAGACATAAATACAACATACAGTTCCATAGTAGTTGGGATTACTAGTTGATTGATATGTTTGGAAATCCTGTATAGATATGAAGCTGTATTTATTTGTAATATGGCTATATGTTGCTTGAATCCCCTTTCTCTTTGAGAGCCAAATTTTATGTTACTTATTGCATTTCCTGCCACTGCATAGCAACACTCACCAATTTGCATTGGTGCTTTTACGCTCAGATCCAGACAGGCCCAAAAATGACAAAGGAACCATCCTTTCTGATGCTATTCAATTGTTGAACGATTTGACTTCAAATGTCAACAAGCTCAAAGCAGAGTATGCTTTGCTATCTGATGAATCTCGTGAGGTGGTTTTTTAAATCTTGTACTTTGAGCATGATTCTCGACATGCTAATCCGGGTTCAGATCACATCCCCCAGCCCCCATCCCTCATTCTGTCCCCTACCCTCTCAAACAATGCCATGTGGCCATTTTGTTTTATTTTTGAAATTAAAATCATGCTGGGGATTAATGTGAGGGATGGAAGTGGGTTACCTGATCTTCACCCTTCAAATTCCTTCGACTCTTGATTTGCCTTTTTATTCTTTGGAAGCAGTTGACAGTGGAGAAAAACTATCTTAGAGACGAGAAGGAATCACTTAAATCTTATATTGATAGCCTTAATACTCAGAATCAGCAAAGTCTTCGGTCTTTTTTCCCTTGGGCCAGTGCAGACCAGTCAACTGTGGTGGCCCCGTGCGTATATCCATTTCCAGTGCCAGTGGCAATGTCTCCTCCAGGGTCAATTCCCATTCATCCATCTATGCGGCCCTACCCATTTATGCAGAGTCCTTTTATGAACCAAAATCCTGGAGTTGTTCACAATCCTTGTTCAACCTTTGTTCCATATATGGCCCCTAATGTACTGGTTGACCAGCATTCGTCACAGGACATGTCTCCCCTTGCTCAGCTAGGCGGTAGGTCGGATGCTTCGTGCAAGCAAGATTCACAAAACAAGCCTTCAGGTGATAGCAAGACTGAAAATGGTGGAGACTCTAATGATGTCACTACAGAGCTCGAGTTAAAGACTCCTGGCTCTTCCACAGAACAGGTTGGTTTGGAGTGTCCTGAATAAATTTAAATTTTAATCAAGAAGAAGAAAACTGCTGATCACCCATAGAAATGGCCGAGTCACTTATTTTAATTGTTCTGTAGAACCTATCATCAGGAACAAGAAAGTCAGAAGAGTCTATGGGGAAGGAAAATGTGGTTGTGGAAGATTGTTCTTCAAGTAAGTGTTCTCCATCTCGCAGCACTCAAGACAGCTCATCCAACAGTGTAGAAGCTAGAAAGGCTGATGCCTCAGAAGAGGGAAAAGACTGATGGAGGCAGCATAGTCAGACCGTCAAATGATTTGTGAGCTACAAATGCTTCATTTCACTTGTCATTTCCAGGGATTATGTCAAGCAAAGGCTGCATAATTATTTTCTTTCTTATCTTAATGCCTTGACTTCTCCTTGCCAGCGTGGATGGCCTTGTGACAAATTTAACATGCAAACTGATACTGCTGATGTGAGTGAGGTTGTAGTTGGCTTCTCTCTTCTTGGTTAGGAGAGCTGATATGATCTGATGTACCCTTCCATTGGGGTCAAACTTTTGGAAAATGATGCCAAAGCTAGCTGCTCATGGGAAGAAATCAATGCTTGCTGTTTTCTGTTGAACTCAGACATTACAACATGATACAACTCACGATGCTTGTCTTATTGCTGAGTAATGTGAAGCTCGTTCCCATTGATGGTTTAACTGATTTGTTAGACTTGCATTTGAGGTGTTGTTTGGGTCAAACAACCCATTAGCTACATCATCAGGATCGTTCATAGAGTTGTTTTAGTTTTTGCATTAACACTGCTCAAGTTTTTGCAGTTTTTATAATGATTTAGCAATCTGCTGATATCTAGACCAGTTTTGCAAGATCTGCATGCTGAAGCTATTGTGCTGACATTGCCAGGTAAGAGATATTGACGGTTTCCTGCTTGCAGTGATTCATTCATGGTGTACAATGCTGCTTATTTCGGTTTCACAGTAACCTAGGATACGTGCTTTCTACAGCAATGCTAGTTTTCTGGGTGCTGCGGGGCCCTGAATTTGCTAGAATTGTTAACTCTTGGAAGGCCTGCTTGAATGCATAACTAAATGCATGTCCTACCTAGGCAGAACTCGTAACGAATCCAACGAAATAAACTGTTTTAAGTTTCCACCTTTATATATCCTACCTGTCAGTGATCAGCTGTGTGGCTGAATGGAGTTTTCTTTTGTTTGGTGAGCTTTCTTCTCTCTGAGTGAGATCACTATATCTGTCCTTTCTCTTGCTAAGGTTTCTCAGCCTGATGATTTGTAAATCCTAATTTTGTCTGCTAATGGAAAGCTCGATCATGTGTATGAAGACAAGTAGAAGTTTCGAATTTGGCTTCTGAGCAACTTCTGAAATCGCTGTTCCATTCAATTAAGTCGAGAGAATAGCTAGCTTGCTCAAGTTGTGTGGGTTGCTCGTGCAAATTTCATCGAATGCCTCTCCCTGTTCTCAAGACCCTAATGAATAGAGCTTTAGAGCAAAATGGCTGGAGAAGCCAAACCATGCTTTCATAAGGAAGAAACAGTTCCATGTACTAGGAAGATTTTAGGACAGGCACTGGAGAAACACTTGGTTTAGAACGAGTCATCGATCAATCAATTGAGCTTTATTTCAATAAGTTAAGACCTGTACGACGGGATCTATATGTCTTCATTCTGTTTGATCCAAGACGAACTTTAATTGAAAACATACACCTCTTTAATAATCTCGGAAATGGCCATAGTATTTTCTCGACTATTGGAGAGAGTAACTTTTTGGTTTCCCCTTGGAACGAAACTGGGTCTTCCCCCATCTCACATGACCCGTGGTGGCCCTGGTGGGTAGGGGTCGTGGGCCCTAGTGCTTTGTTGAGGGGAATATCATACCAA
Organism: Aquilaria sinensis; assembly: GCA_005392925.1. Taxonomy (NCBI): domain Eukaryota; kingdom Viridiplantae; phylum Streptophyta; class Magnoliopsida; order Malvales; family Thymelaeaceae; genus Aquilaria; species Aquilaria sinensis. The sequence continues at coordinate 411,726 of SMDT01001377.1, forward strand.
ACCCTGTGTGGACGTGCACCGTACATTTTTCTCAGAATCTCATAGGCTTTGAACAAAATTACTTCTTGACGAGGGTGCTTGTCTTTCGTCTAGGGGTTTTCCCTTCACTGCAACTGCAATCGCCTAATCATGCACAATATAAAATGCCAGCGGATCTATGTTAATAATGTAAGCAGTAGAACGACGTCTTTACTAAGAATAGGCCATAGCTGTACTTAGCACAACAGCAGCAGCAGTGCAACAGCAGCAGTGCAACAGCAGCAGCAGTGGTAATGGTATTAATTTACATCTGAAAGCGAGATTGAGATGAGAAACACAGGGAGATGGTGTGTGTGTAACAGGAACTTACCGGAGAGCTGGAGGAATCAAGAGGCTGACGGAGACAGGCAGCGTTGGGCGGCTGGATTCTTGCGCCACTGTAGACGGCCTGCCGAGACAGAGTGCCGCCGTGCGGTTGCGTTAGGCAGGCCATCTACAGAGGCGCAAGGCTCAGGCGTGCCCAAAATCTCAAATCTCGCTGCATTTGGGTGGCTGCCTTCTCCTCCGCGGCGCTTTTAAATAAGCCTAACACCATGGCGATTGGCGAGTCGGCTACTAGTGGATCCAAACCCAACCCTAGCTTTCTGTCCACAGGCTATTGGAATCGGTTCCTTTTACCATTCAAGCCCAGAAACTGCCCCTCTTTAATAGTCCACTACCAGCCGTCCACTTTTTAGTAGTCCACCACCAGCCGTCCGTCCGTATTATTCGCTCAGAAGAAATATCAAATTTACTATTAATGTTTTGCGTAGAGAGTGGATATATTATTATTTTTTTAATCTAATTTTCCACTAATATTTTAACATAGACCGAATATATTACTGTCGGTTAAGAAAATAATGAAAAATGATAAAAATAGAAAGTTTTGAAATATTAGGGTTATTATGTATCTTTAACAAAATATCAGGACCTTTGAGATTTTTGTCAAAAAGAGGATCTAATCTCTGTCATCAGTACTTTAGCTTTATTGTTATCTCCGTCACTAGCAGCCTAACCCCATTGCCGCTCTTTCTATGTCTTTACTGTCTAATCTCATTACTGGCATTCTTGAGAGAAAGAAAGTTTAATTGCACAAAATCTTTAAAGTTTGTTAAAACCTGCATTATCATCCTACAAATTCAAAACTTGTTATTTTTAATATTTTTCATTGGTTTTTTAATGTTAAATTTTTAACAGTCAGTAACATATCGACTTTTAATTTGAAACTTTAGTGACATAACAGATCCATTTTAAAATATTAGTGGGAGATTGGACCAAAAAAACTATAATGGTATATTTGCTTTCAACACAAAAGTTTAGTAATAAATTTGATATTTTTTCCTATTTGCTTTTTCCTAACCCAATCCGGCAAAATCAATTTCGGTCCACTTTTACACCCAAATATGTCCTCGAGGGAGTTGAATGTTTGACAAAAAGAACTGTAGTTATAAAACTTAATTACCAAACTGCAGTAGTTTTAAACTTATATATCATTTAATTGTATTTTTTTTATCTAAAACTGTCATGTTACTTTTTTTTTTTTATTATCTCTCATCATATGCCAAGTTACGTTTTCTTCTCTTTTCAAACATAAGAATAAAAAATGCATTAGAAGTTCTAGAAGTTGATGGGAATGTTCAAGTCAGTCCTAGTAGTTCTTTAAATAGTTCACAGTCAAATTTCAGAAACCATACGAGAAGTCGTATTAAAAAGAATCTGATGGGACGTTATTATATCCGTTAAACGTCTACCTGAACTAAATTTGACGGGAACCATACTAGTTAAGATAGAACAGGTTATAAACAAGTGCACATAATAGGAATCCAACACCCAACGTAACAAGAACGTGGTGGCGTATCTGAAACCAGAGCAATATGAGTGGCTGGCTCTGGTACTTAATTGCTAAATTATGGTCCACTTAACCATGTAGTCCATCGTCTTAATTCTTCAACGGTGTCGAGTCAGTTCGTCTTAAATTAATCTATTTAATTGGTTAAATTTTTTATTTCAATCAAAAGAGGGGTCAGTGAAGTAAATAATAGTGGGTCTGTGCTCTGTCAAAATTATGGCAATTGCCATTCGCAATCAATGTCCCCATCTGGTCTGCTTCGCACAGCTGCATCCCAACTACTCTTCCTGTCTGCGAGCTTCCCTTCCTTGAGCTCCCTGTCCCCCACGTGCACTGTAGCCGGTGGAGATCTGGCTCCCCCACGCCGGATCTGACCCTTTCTCTTGCTACATTCATTCGGCGTCATCTCCATCGCAGTCCGGCTGAGGTAAGCCCCCCCCATTCAGCCCATCCACCGTTAACCTTGTCCTCCCCTTATTCCGGTAAGCTTAGCCGTCTAACAATCCCTTCATTTGTTTTGTTATGGAGTCCATTTAGCAGGGGCAGCCGGACAACACTTCTGGAAGTGATTTTCCTCCGTTCGTCATCTCAGCCGGTTGTTGTCGAGGTAAGCCCGCCTCTCCCCTTTGGCCTATTGTTTTTATCCCACTTAATAATTGAAAATGGTAATAGCCATAATTGGGAATGACAATAGCCGTAATTTTAACAAAGCACAGCCACTATTACTTACTTCACTGACCCCTCTTTGACCGGAACAAAAAATTTGAGTAATTAAATAGATTAATTGGAGATGAGCTGACTCCTGATTTTAAGACTATTTACACAGTTCGCCCTTTTACTTAGACCATGGATGGATGTCTGTTCCTCGACGAAACACATGGTAGGGAAACAGAAGAATTTTGGAATTCCTATAAGTGCCAGCTGTCGGAACAGAGAGTGAACTATACAAACCATCTCGTTCGGTATCGTGGTAAGTAGATGAACGCCAAGTGTGGCTATGACCCTCTGCTCCATGAAACAGACCTGTTAATTTGGTGGCAATTTACTGTACATAAACCAACTTGGATTCAATTGTGAATTAACTCAGTTTTGAAATTAGCGCTAAATAATATTTTTATTTTATTTATTTCTGTATTTTTTAAAAAGAGAGGACAATGTGACTTGGCGTATTGATGAGGGACAAGAAAGGTGACATGGCAATTTAAGAAAAAAAGTACACTTAAATGGCACATAAGTTTAGTTTACTTTGTTTTTGTGATTAAGTTTCGTAACTACAATGCTTTCATCGAAAACTCATTGAATGCTGGAGTCTTTTCGCAGGTATCCCTTCCAAATCTAAACACTATAAGTACTGGGATAAGTATAGACATGCTTTTGTGGATAAGTCAAACCTATGCCCTACCCTTTAAGTCTATATATATTTACGTTTCAATACTACATTTTATAGTATAAAATAGGTGTGAACACATCAAATTCTGTGTGTTCCTCCTTAAACTGAAAATATATACAAATTAGATACTGGATATCTACAAAATTAATGTACAAAAAGAGTGAGAGGTATGTATAAATAATATGTAATATATGTATAAATAATAACATAAATATGTTACTGGTTTAACAACCCAGAAAAAATAAGTGTGAACATGTCAAATCTTACGTTTTGTAAAAAATTGAGATATGTTAAAATGAATGATAGATATGTATAAAACTCTCTATATAAAGTAAGTGATAACTATGTATAAAACATGTGCCACATATATACAAGTACAATCAGAGATATGTTACTGATATATATAATTTTATGTACAAGATTTATATTTTTGTAAATGAAATGAAAATAGAGATAAAAATTTAAATAGTGATATTTATGAATCAGATATTAAATATGTATGAATTTTATATACAAATTAAATTCTCGATATGTATGAACTTGATGTACAAATAAGATTAAAAATATGTATAAACTGAGTGATAGATATACATAAACCAAAACATACCAAAACTTTTTTTCTTACTAAAATATGAGATATGTGTGAATCCAATATATAAATAAAGTCATAAATACATGTAAACATGTAAGACATGTGTATAAACAAAATTCTAAAATTGTCACAAGTATATTCAAGGGAAAATCACAAAAACTCCCATGTGGTTTAGTCTAATTTATACTTTGCCACATCTATTTTAAAAAACCTACACTTTATCCTGTGTTTACTTTGTAGTATTTGATAACAACTTCTAAAACCCTAATTTAAACTATCTGATAACCATGTTCCATAATTTTAAGATTATATATATATATATATATATATATATATATATATATATATATATATATATATATATATATATATATATATATATATAGATATATATATATATCATAGCTAACTGACCTTTAAAAAATATTGGTATGCATTCACAGGGAGAAAAATGCATTTACAGAAAAAAATTGATAGTTTAAAATATATATTAACTATAAAAAAATACATGAAAAACCAAAATTATTAAAAGAATGACTATCATACAGTTTAAATTACAGTTTCAGAAATTACTATCGGATAGTATAAAAAAAACAGGGGCAAATTATAGGTGTTTAAAAATAAATGGGACAAACTGTTAGTTAGGCTAAACCTTATGGGGGTAATTGTAAGTTTCTCTATATTCAATTATATATACGAGTTTAATTGTTTGAATATTTATGTAATACTTACTAATTGTATTATTGTATATTAAACATGCATCTTAGGTTTATAAGATTATTTATACAAATGAGTGTATTTTTTTGTACATATGTGGTTATGTATTTGTGCAATTATGCTTATATATATGTACACTTATAGTTTCATATTAAAATTTTTACTATATTATTTTTTAGTATATATAATTTTATGATTTGTAGTAATTATTTACTATTTATATACATAAAAAAACATTAGGAGCTCAATTGAAAAAAATTAGGGTAAACATAGGTAAAAGGAGAAACAATGATGACTAAAACAAAAATAGACCAAAATTATGAAAACCCTTGTGCGAGTAGCACGACCTCTTACTGCCGCTAACCACAAAACCAACGTCATTGTAGCTAGGGATATAAAAAATACCCTACTTGGCCTTACCATCCCTGAACTCGGCTACCCAAATCCAAACCTAACACTACTCTCAAAGTCATGGGGAGTGTATGAGTTTAACTTATCCTACTCAATCCTACTCATACCATTTTTAAATTAATATATTTATATTCAAAATATGATTTTATTTAAAAAATAAAATTATAATTTAATATAAATTATCTTATATTGCTTTAGTTTATGATTTTGTAAGTTTTAATTAATTATGAATACACACATTCGTTTGAAAATATATGTAAATATATACAATGAAAGTCTAAAATGATCAAACATATGTCTTAAAATGGATTAGTGGGTAGTGCCCACATACTTGTAGGGTGGATATTACTCAAACCCAATTACTTAATGAAAGGGTTTGGGATTAGCTATAACTGGCCCAAACTCGACCTATTGACATCCCTAGTTGTAGCTACCCACTGTTGTCGACCATAAATTCGCCGATTGTGTCCCTATCGCTATTGTTCTCCCACCATCGCATTGTCTGAAAAAGTGGAGGATGAACTTCTAATGATAATTGGAGATCGAGCAAAGGCGTGAAGAAATTTTTGACAGATCAGATGTCGACCCAATGGGGTAATGTGACTTGAGCGGCAAATGAGGAGACATGTTTGGGAAAACAAACATTGAGAAAGAGGGATGACCCGAATGCACGATTGAGCGAAGGAGAGGAAAAGGATAGGGGAGACATTTCATTTTTTTTTAACATGAACAAACTTGCTTTTTTGCTCGTAGAACACACAGTTGCACATAAAGTTAGATGCAAATAGGATAGTTTGCAGTGTAGTTACATGAACTGACACTTCATGTCTTTACATTCCAATGAGTATCAATATTTTTTTGTGATAAAGTTATTTAAAATTTTAGTTATTTCATGAAAATCAGTTGATAATTCTTTTTTGGAATTAAGCTTTTCTTGTTACAACCAAAAATAGACTAAAGCATACGTTGATATACAATTTGATTAAATGATCACTATATATACAATTAAATATAATATTAAAAAAACAAACAAAAACAAGTCTTGAACCTTTTTTTTTGTACTCAAAATAAAAAAAGAGATAAAAAGTGAACAAACACTACAAAAAGTAATCATCTAAAAAGGATATTAAATCAATCCAAAGGCCTTTGATGTTAGCCATAACTTGATATTGCCATTGAGAGGATTGACTTGAGTGCTTTTTGGATTGAAGGGACTACAATTGTGAGCAACTGATGTTAGAGTGAGAGCCATTATAGGCGAACCTTTGATGTAATTTCTTGAAAACCCTATTTTCTTCTAAACCACTTCTCTTGCTCCCAATGCTACTATGACCAAGGTTGGAATCATTTGAACTGTTACTCATCTCTAAGTTAAACGATGCAGTAGTATATTGGCAGCCCACCAAGTTATTTACCTTATGGTCACCGCCATTGGAATACTTCTCTTTTACTTTTCTCTATAATGGTTGACTCTCTTGTTCCTAATCTACCATAAGAATGGTTGGAAGAGTCTAAACCTTAACTCACCTTTAAGTAGTTGGCTGCTGAAATAATTTCTCGACTATGCAGCGAGTTCATCATCTTTGGATCTCTGCCTTTGGAATACTTCATCCTTTTATTCCTCAAGGATGATTAATCGAGATTTATAGTTTGATCCAATTCTCTGTTTATGGAAGAAGCCAAATGATGGTTCAAATGAACAAAGTCCATCACTCTTAACTTTTCAGACGAATATGGTGATCTGAACTTCTTATCATGAACTGTTCTAACAGGCGGTTCATGCACAAATAACATGACCCTTGGTGCACTTGCATCCTTAAAGTTTTGTTCATAACTATAGCCAACACATTTAAAAAAGGGATTTCAACCTTTAAACCTCAAATAACATCTCCTTTCTCGTTTGAATACTATCTAATAACTAGCAAAACCTGCTTGAGACACCATGACTCCTAACCTTTTAGCATTCAAATGCTTTTTATTGTCAATAATACTGTAGTTGATAGAGGATTTGATGTCTTATAAGCAGGAGGTAAAGGGTGCCATATGTCTTAGAAACTCTAACTCCATATGAAGAGAACAATTAGTGTATTCCAATGCTACAAGGTTTTCTTGTAAAGCTTGAACGTGGATTGTAAGCTCCTTTTGATATTGGTAAATTGTTGTAAAAGACTTGAGTTTCAATTTTTTAAGTTGGAAATTAGATTATGGGCATCATGAACTTTCACATTATGATCAAGTTAAAGTTCTGGCAACCTAGACTTCAATAGCTTGATTTTGTTTAGAATAATTGATCAATTATTGCTTAATGAATCAAAGACTCACAAACAAACCAAAGTAATGACTAGTCATATTGATCAAGAATGCTTGCCCTTTATATGGGCTAGTTACATAATAAACTTATTAGAAGTAGAAGAAGTAATCTAAACCTAAATTATTACGTAATCCTGGTTGTCTAAGATTGTTTACATATGACCATGCATACGTACTAAACACTAAACTTGGTCAACTAAAAAGTCATACATGGACTTTTCTATACATATTTCATTACATAACTCTGAAGGTCTTGGTTTACAAGACTTGTTGTGAGAATTTTGAAAAATAGCAGGGAGCAATTTCTTTGAAACTGCTAAAAAAACATCTTGAAATAAAATGTGAGAATCCTAAATAAAGACCACTTTGTTTCTTTTATCAGGTCCACTCATCAAAATAAGCCTCATCAAAATTGTTCAATTACATCATAAACACATGCCACAAAATTCCCTCATCACCAATTTTAATGAGATCAAAATCACAACCTGAAACACTGTCCTCAAACAAAAAAGAACCTGTTGGATTATTCTTCATGAAAAGGACTTTAATACTAAAAGTGTGGGTTTTTTTTCCATTGGTAGACAATTGATGAGAAGATGAAAGAATTGACTTCTCAATCCTTTGAGGATAACTTTGTTTAGACCTGTAAACTCTGCAACACAAACCCAAAATTAGACGAGAGCAAAATGAAGAAGACAAATGAAAGAAAACTAAGATAGGAATTTAGGCCAACTAGAAATGGCCAGGAAAACAACCTAGAGAGAATGAGAATAGAAGTTTAACTTATAGGAGAACCTATGTATGAAAATTATTCAAACACATGATGAGATTAATAGAAAAAGTAAAAAAAAGAACACGAAATATGTGCTTAAGACCAATTGAGATAAGAAAAGAGAAATAAAAAACAACTCAAAGGCTCATCTAAGCAGAAATAGAAAGCGATATCAAATCAATGACTAGAATTTAACCAACAAAATAAGGTAGCAAATAAAAAAGAACTAAGAGCAAAAGAAAAGCTTAGAAGTAACAAAGACCATGACCAGGTAGAAATAGAAACCAAAAAGGCAAATAACTAGACAAAGAACATTGACTAAGGGAAAATTGAAAAAATAATAAACAAAAGATCAAGGACCGAACACCAATAGAAATTAGACAAACCTTGAAAATTAGGAAAATTTAATACTTAAATGAGGGGAAAGAAATGAATAGAAAATCAAGTAACTAAATGGAAAAAAAATTATCAAGCAGAATGAATTGAAGGAAAAATGGCAATGATCGGTGCAAATGGCTGTCGTTGGTTTCACTCATGTTGGAAAAAAATTATGAAACTTTTTTCTACCCTAATTTGGACCATCCCATTACTGATAGTCAAATTTGCTCTAAGTTCGTCTTAACTTAAGTCAATTGACTTCAAAATAGCTTATTTTTATTCTTACATTTTTTTAACCATAAACTAATTTTAATTAAAATTCAATATTATGTAGCTGTAATAATCAATTGAAAATATAATTTTTGTAATCTAATTAAATTTTTATGAATTTTTCTAGTTTAAGGCATCAAAAAAGGAAAATTCATAAAAATCTAACAACATCATAAAAATAAAATTCATAAAAATCTAACAACATCATAAAAATTTACTTTCAAATAAATTATTGCATCTACATAATATTGGCTTTCAAATGAAATTGGTTTTAAACAAAAAAAGATGTAAAAGTAAAAATAAGTCAGTTGACTTAAGTTAAAATAAATTGACTATTGGGTTTTAGCTTTCATGAATATGTCAGTGTGATGTAATATTAATTATGTTTTCACTTCGATAAAAATACTTTTGATACTCTTATCTACATCCTCAACTTGTTACATGGAAGCTTTGTTAGTTTTTAGAGATCAGCAAAAGGAAGCCAAGGATATCACTCAACATCAATGCATGCAAGTCCTAAACTTGAATACAATAATTTAAGAAGTCTTAAATTAGACATCCCATACAGCGAATTGCCATGTTTTTTATTTAAAAGGAAAAAAGAAACAAAAAACAAACAAAAATATCAAGCTTTATACTCAGCGTTTAAACTTGTATAAAACGAACACATAGCCCCTTATACGTTGACTTAGTACACATAACTCATCAAACTTGATAGAACAGAACACTTAAGTCTTTCAATTAGTCACTATTAACCATACAAAAGTACATGAGAAACTTTAATACCGAAGGTCATGTTTTCTAAACTCAAGATGTTTGGAATCAATATGCCAGGACATTTTAAGTTGTATGCTCTCCAGAACAATTTGGCCCATAAGTTCTAAAACTCATCTTCTTCACTAGAATGCTTCACGATTCGGGTACCTTCTCAGTCTTCTAATCTCTTTTGATTAGACATGGTGATGCAAATCAAGAAGGAAATCAACGATGCTAGGGGATCAACTTAACAGATTTTGGGCATTACAATTTTGATTTCTAACAATTTGATGGTTCAACTAATGAGCAAAGGATTTAAAGTTTGCATGGTTTCCTCATTCTTTGACATCAATAGTACAAGGGTTACTAAGGATGAGAGTGACATGTAAGATGAATGCGGCATCCTGCTTGTGCCATTTAACATCCAAAAGATCTAGGAAGCGGTATGATTAGCAAATGAGTAACAGGGTACAATGCACAATAAAATTTGTGATGTTAACAATGTACAAGAGCTTTTCCAAGGCTTGACAAGGTGTTGATATTAGCATATGGAAGCTAGCTTTGCTGTCTAATTTTGAAAAAACCCTTCACATTTTACATTGTTCTATTTGACTATCTTTGTCTCTTATGTATTTACAATGTTCTATTTGACCGTCTTGTCTCTTGTGTAGAAGCCAAGGGCACCCCATGTAGTGCTAGAACCAGTGGTAATCCGTCACCCTCATAACCTTGTCATACCTTGAAAATGCCCTTGCCGGTGAAGACATACTGAAGGATGAGTAAGGGTTATGAGTTGAGGCTTGCCCAACCATTTTAGGCCAAAATGTTCTAGACATTATTTAACTTAAAATTTATTGAAATTTCAATCCTAGACATCTCAAAAGGTTCAAAAAACATGAGCCTCATTATGGAAGTTTCCCACATGCTCTCATGTGGCTAAAGGAGACTGGCGGATTAGCTTCAGCGTCCGGTTTCACTAAGTTCGAGAGGTTATGTGTTCTGATTCGACATTCGAGGGGCTATGTGTCTTTTGCTCGAGTTTGAGGGCAAATTATGGAGTTTGGCCCAAACAAAACTATCGTCTTATGCTCGTGTCGTCAGTCGATCGAGCGATTCACTAACTTTCGGGCCGATCATTTCTTTTCGCTTTAATGTGACTGCTATAAAAGGGTCGGCAACTGGATGTGAAGCATAATGACCAAGGACTGCAGTGGAGCAGAATGTTGGGTCATGTTCAATTTCAAGGTTCGAATCAGTAAGTACTTGTGTTCTGTTCTAGAACTTCACACACAAAGTCCCTTCCCTTTACTGTGAGCTGGATCTAATTCAACTTCTGATCGCCTTCCATAGATCGCCAATAGGTTTCATGTCGTTACTTAGTGGGGGTAGTTTCGTTAACTCGTCCGGTTATACGGTGGAGGATTGGCGATCGTTCGAACCAGTTGGTGCTGATAGCTCGGAGATGGCGGGGCAGCAGTCGGTTGACAATCAGACGGATCAATCAAGCCAGTTCCATGTGACTCAGGTCCTATCATCCGATGAAGAAAAAAGAGCCAGAAAAAAGCGTAATGACTGTAATTATCGGCTGAGGAAGAAGGTAAAGGAGTTGGGTTTTACTGGTTTTTGCTTAGTTTCTTAGAATTTGGGAGATAGAGGGAATCATCCTAACACAAGTAAAAAATTTCATATGTCTGCTCTAGTTTTCTCATGTTCTATAAATAGTTCAAGTATTTGTCGAATTACATTACTGTTGATCATAGTTCAGCCATTTTTTGTTTCCTTAAAGACTAAAGGGTGTGGGTTAGTAATTTTGAATCCACTGATGTCTAACGATGGGGCTACTGGCTCTGGGGAAATGCTAGTGTTTCTTTGTCTCACTGCCTCTGCTACATGTGTTAAAGAGACTCTGATAACGCTTGCTGCCTTATTGTACAATTAAGGCAAGGTTTGAGAAGTTAGAAGAAGATAACAAGCATCTGCAGGGTGAAGTTGAAAAGCTCAGGCTTGAGAAAGATGAGGTGTTTAAGAAATACCAAGAGCAAAAGGCACTCTCTCTGTATCCTTGACTCTTTTTTTCTCGGTTTTTGTTGCCTTACTTTTCAAGATAAAAAAACTTAACCTTGTTTCTGCAGGGTGAAGAGCAAAAGGTACTCTTATCTCTTTTTCTCTGTGTTGGGTTTGGTGAGTTGGTTTTTTCTAAATAAAAACTCCAATTTTTTGTTTTGTAGAAAGCATCGGAAAAGCTTAGCATGGAGAAAGAACAGTTGAGTAAACAAATTAGACAGTTGCAATCCAATGCCATGCTTCCTTCAGGTCATCTACAGAGACGCCAGTTGTATAATCATCGAAACTTTGAGGTAAAGGGCTTTTGGGCTCTCTCTCTCTCACTGACACACACACATTCGTGTAGATTATTACCTTATGTAAATATTCCAGTAATGAACACTCTCAGACACTCAAAGATGCTCATTCTGAGAATAAATATGAATCTGGTTTTAGGCTTAATGTGCCCAGAGAGAGAGAGAGAGAGATCAAAATAGTAGTTTGTTGTTAATTTTCTTCTGAACTTCATTTAGGATATGTCTACTTCGTTGCATGGCATTTCATTCTCTAAATTAGATTGCTTTTCAGTGCACTGAGGAATCTATTTCAATGCAATGCCACAAAGTAGACTTACCAACAGCAGCTTCATGCTTATTTAAATGACAATAATTACCCTCTTAACTTCTCTTTTGCCAGATGGAAGGAAACGAAGTTAGTTTCATGTCATCAATCATCCCCTATGAATGCTACTCTGATACATTTGTGGCTGAATTCATGGCCAAGCTTGATGACAACGTTAAGAGCAACATCAACACCTTCCACTTTACAGAATTAGATGGAGAACGTAGGAAAATTGGAACTTACAATTTTCCGTTATCCTTGGTTCCCACTGTTATGATGATAACTAAGGCCTATGGCGACATAACAGAGGAGTCATTGTTAAATCACCATCTCGTGGAGGATGCCTACATTCTGTTCTGCACCAGCATCAAGGAAATGAATGAGCTGCCACTTGAGAGAGTTACTGAGGTTACAATGTTGAAGTGGAGAGACACAATTAAGGATGCTATGCGCATCAATTTGAACGTGAGTTTTGCAATGGAGCACTTGAAGAAAATTGCTCAAGCTTACTTTGGATTGAAAGCGTTTTATGAGCAATGGAATCTCGACAAGCAGATCACAAGGCTGGAAAATCAGCTCTATGTGTTGTGGCAAGAAAATGGAAAGATAATGCAAGAATTAGATGCTTTGAAAGAGAAGAAGGCCCAGAAAGAAGCTTTGAATTCTGAGCAGCGTGAGGCTTGTATAGCTGCTGCTGAAGACTTCAAGGGCAAGACTGTTGGTTCTGGCCTTCTGGGGTTCTAGGACTTGTCTCTTTGATCTCTTAAACCTGATCATGTTTCCCGTGTGTTGTGTCCAATAAAGAACCAGATGGCCAGCAATGGAGCAAGACACCAGCCAAATATTGCTATTGGCGTGGCCTAACTTGGCTTTGTTTTGAATCTGCTTTTCGTTGATTGTTGTGCAGCTGTTCTTCTTGTACTTGCTCTTTGGTTTGCTTTATGATGCAGAATTGAGCTTTCTTTACTACTGTACTCCTGTTTGCTTTCAAATAAATGCCATGTGGATTAAACAACCAAAAAAACTCGTCTTGCCGATTATTGTTCATGGCTAATACGGCAAAGCGCAATGTTTGAATCCTCTTTACTTCACTCATATGTACTCGAAATAAAACCATGAAGATTACCTGCATACTGTTTGACCACTGCAGCTGATAAGAGAACAATAAACAGGGTTTCAAACCTTCTACAGGTGGGAGGAATTAGGTCGAAAGCAGAAGCCTTTCTTTTGTTTTTTTTTTTCTTCTCAAGTTACTATTTTTAATAGTACTTCAATTTATATATTTTCTTTTGGAAAAAAAATGATAAGGTGAAATATATAGACTTAAGCTCTACATCAATTTGAATATTTCTTTTTGCGAACAAAAAAAAAAAAAAAAACAAGAAAGAAAAAAGAAAGGGTAAATTCCATTTATGGTCCCTAACCTTATCGCGTCGTCCTAAACAGGTCCCTAACCTTTATTTTGTCCTATTAAAGTCCCTAACCTTCCTATTTGTGTCTCAATCGTAGTCCTTCCATCATTTTCATGGTTAACTTTAACAGAATTTTTGTGATAAATGTCAACATTGGTTCTATATTTTTTTATTCCCATTCTCTTCATTCCTCACCATCTCCAGCCACCACATCCTAGTCCATTGATAGAATTTTTGTGACAAATGCCAACATCATTACCTGAATATTTTCCATCAGGTGTAGCATCCCGCTCATACTTCCAACCTTTCTCCTTCCTGTAATCAGACTTCCTTACTTTACAATTGTAATCATCTTTGACCGTGTTTACTCTATGCCATCTTTCTGGAATGAATTCTCCTATCTCAATTTCATTCCTGGTGCCTCTCTGAGGCGGGAGTTCCTCCTTCTCCGCTTCCCCTTTCCCAGCTTCACTCCATTTCCCCATAATACTCTCTCCGTTAAAAAGCCCCGTCTCTCTTCTCCGCCTCCCCTTTTCTTTCATAAACAATCTTCCCTCTTTGAAGCTCGTTTTTGCCACTAGACACCAACTGTCCACTTTCTTGCTCTGCTTTCCTGCATTTCTCAACAACTGAAATCTACCCCTTCTCAGGTTCAATCTTTGCCGAGTTGTCTGGCAAAACTTGCCCATTTTCCGCTTCCTTTGGCCACTTCAGGGTGCCCAACTCACCAAGGAGACCAAGTACCCGGCCGTCAATGTCATTGCCCGCAACGGCACCATCTACGACTTCTATGGCTTCCCTGGTCAAATGTACAAGGTGCTCGACCATTTGCCTTCCCAATTGATCGTTTTCTTAATGAAAACTGCCGCTCTTTCTTCAATACATGTTCGTCGTTCGTTGAAATGTCTAAAATAGGTTCAATTCTTTGTTTCTCTTTTTTTCCTTTCCCCCTGTTCTGGGTCGTTTAAGACAATATATTGTGAATATTCAGAGTAATAGATTTTTGAAGGCTGGCTGGGCATATTAAGTTTTCTAGGTACGGTGGGAGATCATAAATTTTTGCTAGCTTTTCGCTTGGTTTTTCTCGTAGAAATTTGTGGTTCAGTTTCCAGTCTATGGAGTATTCAACTGATGAGGTACTTATATTCGCTGATTCATTTGAAACAATGAGATTTAAGGGAAAATTATTCTTTGTTCATTTCCTTTAGTAGTTCCAGATGCTAAATCATAAAAAGAATAAGTCTGAGCCAACACTTCCGTGTGCTGCTGCATGCACGGATGTCAAAAGCTTTTCTTGCAAATATTAAGGAACACTCTTTGAATCTGATACTGGAATAGCCCTGGAGAAAACTTGGTCCATTCTCGATTATCAGGCTCCTTGATGCTCTTTGTGCCAACCTCGCCCTTCTCTTTTGTACCCAGTTCACTTTTCTACTTCAATCCGGGTTCCTTCTTCTCCACCACCTTCTTCTTGACAACGATTACCTTCTTCACCTTAATCACTTTCTTCTTCTTTCGCGGCGGGGGCTGTTGCTGCTGAGTTTCTTCAAGCTTGACTGGCTTGGAATTAAGCCCATTGTTGCTGCCTCCACAAAACGTCTGCTCTGCAACTGGACACCTCTCCATGATAGCTTGATGTTGATGCTGCTGCAAAGGCATGCACGCGACTCCTCCATCGCCCATGGAAGTCTCCACCAATTCGTTTCCAATTTGAACCCTAGCTCTCCCCTTTTTCAGGGCTATGGATTTTCAGGGCTATGGATGCTCATGCTGTAGCAATCCTCCTTTTAGGGCGGAGATGGTAAGGGAGGAAGATGATGGTTGCAGTGATAAATTTATTAGTTTGAGAGTTATTTGAGTGAGAATAAAAAAAATATAAGATCAATGTTGGCATTTATCACAAAAATTCTGTCAAGGTTAACCATGAAAATAACGGAAGGACTACGATTGAGACACAAATAGGGAGATTGGGGACTTTAATAGAACAAAATAAAGGTTAGGGACCCATTTAGAATGACGTGATAAGATTAGGGATCATAAACGGAATTTACCCAAAAAAAGAAATGTGAAAACAAGTAAGGCCTGAACCTGAAGGAACAAAATCTACAAGTGTACTGGGCCAAAATTGTTGGGTTTGTTTCTTAAGATTATAATGGTGTCGGATTAATCTGAATTTCGATATGTAGGCATGCACCTATTATTATAAATATATTACTATTATTATATTCTAAAGATAGAACAAAATTACTGTTTAATGAATATGAATGGAACGATGCCCTTTATTTTTTTTGGCTTTTTACCTTTAGGGGTCAAATTCCTATATCAGTCTGTATATATTCTAAACTCTCAATTTTAGGCCCTAAACATCTCCTTTTGATGATCAGGTCCCTTATTTTCAGCAGCAATTACCCATAAAGGATGCTTTTTTTTTTTTTTAAACTTTTGTGTCTGTTTATGCTAAATTGTTCTAAATCTATGTACCTAAAGACGATTATCCAAATCTATCTTTTTACCCGATCTAGCTTCATGTTCTACTATTGGAGGCAAGAATTTAGTTTGGCTTTCGTTTTGACAGTTGGTGTGGTGGTTTTGTTGTCTGCTTCGTCATCGTGATTTTGGCTGGATATGTGGATGGAGGGATGATGGTCGGATACTCTTCAATCGATGGGATGACCGATTTGTTGGATGCTGGCTATTTTGTGTAGATTGATTTACCGATGATTGGTTCCGAGCTGCCCCAAACGGTGTGGGCATCGATGCCCGAGGGCCAACTCTCATCTATTTCTTTGGTGGCGAATCTTTTATTGTTGTTCCTGGGTTCTCAATGCCGGCGCTATTGGGGTGATTCATTCGGTTGATTATCTTATGGGTATTGGGTTTTTGATGGCGAGGTTGGTGATTTTTCATGGTGTCTGTTGCTATGGTGGTTATGGTGAGAACTCATATTTGTTTTCACTCTTTCAGATAATGTACTGCAGTCATGTGTACTCTGAGCTTCCTGTATTTGTTAAAAAATTGGTGCTTCTCGCTTCAACTCTTTTTTTTTTTCTGCCATGATATTTGTCTATGGTGGTTACCGTAAGAATTAATATTTGTTTTCATCTTTGGGTTTCTTTATCGGAGTGCATTATGAGTCCTTTGTTTTCATTTGAAGATTGGTGCTTCCTGCTTCATTTTTTTTTCATCTCAGAATCCTACATGTGAATTATGTCATGGATTGGCTATCATTAGTGTGTTTTTCTTTGTTCGATATTGTTTCAACTTTCAAGGGTGGAAATTTTGCTATGTTCTCTTCATTTGCAAGATGTAGGGATAATTGTTTTTTTTTTATTTGAAATGTCTTCATCTTTTTTTATATGTAGAAGAATGAGATTATTTATATTCTATTTATATTTTAAATTTTATATTCATTTTTTAGTACTTGGTTTATTATGTAGTCATATCATTCATTAATTGCTATCTTTTTCCCATTCTCTTTAGGTGGAACACCAGGTACAATACAATGTTTAGGTGGAATACCAAGTACAATTCCACATTTTACTGTACTTTTACCTCCAAGCAGATGGCCTGGCCGCTTTCTCTTATCATAATTGGACATTGTGTTTTTTGCTTAAAGATTGGTTGAGAGAACATGGAGCTCCCTGCGATATGCTTCTGGAAGGGTTATGCAAATGTGCTGGCTTGCTAAATCAAAGCAGTTTTTTTATACTGTCATTTTCTAAAGTTTAGCTACTGTGTAAGTTTTGCCTCTTCTTTGTTGCTTTGCCAATGTTTGGTGAGTGATAATCTGTTGTGTTATTTGTTTCTAGGCTTTTATTGACCGTATTTCCTTCAGTTTTATTTGTCGTAACTGGAGTCTATTTATGATTTTTGTCTTCATGCCCTTTTCCTCCTAACAATCACCTTTTTCTTTATTGTGCTTTTGAATTAAATGTGGTTGGCCTCATTATGTTTTCTTTTTTGTCTTTGATGACTTTCATTTCTTGCTTGGTTAGTTCAATTTTTTTTTATCATTTTCTTTCTTTTTTATGCCCATTTAGCATGTAATATGTTACAGGACCTGTTTTGTGTTTCATTTTTATTTCTTGCAAATAATGTTACAGATGTAGTAGATAGGTTAGATTATTAGATGGTAAAATGTAACTATTTTTTGAATTAAAATGAGAATTATGAAGAATCTAGGAGGACGAAAACATCAACAATATTATAAAGCTCTTTATGTTAAGCACACATTTAAAGAATTTAAGGTTTAAATCAAGCTTTCTTTGTTGATTGCTGTGGACTTTTCTTTGTTGCTTAGTGCTAGTGTTTGGTGAGTGATAGTCTATTGAGTTCTTTGTTTCTCGACTTTTATTGGCCGTATTTTCTTTTGTTTGTGCTAACTAGACTCTATTTATGATTTTTGTCTTCGTGCCCTTTTCCTCCTGACCATCATCTGCCTCTTGATTGTGCTTTTGAATTAAATGTGGTTAGTCTATTTATGTTTTCTTTTGTATTTTATTTTTCTGATTCTTTTGTCTTTAATGACTTTCATTCCCTGCTTGGTTAGTTCAATTTTTTATCATTTCCTTTTTTTTTTTTGCACCCATTCAGCAGGTAATATATTATAGGACCTATTTTGCATTTTATTTTTATTTCTTGCAAATAATATGACAGATGCAGTAAATAGTTTAGATTAATAGATGGTAAAATGCAACTAATTTCAATTAGAATGATAATTATGAAGAATCTAGGAAGAAAAAAATATCAACAATATTCTGGAGCTCCTTATATTAAGTGCACATATAAATAATTTAAAGTCTAAATTAAGCTTTCTTTGTTGCTTGCTGTGGCGTTTTCACATTTGGCCTTTTCCTCCAGTTTTCATTGTTCTTGCTTTTAACCTTATGTCCATTATTCTTTCTAAGTTTAAGCTACTGTTACGTTTGTCTCACCTTACTTTTCTATTGGGTCAGCTTGCTGGAGGGTTAGCAATTATATGTTTTTCCATTTATACTTTACTTTTACTAATATTACTTTTTGGGATTATATGTGTTACTTTTTATTGTAACCTCATATTTTTTTGTTTGAGAGCCAGTATTTGTGCCATTTAACATCATTTTCACCTGTTGTTGTCGTTGCTCTTATTTGTGAGTACTTCTTTTTGTTTGTATTTTATTTTCTATAATACTATCTTTTTTTTAATTGTATCATATACCTTTAATTGTGGCCTCATGCTTATTGCTTGCAAGAACAAGTGTCTCTGTGTCATTAATTACTTATTATTATTGTTGAGTTCTTTTATTTAATAAATTTTTACATGTTTTGCAGTGCACGTTTTCTGCTCTTTATGCTGCACTTCTTTTGCTGCCATCTGCTTTCACTGCATCATTTAGATCAGTATTAAAGGTAAATATGTGTATTTATATATCATATATGTTTTTTTTTTCTGAGTTGATAATTTTGATATATATATATATATAAAGTCTTCCGCTTCCCTGACAAAATTTATCAGTGAGTCACTTTTTTTATTTTTTAATTATGTTTCAGCATTTAGCTTTTAACTTCCTGATTGACATATTTACATGTTTCATAAAATGCATTAATATGTTGATCATAATTATGAATGTTGTTCATCTGTTTCACAATGATTCAAACTTTTGCTTTGGCCACATAAATTGAATGCTTTAGAATATGAAAAAAAAAAAAAAAGTCTGTCATATAGATGAACAAGATAATGCATTATATACTCAACCAATTCAATATGGCCAGTTATATAATGGTCCTCTTACTTCTCCAAGACAAAACCGTGCAAGAACTAGAATGTTGGTTCATCAGATTGCTTCAGATAAGCCTGTATTTTACCCTCAGTCTGATGGTGAAGTGAATAAATTTGGTTGTGCTACTGCTGATACTCAGACCGAAATAGACAGTATTATGATGAGAAATACTTGCTCCACATCAGATTTATCAATTCATGGTTTAACTTCACTTCTCTGTTTAGAAGATGATCTTCAATCTGATCCATCTCAGCTAAACAATGCTTCTACAACATTTCATCATGCAATAAGGGCTGGTGATTTTTCTAAGTTAGTCGGTGCATCAGTTTCTTCTCTTGCTTCTTTTGTGGAGAATGTAACATTGCCAACAAATGGTCACTCTTTAAGCTTTCAGCAGTCTGATAGTGCTAATTCATCTAATGGTGTTAACATCCCAGCAACATCCAATAGAACAGTTTCTGCGAGCCCGTCTTTGTCATCAGGTATATCATTAAATATTTTTCTGTCATGAATTTTAATTATCTATGTGTACCTTGGATCTATATTTTAATGCTTATGTTATGTTCTGTTCTATAAATAGGTGTTTCCTCTTATTATATGGACTTAGGAGATTGTGACCAAATATGTCAGTATTGCCACGCTTTTTTTTGGTTAGAAGAGTCTGTAAAATGTAACTTCTATGCTGGTCAGACCAGATTCAGCCGTTGCTGTAGTGGTGGAAAAGTTCTTCTTCCCACTCCTCAAGAACCTCCACAATTTATTAAAGACCTGTATGGTGATAGACACTTCAAGGAGAATATTAGGGCATACAACTCCATGTTCGCCATGACTTCTTTTGGGGCAAATATAGATGAGCTGATTAACAACGGTTTAGGGCCATATGTGTTTAAGATAGGGGGTAAATATTCCATAAAATGGGTTCCCTGTGTCCAGTTCCAGGTGAAGGCCCTCAGTACCTGCAGCTTTATATTTATGATACTCATAATGAAATCTCTAATAGAATGCATTGTTTTGGAGGTGAAAAATCATCAAGACCTCAGTCTGAAATAGTTGAAGGTCTCATAAAGGTACTTGATGAGCACAACAAATTGGTCAAATTTTTTCGGACAGTAAGAGATAAGTGTTCTGATCGAGATATTCCAGAACTTAAAATTAGATTATATCACAAAAGAGATGATTCTCGATATGGATTGCCCGCTTCTGATAATATTGGTGCAATAGTTTTTGAATCTGGCCCAAGAGATAGAAAGGATTATGAGGTTGTCATTGAATACAAGGTGGACCTCTTCAAAGAATTTGTAAGCTTCACCCATCATACATGTCTATGCAGTTTCCATTGATTTTCATATTTGGTGAAGATGGTTTCCACATCAATATCTCTTTAACAAACATTGCTGCTGATTCATCCAGCAAAAGGAAACACGTAGGTATGACGATGTTTTATTCCTTTCAGTTGCATGATCGGCTAAATTCATTCTCCTTAATAACTCGAGCAGGAAGATTATTTCAGCAGTATGTTGTGAATGCATATGTATGCAAAGAGCAGGATAGATTAGATTGTATTGCAGCCAATCAATCAGATTTGAGAAATGAATATTTTCAAGGAGTACATGATGCACTGTTAAGAGGTGATCAGGATAGATAAGATGTTGGAAAAAGAACAATATTACCATCATTATTCACTGGGGCGTCCAAGATACATGTACAAGCATTACCAAGATGCATTAGCCATTTGTAGAGTGCATGGAAATCCAGAATTTTTCTTGACATTACTTGCAATGTTAAATGGCTAGAGATTAGTAGATATTTGGAGAGATATCCTGAAATGAAACCTGAGGATAGAGCAGATATTGTTGATAGAATTTTTGAACTTAAAGTATGAGCTTTTGTAGCATATCTCAGGGACAATAAGCCATTTGGAAACATTACAGCAGGTAATCGATGATTTCTGTTTTGTTACTCGACTTATTTGCTTATCGTTTCTTGGAGCATTTATGATTTCTGTTTTGTTACTCAACTTATTTGCTTATCGTTTCTTGGAGCATTTTCTTTCTCTTACTAATATAATTTTTTTTTTTCATTTTTCCAATACTCTATACAATAGAATTTCAAAAGAGAGGGCTTCCTCACTGCCATTTACTTCTTTGGTTGGATGCTTCAACCAAAAAAGAAATAGCAGATCAGATAGATGCAGTAATTTCAACTAAAATTTCAAACAAAGGAAATGATCTAGAATGTCACAGAGTTGTTATAGAGTTCATGATACATGGCCCATATGGCCCTGCGAGGCCCGCAGCACCATGCATGCAAGATAATTCCTGCTCCAAGTCCTTTCCAAAAAAGTATCAACCAGTTATGTCTTTTGACAAAACTGGGTTCATTCAATATAGAAGAAGAGACATTGGTATATTTGTTGTCAAACATGGAGTTCAACTTGATAACTCCTATGTGGTTCCTTGCAACAGAGAGCTTTGTTTGGTATTTCATGCTCATATAAATGTTGAGTTTTGCGGTGTAAGCATGCTAATAAAGTACCTTTTCAAGTATATCTCAAAAGGAGTTGATCGAATTAAAGTCAGAATTACAAATTTTGCCGATGATAATGGTGCTACAGGCAATGATCAAGAAACAGAAGTCAATGAGATATAAAATTATCTTGACCATCGATTTATTTGTCCATATGAGGTATGTTGGAGAATCTTCGGGTTTGGCATGCACAAGAAAAAGCCAGCAATTCAGGTTCTTGTTGTACATTTGCCATCAATGCAACAACTGACATTTTGAGCTGGCTAATTACTGCAATATGTCATTAATAACCCTTTGAATAAAAAGACAACACTTACAGAATGGTTCACAATAAATCAAACGGATACAACTGGCCATCATCTGACATACTTAGATTTTCCATTTGAATATGTTTGGCACAGTAGTGGAAAATTCTGGGCTCGTAGAACATACAAAGGTAAGTGTTCAATTGGAAGATTAATATATATGAACCCAAGTTGTGGTGATTTGTTTTATTTAAGGATGTTACTCTGTCATAAAAAATGTTCCACATCTTTTGAAGACATATGGACTGTTCATGGCATAACATTTCCTACATATCACCTTTGCTTGTGAAGCAATGGGGTTACTTGGAGATGACACAGAATGGAATACTGCTTTTGAAGAAGCTGTTGAATGGGCTAGATCAAAAGAATTAAGGTTATTATTCACTCACACGCTGTTGTATTCTAATATTTCAAACCCGCTTACTCTTTGGAGTAATAGTTGGCGAAGAATGGGTGATGATCTTCCTACAAGAGTTGGAACCAGCCTATTAATTTAACATTTCTAGCTGAATGATTAGCATTTGCAGAATTATATTCTTTATGAACTTGAAATACTATTAAACTCATGCTTTAGTTCACTCAAAAACTTTGGAATACCTATGTTTCCTCCAAATATATTGTCTAAACTTACCAATAGAGTATTGATGGAGGAGAAAAACTATGATACAAAGGCTTTTTCAAGAGAGTATAAATTCCTTGCCTCTATGTTGAATACAGAACAAAGAACCATACATGACATGATGATGGAGGCATGCGAATCAAACACACAACAATTGATCTTTGTGTATGGATATGGAGGGACAGGAAAAACTTTTCTATGGAAGACAATAATTACTGGATTAAGAGCTAAAAATAAGATTGTACGTATTGTTGCATCATCTGGGATAGTATCTTTACTGCTACCATCAGGATGTACTGCACATTCTCAATTTAAATTGCCCTTGGAGCTTACAAATGAGTCAATTTGCAATGTCAAAAAAGGAACAGAGTTAGCAAAGCTGCTAATTGAAACAAATCTTATAGTTTGGGATGAATTACCATTGAATGATCATTTATGCTTTGAGACATTAGACAGAACATTGCAGGACATCCTAGAAGAACCTAGCAAGATATTTGGAGGAAAATTAGTCATGTTTGGAGGCGACTTCCGTCAAACACTACCTGTTAAACCTGGAGGAACACGTGCTGATATAACATCCTCCTTAATCATATCATCACCATTATGGAGATATTTTAAAATATGTCCTCTAAGCCAAAATATGAGATTGCTTCAGCTTG
Source organism: Aquilaria sinensis (assembly GCA_005392925.1). Classification (NCBI taxonomy): domain Eukaryota; kingdom Viridiplantae; phylum Streptophyta; class Magnoliopsida; order Malvales; family Thymelaeaceae; genus Aquilaria; species Aquilaria sinensis. The sequence goes on from SMDT01001377.1 coordinate 435,133, forward strand.
AACTTCCTGAAACTGAAAGATCAAGTATAGTTGAATTCTCATCATGGTTACTTTTTGCGGGCAATGGAACTATAGGCGAAGTTATAACTGACACATACCCTGACTGTAAATAGATATAAATTCCAAAAAAATTCCTTATATAAGATGATGAAAATGGTGTTTAGAACTTGATAAATTTCATCTATGATAGTGACATACCTGAAAATCCGAGTCCACGATACTTTTCTGACAAAGCCATTGTTTGGCCAACGAATGAGACAGCTGATTGGATCAATGATCAGGTTCTTTTTTTATTACCTACAGAAACCAGAACATACCTCTGTTTTGATTCTATCTGTCCATTAACCAGTGATCATGGAGAAGCAGAAATTTTACACCTTCCAGAATATCTTCATACCTTCAACTTCCCAAGATTCCCACAACATCAGCTTCAACTGAAGATTGGAGCACCTGTAATGTTACTCAGAAATATTAACCGAGGAACAGGGCTCTGTAATGGGACACAGATGATTGTGACACAAATGTTGACTAGACTGATAAAAGCTCAAGCTATCATAGGTACAAGAATCGGTGAAAGAGTATATATACTGAGTATATCTCTGCTACACAAAGTCCAAGGCTTCATTTTATCTTCAAAAGACCACAGTTTCCGATCAAACTTTGTTATGCAATGACAATTAACAAAAGTCAAGACCAATCCCTAAGTAAAATTGGAATTTATTTGCCAAAGCTAATTTTCAGCCATGGGCAGTTATATGTTGCTTTATCAAGAGTGACATCATCAGACAGTCTTAAAATCTTGATAAAGCAATCTGATGACCAACAATCATATTTCACAAAAAACATTGTGTACACAGATTTTCTTAAAACAATAGGATTAATATAGGTTTAAAGCATTACCTTAGTCATCATTGCATTTACACTTAGCTAATCAATCATACATTTTTTTTCTATATTACTATACTAGAAATATATATTGTTATACTAACAATAATCTTTATCTAATTTTTTTTTCCAGGATGGAATCCAGACAAGTGGCTTTTTAAAGACCAAGATAAATGGATAGCCCAGTAGAAGTTCAAATATACAGAAAATGGGTGCACTATGATGCTGGTGATCCTAATCCTAAAAGCTATAATTGCATTCTACTTGACAAACAGGTTAATTTTTATACTTCATCTAAATATAACAACAATAATACTTTTGTTTTGCTATCCTGTTATGTTTCTATGAGTTCTTCTACGATCCAAATCATTTAGTCTACTTAAATATTTGATCCAAACATGCACTTTGCTAAACAAACATAGTTTTGCCACCTTTCTTCATTAGAACTTATAAATCATAAAAATCACCTTTTATTTAAAGCATACTATATAAGGTTACTCAACCAAGATCAATACATTAATAATTAGAAAATATACTAACTAAATCATTGAATTGATCGATTTAGGCTATCATAATTCATGCTAAAAGGAGCACTTTGACAGCCAAATTAAGCTCAATAGATGCTATAAAATTTCACAATATATTTGTGTTTTTGCCAAGAAAAGCTACAAAATTGTTTCACATCAAACTATGTTAGAATTTGACAGGGCAACAAAATTTTAGCAAATTCTAGATGATGGTTTCCCACTTCATAAATTTCAAGTCATTCAATACAGTGAGCTGCCTCCACGATTGAACAACCATTTTCAACTTTCAGGCTAGTTGGCACTTTAAGTTTATACTCACGAATAGATGACCTATTTTCAGTAGCTAACATCATAACTCTGAACACAGATTACTTTGGAAACCTAACCACAATATCAGACCTAATTCGCTCAAAAGTAAAAAATGGCAATTAATGCATACGAAGAGAATTTGAAATAGAAAATCTCATGTATAATACCCTAAACCTTTTATTATCTCATACTCTATCATCTTCACTGATCTATTCTCTTTTGATTAACCAGTGCCAAAAACATCAAATGTATAGTTTGGGATGAAATTCCCATTTCTTTCAATAAAATAGACCTCTTTGACAACATGTTCCAACCTATCCTTGACGCCATAACTTCAATTAAAGTTACAAATTTGAAAGGTATATATACTGTAACCTTCCAAAATACTTATACATTATTATAAATGCTTTTCATGTCTTATAATTTATGACAACAAGACACATTTAGCTCACTGGTACTTCTACAACTCAAATCTGCATCAACCCTGAAATACAAGAGACAATAAATGCACTGCTTCAGTAAAATTCTAAACTATGTTTTTATTCATTTTTTTATAGCATATATAAATACAATTTTTTTTTCATTTGGCCTAGCAACTAAATAACAATAATGGTGGCCACTGGGCCGAGTCGACCCGGGCCTGCCCCGGACCTAAGCGGCTTGGGTCAAACTCAGCCCAGCTCGGTCAAACCCGGGCTCGGCCTAGCACGGAGTGGGCTCAGATGAAGGTGGGGCGAATTTGAGCCTAGAAGAGGAGGGAAGCCCAAAACTGATGGCCCGGCCCATTAGCACGCTCAAACTTGGACCGGCCCACGACTCGACTGAGCCGGGTCGAACGTTTTCTGACCATTGCTGCACCGAAATTTTTCAAAAAAATTGAGAAAATTATACCTTGACCCCCCCAACGGCTCCAAATAATTTTTTTGACCCCTAGACCTTTTTACCCTCAGTCAACATCCAATAATGTCTAGTTTTTTAGGGCTTTTTGGGGAAAATGAATTTTTCTTCTCCTATAAATAAGTAGCCTCCTTCCCACACTTCCTCACATCAATCTTCTCTTCTCCAATCTTCACCTACAATATTCTCTCATTCTCTCTAATATCTCTTTCCAAGTTTATTAATCTTTCACTAATATTTTCTTAATTGCCTCTTAATCATCTTTCCATCTCTTCAATTTTTTTTTCTTCTACTAATGGCTTCATGAGGGAAGAACTCCGAAAATGGCAAAGGTGTTGCCTCCTCCTCATCCGGTACAGAGGTCGGTTGATTTTTCCGAGGACGTATGTTTTGAAAAAATTGAGGCTCGCATTCACAAGAAATTCTCGACCATGATCCAAATATCGACATGACGGCATACGACCTTGGCCTTGACAATCGACTCTCTGATAATGATGTTGAGAAAATTCCACCGACCCAAGTCAGTGCCGAGGGGTCCCAACCGACGCCACAAAGCGAGCTACCCGAGCGGAGTCAAGTGAAGAGCGGGAATTTAAAGGCTTCTGTTTGGGCGCATTTCGATCAAGTTTAGGAAGGCGAAACAAGGTATGCCAAGTGTAAACGTTGCGACAACAAATTTGCACACAAATTGAACTCCGGGACAGGTACGTTCACAAGGCACTTAAGTAAAGCCCATGGAGACATCGCCGGCATTTCCGGTGGACAAACACAACTGACGGGTGTTGGTAGCTCCGGCGGTCCAGCTATTTTTTGATTTAATCCAAAAACTGTTAGGCCAGGTTTAATTAATTGGATAATGATTACTGAAAAACCATTTAGACAAGTTCAGGATGAACACTTAGAAAAATTCATCCAAGAAAATCTAAATCCTGCTTATAAAAAAAGGTATAGGCAAACGGCTAGAAGAAAAAGTTTTAAACTGTATGAAACCAGGAGATGTGATTTACAAGCATATTTTTCTACTGTTAATCATTGTCTATCATTTACGTCTGATATGTGGACATATTCAATATGACCAAATTATTATTGTGTAACTGCTCATTGGATAGATGATTAATGGGTCATTCAAAAATGGATAATTGCATTTAAACGTATGGAATCTGATCATACGGGTTGGAATATTTTTAACTGTATTATTGAAAGTTTGCGTGAATTTTTTGTTGCCGATAAAGTTTTGTCTATTTCTTTTGACAATGCTTCAAACAATGATGCGGCGTTGAGAGAATTGATAAAAGAAATAAAACCACCGCTTTATGGAAAAATTTTTCATGTTCGTTGCTTGTGCCATATTTTGAATTTATGTGTCCAAAATGGTTTACAACAACTGCAAAATCAAATTAAGCCAATTCAAAATGCTTTACTTTTTGTTAAAACAAGGAACAAATTTGCTCATCAATTTAAAATGTTTTGTATTGAAAATGGGGTGAATTTTTCTTGGAAAATGTTTCAAATTGATTGCCCTACTAGATAGAACTCCACATTTGAAATGTTAAATGATGCTCAACTATGAGAAAATCTTTTAACTCGCTTTGTTAACTTAAAAGTTCAAGGCGACTGGCTAACGGACGAGGTTTGGGAAAAATGTTTTAAGTTAGTTGAGTTACTTAAATATTTTTATGAGTCAACAAACTTTTTCTCTGGAGTTTATTACCCAACAGTGCACCAAGCAATGATATATTTTATAAACATCGTCTATGTTTTCCACTAAGGATGATGAGTTTTTGAAACCAATTGTTAAAGCAATGCAAAAGAAATGGCTTGATTATTTTCAACAAATCCCACAAATTTATCTTGTTGCATGTGCATTAGATCCAAATGTCAAAATCACGGGTTATCTGCAATTGTTAGAAGCATACTATCACAAATATTTAGGTCAACCACAAGTTTCTGCACTTGCTATTTCCGCTGAAGCTGACCATAATTTGAGAGAGTTATACAAACTCTACTCTGTTAAGCATTCTGATAAGGTTAGGTCATCCAAGCCAACACCCGCCCGACATTCCACTTCCTCATCATCATCATCATCAAGGTTCAACCCAGTGGCCAGTATCCTCAAAACACCGAGACCCACAAACCCAGGATTGGCGGAATGGGATGATTACCTCCGCACTTCATTTGAAAACAATGAGAAAGACATCTTCGAGTGGTGGAAGAATAAAAGAGGAAGATTTCCGATCTTATCCATACTGGCGCAAGAGATTTTGGCAGTTCTGGTTTCAACCATCGCCTTCGGGGCTGCCTTCAGTGCAGGGAAACGAGTCATCTCGGAGAAACGAGCAAGGCTCACACCTGAAGTTGTTAAGGTTTGCGCCTGTAACCGGGATTGGATGCTTGCTGCTCTAAGGAAACAAGATATTAAAAGCTCTGATGATGAGGTCCCTTCTGATGATGACCAACAAGAGTAGATTCTAGGTTTTCACTAGATTTTAAAGAATGTAATTGATCTGATTATGCTGTTAAGCACAGATCTTAAGTTTTACCTTTTTTTTTTCATAGAACGTTTTGTCATTTTCAAGTGTAAAGCACGTTTTAAATTATGTAAGTGCAGTTTGGTTTTTTTATTAATAAAATTTGTACCAGCGGTGGTGTTTTTTTCTAAAAAAATATATATTTCATAAAATTACTGTCAAATAACGATTGAAAACATATTAAAATTGTGTTTTTTAAAATCGGATAAACCCGGCCCAGCTCGGACCCGCCCCGGCCCAACATGCTTAGATGCGGGCCATGCCCGGGTCCGGGAAAACCAACCCAGGCCCGGCCCACCGGCCACCACTAAATAACAGAGCATATTATTTACATTTTACATAGCTTCCAATCTGCTAATGAGCAAACACCAGCATTGAACATCCAGACTCAGCATTTTAAAGATAAAGAAAAATAGAAGCACAGAAACAGAGTTACAATATCTGAACTTCTGCAGCAGAATCCACAAAGATACAAAGTACATATTTACCATTTACACTTTATTAAAATAATCATGATTATTTCTAACAATTTAATTGCCATCATGCAGTCAATTTGATTTACATGTAGAGCATCTGTGACCAAGATAAATGATAAAAAAGATTGGTACTACAAGGGCTGCACAAATTGTCCACTGAAACTAAGACCAGTGGGTGACAAGCTGACATGCACAAATCATGGAGATCCTACACTTGAACCAAGAAACCTATAAGCCTTCTTTATTACAACCATTATTCTGTTTATTTGTAACATCCCAATAATAGTTAATCAAATCCTACATGACCAAATAGATATAATTTTCAAGCAACAATTGCTGACCACACATTTGAAATAGAAGTAACATTCTTTGACCATGCTGCAAAAAACTTCTTGGGTATAGATTGTAACAAAATGGTGCGTGACCTTGGATTCACTTATCCACGTATAGTACCACAGCTAATAGCATAACTAATTAGACAAGTAAAGATTTTCCAACTTTACTTTGGGCAAAACAGCAAACAGTTAGATCCTGACATTATCATCTGCGATGTTATGAATCACATCTTTAATATGAACCCTCAAGATAAACCAACCACATTTATACCAGGGGAGTATATTCAGCAACACTTATAGCCACTGCTCTTTCAATCATTCAGCCCTCACCATCTTCACAGCAACAACCTATTAATCAACCACAAACATCAGCAAAAAAGAGGCTTTTCCAGCAAAAAGGTAATTATCTATTTCATCTTCTCCTCGTACCACCTAAATATTTTCCCTAAAAATTTTTATAAATTGGCTTATAAATTTTCACCCTGATATATTTACATTTATAAATTCATCTCTTACTTTTCACATTTAGATTCTTTCATGCAATCTCTTTATATAGATACATTATCTAACATAATACATTAACATGTACACCAGAAACAACTATTGCAATACCTCGCACTCTTACTCAACCAAGCAAAAAATCCAAAAAAACAGCTACCTCAGGCCACACCACAAGTCCTTAGCACATATATTGTAAAGTACAGCAGCACCTAAAATTAATAATGAAATTTCCTCTCAAACTAACATGTGTCTTGCTTATTTCACAGGTGCTTTACTTTCAGAGATTTTGGTTGCCATCTATGCACTGGGAGCTTCGACACTAAGACAACTCCTCACTTTTGGACAGATATTTCATCTACGACTCTTCACTTTTGAACCACATCTTCCTCAAAACTTAATGACATGCAGTTGTACAATTCATGCATGAAATGTATGTATATATGTAAATGTTACATATTATATATGCATCCTAAATCATAACATACTTTTCTATCAATGTATTAGCAATAAATACCGCAGCAACGCGCAGAGCAAGACAAACCTCATTATATTCTAAAAGATGATAGCGTTTTATTGTTCATTGAAGAGTACCATTCTTTTATAGCTTTTCCCAATGCGATCAACATTTTTTGAAGTGCGTTCCACTTTTGCAAGGTAGTTGCTTTTTTAGGACATGTGTTGTTATTTTTCAGTTTTAGTCTATTTCACATTTTGTTTTGGCGCAAGCTCGTTTCAGTTCTGAATTTTTACTCTTTCCCATTTTAGTTTCTAAGTTTAATTTGTGTGATGTTTTGATCCTCAAACTTAATAACTACTTAACTCGAGTATTTCTATTTGTTCTCTTGCACTATATATTTTTGTTGTTTTTTTATACATTACCTTCTAAAGCAAAACATTAATCATCATAATATGTTTATTTTTTAGCTAAACCATTTTTCTTTTTCTTTTTTACCTTTATTAAGTTAGTTTTTAAACTCTTAAACCTAAAGTTTTTCCACTTCCTCTTTTGGGCCCAAATTTATTTGCCAAAATTTTTTCCTTTTCTTTTATTTTTATTGTTATTAAGTTAATGATTAAACTGTTAATTAATTAACATAAATTAAACATATTTTTCTATTTTGCTCCTATATTTACCAAATTTGTCACTAACACTTTTCACCCGTTTCATTTTTTTTTTGTCTTTTAAATCGATTATAACTTATTTTTAAATATATAAAATTTTTTAGTACTTTTCCCTATGTAAATATAGTTATCATTGGTCGCTTCGCAAGTAATCTAGTGTATTTTCTAAATTCCATTTTTAAACACCAACTGAAATTCTTTTTTTTTTTTTTTTATAACTTTGTTGCAAAGCTAATTTTAAGCACTATTGTTTTCGTACATTAAATTTTAGATCTATTCACTGAGATTTTATTCCAACAACCTACTTGTACTGAATTGCCCCCCCCCCCCGGCCGTTAGATATGATTCATATGAAGAAGTAAAAAAGAGGATTGAGGATTTAAACTTTATAGGAACAGTCAATTAAAGACCAAGTGTTGGTTATTGAATTGCATTATTCATCAAGGCTATTGAATAATGCAAATTTCAGATGATTATGAAAAAGGCCTCATTCATCATCTCAGTCAACATTCACTAATTGAGTGTGTGTTTGTGTGTATACATATATATAAAGATACCTGATATATGGCATGAAGAAATGACATAAAAACGTGTATAACATATGAGAAGGGTAAACGGAATTGATAAGTTTGTTAAATTAATCGCTCTCAAAAGAAATCCAACAAGTAGAAAATATGAGAAATTGAAGTTACAGTTTTCACGGAGCAGAAAACGAAATTAACTAACGGCCGGTTGAATCAGAAAGATCTGTAACTGAAAAAGTTCATGCAAGTAGTTAGTAAGTTTTTTGTTCGATGCAACTAGTTATTTGGCGTTAATTAACGTAGGGAATTAAGTTAAAGAGGGACCAGAGGAACGTGCTACATATAAAAGAAATTCACAGAAATATACCCTTTTTTTGCCAACGGGTCATGGCCGCTCAAAAAAGTGGCGTCGGACATTTCCGTACCTACAAGGCTACAACCGGATTCAATATTACACTGTTAAATTGCAGTCTGAACTCTCTTCTGTCTTTATATGATTTATAATTGCTTCTTGAGTATAAAAAATGTATTGAAGTGGCTAGTAGATTATTTTAATGTGACTTATTTTAAAAAAAGTTATATAAAGAATATTATGGTTAAGGTGAGGAAATAAAATATTTATTGGAAGACCTATTACTATTGGGGGGGAACGAAAATTAGAGTTGGTTTCACTCTCTGGTGGGGGAAGCGAAACTATTGACGTGCATCAGTCATCACCGCCAAACGAATTTAATTCATTCTAAGAGTAAAAAATTAGTACTTGTTAGTGGTTTATTAGTTATAAAATTGCTTTGTCGCTGTCATCAATCCATCATTGATTTGCTGTTTCCCCGCTCTTAAATGCCAATCATTCCATGCCAATTTTTTTAGGAGTAATTTGTAACCTCACCTCCTTTTTAAATCTCCCCCTCGCTATCATTCTTATGTCACCAAACATTATTGATCATATTAGCTCACAGGAGTACTAATTTTAAGTATTACTTAACTCTTTCTAATTTTAAGTATTACTTAACCCATAGGCTGCCACTTGATAATTACCGCAACATAATCTATATTTGGCCAATCTAATTTATATTTGGACTATTTTTATGGTAATAAGAAATATCTGCATAAATATAAGGGTGTTATATATTTTATTATTTTATTGGGATAATCCATTAAGGGAAGAGCAGGTGAGAGTGAAGTATGAAAATAGAGAAAAATCTATCATCCCATCAATTTGAGAAGATTATAAAAATGAATATAATGAGATGTGTGTCTTCAGTTTTTTATTTAACTAAACATGGAAGGAAGATAATGATCTCTCTTCTTCCTCCAATCCAAATAGAGTATATTAGTGGAGGCAATGTTTGAATACCTGACATCTTCTATTTTTGGTATCCTAAGATTTAACTACTCAGACTTTAAATTTACTAATGCTAGTAATAAATTCTTTTAATAATCATTCACAAAATTTTCCACATCATATTCAACCTCTTACTTTGGTAAGTACATCGAATTCTTTCTGCCTCACCATAGACAAAGGAGTTACTAAATATTAATAAGACGAATTAACACATGCATGGCGAGGGGGAGAGATTACACTTGGGGGAGCGTTCTAAAATACAGGGGCTGTATTGATACACCCCCAATCTCCACAGTCCATTCATCAAGATTGATTTTTGGTTAAATTACTCATTCACAGTACATTTTTATCTTTTGTCATTCTAACCTCGAAGGTTTATTTCCTTATGATTGGGCCACTAAATTGTGATCAAACAAAAGGGAATTTGGTGGCAAATCCCTTTGGCCGGTTACAGGTCCGGTTCTTCCTCTTCTTCCTCAAATCTCGTCATCTTTTCTCCCAATTCGTCTCCCTCCCAATCCCTCTCAATCCTGTTGTTTCTTTCCATGACCAACCCTTCATCGTGCGACAAAATTTCTTCTCGTCAACCAAGCCGAGTGCTATGTCTTCATCGTGCGGCGAAAATGTCTTCAGGCCAAGCTCCTACCGTCTACAATGTCGAGCCCACCATGCCTCCTGTCAGTGACAGTGCCCAGCCCGCCATGCCTATTACCGACAACAGTGCCCAGCCCGTTGTCATTGTTACTGTTGCTTACAACAACTGGCCGGAGCGTGCCGTGCCTCCTCATCTCCTCCATCGAGCAGAAGGAAGAGGGTCGTGGAAAGGCCGATCACTCACATGGCTGCCATCCGTGCCTCTTAGTCTTGCTTGCTTTTTTCGGGAAGCTGAAGTCGACTTTGGTGATCTGTCACCGTTAAAGAATCAGGACAAATTGGCAAACCAAATTTGATTGTTTGACTCCTAGGTTAAACTGTTGTGTGGTCCTGCTTTTAATGTATTTGTTCGTTTTAGTCCCTATTTCCTCATTGTTTTATAGTTCAATCACTGAGAACATTATTTACCTAATCATTTTCTTTCAATTTTTTTTTATTTTAATTTAAGTCATGAATTGCATCACATTTTAGGCTAGTTATCCAATTAATTAAATAATTTAATTTACTTAATATTTTTAAGAAGTAAACAATTAATTGAAAGACGCTAAAATATTTTATAAATTTTTAGGCAAATTATTCTTGGTGGATTTGCTAAAGTCCCAAGATAGGTTTAATTTGTTCAAATCTGATTGGTCTTATAGACCACATAACACATTCAACCAACCTAGGAAAATTAATTGGTGGCAATTCTTAAAAACACATTGATACAAATATGTAAATAAAGTTTTCATTTGCATTTTTTTTTTACTTGAAACCAATTTTATTTGAAAGATAATTTTATTTAGGTGAAATAACACATTGATTGTAAAATTTCTATTATACTATTAAATTTTTATGAATTTTTATTTTTTAGGCATTAAAAAAGATAAATTCATAGAAATTTAATAACATCATAAAAAATTTATTTTGAATGAATTATAAAACCTTTATAATATTGCCTTAGTTATGAATTTGGTTGTAGGATAAAAAGATGTACAAATAAAAATAAGTCATTTTAGATTAAGTTGATTTAAGTTAGAATGAATTAACTTAGTTTTTTAGTAATATTTAAAATATTACACTTATCTCTCTCTTGTTTTAGAAAAAAAATATAAGGCCTACTCACCTTAGGAACCCTTTAACCTGGCAAACTTGAATAAGTTAATCCCTCAAGTCGAACTCATTTTATGTTGGTCATTTAACTTACTACTTAGTCTATGTCAATCCTCTAACCTTTTAACTAACTTTGTAGCTTGTGACAAGTTAGTCTAATCACCTCATAAAGTTATAATGTAATATCTCTTTTGGAATGTTTAGAAACACTAGAGACTAAAATACAAAATAAGAAAAATAACAGGAATTAGAAAAATATTTAGCAAAAAGAGATTCTAATAGGCCTAATTGATGATTATTTTTAAACCCAATTGATGATTTTTTAAATCCAAGCTAAAGGAAAAAAAATTATAACAGCCACTAAATATTTTTAATCCAATTGATGATTTTTAATCCCTTTGTTGCTCGTAACTGAATGAACTTGAAGGAAATTATTAGGTATGTCACATATCATGTGAAGGGTTTTGTATGATGAAGATAGGATTTGTCCCTCCTATGTAACGACAGTGATATCTTCGAGCCCTTTGATAGAGCGAGACTAAGAAAATGCATGGCTATACTTAGATGAGTTGATACACAATATTAATGTCATTAGTTTAAGTTCGTCTACTTAGTAATTAAGAAACCATAGATCGTGTTATACGAGAGTGACACATTCCATGTCTCGTGCTTGGTTTTAATATATTGGACTAAGGGACAATGACATATACGAATAATAATCATAAAGGTTTAGTCGAATTAATGATAATCTTGTCACTTTGGTAGCAATGATATGTTGTTAGACACCGCTTATAGTTTATGATCATAAATGTGATTTATGATTATTGCCAATGAGATAAGAGCCTATTGGGTCGCACACATAGAGCCAATTGGATTATTTGAGTACATGGGCCAAATTATTTGGTCTTGGTTTCATGATAATTTCGTATTAATGATTGGCCCAAATGTTGAGTCATTATTAGGCCTGAAATTAAAATCTAATTGAATTAAGGCTTTGAAACTCATTAGGTTTAGAAGTTGAGTCTCACTAAAAATACATCATATAGTGAAAAATTTGCAGCTCTTGCCCTAGCCTCCTTAAGAACAAAATTAGAAGAGTTCTGAGAGTTCCAGCCGCACTCTTCTCTTGTCATTCTTTAGAGGACGTAAGCTAGCACTACAAGTGCAAACGGAACACATTTACTAGGATGTGGTAAAGGAGTGGTGATCTCGAGAGGCTCGTGTGGATACTATAGAAAACTTGTACATGTCAACTATTCAAGTTTTGTGATTCAACTCAACAGTTGGGTAAAATATCTCAACCAAATTAGGTATAAAATTTTAAGCACTCGATTTACTCCGTTTCACTTGGATTCTCGAGGGTTTCGATTATATTCTGTTGCCCTTGCTTGGCTTTCGAAACCCTACATTTACTCATATGAGTTAACCAAGCTAAAGGACCGCTGGGGTGATTAGGCCAAATTATAATAACAATTGTAATTTAATCGGGCCAGGTTTGGGCTTTAAGTTTTAGTTTGATTTCGGATTAAGTAGATTTTACGTTTGGATTTTTTTGCTTGAGTTCAATACAAGTCAGGTTAATTTCTATCTCAAGTAATTTTAGGTCAGGCTATTTAAGTCGAGTAATTATGGAGACTATTATGGATGCCAAAGAAATCGAATTAAATACAATTATCTATTTGTTTTAACTTAAATCATAAAATAGTAACAAAAACCAAAAAATAGAATGAAAAATAAACCATAATCTGGAACTTTAATTGCTAATCAATAACCTTAAATCTTAATCCTAAACCCTAACTCTAAACCCTAATCCTAAAACCTAATCCTTAATCATAATCTTTAATCCTAAATCCCAACATTAAATCCCTAACCCTAAATGTAATCTTAATCTTAACCCCTTAATCCTAAACCCTAATCCTAAATCATAATCTTTAACCCTAACCATAATCCTATTCCCTAAACCTTAACTTAACCTTAATCCCTAATCTCTAACCCTAAACCCTAGTCCCTAATCCTAAACCTTAACATTAAATCCCTAACCCTAAATGTAATCCTAATCCTAACCCTTTAACTCTAAATTCTAATCCTTAACCGTAACCATTACCTTATTACCTAAACCTTAATCCCTAATCATTAACCAAAATAATCCCTAAAACCCCAACATTAAATCCCTAACCCTAACCATAACCCTATTTCCTAAACCTTAACTTAACCTTAATCCCTAATCCCTAACCCTAAACCCTAATCCCTAGTCCTAAACCCTAATATTAAATCCATAACCCTGAATGCAATCCTAATCTTAACCCCTTAATCCTAAACCCTAACCTTAAACCATAATCTTTAACCTTAGCTATAACCCTATTCCCTAAACTTTAACCTAACCTTAATCCCTAATCCTTAACTTTAAACCTTAATTCTTAATTCTAAACCCTAACATTAAATCCCTAATCCTAAATCCCAATATTGAATCTGAATTTCATAACATATAAACCTAAATCTTATACCACTTAACCTGAATCTTATACCAGAACAACCTGAATCTCAAATCTATGAACCTGAATCTTATACCACTTGTACTTGAATCTTAAACCATTTAACCTAAATCCCATACCACAACAACTTAAATCTCATACATCAAGAACCTGAATTTTATACCACATAACTTAAATCTTATACCACATACATACTACATAACCTGAATCTCATACCATGTAAACCCAAATCTCATATTACTTAGCCTTAATCCCATACCACAATAACCTGAATTTCATACCACAAGAACCAGAAATTCTATACTACACATATATTACATAACCTGAATCTCATACAATATAACCTAAATTACATATCACAACAACTTGAATCTCATGCCATGTGAACCTGAATCACATACCACATATATACCATATAACTTGAATCCCATACTACAAGAATCTAAAATTCATACCATATATATATATATATATCATATAACCTGAATCTCATACCACATATATACCATGTAACCTAAATCTCATACTATATATATACTGCGTGACCTGAATCTCATACCACTTAACTTAAATCCTATACCACAATAACTTGAATCTCATAACATGTGAACCTAAATCTCATACCACAACAACCTGAATCCTATACCACATATATACCATATAACTTGAATCTCATATCATATATATACCACATAACCTGAATTTCATACCATATACATACCATTTTAACTTGAATCTCATACCATATATATACCACATAAACTTAAATCTCATACCAAATGAACATCAATCTCATACCACGTAAACCTGAATTTCAAACCATTTAACCTGAATCCCGTATCACAATAACCTGAATCTCATACCACATAAACCTGAGTCTCATACCATGGGAACCTGAATTCATACTACTTAACCTAAATTCCATACCACAACAACCTGAATCTTATACCATATATGTACCGCATGGACTTGAATCGTATACCACTTAACTTGATTCCTACACCATATCAACCTGATTTTCACACCACATATATACCATATAACCTAATTCTTATACCACATATCATACCAAAAAAACTTTAATCTTATACCACATATATTCCACATACCCTAAATCACATACCATGTAACCTCGACCCTATACCACATCAACCTGATGCCACATAAACCTCAATCTCATACCACATCAGTTTGATTCTCATACCATATAAATTTGATATCACATGAACCTTAATCTAATATCATTTAACCTGAATCTAATATCAATTAACTTAAATCTCATATCATTTAACCTGAATTAGATACCGTGTAACCCATGACCTGTTGTTCATGTGACATTGCAAATAACTTATTTTGTATGCTTTTGTTGCATTTCTAAACTTAAGTCCTTAATTGATCAACAGATAAAAGTTTGAGGATGAGGCATGAGAAGGGGCATCACTACCCCCACCTTTCTTTAGAACGTTCCACACATGGGATTGTTTGTGTGTTTGCTTGGAGGGAGAGGTTGGTTAGTTTTCATGTCATCTGGGAGTGACAAGTTGAAGAAGACATTGGCATGTCAAAAACTTGTCCCTAATTAATTCGCACAGTAACAGTACGCGTGAAGTTGGCATCGATAAAAGATATTCCGGTAACCAAAGTAATAATACTCACTCCATATCGCACAACTTGGTTTTTTTACCGCTTTCAACTAAAATTTAACTTAAAAAATATTTTTATATTAATTTATATTATAAAAATTTTAAAATTTATATTAAATAAAAAAATAGTAATTAATTAATTTAAATAATAAAGATGGCAAGTTTTATAAGACGGAATGAGTAGTATTTGATACTATAAAGTTACTACTTACTCGATCTAAGCATTTTTCAAGATATAAGGATTCATGTATGTGTAATTTTTACTTTTATTTTTATTTTATAGATTAATTTTTAATTTTTTTTATAGTAAGAGTTTAAATTATGATTAAAAAAATATTATTTTTTGGGTTTTGTATAGCAATAGATTAAATGACATTAGCAAGGAAAAAATTTCTAAAAAAGGGAAATGATCAACTTTTTTGAGAAACGTAAAAATAAATATAGTTGATTTCTTTTAGGGCAAAGAAAGTATAAAAAAAGTAATGCTAGATGTTAGAATTAATCTAATTGAAAATAATATTTTTTTATTATGTTTTTAAATTTCTATAAATTTTATTAAATGCTTAAAGAGACAGGCTTTATATAGGAAAAAATTGATACAAATCATTGTACTTAATTTATTTTAAAAATGAGCTTTTTAAAAAGTTATTATCATTTTTATTGATGATAAAGGATGTACTTAAACTTAAAAAAAATACTCAGATTTAAATTGCAAGAGATGGTCATTGAAATAATCTTATTAAAAAGTCTTCCTAAACCCACCCATCACCCCCACCTAAATCCATTCTTTGGCAGTAAAAAGTAGAAACTTCTGATAGAAGCGATAATTTAAATTCTGATCAACTATTAAAAATGATTGGTATTTTGCCAGTTTGCTAGTAAGCAAACCGCATTGATGATATTTTAATTTGCGCCACATGAAATAAATAATTTCTGCCGCTCCCTGGGTTTTTTGAGAGCCAAAATACCCTAGGAGTCCCTCAACTTACCCAACTCGAATAAGTTAGTCCCTAAACTATAACTTGGTTTCTATTGGTTCTTCAACTTGCCAATTTGTCACCAGTTAGTCCCTCAAGTGGCTTGAAGCGGCACGTAAACTCATATGGCATAATGGCGCCATCTGCCTCGTTCGATCTTTGAACTTGCTATTGAATTCATTATCTGCCTCCATTAGCGAATGGAAGGAGAACCATGGCCATAGCCACTCTAACAAATCAACCCAACCTAACCCAGCTTTTTTTAGCCCTGTTTGCTACTTCCAGCATTGAATATGGTCCGCATAGGCCTATAGGCTACTTGTACCAACCAATCGTGCTTCCATACTGCAACCTATATCGAATGAATGACTGTCTGAACTCCACAGTTGTCTAAACCCATGAATTTTTTGACTGAACTCACGATTAATTGAATATCATTAGATGATTAGCTGAGCGTTGGGCTTGCTATCAGTTCTCCTCTGTTTCATCATTCTTCTTCCTCTTTCACCAAATCCTCACCCTCAAATTCCCATTCAAACCATTAATTCTCAATGGGGTAGAAGAGCAAAGATTGAGAGAACTAAGATCGCGAGAAGAGCGAAGATTTGCCTTGGTCCATCGCTTGATGCCACGGTCAACTGGTGAATAGAGAAGGCCATTGGCTAGTGAATGAAGAGACCTATGGTGGAGATAAACTGAGGCAGATGATAGTGTTAGACACGTCACCTCACATGCCATTTCAAGTGGCTTGAGGAACTAACTCGTCAGAACTTGCCAAGTTAGAGGACTAAATTAAACTGAGTTCTGGTTGAGTGACTAACTCGTGTGAGTTAGTCAAGTTAAAGGGATGCCTAGGGTATTTTGGCTTTTTTTGAGTTAGCACACACGCATGGAATGGTGTACGTGCAATGCCAGGCAAACACGACGACAATTTTCTGGATCGGGGCATGGAATTGAAAGGATGACAGGAGCTGAGCGACTGCATAAAGTATAATTTCTGCTGCTTTAGACATAAGCTGTTGTTGATATAATTATTTTAAAAACGTTGTCCTTTCCTATCTACACAATTATTTAAAATGCAATGTAAATTAAACAAACTGGTAAACGTAGCATTTTACAAAAGGGAAAAGTTAAAAAAAATCACCATAATTATAGGCCTCGACTGATTTGGTCACTATGGTTTTAAATTGTTTCAATTAAATAATTAAAATTAGAGTTTAGGTCCAAAATTCATCATTGACATTACAGTTTGGTACCAGATGTATTATCAGCCATAAAAAATCTAATGGTAAATGGGATAAGTTGTTGGTTTTGATATCTTGGGATACTAATAAAATTTTTAACTAACTCCAGAAACTTTTTGTAATTTATCATTTTTATTTATTTTGTGTTTCAGCCACTACATCGGTTATCACCGAATCCACCATTGATGACGAAAGTGATGATGAAGGAGATAGTGTTGGATATCACTATTTACAAACAAAAAAATTGTCATATCAAAATGTAGTTGATGAAAAACACATGAATATTGGATAATTGGGCTTCATTTGATCGAGGTTCGGGTTATCTGTAGTATCAAAATATGGTAACTAATTTGATTGTCATTTTTGGAAGGACACGTGGCGGATTTAATGAATGATAGAGGTGATTATTGCACAAAAAATAAAAATGATAAATTCTATATAGTTCCTGATATTTGTTGAAAGTTATATAAATACCTCAATATTTCAAAACCAACAACTTCCTACATTTATCATTATATTTTTAACGGTTGATGGCATATTCGGCATTAAACTATAATAATAGTGACCAATTTGGGCTCAAACTATAACTTTAGTAATGTAATTGGAATCACTTAATACTATAGTGACCAAATCCATCTATACCTATAACTACAGTGAGTTTTTTTTTTTAACTTTTACCTTTTATAAAACTCTAGTTGCTTACAATTGTGACATCTATAATACCCAAAGGCCTAAGCTTCATCTAGAAAAGCATCATACACGGTAAAGGATAGAAAATACGAGTATGCCATTGCCAGGTCACTTCTATGCCCGACACTTAAATATTACTTTCCCTGTCAAATATTCTTTGTATCATTTAACTTTTTCGCTTAGTTTGACATGAATTTATTCATATTAGTATTTGTTTAAAAAAAAATTTAAAAAATATATTTATAAACTATATGTCTTGATTTATCATTCTTATATACAAGTTTTTCATTTATATATTAAAATGTTAAAAATAAAAAATCAAAGATTAATTGTTGAAAAGTAAATTGTGTAAAGAATATGAGACAAATGGAGTATATTTGTATGCATTTATATATATTTTCCTCCCATTAGATTTGATCTTGTTTATACTTTCCCTCAAATGATTCGTTATGTGTATACTCATTTCTACTTTTTTTCTATGTAAAAGGTCTATTTTATTTTAAATCGACACAAATAACTTGTGATAAAGAAAAGAGTAAAAAAAAAAAAAAGCTAAAAAGGTTATGCGAGAATAGCTTTTCTTTGTTCTTGAAGCTCATATGTTGTGAGGTTGATACTTGTTTTCTGTTTTTCCTGGAAATTTTGGAATTACATTTTTTAAGATGCTTTTTGTCACGTAATTCAGTTTTCAATGCTTTTACTTGATATCATATTGATAAAAATGAAATCTTAAAGTCTGAAATCCTGACTTCATCAGTAGAAGTAAACAATACGATTTACAACATTAGAGTGTAGTAATTAAAAATTGAATGTATATTCTAATTAGTCATTGATGGGACAAGCAGCTAGTTCAATTTTTTTACGAACAGAGGACCTGGGTTGTCCACTGTGCAGGAAGAAAGTTAACTTTGATGCAATTCAAGTTGGTAAATGCCAAGATAGTGATCGACAAATGGAATTGATGAAAAATGTCTCCCTTCAGAAAGTAAAATAAATATATTTTAGATTCAAAAGTACTAAGATTCTATAAAATGCCAAGATAGTGAACAACAAATGGAATTGATGAAACATGTCTCTCTTCAGAAAGTAAAAGAGTCCATGTGGTTTGTTTCAGTGGATAGAGCTCTCTGGGGCAAGATGGTTTCATAGCCAAATTTTATAGCTGGAGAAACTTGGGAGAAGACAGGACAACTGGTTTCCGAAGCTGTGGGAGAGCTTTTTAGTACTAGTAAGCTTATGAAAGTTGTTAATACCATTATTCTGGTTTTAGTATCTAAGAAAGTTGGTGACTATCGGCTAATAGCTTGTTGTATAAATGTGTTACTAAAGTATTGCCAGGTTCAAACCACTTTTATTAGTGGCAGATCAATATTTGAAAACATACTGCTTCCCAATAAGCTTCTCAAACACTATTCCTAGCTAAAACAATGTTACAGCTAGGTGTATGATCCAATTGAATATAAAAAGACTTAAGATTCAGTTATTTGGGACTTTCTTGAAGTTGCTTTGAGGGCTTTGAATTTTCCCCTGAGGTTCATTTTGTTGGTGATGACTTGTGTAAATTTTGCTTGTTTTCGATTCGTGTAAATGGTTCGGTGGAAGGATATTTTAGAGGGGGAAAAAAAGCAAAGGTTGGGGATCTCCTATCCTCAGCATCTATTTGTGGTCTATAATTCTATATAGAGATGTTTACAAGATATGTAGAGAATATTCGGAGCACAAGAAAATTTAGTTATTACCCTGAATGTTACCAACAAAGATTGGCTCCAACTAGCATTTGCAGATGAATTTTTTTTTAAGAGAAGATAAGCAATTTGTGGAGTTTTGTGGTTTTTTTTTTCTTTCATAAAATCAATTGATTTATAATTTTTTTTATACATAACCTTTGATATAAATTAAATCTTCAATCCAATGGTGCAACAATTTTTCTGACGGAATGGTGGAACAATTTACGTTTAAAATTATAGAATGACGTAAGGAAACGCTTATAATTATATAGGTAAGTTATTTTGATTTTAGGATTAGTTGGACCTATTTGATTGGAAGAATACACTAAGAATATTCAGCAGTTATTGACAGTTTCAAAAGTGTCCTATATTCTGAAGTTTAACACCAGTCATATTTATGATATCGTTAGTCGTTCCATCCATACGATATAAACTAGTAAATTATGTCCGTTAGAGAAACAAATTAGTAAATTATGTCCGTTAGAGAAACAAATAGCACTACTAATATGAGACCGCAAGATTTTTATGTTGAATATATTAAGAATTTTATATTAAATTTTATATTAAAAATTTTGGGTTAAATGCTTTGTGATACCCAGCTTTTAAATATTTTTTCACTTTCATCTCTAACGTCTATTTTGTTCTAGTCTCATCCTAGACATCATTAAAATGTTCAACTCTTGTTTTTAACGTCATTAAAATGTTTCATTTTTATCCTAATTTGGACAAAAGATCTCATCTCAATGCAAGATTGTAGAAAAAAAAAACTCAACTTTGACTATTGAAAACTTGTTTTCTCCCTTAAAAATCCTAAAATTTACTCAACCAACAATCTGGCTACTATCAATCTCTTCCATCCTTTCCTCTAAAACAAAACCTCATGCCTAACCATTACCTTCTCACTTGTCGTCGTTCCCATCCCAATGTTCATGTCGTGTTCTGCTATCAGGTGCCCACTTGCTATTTCTTTGTCATCAATTCAAATCCACCCTTGCTTTCTTATTTCTAAACCATAGTCAATAACCATAATGTATAGTAAGAACTAAAATAAAAAAGCAAACAAAAAATTTCCTACCCCAACCAAATTCAAGAACAACAAGTTGCAACAAAAAATGAATTCAATCAAGAAAACATGTTTGTCTTCAAATGACAATCCTTACCTGCCTAAGGTCTCTCCCTTTAAGCATTTGTGCCGCTCCTTCCAACGACCACCAAGCTAACATTAGTGACTGGGTGGAGCTACTCACCACAATCTCCTGTGATGGCAACATTTCTTTTTTCTAATTTCTCCTCCACATCCCAATCATCATCAAAATTATTTTGCTTCTTCATGGCCTTTGCCAGCATCGCCATGTATGGAGGTGTTGATTGAGGATGTCACCTAGAGGACAATGATGAAGTATGAACTTTATCCTATGGCAACTTGAAATCATTTGCTAAGATGAAGCAAACAAATAGGAAAGTTTTAGGGTTTATGTAGAGAGAGAATAAGTTTTCAAGGGTCAAAAATTGCGATTTTTCTACAATTTAGGGTTGATGTGGCATCCTTTCATCTATTGTAACTTCTTTCTATCTAAAATGGGAAAAAAGGAAGATTTTAATGACATTAGGGATGAGAGTGGAACAAAGTAAACATTAGGGATGAAAGTAGAACAACATTTAAGGTTGGGACGATGAATGTATTTAACCCTTAGAATTTTACATGACATTCCCTTACTGATTTTTATTCTTAAAAAATAAGTGATATTATTAAAGGCAGAAATATTAAACTTGCCACTAATATTCTGGGTAGGGAGTGGATATGCCACTATAGTTTTTTTTTTTGCCTAATCTCCCATTAATATTTTAAAATGAGTCGAATATGACATTATCAGTTAGAAATAATAGAAAATGGTGAAAATTTTGAAATATTGTGATTATTTTGCATCTTTAAAAAAAATTAGAATCTTTGAATCTTTTTCTAAAAAATGGCCTGATCTTCGCCATCAACACCTCAGTCATGTCGCTGTCTCCGTTACCAGAGCACCAACCTCATTACAGCCCTTTCTCTATCTCTTTTGTCTAATCTCTCTACCATTATGAGAGAAAGAGAGAGAAATTTAAAAAAGTTTTTAAAGTTTGTTAAAACTTACATTATCAATATAAATTTCAAAACTTGTTATTTTTTATTTTTTTCATTAGTTTTTAACATTTTTTGTTAGCTATTTAACGGTCAGTGACATATCCACTCTTAATTTGAAACTTCAGTGACATATACTGCCCATTTTAAAACATTAATGGGAGATTGGGTAAAAAAAAACTATAGTGACATATTTGCTACATCCCAAAAGATTAGTGGTAAATTTGATATTTTTATCATTATTAAACATATATAATTAATCCTTGGAAAAAAGACCAGTACATAATGAAGATGGTGCAAGAATAAACTCTATTTAATTATACAATAAGAGATCCATTTTCATATAATTTCTACAAAATTATAGAATTGGAATGTAAAATCTTCATAAATTTTATTTTCCAATTACAATAGCTTTGCTACTTTGTAGATTTTTGTATTTATTATATAACAATTAAATATTATGCTTTAAATCAAATTCAAATTACAATGCAATACAACTCTTCCTGGACACATTAATTTTTAAAATTTTGCATCAATTTTTAGGGCTAATTACAGTTTGTCCCCTGAGGTTTAGGTGAAATTAAACTTTGCCCCTCTTATTTAAAAAATATATACTTTAACCTATGCATTTTTAATACAATCTAACATTAACTTCTGAAATCTTAATTTAAACTATACGTTTGTCCTCTTCAAATTAAGATGACACTAATTTAAAACTATTAGTCATCTTAATATTGTTTTAAAAATTGAAAGAAAAAAGGAAGAAAAAACTAATAATTTAAAATGGTCATTAACTGTAAAAAAAATACTATACATATTGAAATTACTAGAAGAGGACTACTATAATGGTTAAATTAAGATTTCAGAAGTTGTTGGACTGTATTAAAAAATAAGGGGCAACGTATATATTTCTAAAATATGATGGGTATACCTAAACCTTAGAGGACAAATTATAATTACCCATAATTTTTAGAGTTTAGGGTTGGAGTGAAAAAAAATTCAATATTTCCTAAAAATATTAAGAAAACCTAAATAATTAAGAATCTACTGTGGATGATTTAAGCTTTCTTTTACTCTTTTAACAAAGAAAAAAAAGGTAAAAAAAATTACAACAAGATTGCTACTTGATAAAATCCATCTCATCCGCGCAAACGTCAGCCCAGGGGACGGTAGGCTGCAAAAATGTTTGTTTCCTCTCATCTTATTAAATTCTCGTTCACATTTAGTTTCTCCAAAAAAACAAAAAAAAAAAAAAAAGAACATAACAGAAATTAACGAATCTTGGCCATTCTTCATTCTGCTCTGTCTCTCTCTCGCAGCCCCACTCGCTGGGCCTGGATGTACCATAACTCTCCGGCACTCCTCGTCCTCTTAACGGCTTCCTCCTACTCCTTTTTCTACCCTTACGACCAACTCTTGTCTTCCGGCATACTTCCGATGTCAGAGCACCGATCGATCGGCAGGCCCTGTCGCCCAATAAGCCCAATGCCATCGCCAATTGCCAACACAGGAAAACACATATGAGGAATAAGTAAAGAATTGAATGGGTAAACTCGCTTGGTTGGGGATCCACCAGGAGACAGAAAAGCTTACCGATCGAACGGCTTGCGATGATCTGGCCCGGCCATGGGGAGAATCGAGCCGGCCGGCGGGTGATGATACGGATAGTTTGAGCCGGTTCGGGTCGATTAAGATTGTGTCTCTGTGAAAAGTCTTCCGCCGCAGGCACCGGCGAAGCTTGATCAGAAGTGGGGCAGTCTGATTCTCCTGTCTCTGCAGGGCTTCCACAGTCTGAGTTAGAATCTTGGCGGATTCCTGTCCTCTCCGTTCATTTCCTGCTTGCGGTTGCGGAAGACCTACAGAGACAGAGGACTCAGAACTGCCCGATGGCACCGCTGGACCCTGGCCTTTTGTAACCGATCGAGTTTTTTGGACACGAACAATTACAAAATTCGGCCTTTAGTTGGCATCGCAGCCCTGGCCTGGCTTGGCTTGGCTTTTATAATCAACAAATTTTAACATTAATGACGTCGCTACTTGCATCCACTAAATCCCTTTTAAGACATATTTACCACTTCTTGGATCCTCCCAGCCCACCACTCATCTCTTCAATTTGCCCAACCCACACCCACCTGTCAACAAGTTTCCTCAAAAACACTCTAAATTCAAGCGCTAATTTGTTTTCACTTAATTTAATTTAATTCAAAATGACTTATTTTATAATTTAATTCAAAATGACTTGTTTTAATTTTTATATTTTTTTCTCAAACTAAATTAATTTGAAAACCAATATTATGTAGATACAATAATCCATTTAAAAGTAAATTCTCATGATGTTATTAAATTTTAATAAAATTTTCTTTTTTAATACCTAAAGCTCGAAAAATTCATAAAAAATTAGTAAGATTATGAAATTTTTATTTTTAATAGATTATTACACTTACATAATATTAAATTTTAAATAAAAGTAGTTTTGGGTAAAAAACTATAAAAATAAAAATAGGTCATTTTGGATCAAGTTGAAACGAATTGACTCTAAATTGCAGAACATCTATAAATATAATCAAGTAAACATGTCTGGATTCACCGTCTCTGACCTAGTCTATTATGTTGTGAAACAAAAACACATTTGTTATTTGGAACTTTCTACTTTGCTCTACTTTAACAAATTCCATACCAGAAAATCACATGTCAGTAATTACGCATATAAAACAAATTAAATTTTGAGTCACCCAATAAAGGAGAAAGGCTTCTATTATATGCTCGAAATCTCTAATTGTTTGAAGATTGATTAGTATATGAGTTTTTTGTACCTGTTGGGAGGAAGAAAGCTTCTTAGTTTAAATACCTCATTGAGTAAGTCACAATCGAGCTTACTTGTTCAGAGGTGTCCCTTCTCTCCCAGGTAGAGCGTGGTGTGCTGATCAAGGCGGTCATCTAACTGATGCCAACTCATCTGATGAGTTGCATATTACTTCTCACAAAAATTTGTGATAAATTGAGGGCCCTCTTCACAAGGTTCTGGTGGTGCGCTGACATAAAAGAAAAGAAAGTTCCTTGGTGCTCATGAGATAGGCTATGTATGTCAAAGCAGGTAGGTGCTTTTAGGTTTCGAGATATCCGTAATTTTAACAAGGCCATGTTGGCAAAGCAAGGGTAGCGTTTCATTTAGAATCTGAACAATCTTGTATGTTAGTTGTTCCTGAGGCAAGTACTTTTCCATCACCACTTTCTTGTGCAGCCTTTGACCCTTGTGATACTTAAATGTCTGAAAGGGCATACTAGCTGGTCAGAAGGCTATTCAGGATAAAAGCATCTAGCAAATTGGTGAAGGGGTGAAAGTGCCTATCTGGCGGAAATGTCTATCTAGGAGGATAACTAGGTCCTAGGACTGTACATGAAACCCATCATCACTCCCTTGCCAAATATGCTCCACATCTCTCTAGCTAATCTGATTGATTAGATGTCATTCACATGAAGGAAGGTTAAGGTCGACGCTATCTTTCATCCCTTGGACGCTGCCTTGATCAAGAATATTCCTTTAAGCCTATATTTGTCGATTATGTGTTTACCTGTGGCATGACATATAATGGTCAATTCACTGTTAAATCATTTTATTATCTGGCATATGCTCTGCTGTATGGTCAAGATCTCTTGGTGAGGTCAGAATTTTGGTGTTGGCTTTGGGGGTTGAGCTTCCCCCCAAAGGTCCATGTTTTCTTTTGGTGTTGTACTAATATTTTTCCCATGAGAGAAAACTTGAGGCAACATGGAATTCAAGTGCCAAGTCCTTGTCCCATATGTGACCAGCAGGTGGAACTTGTTCGACACCTTTTTCTTGATTGTCACTTATCCTGCTTGGTGTGTGGGTCGCTCGGCCTAAAAGTTCTTTCACTACCAGAAGATGGGTGGAATGGTCTTCATGCCTTTTTTCGTAGGGGGGACTCAGATGCTCTTAAGTTTGCGGTCTTTTGTTGGTTTGTTTGGTTCAATCGTAATAAGGTCGTGCATAAGTTGATCTGCCAAGTACCTTATTGAATGGCTTTTAGTATTGAAGCATGACTTGATAGCTGGCATAAGGCCAACTCCATTCCACAAAGATTATATGTCGTGGCGGGCAAAAGGGTGCCCAAATGTATAAAGCCCCTTATGGGGGTTCTAAATCTAAATGTGGATGCGGCTTGGCATAAGGAGAACATATGAACAACTGTGGGCTTTGTTTACAGTCTTGTGGGTTTGTTTACTCGGGCAGTCAGACTCAGATCTTTTATATTTAGAGGTCTTGATAGTCTTGTGTGATCTTAAAAAGGTCAGACATTGAAAAGTTTGATCTGTAATATTGGAATTAGATTTTCAAGTGGTGGTTTTAAAACTTACAATTTCTCCTAATTATTAATTTATTTTAGAGTCAGGGGCGCATCTATTCAGGGGCGGGAGGGGGCAGCCGCCCTCCCTAAAATTTTAAAAAAATTTATTGGGTACTTGGATATGTGATACAATTATAAAAAAATTAAAGTTAGTACCTATCTGTAAGTTTTATAATTAATAAGAGGCTCTAGTATATTTTATCCATTTAAGGTCTCAGTCATTTTCTTATTGAATAAATTACGTGATAGTTCTTACTCTTTAATTATTATTTCCTTTTAGTCCATATCCTATTAAACATTCTGTTTTGGTTCCAAACATATTAAAAACATTTTATTTTAGTTCTAAATTTATAAAAAATGTTTCATTTTGGTTTCATTGCATGAAATTTGTTAACTCAAAGTATTTGTCTGATAACAACTTTTTAGATCATAATTTGGACTATCCAGTAAGTGCTATAAAATAAATTTTATTCGTATAATATTTGTTTATAATTAATAGAAAATTCAAATAACTATTTTTACTCTATAAATTGAACTTAATTATTATAAATTTTTGAATTCAATGTGCCTATATATGTAAACTGTCTAATGAATTTTGAGTTGTAAACTTTTAAAATAAACTTAGTTATTATACACTTTCAAATTTTATATGTCTATATATAATATTATTTAATATTTTCTATTAGTGATTGTAAATTTATATATGCTAATAACCCATTTCACATTACGCCCTCACCCCCCAAGTGAAATTTCTGGCTACGCCCCTATTTAGAGTTGTTGTTAATGAGGCTTGTTACTTAGGAAATAATTTTTCGTTATGCTCTTTTACCTCTCGTAGTTGTTTAGGTATTGGGGTTGCCGACATTCTTACTCGATAGGGCATGGAGTCTTTAGAAAGATCTTCTCGGGGAGAGAGAATCCCCCGTTGGTTTTGTGATGCTCTTATTACTGATGAATTGTTGAGCCATCGGGGTCTTGTTTAAAAAAAAAAAAACAAATTAAATTATGAGGAGCTCCTACCTCATACCCACGCGCCCCACAAGATTACAATAATGAATAATCCATCCAGGGCCCTCAACTCCGTCATCGCTCAAGTGAACCTGCCCTTTTTCTTCAACCAAGTCCATTTCGCATTTTTCTGTTATGCCTTGTTTGCTTCCCCACCCCCGAACGGCAGAAAGAACCCAAGGAAACGAGTAAATAGCACCACTAATCCCAAGTCTTTAACTTTCATTTCAAAATGGTCCTCAACCCTCATTTTATTACAAATTAGTCTCAAACATTTATAATTCTTTCTATATTGGTCTCGAGCACTAAACCAGGCTGAGTTATCATAGAAACCAAATTTGTAGAAAAAAAAACCATATAACTTAAAAAGTTCATTATCTGTTAACAAATTATGGCAGAGTCTAAATTTATGGGAAGATAGTTTCAAAACAATTAAAAATAGAATTTAAAAAGTTGATATTAGATAATTATATAAGAGTTAAGAAATTCAAATTCAAATTGTGCCATATATTTTTTACAACTAGTAGACCATTTGAACTATTGAATTTTCTTTTACTTAGGATAAGGAGCTAAAATGCAACAACTGAACACAGTATAAAGGTTTAAGACCAAATTACAATGAAATAGAGGTTTAAAACTGATTTGCACATGCATTTAAAGATTTTGGACTAATGATGCTTTTTACCCCAAGAAACCTATAGGTTCCACAATTCATGAAGCGACATTGTTTTGATTCCAAAAATACGATAATACCAGTTTTACATGGCAATTTTTTGTTCATGGACAAAGAGATACCGCCCAATGTAAATAGAATAAGTTTTCAGTTATTTGATAAACATGGAGAGTGGGCTAGGTGCTAAGAATGAAGTGCTTCATGCTGAGGGCTGGGTATCGACACATTGATCCCCACTTCGCCCCCCTTTATTTTTACCAGTTTTTACTTTTTTTGTGTTCTTTTTTTGTTCTTTTTCTCTTGTTACCTTTTTTTTTCATGCTATCGGACAATTTTATTTTTATTTTTTTCTTTTATAGCTTCATGTTAACTAATCAATAAAATTAGTCCCCCTGGGGGCCATTTCTGTGATCCAGTTTTCCTCTTTTTTCTTTTTTTTTCATAATTATTTTTTCAATTTATCCCCACCATTTTATTTTTTTTCTCTCTAGCTTCATATTAACTAAAATCAATAAGATTAGTCTAATTAATTTTAGGTCATATTTTTTGTAATTAGTTCCTTCCTCTGTGCTAGACTGTTGGCAATTAGTTATTTGTAATTTTACTAGTTGGGTATTTATATTTTTATCTATTCATGCCTGTTCTTTTAGATAAACTATTTAATTTTTTATTAGTTCTTTTTTATGATAATTAAAAAAAATCAAACTAAAAGATGTTGAAATTGGTCCTTTCATTTTTGTCAATAAAAAAACTAAAATATGATGAGAGTTGAGAACACTAGATTTTTCTTTTGTGTATTTAACTACCAAGAAAAAAAATGTCTGAGCCTTCAAGTAGCAGTAATAGTAGTAGCAGTATGTAGTCTATATTAACAGTATTATACAAGCCTTTCTTAGGCCAAAATATGTTTACATAACTTATGGCTTACCCAAATATATTTTTTGTTTTATGAGAGAATATCAATATACATGGAACTAATATGAAATGAGTATTTTTTTTAGCTAAATAAAGGCGGAATTTGAATGTAGATTAACATGAGCATAGCTAAAAGAACAAACATCAATTGGTAAAAGATTAGGAAGTAAAGAAAAAAAATAAATACTAATAAAAGAGCAACTAATTTCTCTAAAAGAATAAGTAGTAATAGATGAAATAACAGAAAATTGATCTAAAAGAAAAAAAAAACAGCTACTAATAAACAAATGACCAGTTTCTCAAAAAAAGAATAAGTAGGAAGTGAAAAAAAGAAAAAATATGAAGTGATAAAGTAAAAAACATATACTCATAAAAGGATAAGCATGAACCGATAAAAAGTTCAAACAACCACTATTAAAAGAACAATTATTTTCTCTAAAAGAATAATCAAGAATTGATAAAAGAATAAATAACTATTAGAAATAGAATATAAAATTGGGCCAAAAGAACAAATAGTTACTAATAGCAGAATCAATAGTTTATCTAAAACAACAAACAATTACTAGTAAAGGAACAAGTTATTACAAAAAAGAACAATAAGAAATTGATAAAAAAAAAATCTAGCAATAATCAAACAACTATTGATAAAAAAACAAGCAGTTTTTTTTTGGGAAAGGACAAGTATTAACTTAAAAGAGTGAAAAGTTGAGCTAGAAGAATAAATAACTACTGATAAAAGAACAAGAAGTTTTTTTTAAAGAGTAAATAGAAACTCATAAAAAAATAACAACCGAAGTCAGAGCAAAATGAAATCAAAGCAAATAACTAAAATCATATGAAACTAATAAAACTTGAGAATGCATAATTAAATGTAAACAATAGAAAAAAAAAATAGCGTAAGAAAAAGAAATAGATAATTCTTTTTTGAAGAAGAACAAGTGGAGAAAAAGAGAAATAGAAAAATGTCAAAGACAGTTGTTGCTTGTCGAAAAATAGAAAAGAAAAGGTAAAGAGGCAAAAAAAAATTTAAAAATAATTTACAGGATTTTTGTGAACCAATCATTTGATTAACTGATTTATAAAAACCTAATACAAATTATTAGGCACTATGTTATTGGAGGATCACTTATGGCATAAGCAAGACTTACTTATATAAGGGCTACTTATTTTACGTATGCCAATTATTATTTTTTAGACATTTAATTATACTTTGCCTGGGAAAATAAATAACCCGAAAATAAAAGGAAAATTAACGACACATATTCCTAGACAAGCAGAAAGGAAGAAAACAACGAAGCATGTGAAGTTACTTTGGTTTTGCTGTGGAACGGTGAAAATCTTATACATGAGGAAAGGATTGGGCAAAAACATATTTCTTGTAAAAGAACTCCCAAATTTTTTCAGCAGTTCAAATGGATCAGGGTCAGGCCCAGGCTTGACACAAGTATAAAGGGGGCAAAAAAATAATTTCATGCAAGTTTCCACGAAATTGGGAGCAAGAGGGGGTGAAATTTGTGATTTGTCCAACAAGAGCTCAATCCATGGAAAGAATCGAAGCGACGAGCTGTTATCTTCCCGATAAGTCAAAAAAGGTCCATTTCACAGTATTGTTAAAGCCGACCGGCCGATTCATCAGAGGCTGGCAGTTCAGGGTTTTCAGTTTTATTCAATCGCGCTATAAAATTGCACATGGGGATCATCTCAAAATTACCAGTCAAGCAGCAGGGCCGAAGAAGAAATAAACTTCAAACCATGATTCGAAGATCTTCAATTGGCTCGCTCGAGTAAAGCTTCTTCTTCTTTTCTTTACACTAGTTGTTTTTCCCACAGGGTGGTTAATTAAGCCGTAGCTAATTTGTTTCTATTTTTTTTTTTTTTTGGTATTCAATTTGTTCTTAATTTTGATTGGCCTGGATTATGTACATCGTCAAGATCCATGTTATCGCCAGATGGTAATACTTTGCTTGGCTCGCAAGATGTCTCCATGGAATACCTGGACGACTCTTCTTCAGCCCTCTTCCCGCAGATGATTGAGGTTCCGGCGCCTCCGGTGAACAGTAACCAGATGGTACCGCCAGAAGCTCCGCGGCAGCTCAAACAGAGGAGGGTGCGAACGTCTCAGCTTAGCGCGGAGGAAAAGAAAGCTAAGAGGAAGCTGAATGATGAAAAGTACAGGCAAAAGAAGAAGGTAGATTGAAAAGAAAAGAAGGAAAATGATCTCTCATTACATGTGTTTTCTTCTTTTGATTGGTTATTCTCAGGACTTTTTTGCGATGTATGTTTGAAATGAAGGCCAAGATGGAGGCGCTTAAAACAGAGGTTGAAACATTAAGAAAATATTGTGCTGACAGGGATGATGTTTCTAGCAGGCTTGAAGAGCAAATTGTGAGTTTCTGTCTCGTTTTCTGACTGCCTGTGTGTGCGCTTGTGTCTTCTTTCTGCGATCACAGCTTTCTAATTCCTACAGATTCTGCAGAAACTAGTGGAGAAACTGACCGCAGAGAATGACCAGTTGAAAGAAAAAAGCAAACGGATGGAAAATTCAGAAGGGCAATACCTAGCGGAAGATCTACAGAGACCATTAAGTTATGTTTCCAATCCAAGTTGTGACCTTGATGATCATGATCTTGAGGTACTACCAGACAGCCCTCATTTGGTTGGAAGGCTGGACTAACCTGTTAGTCACAGTTTCTCATCTTGGCGTTTGCAGGGCTATCAAGGGACGGGTTCAAGTTCAACTCATCAGGCGCTGTCACCCTTGGGCGGATATGAAGGCGATCAGCTACTCTGCAATTTTGATGCAGTAGTGACTGACTTCATCACGAAGCTTGATCAAGATGTTAAGAGCACTGTCAAGTTCTCCGACTTTGTAGGATTAGAAGGGGAACGTGAAACAGTTGGAACTTACAGCTTCCCAGCATCTTTGGTCCCAACTCTTGAGAGCATCACCAAAGCCTTTGGTGATGTTACCGCAGGCTGCTTACTGAACCATGATCTTGTTGAGAACGCCTATATTCTGTTCTGTGCCACAGTGCACGAAATGAACCAGCTTTCTCTGGAGAAAGTTACTGAGAGCAGAATATTGAAGTGGCGAGACACGATCAAAGATGCAATGAGAATCAACTGCAACGTCTGTTTTGCGATGGAACATCTGAAGAAAATTACTCTAGCTTACTTCGGACTAAAAGCACTTGAGGATCTGTGGAGTGTTGACAAGCAGATATCAAAGCTACAGAATGAGCTGTATGTACTGTGGAATCAGTGTAGTAAAATGGAGCATCAGCTGACTGCCTTGCAGGAGGAGAAAGCTAATAGGGAAGATCTGATTCATCTGAAGTCTAAGCAGTGTGAAGGTTGCATTGCTTCTGTTCAGGACTTCAGGGGCAAGACTGTTGGATCCGGACTTTTCAATTCTTAGGAGCTTGGTTCTGAATGGAATAAGCACCAGCGCTCATGGCTCAAATAATATCACGTGGATTTGGCCACATTGCATCTGATTATGATTCGCTCTAGTTTGCCTAAAATATGAATGAACAGTGAATTGTAATCTAGTGTAATTGTAGCCAAGTAAACATGTCTTAAAGATTTGCACAATCAACCAAGCCAAGCAGGCGGTGTAGTTTCTTGTTTATCTGTCTAATCTATCTATTTCCCAATCTCTCTCTCTTGTCTGGGGGCGTGTTTTTTATTTTTTTCCTTTTTCCGGCCCCAAACTACCTGTGCTTCTTTCTCAAAGCTGAAGAATCCAGCAGTTTATCTCAAATAAATCAATGATAAAGATCTGATGGGTACAGATAAACATTTGAAGGTCCATTAATCCATCCAGTCCAGATAGAAGAATGTTTCCGAAACATACAAAGAACCTATCCCGCGGTAAAATCTTGCAAACAAAGCCAGCCACAGCTGCCTATAAACTAACACAGCTAGCGATCTCCGGTAAAAGTATATCCCCTTCTAACTGCACACAAATGCTTGACGTCGATGACTTGGTAAATCATCATAGCCAGCAATCACAGAAAAATAGCATATAATGCACCAAAACCAATAGCAAAAAAGCAGGCCTTGCCCAGCGCCAAACCAAGTGTAGCCCAATTACAGTAAGCCCTTTCGTGCATCTTCCACAGCACAAGGCTGGCAACTTTGATAATACGTTCCCCATTGGCACCAAAACAACCACTAGTGTCCTCACTCTAATGGTGGCACCAAAACAACCTCACTAATGTCCTCAGTTGTTTTCACAAATGTCTCATAATTCCTTTAAAATAAGACAATAGAAGATTGATGCTGCCTCTGAGATCATAAAACACTGAACGTAGTAGACGGTTCAACATGACTATCAGAGGTTAGAGTTTATCGGCCAGGCAAGGTCATCAGTTAATTGAAAAAGGACCTGGAATTTGCCAATAAATTCTTCTGACCACTTATTTGGAGCTGTGTTTTGCTAACATGATACTGATCTACTGAAGGACAGAGCGGGAAGTACACAACTCATGCTGCTTGTGCATTGGCTTGGCTAGAGAATCTCCTGAATGAAACGATGGAGGAAACCACCGATGACTGTCTATCTAATAAGATTTGACTGGACGAAGACTTTAAAAGGAAGCACAAAGAAAAGAATCAAACAACTACATTTCAAAATAGAGCAGAAGAGGCAGATCTAAATAGAATAGAGTTCATCAATCTGAACAATAGCAACGAAACCAAACACACAAGCGAAGCAGGATCGACCTGACAACAAGTCAAACAGATCTAGCGGTTTCTGATGATTCAACCACTTATCAGTCCTTGTTTCGAAGTCGGAAGACATAAGAAAAGGCGAGAGGTACAGACCAGAGAACCGTCGAAAGCTCTGGAGCGTTTATTGTTAGGTAGTTCGTGCGTCCTGTCTGAAGACAACGCACTCCAGACACAGGAGGCTCAATCTGACCATAGTTCATCAATCATCTCTGACCGGAAAAGAAAACGCAAGAACAATTCGACGGATCGAGACGAAGAAAGGGGCACCTCCACTTTTTCTAATGCGAGAAGGTCGAGGGGTTTAAGTAGTTAAGTGATCAGTCGGAAAGGTTTCAGGGATAAATTGAAAACATTAAGATGAACAATGTAAGGATAGCTCATAGCTGGATAGGTGGAGGTGATTCGATTCGACTGTGCCAGCCAGACCCAGAAGTCCAGGACAAACAATGCTAGCCCAGCCCAACAGTTTCGGAATAATAACTGATGTGAACCAGGGATAGTTTTTGGCTGGCTTCAACTTTTTGATGGTTTAATTCGTCATAAACTGAATTGAAAGTGGTTACTTGACACTTGAGAGAGAACTGAAACACAAGTGGTTAATTTGGCTGAAATATCCTTATGCCTCCTCGTCAGGTTGACGCATATGACTTACGTCCGTCGGTCGGTGGAGGAGCAGCGAAGAGTTTGAAAGCTGGGAGGCTTCCAGCGATGGAGTTTTTGTTTGAGGACCAACTAGGCCAAGTTGGAAATGTTCAGGCGCTGCTACTGTACTTCGACTTTTGGGTAGGCAATCGATCATCGAATGAGTTGCTGGCCAGATCGGCCTATGAATCTGTTTGTTGGAAGTCAAGATTAGTGGAGTACTTTTCCTTTGGCATAGCAAAAGCTAACATTGTTAAAATAGGGCGTGATATGGAGGATTTTACTTCACTGGAGCTAGTTGAGGCTTACCGGTAGAGATCAATGAATGAGACGATCCAAGGTCATTGGGATTGAGTGCCGTAGTATGGCTATGAGGAGAGCCCAATTGAGAGATGAAGAAAAGAGAGCAAGGAGAGGATGAAATGATGTCAATTATTGGCGAAACAAAAAAAATGAGCTGGAAAGTAAGGAGTTCCACCGAGTTGTTGCAGAGAGTTGAGGAGGAGGTACTGCCCATTGATTGAGTCATTGAATCTCAATGTCCAACCGCTTCTACAGCTGTTAAGGTAGAACACCAGTTGGAACTCACAGAAAAAACAACTAGGTTATATCAGAGAGGACTTCAATTCAATATTCACACTAGAGCCCTTTTTCAGATCGATCCATTTGGGCATTGTTTCTGTCCAATTAGATTCTCTTAATCAAAATTTGGAAACCCAAGCTTTAATTGTTGCTGGGATGGATTCAAGTAGGAGAGCGGTGAAATTGTACTAGTCTTCATGGTTCACGCATGATCAACACTGCAACCTCCTCCAAGGAGGATGAAGTCATGCAGGA
The DNA here is from genome assembly GCA_005392925.1 of Aquilaria sinensis. Taxonomy (NCBI): domain Eukaryota; kingdom Viridiplantae; phylum Streptophyta; class Magnoliopsida; order Malvales; family Thymelaeaceae; genus Aquilaria; species Aquilaria sinensis. The sequence goes on from SMDT01001377.1 coordinate 470,399, forward strand.
GTTTTACTTTCCATAAGCCTTGCTCACCGGCCAAGAGAGTTCAAGGGGAGCCGGGTCGGGTCCAAATGATTATTTATGAATAGGATTTGAGCTCTCGACACAGCTGTGCAAACAAGGTGCCTCCTATCACCATCATGGGCAACTATAGCTATGTAATGTCTGCAAGCAAGAAGATGCCACCTTCAGCGCTGCCTCACATGGGTCTATAAGCTAGAGCGTGAAATAACCGACACTCCTAACCAAAATAGATATTCTTTCTATTCAGTTTCAACTGAAATTGAACTGAAAACCAAATAAACTAAACCAAATTTCTGAATTATTTCGGTTTTTTGGTTTTAATCGAATAATAATCACCCCTATGCATGAACTAGAAGATTTGAAGCAGTAATTATAGTCACACGAACACATTATCAAAAAGAAAATAGTCAAGAAACTAACCACCATTTCTCATGAACTAGCCAAAGTCGAGCTCATTAAAAGGACATGGTATGTTTCATCCAAGAAGACAAGATCAATACTTCATTTTGAAACATTGTCGCCCATTGAAACAAGGAGAAAAAAGAGATGAAAAGATATCAAAATTGAAATTTGCATTTGACTTATTGTCTTGTACAAAAGCCCTAACAATTTTGCTGTGATTTTGACCCTAGAGGCCGACGGTCAATGGTGATTTTGAGGCGTTCAAGGAGGTTTGATCTGATCGGCCGGTACTGCTCACTACAACAAGCTCCTGGAAAGCGACGTTGTGTTGTAGAACCAAAGGTAGAGGGGATCGAAGCGAGTACAAGACATGGGTGAGGAGAGAGCAAAGGACGAGGCAAAGTAGGCGGAAAGGGAAAAGAGGAAAGAGAGGGGCGATCGGAGTCGACGAGGGAGGAGTGGTCATCATTAAAAGGCTGAGGGTAGAAAGGGAGAGATGGAGGACCAACGCCGAGAACAGGGTAAGCGTAAGGCAAGTCGAGAGATTTGAGCCGGAAATAGCGGCGTTAAGTCACGTGATGCCCACATGGGGCCAAAAGGGCTAAAATGTCTCATGTTTGCACGTTTAGGTGGCGACTTCGACTGAGTTCAAATTAAGGGGGTAAAGTATCAGAGTCTGGCAAGTTCGAGGGTTAAAAATGGCTTTAGGCCTTTTAAAATTTCCAAATTATTAGTAGATTCGTAATGAGAAGATTCATATTATTTGCACTCTCTTCTAGTATCCGAATTCAAACCACTAGTAGTATTTTAAAACTTCAACACCCACCATCACCGAAAGCCTAAATCTCGAAACCTTGGTTAAGATCATTACTTCTACAAGGAGGTCTAGAAAAGAGGCCTTGATTCCCGCTTGCTGTCTTTCAGAACAGAACAAGATGATCACTTTTTTTCACAACTCTCTCTGTTCCCTCGATGCTGCGATGTGTTTCCACTTGCAATTTGCCCGTATCTGTGATCCGGTGCTTAATTATTTCTTTTACTAATAAATTTAGAAATAAGCTGATAGAAATAGACAAAATTAAAAAGAACGTGAAAAGTAGTGACCTAACTGCAAATTTGTGTGTGTTTAATTGTGCCCAGAAAGTAGTGAAGGAACTCAGAGAGAAGAACGCGGAGTTAACAATGCAAGTTGTACTATTGCAGTCGGGAGACAAATAACCCTAGCGTTATGTATCTAGAAAGACAGGATTTGAACTTCCAGGTTGGTTGCCATCAATTTGTTGAGGCAGTATGTGTATATGAGGATTTCAAGAGGAATGTTGATGCCTCGGACTTAAACTGTTGGGAGTTTACAGCTTTCCCTTGTCACTGGTCGCGACTGTTGAGGTGATTACCGAAGCTTATGGTGACATTACTGCCAAATGCTCACTGAGCCACTTCTGTTCTTTGCCAGCATCAAAGCAAGGAAGGAACTGCCACTTGAGCAGTTCACTGAAGACAGAACGTTGAAGTGGAAAAACACTATCAGAGATGCCATGCGCATCAACGGTGATGCGGGATTCGCTATGGAGCATCTGAAGGAGATTGCCAGAGCTGGAAGCTGAGTTGTGCGTGATGTGGCAGGAAAACGGCAAGAAGTAAATGAATTGAAGGAGAGGAGGAGAAAGGGAAGAAAGGAGGTTCGGTTCTAAACCCCGAGCAGCCTGAGGCTTGCCGCTTCCCCTGGCTGCTGCCGGTGACTTCAGAGGCAAGACTGCCAGCTTGGGCCTCTCCAGGATTTTAGGGATCGGCATTCCGTCAAGAATTATGTTTGATGCGCTGTTGCTACGTTTCTTCTTCCTGTTCTTGTGCTTTTTTATTCTTGATGTATGATGTTGTTTTACAGCTGTATTTCTGCGTTCCGTCAGTTGTTTTTGGTTTTGCTAATTCATATCGAAACTAATACCACTACCATCACTAAAAACAAACGCAATAATAATAATAATAATAAATCTTTAGCTGGAAATTAAGTGAACGGCTCTGATATTTGATATTTTTTACGATCAACAAGAGAGGAAAACTCGGGCCCTTCCCACTATCGTGCTTTTCAAGTGGTATAATATGCATACATCAACTTCTGAATATACTTTGAGCGCTACTTTTAATGCTTTCCAATCCCTCACTGTCACTGCAATAATATCATTCCTAAGCTTAATTAGGCACCCATTTCATCCTTATCTTTCTTTTTGACTGACAATTAGCTAATCTTATCATATCTTTCAAGATAGAATTGGTCAAAAATTACAAAGATCTAAAAGAAAAATCTTCCAGTTCAGTTAGGGCTCTTTGTGATTAAGGTGAACACTCATCTTCAACGGATTCCATCTAATTCGGGTTAAACAAGACCAGTTAATTGTTGGATGGATTCCTATAGAAAATCTTTATGGAGATATACTGATGGGAACTGAATTCTTTTAGTCTCTCATTTTCCTCAGAATCGTCCATCTACTAGACGATATCACCAGATGAAACAAGGTAAAAACAAATGAATTTCAAGTCATATTCCAACATCATCTACTAATTATATTTATGTTGTTCGCGACAAACGCAATCCTAGCAATTCTGTAATAGTCTACTAATCAAGATCTACAAATACACAAAGGCAGTTTAATTACACGAAAGCAAGCATGTGTCCTGATCTTGGTATATATACGTATCTCATCATCAAACCAGCCAGCTATCTCTGAAAATGGAATGATACTGCACCAAAACCAGCAGCAACACAATAAACGCAGCCACAACCCAAGGCGACCCACCCTCCGATGGGCGGCGGTGAGTCCGCTGGCGCCGTTCCCACGGCGACGTGCTGAAAAGCATATCTGAGTTTTCCATGGAAGACAGCCAACGAACCATGACTATTAACACTAAGGGTGTGACCAGAAGCACCAAATTCAGCTGCTCCTCTGCGGCTTCCACAACTGACTCATAATTTACGTACCAGGAAATTGAAAGAAAGATCGAAGCCACCGCGAGGATGAGAAGAACTGGGTAGGGAAGAGGGCTCAGAGTGAATGAATCAAATATGGAGTTTCTTCTGCCATAGTAATAGGCCATCAAGCTTTGAGTTGGCCTTTTTGGTGTGTGAATCGAAGGGGCCTGTTGGAATCAGGAGGGGCGGTCCATTTATAGCAATTTGTGGGGTTTCTGATCTGGTGGTTCACCAGCTAGTGAAGCTAGCTATAGCGGGTGCATCTGAACCGTTGAATGATTGGGTTGGTCAAAACTCTATTGATATTCGCTACTGCTACAAGTTTTAATCTACTAGTGGGACGGCGAGGCTCGAGAGGTGTGGAGTTTCTTTTCGTTCTTTAATTTTGTTGGGTAGATATCATTGTCAACCTTCTTGTATTAAACGTTAATAAACGTTGATAGGCGACTTGTAACTTGATCAAAACAGCTAGGTTTCGTTGTTTCCCTTTGTCACCATTATTCTACAGGGCACATCAGGGCCGTGACTTGTGTTCTGCAATTTTTGGCTTGTGAACTCCAGTGATCTCTCCGTTCTTTCCGACGGATCAATGTTTTCTCAACACGGGAATAGTTTGAAAGGTGTCGGCTTTGGATCGGTTTGCTTCAAGAAACACTTCAACGGAAGCATAAAAGAGATCAGATTCATGATTTTTCATACTTGAAAGGCATTCTAAGACTGGAACTCCAGGATTTGGGTTGTAGTAAAACATTCCCTCTATATTGAATCATCAGACCTTGAATTAAAATAAACAATTCACAAGACCATAGGATTGCTTTAACCAATTCGGTTTCCAAGAGAAACGCCTACCAGATACTTGTCCAGATAGGAACAAATTAGGTACAAGCTTCAATGTTAACCGGATTCAAATCACCAAAGACATGAAAGCATATATGCACGATCAAGACATAAACGGGATCCAAAACTCACCAAGCTGCCGAAAGGGTGAGTTTAGTGCCCAAACTTCCAAGGCACGCATTTCCCACATTTGCAACAGTACTTTTTCCCCTCGACAGGTGACAGCCACCGGACAAGGAGGAGCAATACCAAGGCTGTGACCAGAAGCACCAGGGTCATCAGCCGTTTCTCAAAACTTTCTACGGCCACCTCAACCTTGATGAAAGAGGAGAGGCCGAGCAGCGTCAACGCCAGTGCCAGAAACAGCAGAACTGAGTAGGGCTGCGAGCTGCTTCCCCTGCATCTTCCACAATAGCAGTATCCATAATTGCAGTAGCCCATCGAGGAGATCTCTATCACAAGAGGCAGGTGGAAATTCAGGTGAATGAGCTTATCTGTTAAACTGAGGACGAGAGTAGCACATATATTTTTTTTTTGGGAGGGGGAGGGGGGCGGCGGAAATAAAAGAGGAAATATGATCTAGTAAATGATTTCATTCATTTCGGTGGTTGCTCTATAAAGTGTTATCTATTACTTTACTAGTAGCCAAAGAGCGGAGAAACCGAACACCTGAGCTCCACTCACGACGGGACTACAAGAGCATTTAGAGTGAAAACCACATAATATCAATTTTCCATGGACAAAACAAGGCTGATTTGACGCTTGCTTTGTAGTTGGTGGTCCAAACAAAACCTATTAACCCCCTCCCACTAGAGGTAGGGCATGGACTGGTTCAACTTGGCTCAAATTGGGATTGGTTCAACTTGGCTCAAATTAAACTTATCTTGGTACAGCTTATAAAAACCCGGATATATATGGGCTGAAGGAAGAGGAATACGCAAGTTAAACCGCCCCAAACTGTGACCCACCCTGGCCGAGGACCAGTTGGTCCGGTCCGGGCTTGGAGCCTGCAATGACTCTTTCGCAATGGAAACCTGTAGAAAAAATTTTAAAAAATAGTTTAATTACAAAGTAAGCCATTCAATGGTTTTTTGCTTCATTTTAGCTCCCCAAATCTCATTTTCACCCATCTCAACAACTAAATTTTAAAGATTTTTTTATCCAAATAATTTTTTGCCCTCCCCTATAAATACCAATGTCATTTCCACTCTATCCTTACACCAACACTCAATCGCTCTTCTTCCTCTACTATATTTTTTCAAACATTTGAGCTTTTTTTTTAATCTCTTGTAAAGTTCTTACTAATCTCCGTCTAATATCTTCAAAATCTCTTCTTAATTTTGCATTAATCATTGCTATTAGTTCGTGAATTATGGCTTCAAGAGGAAAGGGCAAGTCGACAGAAACTTCATTTTCTCGCACCACCGGCTTCCGAGACTTGTTCCGTCGCCGTTCTCGACCGGCTGATAAAGGCATCTCAATCGAAGAGTTGCATGATGTTGATGCCAGAATCAATATGACAAATTATGATTTGGGACTTGACGATCAATTATCGAATGATGAAGTTGAAGAGTTAGATGTGACGGCGGCCGAAGATCCATCAACACAACCGATGCCGACAAGTTGTGGACCTGCTGTAGAGGAAACCCAAGGATAAGTTAAATCCTCGAAACTAACTGCTTGGGTTTGAAAGCATTATAAGCTCATACACGAAGGGGAGTCAAGGTACAGGAAATACAAACATTGCGGGAAAAAGTTTGTACATAAAAATAATTTCAGCATCGGAACGCTGAAGTGCAACATTGAAAATTAACATCCTAATGTCCTCCTTAGTGCCGTTACTAGTTCTGGAGGATAAATACAACTGAGGTCTACAACTGGTGCCGGTGGGCCAGAAATATTTCGTTTTAACTAACAATCTTGTAGAGAATGTATGATAAATTGGATGATACTTACCGAAAAACCTTTTTCATAAGTCGGAGATGTGCACCTAGAATCTTAAATAAAATCACAATTAAATCTTGAATTTAAAAAAGTGTCTAGGAAAACCACTAGAAAGGAAAGTTTTAGATTATTTGAAGCCGGAAAATCAAATTTGCAAGCTTATTTTTCTGCTCTTGATCATTATGTGATATTCATTTCTGATAGATGGACATCACTTGTAGGTCAGTCATTTTATTGTGTTATTTTTCATTGGATTGATTCTGATTGGGTTAAGCAAAAATGAATTTTGTCATTTAGAAACATTGAAACGGATCATCTTGGTTTTCACATATTCAATTGTATTTTAGAAACTTTATATGATTATTTTTGTACTAATAAAGTCCTGTGTATTTCATTTGATAATGCTTCAAACAATGATATTGTTGTTCGCCTTTTAAGTCAAGTATTGAAACCACCTTTAGACGGTATATTCTTTCATGTTAGATGCATGTACCATATTTTGAACATTTGTGTGCAAAAGGGTTTAGAAGTTTTCCAAAATAAAATTATGTCTATTCGGAACTCATTGACGTTTTTTAAATCAATACCCGATGTATGTAGTGAATTTAAAAGATTTTGTTTTGAAAATCAAAAAGAATTTTCTTCGAAACGGTTTAAATTGAATTACTCAACCTGCTAGAACTCCACATATTTGATGTTATAAGATGCATACCCGTATACAAATTTGTTAACGCATTTCATAAACTTAAAAATGGGTTGCGAATTTCTTACGATTGAAGTTTGAGGAAAATGTTCTAAAATTGATGAATTGCTTAAGTTTTTTTTCTAGGCTACTGAATTTTTTTCTAGTGTTTACTATCCAACCATTCATCAAGTTTTTCTTTAGTTAGTGAACATTACATATGATTTACATCAGTTTAAAGATGATGAGTTGTTAAAATTGACTATCGAAGCTATGTAGGCTAAGTGACTTCAGTATTTAAAAAACATTCTACCTATCTCTTTAGTTACTTATTTGCTTGACCCAAATGTCAAATTAACAGACACAACAACATTACTTGAAGGAATTTTTTATACTTATTTAGAAATGCCTAATATAAATGTTTTGGCTATGTCAGTCACTGCTTTCGAGTACTTGCATTCTTTGTACAATTTATATTGTAAGCGGCATTCGGATAAGGTAAAATCCGAAGCTCCTCAAACAAAGCCTCTATGGAGATCAATCTCTTCAAGATTCAACCTGACCCTACAAATGCTTAAACACCCCTAACCGATGACATCGGGATTAGTTGAGGTCGATGACTATCTCAACACATCATTCGAGCTAAGTGACATCGACATATTGTAGTAGTAGAAACGAAGGAGCTCAAAGTTTCCAATCTTGTCGACAATCGGCCAGAAAATTCTTGTTGTTCCAGTCTCCATCGCAATATCCGAGATAGCATTTAGTGTAGAAAAATGGATGATATCGAAGAAATGATCAAGATTGACACGCGAGGCGGTGGGAGTTTACGTGTGCAACCGAGATTGGTGCCTCGCAACACTCCGGAAGTAAGACCAAAAGAGTTCAGATGACGAGATAATATTCGATACCGAAACTTGAAATTTTTTTTTTCAATCATACATGTAATTTGTATTTAATCTGACTATGTTGTTAAGCATATATCATGAGTTTCTATTTTTCATTATTTTTGGAACGTTTTTTCCATTTTAAAATGTAATACTCGTTTCTGATTATTTGTAAGTGTTGTTTGATTTTTTTACTTAATAAAACTTACATCAGACCCGCCATAGGACTTGCTTGGGACCACCCCACCTGGGAACGGTCCGAGCCCGGTCCTACTCGACCCAGACCCAGGCCCAACTAGTCCGAGCCGGTCCTAGGTCTGGCCGACCTGACGCCCATCTCTGTCTCCAGTTTTCCTTTAGTTTTAAGGCCAATTCGTATAAGATTAATAGGCTGCTGTTAACATATTTTCCACTGTTGGTAATGGGCCAATCCATGGAACCTCCATTTTTTCTTACCAATTTGCCCCATGTTTTTTATTTTATTACAACTTGGTACTTGAGTTTGTAAGGCCACGTGGGCACTCATCCATGCGTCCCCATGTTCGCCCCAGTCCTAAATTCAGCTACCAATCGCTCGACCAAGTCACAAACCAGTGACATAGATCTTTGTGTGATGGGTGGGACAGCCAATTGGGTGTGTTTGGGGGGAAATGAACTCGATTCAAACTCCACTGCACCATCAAACAACTCTGAAGAGGCTAACCCTTCACCCCAAACTGTTAGAAGAACACCAATGGGGTTACACGCACGACACTGCCTCCTACCGGGAATGCTTCCACCTCAAGACCACTTCCCTCTCTCTCACTGCGATGCCGGAAAGAGTTCGCTGCCCACAAACAAAGGATTCTCCTCCGCACACAGTATGTTCTAGCTATAGAGTGAAAAGATCTGATGATGGTCGGATGGTAATTTTCCCAACATGTTCAGGCAATTGTGATGTCCACCCGAACAAGCCATGTGCGCAGACGTAAAAACGAGTTAACAGCAGCCCATTAATCTTATACAAACTGGCTGTTAGTTTTTTCCCCCAATATTGGCCAATCACGCAAAACACCCTAGCATCATGATTCTTAAAAATAAACAAAACAGAGGAAAGCGAACGTTACGTAGTTGTTTCGTTACAAGATTGAACCAGTTAAATGTGGCACCTCAAGCATGCAGTCATTATTGACACAAGTCCAGCAATGAAGATCCCAAACCTCCCACAGACATAAACATTAATGAAGCTGATCCCAAACCTCCCACAGACATAAACATTAATCAAGCTGCACCCAAACTCTCACACACGTTTATCTAATATACATACAGTAGCCAACTTCCAACTGCCAAATGATTAATTTAAGGGCCAAAACCTAAGCCCAATTACACAGACATCTTCCACCTGATAGGACAATTTAAGGGCCAAACGGAGATGACCTTAGAAAACTGGCCTACCTGGCAAATGAAACATGGATCAGACTTTTCCTTCATACTGGAAATTCAGTTTGTAATCATGCTTCAAAGATGCCAGTATGTTCCGGCATGGACCCTCTACAAGAACACAAGAGAGAATTACAAGTCAGAACGGGAAAAATAAATAAAAATAAGGATAAATAACTAAATTAATTAATTAATTAATAAGTAAACACAAGGAATCAAAGCATATTTCAGAAAGGGGTGAAACCAAGACAGCGTACCGCCAAATGCAGTATGAAGATACTGAAGATCATCGGCTGAGCATGCATCTATCAGAGCATATACACCTGGTCTCAAAACTTCATCTGTGTCCCTGAATTCAATCAAAGGGGAGAAAGCTTTGAATTATAAACAATCTAGACACGCCTTTTGCACGTAATAAGTACATAAAGATCACTATGGTACACATTACGGTAGATAGTGAACTATACAGGTTTTTGCACATTAAATATTACCTCTTGAAGCCAGTTTTAAGTACACCATTTCCTGAAGAAACCCAAATATAAGTCGATAAAAACTTTACACAGTGCTGGGCAAAAATATCCTTTTGCTGTCTTATCTGCAAAACAAGAAGATAAAAAATGGTCAGAAATGGCAATGAAGAATATGTGCACTACAGGAACAAAATTTTCCGCTCCATGCCCAGTAAAAAACATTCAAGCTTGAATTAGAATCAGAAAATAGTATGCCTCAAGAAAAGAATTGTCATATCTAGAACAACACAAAACCTATGTGGACAGACATCAAATGGCAACATTTTTTTTTCCTTTTTCTTTTCAACAGGCATGTCATGTAGATGCAGCGTTAAAACAACCCTCAGTACCTCTTCATAAATCCTTCGAAAGGAACGAGCGCATTTCACTTCATCGTCCACTTCCCACAAAGAAAAGCCTTTTCTGACCTTACCACTAGCAGCCTCAAAACAGTAGAGGAGAATAGAAACAGATTCCTCAAGCACAGCAAGACAATGTTCACATTCACTGGAAAAGCAGAAGATTGGTAGAATATGATAACAATGAAGTGCCTTAAAGACGTGAACAAGAAAACAAATAATACAAATCAATCACATACCTCTTGTGATGCTTTATAACTGTATACAACAATTGACAACAAGCAACAAAAAGGCGCACTGAAAACTGCCTGTCTACAACATGGTATCTAGAGTTTGTGACCACTTGATTATCCCGATCAGCTGAAAACAATAGAGCACCTGATCCTGGTTCTTCAGATATTTTTTGATGACAAATATCATGAAAAAGTGCTCCAGGTATACGTAAAGATTGTCCTATGTGCCATGAATCCATCTGGAACAAAGCATGTTTTGCAGAAATTCTTGTCAATACCTCAATGCACATAAGAATGACAGAACCAGGATCAGGATCATTGTTGCTTTTACTATTACCAGCTTCTCTATAGAAAATAGAAGGACCCTGCAAGTGCAGAACTATGTTGAATAGACCAGCGACAAAGCTCTGAATATGCCTTTTGACCATGCTTATACATTTATGACCTGCTACACAGTTTAAAACAACTCATGATTAGGAGCAAGACACTTCAACTGTCATGATAACTATGATGAGAGATCCTTTCCCTGATAATCTAAACAAGTAAAATACACCTAAGGAAAAACTAAAACGATTCTTTAAGAAAAAAATAACGAAAAAGGGAACAATGTGAGCACACAACCTCTCCAAACATCATGGAAATCCACAAATTCTCCTCAAACATGCAATAGCATCAAATTAGCTGATACGAAAAGCAAATTAACAGGAAAAATTAGGTTATAATATTGTGATAGTCTGCTGTCTTTGTATTACCTGTAGCATATTCAAGAACTAGATCTAAGCAGTCAATGGCAGCTGCAACTGTTGAGGAAACCTTGCCGCCATCGGCATCTCCAGTATTTTTATCATAGGCCATTTTGCAATCTTCTTGAATTCCTGCCAGTGTTCTCTCTATGGTCTGAAGTGCTGCTAATAGATGCATCTCAGATGAATTTTCCAAATAAACCTTGAATGACATCCTCAACTGTACTTTGATTTCCTGCACACGACGCTGGTAATGGTAAAGTAGTTTCTCAGACGATCTTCCATCAACATGGAATATCTCAGGATTTAGCTTTCTTTCATGAGATTCCAAAGCAGCACTCTTTCCCTGGAGAGAGATGCATTTTCCTACTGCCCTTAAGTGCAACATTATCAGCTTGAGATATACATTTTCACCCAACACAAGGTGAGGTGAGGGAAAGTGCCTTCCTAATTCTTCCAGGAACTTAAGGACACCATCTAACCAAACAAAAGAAAAAGACTCTACCATTTCAACTGAATTTGAAAATTCAGACAACAAGAACTGTGCAATTGCAATAAATATAGAAATTGACTTTGAGCATAAAGGAATGCTGTCAACATGCCAATTCAGCCTTAGCATTGCTGAGAAGGCAATAAAAACCTGTCTGAGTGAAATTGCTTTCTCCGGAAGATCACCCTTCAGCAATCTTCTAAAAAGATTCTTACAAGGATCACAAAGCTCAATTAAACCAGCCTCTGCCAAAAGAACAGGCCAGTTTGCATTCTCTATTTGCCAACAAGTATCATAAATATGGGTCCTATTTAGTTCATCATTGGTGTTCAATGGCTGTGGAAGGGAGTTTGCTGATTCTGATTCAGTACTCTGTTCATCAGATGGCTCTTGTGGGCAACACTCTGCAGAACCATAAGATCTTCTGTGCTGTGGACTATTCTGGATGCAGAACACTTGCATGAAAGTATTGATAAGATTTACAAAAACATTTATAACAAATTTCAATTTGGGGGCGCCTTTTCTTACAAACTGTGCCTCTCTGTCACCAGACTCACCGCTCCTTTGACCCATCTGTTCTAAAGCACATGAAAGGCCCCACACGTAACCACAAAAGCAGGAAACTGTAAGAGACAATTTGTTGATATGAATAATGTAATCTTGTACTCCGGCTTTCCCATTACTAAGCACATCCTTCAGCAAACTGAGTAAGCATTCTGCTTCTTCCTTCAAACTCTCATCAAAAGCATATGAAGTTATAAACCCTTCACTCTCTTTCAAAATTTTTTCAGCTACTTCACCTGAATTTGGTTCTTCAGCATACTGATCATCAGTTTTTGCACATACAGGGGCTCCACAACCAACTAGATGCTTGGTAATTGTAAGTAAAATGTAAGAAGTGTGGTCCATCAGTGAGATGATTCCCAATTTAGACTGACATTCATGATCGTGTGAACTAGAACCTATGAGCTGAATCACCAAATATGCTGACTTGGAAATCCATGAAATAAAAAATGAATCCTCATTGACCACAGAGAGAAGGGCAGATGAACCAGCTTCTTGCATAATTATATTTTTTAAGGTCCTCCGGCAAGCAACAAATAAATGCAAAAGTTCATAGTAAGGAAGGTTTAATTTATCATGATAATCCAGTAAACCTGCAATTAAACACCTGAAATGAAGAGTTCTTATCAATAAAGATTTATCATACAACAGTAATCTATTTGCAGATCGATTTATGTGTTTCTTTTTTACAATAAATATTTTTATAAAACATTCGTAAGAATGAGGGATTGAGTTTATTTACAAATCACAAGTCAATGTTCAGAAAACAAATCCTTAAAATCTTCTTTGATTGGAAAATGAGAGTCCCTATAGACAAAAGGAGATTTTTACCATTCAAGATTGAGGATGGAAGTCCCAAGTTGTGAGAAGGATTTCAAACATAAAGACTCTTTTGGCATCCAACACAATAAACCAAGCAGGGCCTGACATTGTCCACTCTTCATGTTAATTAGAGGTAATGCTTCACAACCAGCAGAAACATCTTGATATAGCCTGGCAGATGATTTTGAAATCGATTCTGCCACTGAAGCATATTTGACTTCAAGAGCACTCAAAATGTCCGTCCAGTTAGGTAAAGAACGGAAATTGATATCCAGATTTGGCAAATTGCAAAAGAAAGATAGCACTGAAATTTCCAGCACCTTGCAAAATCTTGATGCCACATTCCTGCGAACAAACTAGTAAAAAGGTATGAACAAATAATGAAAAACAATCAAAATCATAATTTAGTCAGTAATAGGATTGGAACACTACATGAAGGGAGTTGCTAAGCATTCAACTCAAAACCACTAGGCAGTTAACCACCTAACATGCTTTCTCATATAAAAATGGGCTTACAGAAAACAACAAAACTAAATTTAATGCATTTGTAATAGACATAACCACAATCTTTTGGGAAGGGGAGAGAGAGGGGGGGGGGGGGGGGGGGGAGGAGGAGGTCAGAGGACGCAGGGTTGAGCAATACTTGTGTTTTACATCATTTGCTTACTTGATGCTCATATAGGGTGGCATCTTTAAGAAGTTCTGCAGAAATCTGATGCACTGTAACTTTTCTCAGCTGATGAGTTCCATCAGTTGTATGCTTAGATCTGCTTGATAAACAGGGAATGGAGGTGGAGATCAACAGCGTAAGGAACTTTTTTAATTTCCTGGAGGTTGCATGGGCGCACCAAATATCAACATTTTGGCATAAAACCCACCAAATTGCTGTAGGCAAAGTATCGTTGTTCACAGAACAAACACCTAAATCCCATCCACTGTTCTCATGGGTCTGTAAACTTGTATCGCCATCACAACAGGCATCTCCACAACACAGTTGATAATCATTCACTAAGGAAAGATATCCTAACATAAATTCTGTAAGACCCTCTGCCTCCTGCTCCAAAATCAATATTTGCTTTCTTAACTTTCTTATCTTTTTATTATTTGCTGCTGAGTTAGTATCATTGAGCACTGCAGCCTGGCTCAAACTAACATTGAAGTGCAGTACAAACTTAAGAGACTTGAGTCTTCCATTCAAATCAACAAGCCTCTGGAGAGCTAGCATGAGCAATATATAAATGAGTGGAGAGCATTCACTTTCTTCATCATTTGCATAAATGTCTGAAATACAGCGCAAAAGATCAAGGAGAGATAACAGAGAGTGGTCAAACCAAGAAAATTTGACCTTACCAATCCACTCTGTCTTCGACATCCAATCCCAGCCAGTATATGTAGCAAATACATCTCCCACTGCTGTTGACATCTTCTTCGACATATTGGGAGCCACTATGCTCATGATTTTCCTGGACAAACTTCGCACAGACATGTACAAGTGAAAAAAGAACACAAATATCCAGAGATTGGATATTGTACTGTTCTTGTTTCCATCACGAGCTATTGCGCTTTCAGAACTTCCAGTTATAGAAGATAGAAACTTCTTTACGCCATCAGGTTGTACCCCAGCCAAGTTAGATATGTAGGGATAGATGATATTTATCAGTTCCCTAATTGAAAGTCCAAATAGATTGCAGTTTCCTGTAGTTACTGCCAATGAGTCTAGCAATAAAACATATATTTCAGATAACATTCTTCCCAACACTTCTGCTCTATCACCAACATTCGTGCTAAAATCTGCTACAATGAATCTTCCCTCATCAGTAACTGTATAATTAATTTTCATCCAGTCCAGAGATTCTCTCACATCAACAGTTAACTGTTCTATGAATTCACCCACCTGTCCTTCTGGTAAGGAACTAACAGCCAGATGAATAGCACATTTAGTTTCTTGTGAGCATAACAAAACTGCTACTGCTTTTATAATTGTTTGATTAGAGAAGGATGTTGCACAGGAGAGAACGGTGCCAGCATCCACTTCACCACCATTTTTCTGTTGTACTAGAAGCCTCACTGCTTTGCAAAGCGCAAAGATTGAAGTATGTACCTGCAGTACCAGAATACTTCAGGAAGCAAATAGAAGCCTTCAATTTAAAGCATGAGGGACAAAGAAAACACTGTAAACAACAACGTATATGGAAAACAAATTGGCACTATAATATTCCAATCGAAGATTCATATTTCATACAAACCTGGCGAAGAGAAGTGTAAAGATCAAACAGCTTGCATGTAAGACTCAGTATTGAGGAAGCCAATAGGCTATGATCTGGTGCATCAACAAAAAATGTTCCAAAGCTCAAGCATGCAAGCATCATTAACCATAAGTTATCCAAATCATTTGCCACAACCTTATATTCAATATTCAAAAAATATTGCACAGAAATAAATAACTCCTTGTATGATAAGAAAAGCATCTCCTGCATCTTGTCATCTGAACGGCAATTTGACAAATTGAGTATTTTTGTGGCAAATGAAACAAGTATCCTGTAAGAATTTTTCAAGAAATTGAGGCTTGATCCTTCTGAAACATCCTCTGTTCCAACATACACTTTTGCACTAATAGCGCCAGACAGTATGCTATTGAGGGATCTGAGAATGCAATAAGCATCAGATAATGTACGTCCTTCAAAAACATTAGGATCACTGTAACATTTCATCTCAAACAGAAGAGGCTCCAAAACCTGTACGAAGAAATCAAACACCATTTTTCGCGTATGCGTGTTTAAATTACTTGACCCAATAATATTCTTCACCAAAAGTGAGTTGCTGCTCTGAGACTGGTCGGAAGAATCATGGCTTGATAAATCGTCTTTTGAATGCCTCAAACTTCCAGATTTTCTAGTCGCCTTGGTGCCTCCAAATAGGACTGAATCGCCTTTCTGCTTTCCCACCTGATCTACAAACAATTTAAATAGTTCACCAATACTACTCATAACCAGTACCTGCTTTTCAGCCATTATTTTCTCTAGCTTGTTAAAAAAATGTCTGTGGTAACTTTTAGGGGCCAGGTTTGGTTCTTTTGTTCCCCCAGTTTCTGATTTAGCATATCTTTCTGTCCTGCACAAGTCCAAAAATCCATCAATATGAACTGGGTGAAAAAGTGCTTGTGACAAAACTTCTTCAATCAGCTTCAGCAAATCTCTGGATTGCGAAGGAGTTTTTTTGATTATCTGAGCATGTGATATTCCCACAAGTTGTAGAAGGGGAGCAACAAGCTTATCAACAAAATCATGAAAACCATTCTTTCGAGTTGGGTGGATCTTTAGAAACTTAGCAAATGGATCAAGCACTAAGCATGACAACTTCAAGGAAAAGGTGCCTATTTGAGCATCCTCAAGGTTTTCGGAAAAGATTTTATTGGTAAGTTCAAGCACAGCAAGTGTTGTAGAGATCCATGAATCCAGATTTTCTTTGGACAAGCCATTTTGGGATGAGAAAAGCATGGAAACACAATCAAGCATGGTATTGTAGAGCTCCAAGCTTTCAGCAGCGAGGGGCAATCCCTTTGAAGAAAAACTTGTCTCATTGAATAATGGCAACACACTTCTAGCAATATAGCCAATTGTACATAGGAGATTTCGAGCAAAATTCAAAGGAACATGCAATTTCATGGACTCCTCCAGACAAAACTTGAAGATTCTCCAGCATCTAGAATCCAGGCATGTCTCCACAGTTCCATGAACTTTAGCTTTCTTCTTTGGATAAATCAACAGAGATTGTATCCAATCATTAACAAAAACTATTATTTGTGACAAGGAAACTATCTGATCATTATCATCTATGCCATTGCCTTCCTCCACAATCGACAAAATGTAACGGTACACGACCTCCACTTTTCTGCATCAGTATTTCAAGATTGTCGGTCAAATCAGAATGCGAACACATTCTTCTGCAGTGGCATAATTTGTTATTAGGCGAAAGAAAAAAAAAAAAAAAAGGAGATCAGGTAGGGGAAAAGAAGTTCCTCAGTAGACAATTTGGGGGAGAGTTTTACCTCTTTCATATGACAGGTGAATTAACAGCATAAGATACATGAGAATATTTCTAGAAGAAACACAAAATTGCGGTTTCCGAAAATTTCCGATTCATCAAATTGAGTTCAACAGACTGTAATATAATTTTGTCATACTTCAACCTCACAGTGCATAATCTCCCAGAAACCAGCCGAAGGAACTCCAAGATCGAGTGTTAAAAGAGAGTTACTAACCTCTGAAGCCCGATGTCTTTGTTCTGTATCAGTAGAATAAGCTTCATATTCCTCCACGGTCGTCCTTCTTCGAGATTCAGGTCCTCTCCACTCTCAGTGGAAGCTTCGGCAACTCCAACTCTTCCGGCTTTCTCTTTCGATGAATCAACGCGGTGCTTCTTCTCCGAATTTTGCTTCTCCACAGCGCCGCACAGCTTCCTTTTGTTCTTCTTTTTTGATTTCACCGAAGAATCAGCCATGGTTAGGAGAATTTTCCTCCCTCCTGCGGGCGCCGAGATGTTTGTGTTGTTATTTTTTCGGTTAGTTTCAAATTCCGCGAGGTCCTCGCAGGTTTCTTGTAGTTGTGGTCTTGTAGGGTTTTGTTTATCATCAAAACGACCCGTTTCACTGATAAGGAAAACCTGGGCGGAACACATAACTGGGCCAGTAGTTGGCTTAAAATGCGTTTCCAGTTTGAGCTGGGCTTTTGTCGATTAACCCGATTCCGTTTAATCATTTTGTTTTCTTTTAATTTATTTTCAGAGAGTTTTATTAAAAAAAAGGTATCGCATTGGTACTAAGGTGCTACTGTTGAAACTACAGTAATAAACAGTACCAGTACGATTTTGCCCTTCCAATACCATGCATGGCTGCTTTTTTTGTTTTTTTGCTGCTTCCAACTATGGTCAAACCCCTCTTTTGGTCCTAAGATGTTTCACTTCTGTCTTAATGCTCCCCAACTTTCTCTTTCTGTCGCCAGTTTTTGGTATTTAATATGAAATAACTTTAGTCAGTTTTTTTGTTTTCTTTTTCTTTTATCTTTATTATATTAATGGTTAAACCATTCATTGATTAGCATAAATGCAACACAATTTTATATTTTTTTTATGATGTGTTATTTTCTAAAGTAAAACATCAGTTACCATTAACGTAGTAAAGGTAAAAAGAAAAAACTCTATGATTAATAAAGTGATTTGGTCAATAATTCCTAAAATGAAAAGTGAACTTTTTTAAATAAACTTTTCATCTATATTAAAAATTAAAATTTAAACTTTTCAGTGCAATATTATGTTTTACAATATTATGTTTTGATCATAATTGATATAAGAACATAACATAGAAAAAATCTTAACAAAATTAAGATAAAATAAAATTTTAATCAATGAACATAAATTTATGACTTAGAATTGTTAAATTATTATTATTGATATTTATTTTAATTATAAATTTATTGAAATTATTACTATATACTAAAGATGGAACAAATTCAATGTTCAATGAACACTGAATGAAATGCTGCCGTTTTTTTTTTTTTGCTTTTGACCCTCTAAAGCCTGTGAGGCACTACTATTGAAACTACAGTAATGAACAGTGCCAGTACGATTTTGCCCTTCCAATTCCATGCGCTGCTGCTTTTTTTTTTTTTTTGTTGCTTCCAACTATGGTCAAACCCCTCTTTTGGTCCTAAGATGTTTCACTTCTGCCCTAATGCTCCCCAACTTTTTCTTTCTATTGCCAATTTTTGGTATTTAATATGAAATAACTTTAGTCAATTTTTTGGTTTTCTTTTTCTTTTATCTTTACTATATTAATGGTTAAACCATTCATTGATTAGAATAAATGCAACACAATTTTATATATTTTTTATGAGGTGTTATTTTCTAAAGTAAAACATCGGTTACCATTAACATAGTAAAGGTAAAAAGAAAAAACTCTATGATTAATGAAGTGATTTGGTCAATAATTCCCAAAATGAAAAGTGAACTTTTTTAAATAAACTTTTCATCTATATTAAAAATTAAAATTTAAACTTTTCAGTGCAATATTATGTTTTGATCATAATTGATATAAGAACATAACATAGAAAATTTTTTTACAAAATTAAGATAAAATAAAATTTTGCTATATACTAAAGATGGAACAAATTCAATATTCAATGAACATTGAACGAAACGCTGCCATTTTTTTTTTTTTTTGCTTTTTACCTTTAAGGGTCAAACCCTTATTTCAATCTGTAGATATTCTAACCTTGCCATTTTGGACCCCAAACATCTATTTCTAATTATCAGGTCCCTCATTTTAAACAGCATTTGCCCATAAACGATGCCTCTTTTTTTTTCCACTTTTGTGTCTGTTTATGCCAAATTATTCTAAATCTATGAACCCGCCGCAACGCGCGGGTCAATGAACCTCGTTCTAATCTAACCTCTGGAAGTCTTTCCTCTCTTATTTTTGCATATATATATATATATATATATATATATGATGTACAATGATGCTTTATTAGTTTTGATCATTTATTTTTTATCACATAATATTTTTAAAAAATTTCAATTACTTTATGATAGAAAATATACTGTTGCAGGACACTTGACTTATGACATTCTCGTTTTAAGGAAGAGACCCTCTTCTAAAAATTATATTATCACCACTAGTTTCATAAACCACTCAATGAATGATGTGCACGATGTAACTAATTTCGTACTAATAGTTGAATTAATCATGACTCATACATGTTTGCGGTTAGTGGTAAATAATGGGCCGAGCCGACCTAGCCCAACCTGGAACCGGCCAACTTAAAACCTGGCCCAAGAAAAAAGGGCCGAATATGGGCCCGAAAAGGAAAAAATGAGGCCCAGCCCAAGACTAGCCCAAAACTGACCCAAGTCCGGGCTCAGCTTGGCTCTGCCTAGACACGAACGGTCCGGGCCTACTGTTTCAAAAAAATTCCAATGGTCACCTGCTTCCCAAAATTGGCAAAATTACACGGTAAGGACCTCCAGCAGTTGACTAACGGTTATTTAAGTTCAAAACCTTTTTTACCCCTATTTAACATTAAAAAACGGCTAGTTTCTAAGGATATTTTCATCCAACCAAATTTTTGTCACTCTTATAAATATTCAGCCTCACTTCCTTATGTAACTTCCTACACTTTCCTCTCTACATCTACTAGTTTCTCCATATTTCTCCTCAAGTCTTATGTTCTTCCAACAATTTTTTTAATCTCCTACTAATTTAATTCTTAATATCTCTTTAATCCTTCATTAATCTTCCATCAATTTTCTTCAACTCAATGGCTTCAAGAAAAAGTACTGGCTCGGCTCCTGCTAAGAGTTTCTTCTCCCACACTGGTTTGGGGTTGTTTTTCCATCACAAGAATTCTGCACAAAAAAGAATTCACATCTACGACAAGTCTAAGCCTAGCAACATCTATATGATGAATATCGATTTGCAATTTGATGAGCAAGCATCCAACGACGATATTGAAATCCAATAGACCCCTGCTCAAAACATTGATACGCAAGGAGGGGATGGTGAATAACCGACAACTCAAAGTCAAGTTTCTGAGGGAGGTGAAGGAAAATCTCATCTCAAATCATTCATGGGGGAGCATTTTGAGATGCTTTGGAAGAAAGATAATCGGTTTGCCAAATGCAAGCACAATGGGAAGAAATTAGCACACAAGGTGAATTCTGGGACTAGGATGCTTCAACAACATATAAGGAGCGAGCATCCAATGCATTATCCAGAAGCTGAAGGGAGTTTTGGTGGACAGACACAACTCGGATCAACCAGTGGTTCAGGTATCTTTAAATTTAATCATAAAAAATGTAGAGAAGGTATGGTAATTGGATGATACTCACGGAAAAACCTTTTAGGCAAGTCGAAGACATGCATTTAGAAAATTGGATTAGGTTTAATTTAAACCCTGTCTTTAAAAGGACATCTAGACAGCTACACGAAGAAAAACATTTAAAATGTATAAATTAGGTAAATCTAATCTGCAGGCGCATTTTTCTACAATTGATCATTACATTACTTTTACTAGTGACATGTGGACATCTCCTATAGGGCAAGATTATTTTTGTGTTACTACACACTTGATTGATGAAGATTGGGTCATTAAAAAAAGAATTATTGCTTTCAAATGCATGGAATTTGACCACACTGGATATAATTTCTATCAATGCATCTTAGATGTACTTCATGAATTTTTCTGTACTAAAAAATTTTCTACATTAGTTTTGACAAGGCCTCTAATAATGATTTTGCCGCCCAAAAACTCTGTACTGCATTGAAACCCTATCGGAATGGTATTTTTTTTTCCATATTATATGCGTGTGTCATATTTTGAACTTATGTGTGCAAAAAGGGCTTGAGATTTTGTAGACAAAAATCTATCCAATCCGTGATGCATTATTATATTTAAAGACACAGCCCAAAATAAGTCAAGAATTCAAAGACTATTGCCTTCAAAACAACCAAACGTTTACATGGAAACGTTTTAAACTTGATTGTCCCACCCGTTAAAACTCTATATATGAGATATTGATAGATGCATATCTATATGCATTCTTGTTAATTGTTTTCCTAAACTTGAAATCAAATTTTGAACTTCTAATGATTGAAATGTGTGACAAGTTTGACAAACTTTGTCAATTATTACGGTAATTTTGTGAAGCAACTGCTTTTTTCTTGGGTGTTTATTATCCTATTACTCACAAAGTTTTGATGTATTTGGCATACATTGTTTATATTTTGAATCAATACAAGACGGATTCATTTCTAAAAGACACCGTCAAAACAATGAATGAAAGGTGGGTTTCCTATTTTACACAAATCCTCTAATCTTTTTACTTGCATCTTCACTTGACTCGACCATGAAAATTACCGTGACTTTATCTTTGCTTAAGGGGTACTATAATTTTTTGGATATGAATCATATTAGTTGTTTAGCTATGACGCTTGAAATAGACAAGCATATGTGAGAGCTGTACAAAGAATATCCATTCCGCTACAAATACAAGTAAGACTAACATCTTCCTCCACCACACGTGCCTTATCCTCCTTCTCCTCCTCATCAGCACCATTTAACCTTGCAGAACAGCTAGTCAAATGTCCACGACCCACATCATCTAGCCTACCGAAAATAAATGATTACCTCCACACCTCAATTAAAACAATCAAGGATGACATTTTGAAGTGGTGGAAAGTGAAAAGTGACAAATTTCCAATTCTGTCTATCATCGCAAAGGAAGTTCCCGTGATTTCAGTTTTAACCATTGCATCAGAGTTTGCTTTTAGTGCTAGCAAATATGTAATTTCAGAGAAACAAGCCAAGTTAATGCTCGAAGCTGTGGAGGTCTATGTTGGCAATCGTGACTGGGGCCTTGTTGTCTTAAGAAAACAAGACAAAAAAAAGTTCAGAAAATGAGATACAAGATGATGACAGCTCTTCCACATCCTAAATTTTCCTTTTTCCGGTCATAGAATATATTTGATCTGATTATGATGTGCAACATAGATCATAGGTTTTCATTTTGGTCTGGTTTTTCTAAAATATTTTGTCATTTCAAATGTAAGGCCCGTTGTCACTTGTTTGTAAATGTCGTTTAGCTTTCTTATTAATAAAATTTACACCGGTGGTAGTATTTTTTTTCATAAAATTATAAAAATTTTAAACAAAAATAATTAATCATTTTAAAATTCTATAAATTTTTTTTAAATTTTTTTTAAAAAAAACCCCGGCCCAGGCCCCTGAACACAAGAAGCTCAGAGTAGGCCCAACATGGCTTACACGTGCCATGCCGGGGCTTGACCAGACTAGGCCCGGTTGGTCCTGGGCCGGTCAGGCCAACCGACCACCTCTAGTTGCAGTAAAGATGAATTCTACTAAACAAAACACAACAAACTTAAAAAAACAACAAATTTTTGTATTAATCCATTTAATGTTTCAATTTGATAAAAGTTATATCCCCGATGTTTTATTAGAAAATAACCTATAGACTATACGTGTATGTATATAATAACCCTTCATTTATGTGAATGTTTGTTTAGAAAGGATGTTCAAACTTTCTCATCCATAGTTCTAAAAATAAAACTAATAAAACTGCCTTATCTATATTCTTTTCACATCCTGATAATCACACAATAGTGTACAACCATTTTTTATGAAAAGGAAGTTGAATTTTGCACAATATGAAAATTTTGGAAGTTTAGAGAGAAAAACAAGTTTTTTTCTTATAACTTTCCTTCTTTTGGCGAAATAGAGAAGAAACTCTCATGACGTGGAGTGTTCCACAAAGGAGTTTTACTTTTAACTGTTCTCCTTTGTGTTTCATAAAAATAAAACGCATAATGTAGTATATAAAATGTTTGTGAGGTTGAGACTAAAAAAACTCTCATTTCCTTGAGTAAGGTATTGAATTTGAGTATTGTAAATAGAGAAATAAGTTTTATGAGACTGAATTTATTCTAATGTAGCCTGATTCTGAATTGGCTAAGATTCAATATGACTATTTAAAAAAATGTGGTATAGTATTTAATTATATAACACATTTGCTCAGAGACACAAGTGTTTTATCATTTAGCTTTGGGGAAAAAAACATGAAATTATGTACTTTTAAAAATGTTTTAAGTGTATATTCTTGATTGAAAATCTAAGGCCTGTATCATGTTTCCTTGATGAATTACTGGTTAAGTGTACTATGTTTGTGTTGAATTGCTTATCTGAGATTTTATGTATGTCATGTGAATGAATTCATTTTTTTCTTTTTAGTACTCAAAATTGATATACAACTACAGTTGAGAATTTTTTAGGAGTTAGGAAAGATTAGGGGTATTTTGAAATTTGGTTATCTCTATGGCAAGGAGCGCTTTTATTACTTGGGCTGAGTTATGGAGACATGAATTAATTGATTGGGTATGCGCACAAGATTGTTGATTGAACTTGCACATATTTACTGTTGAAAAATAACATATTTTGTGCTAATTGGTATAGTAGCCGAGATTCATAGGCTACAACTTGAAGTGTTTCAGATGAACAATATGATTAATTATTTTAACTAGTAAACAGGCATACTATGTGATT
The DNA here is from genome assembly GCA_005392925.1 of Aquilaria sinensis. NCBI lineage: Eukaryota > Viridiplantae > Streptophyta > Magnoliopsida > Malvales > Thymelaeaceae > Aquilaria > Aquilaria sinensis. Next base: position 494,387 of record SMDT01001377.1, read on the forward strand.
CTGATATGCTTTTTAGTAAGTTTATATGATGTTATTCTGGAAACTAAACCACTGTTAGTTTTGGGTATTTTACTATTTTCTTTACTAGGTAATGTTAGAATGAGGGTGGTGAAATGGCAGATATGGTAGCAAAGGTTAATCGGCTCATGGGCAAAGCCAAGATTTTAATTTAAGGGATTAGACTTTATTTTAAAAATATTAAAAATTAGAGGGTCACAGTAGAAACAATGAGATTTCACCACTAAAATATGGGTTTTTTTTCTAATGGCCATTAGCAATAGCTTCACGTTGGTAAATTTGAAATTACCAATGTGAAACCATTGATATTTTATTCATTAGAAACCAGTTTACCAATAGTTCAAGCTTAAATTGCTGATAATTTCCAACTTACAAACGTTGGTGATTCAATTGTTGGTAATTACAAATAATTCGTATTCAGACTGGAGTTTCCTATGACCACAATATTTTTCTAATGAGTGAACTGTTAGAAAGTTCTCAATGATTAGAACCGTTAGTATTTACCAACGACTCAGACTGTTGGAAACTTACCAACGAGGTTTGGCTGTTGGTAAATCTCTTGGTATTAAAAAAAATAAAAGTAGTTTTCAACATGAAACCATTGGAAACGGTTTTTTTAAATATTTTTAAATATGAAAAAAAAAATTAAAATGATTTATTAGCAAAGATTACAAGAATTAAAAACAATTTGAAAACAACTTTAAATTACACAAGGAACTTATCTATCATTTGAATCATAAAAATAAAATGTCATATACAAGTTTATTGAGTTAATGTTGAATCATAAAAAATTTTCCAATGACATTGTTTTTTAACTAGCACCTCCTAACACAATACAGTGAACTAATTGCACAAACAAATCCATAAAGAACTAAAAGGACAAGGGAACTTGATTCTTGCCAGCTTTGTCAAAATGTTCCAGGAATACAAGTACAATTTAACTAAAAAAACAAGACATGGAAGTAAGAACAAAAGATAATAGATTTAGCCCAAAAAAAAAGTTACATGTTTGCTTCAAATTGAATCCAATTGAATAACAACTACTAACCGTGCAAAATAGGAGGAAAGAAAAAGCAAGATTTTGCCCAGCTCCTGAGTCCTGCCCCTCATATTGTCCCCCTCTCAGATCAAATATGCAAAACTAAAGGTTTTTTTGCAATAGTACTAGTAAGGGTGAAAGCATTTAACCTTAACCCAAACCCAACCCTATTTTGCAGGTTAGGGTCAGGTTGAAGAGATGAATAAGTGGCATTTTGGGTTAACCCGAAACCGACCCATTTTAAAAGTAAAAAATCAAGTTGGTTCGGGTTAAACCCGAATCCATCTGAAACTTGATCCTATTTTGCGGGTTAGGGTCAAGTTAAAGAGATGAATAAGTGGCATTCAGGTCAACCTGAAACCGACCCGTTTAAAAAGTCACAAATTTGGTTGGTTCGAGTTAAACCCGAATCCACCCAAAACCAACCCGAATATTAGCTCAGCCCACACCTGCTATCCCTAATTCCCTATTCCCAACCTACCTTCAACCTAATTATTTCCTAACCCATTTTTGGCCAAAGTCGAAGCCCAACCCTAAACCTTAAATTCCATATTTCTTACCTAGTAGCCATACTCTCTTACAAATTCCGCCGCCTTCACTCTCCATCATTTTAACAGTTTTGCTTGCGTCGTTGCTACCTTCATACTTACTTACTTCTCATTCGATCCTTCCTATCGCACTGCTCTCCTGCCACATTTCCCTCATGCCATCTTCGCACTTGCACACCATTCGACATCCACTATCATTCTACCTTGGTCGTTGCCCTCAAGCAGTTGGTCGTTGCCCTTAAGCAGTAGTTCGTTGTACCTCGTGTCATCATTCGTGTTATCATCCTCTGCCCTTTGCACCATTCGTTCATCGCACTTTGTGTTGTTTGTCTGTCACCCTTCACATTGTCCATTATATTATCTGTCATGTTGTTCTTCACATCGTCGTTTTCTGACCTTTGCAGTGGAGGAAATAGCTACTGGTGGCGGCAATTGAGTATCGGGTAAATCCGACCCTAACTCAAAATTTTAGGGTTAGGCCAGTTTTGGGTTCTCTATCAATTTTGGGTTAGTTCAGGTTAAAATTTTTGGATTATCAAAGATTGCATTTATTTTGGGTTTTGGTCCAAACCCGAAACTTTCACCCTTAAGTACTAGCATGAAAATAACATCAATTAGACAAACTATAATGAAAATTTAAAATTTGATAGTTTCACTTACCCATTTATATGGAGAAACCTAGGGGAGATCGAGCAAGCAAAATTGTACCAATCTGTAATTTGAAGTTTTTTTATTTTTATTTTAACTAAAATTGAATCAAGATATCAAATTAACTGAACTCAAACCAAATCAATAATCTTTGACAATAGTGAAATTCAAGCACCACTCTTTTTTCATTGATGAATTTATTACTAACTATAAATTGAATGTACCAATCAACTTAAAGCAGATTTGCAAACCAATGCAATACTGAAATCATTAAACAAAAAAAAAATTAAATTAAAATAATCAAAATTTGGAACTTTGAGGTTTGATTTTGGACTTATATGAACCAACTCTTCAAACAAATCACAATTGGGCTTTCTGCTTCTTGACGAACTTGTGGCCATTGAGGGAAGCGCTCGCCGCCAATAGAGGTGTTTGGCCCCTCTCTAACCCACCTATGAAAGATTCCAAAGAAACGGGCTAAAAAATCACCAGTGAACCTAGAAATCAAACAAAAAAATTTTAGAGTTTCAAAAGTTCAAACTATTATATACAAAAACTGGTTTTGAAGTTTAATGTACAAAAAATGGTTACAATTTTTTTTTAAAAAAATGGCTGTAAAGAGAGTTAAAGAAGAAGAAATAAAGAATTAGAATATGTAAGCCAATCTAAAATCTGGGTAAAATTTTTTTTTGCCTATCATCGTCACCGCCTGAAAAATCATCTTAAGAGCGGTGATGTTGCCTTAACCCAAAATCAGACAACTTTAGTGAGAGGCAGAAAGAGGAGAATAAAGAGAATGAGGAAAAGAAAAAATGAAACCAATATGATGAAAGGGAGCTTTATATTGGAGAAAGGAGAAAAATTCCTGCTTCAGTGCCATAATTTTCTATCTCTATTTCAAATTGGTCCCTCCATTTGAGTTTCTAACAGTTTAAGCCATTGTTACTATAAATTTCAATTACCAACGGTCCCTAGGTTACTGGTAATTTTCCAACAAGTTTAGCCATTGGTAATAGCCCCATCAGACTGCCCAAGGCCACCCGGACCATTTACCAACATGTAACCATTGGTAATTATTAAATTCTTTTACCAACGTTTTAATGCATTGGTAATTACCAATGATCATTTTAGCAGTGTTTCTTGAGCTTTATTTTTACATATATGTATGGGTAATATACATAATTTGCAATAATTTTTTGGGCCCAAGTCCCTCCACATTTGAACTAACTAATGGCATATGTATGGTGATGAAGGCAAGGTGTAATAGCAAGCAAAACTATTTGATCTAGGTATTATATTGTGGAAGATGTCTATTTTTTTAGATCTGAAAGTTTAGAGTGCTTAGGTTTAAACAGAAAAGATGGACAGGTAGCAGAGGTAATGTTGTATTTTCTAATAGCAAATGGACTAATAGACCTGACGTTTGAGGGGGGTTAAATGTATATTTTTAGAATAAGAGGGGACAAGTGTAAATGGCACCCACTTTCAGAGAAATAATTTTAATTTTTCCCTAAATAATAAACTAACAATATCTCAATTTTTATGGACAACCCAAAAATAGAAAAAAAAAATGGAACATTAAGAAAAAAATGCTTGTCCTTAATTAACCGTTCTTTATTGGTCATAACATTTTCAAAACATTTTTGTATTAGTCCTATGTTTTCTTACTAGATAAAATTGTTTTGTTAATTAAAGTGTTATGTATTATACTCTTACCAGATGAAACTGTTACTCTATGCAAAAGCTGCCATATAAATGAAATATGTCATAAAAAATTCAGTTCATAAAGAGAAAAAATTAATAATTTAAAATATTTATTAATTGTAAAAGAATATCACATAATTTAAATTTACTAATAGTTGCTATAAAAAATTAACATAATAAAATAATAGTTAATTTACATTCATTTGTGAGACTAATATAAAACTTTTTTAAGTAAATTTAGGATCAAATCAAAACATTCAATAAATTAATGATAAAAATAAAGATAATAATTACATGTTAGGAACTTTATATAAAATTTAGCCATCTTAATACAAACATTTTTTATTAAGTAAAAATTTATTGTCATGATTAAAATAACCTAAAACATGCTAATATTAGTGATTTCCACGATTGTAGGTTAAAAATTTAAAATAATGTCACTCATCATATATGAGATGATAAGAAGCTCTAGTCCAGTACTCTAAAATCTCAATACTAAAATTAAGCTATCAGTAAACACCTTATTGTTCCTTTTTCTTTTTTTAAAAATTGAATTTTATATTCCTAAACTTTGTAATAATAAGTTGATACAAAATTTTTTTATTAACCATGCACATATATATATATAAATATAATATAATTTTGTCTCACTTTGTTGATGTGTTTTGAATCCTTTTTTAATTTTGTGTATATGAAATATAAAATTATAAATCTTTGTATATTTTCTCATTTTTTGCATGATTAGATCCAACAAAGAAAAACTTAAGCCAAATTTCATATACCGAAAAATCCTATATTTAACCACAAACTAGAGTTTTTGGAATAAAAAAAAATTTGTATTTAATCTAACTAATGCAAGCCTTGAGTAGAGAAATTATGAAGCGCTAGAAGCATGCATAAGATCCAGATAAAAAAAGTGGAAGCTTGAGATGTAAATATTTTTCAATTGGATACAAAATAACCATGAAATCTCAATTTAGTTGAGACAAGTTATATAGTCAATAGATTATGTCGGTCATGTGGGGCTTACATGACTTGCTTTAATGTTGAAGAGGAAAGAACTCTAGAGTTGCTCATCTTCACCTTTAATGTGGAAGAGGAAAAAACACTTTTAACCCATATATGTCTCAGATGAGCTTTCATAACACATCACCTTGCTCCCCATCTCATCATGCTAATCAAATCTAGTTTCAAACCTGAGGGGGTGAGTGGGGCTCACATGAGATCCCTAGTGAATGACACAATTTGGGCTTGATTCAAGCACGAAAATAAGGTGATGTTGAAACCCATAGATAATAGTTGGACTCCCTTACAGTGCATGTAAGACTTGGTGGAGGTGGTACAGTGTGGATTTGGCTGGGCATTTGTGAGGTAGGGAGTAGGGGTGGACATGAAGTGAGGAGAATGAGCATGGTAAAGGACATAACTTCAAGTGCTAAGAGGCAAAACCCATATTTGTTCAACCCAATTGGGTCAAATGTAACACACAAGTTCTTACAATCTACTTTGTAAAATAATGTGTTCTTATAACATGTTAACAACAAATAGAGGTCCTTAATCCCATACCATCTCTATTCTTTTTTAACGGCAAGTGAAGATAAATTTTATTAAGATAAAAACAAAATACACATGACTACTAGCTAGTAGTTGCTGGACTAACTTAAACACAACCCCCATAACTCCCTAAACTCTAAAAAACCCCCTGACCCCATTTAATAAAACCCAATTTAAACCATTGGATGAAGACCCCTTGTCCCTACTAAATAACTCTGTGCTAATATAGCCTTAAAAAACAACATTAAGACTTTATACTTCATTCCAACCTTCTCAATTTCTTTCTCAAAGCTGAATTTTTCCCTTTGGACCCTTAATTTTTTGGACACTTTTCTTTACCTTTATGAACACTTAGTTCTTCATATAATTCAAGAGCCAAACTTTCACTTCCTTCAAAAGAAACTCTTAATAACTTGCTTACTTTATCCACCCGTCTCTTTATTTAAGAAGATTTTGATTTCTATAAAGCATCTGATTTGTAACGAGTGTGGAGCGAACATATTATCTTTGGTTAATTAGAATTTGGGAGCAATTTATTTGGAAGGGAAAATTGGCCTACTTGCCTTACTTAAGGATTAAGACGATGTTTTTAGAACATTTACGCCATATATGATATCATCAAGTAATTCAAAAGCACATTAAAAATAATTTTTTCCTCAATTTAGAAAAAAAAAATGTATCCTTCAAATCATAACCTTGCTATAAATACAACATCCTCATTTTCATCATACTAGTTACTCCTAAATTTTGAATGGAATATTGTTATTAGTGGTCTAATTTAGTGGCTAATAGTAATCATTAGACTCAACTTGGTTGGTAGCCTGACAAGTAAAAGTGAGCCTTTTCGGTGGAACCAAACAAACCAAAATAACTATGGTTAAAAAAAATCTAATCTGAGAACTGACAATAAAAAAGAACCAGAACTATGAGTATGGTTTTTTTGTTCTAATTCCTTATTTTTTTTGTGTGCATTATATACTTGTAACAACTTATAAATCTAATACAATTTCATCCAAACACAATAATTGAATAGCATAAAAATAACAAGATCCATCAAGGATAACTACGTTGAGAAATATTTAGCACAATTTACCACTATATCAATTAGTACAACTTAAAAAAAAATAGTACAGTAAGTTATAAAATTCATTAAAGAAACAATTATCATATGTTTTAAGTTATAAAAAATACCTCATATATAGTTCTAGAAAAATGAATGCATACATAAATATGTAATTTCATAAATTCTATAATATATTTAAATATATACTTTCGGTCAGTTACAGATGAAATTAAAACTAACTTGAGAATTGATAAATTTTTTAGCAATGAAACAAATCTAAACCCAGTCTTAATTTTTATCCATCTAAACTAGAAGTGGAAACGAGCCGCGTTGAGCCCGAACAGCACCAGACTCGAAGCTCAGAAAAATGGGCTCAAAGCTCAGCTTGAAGGAGTTTAGATTTGTCTTGATAACTTAATAGGCTCAAAGCTCAAATCGAGCTCGATTTGAGAAACATGTTAAAGTTTTCATAACAAACAAAAAAACAAAAAAAGGATCATACAACTTACATAAAGTTAACTAAGCATAATCCAAGTTCAACAATCAATAAACAAGCAAGTTCATGAATAATTGAAATTAACAAGTTAATTTAAAGTTTTCAAGTTTATTCCAAGATAGTAAAGCTTACCCTTCCTCATTTTTTGCCTAGCCAGCAATAACATCTAAATCTTTTTCAAGCTAAGTAAATACCTATAATGGTAGCCATAATTGTTGAGTAAATCTCTTGCAATGTTAAGTGAATGTTGTCTAGCAATAATTGTTTGAGCACAAATTAAGAGACATCACAATGAATACCACGTTTCTAGCATAAATCGTGATTCATGTACCAAAAAAAAAAATTATGTACATTATTTCTATAAATTGTGTACATTATTTCCAGCATAAATTGTGGTGCATGAACCCAGATTTTTTTATACATTAGCTCATTGGCACCCACATATACTCATTTGAATCACGAAATATTCAAATAACTTCTCCAAATTTTCTATAATGGCAAGGAATTTTCATCAATGGTTAAAATAATTAAAAGAAGACAAGAAAAAAATAACATAAATGCAAATGATCAAATAGCTAAAGGCAAGAGCATCTGAAGAAGTCGTCATGTAAAACATACATACAAGAACAAATGATCATCTTCCCAAATCAATTAGAGGCCAAAAAAGGATATGTTTAAGCATTATAAGCACTCCCGTGCAGACATGAGCACAAAAAAACACCAACAGTTTTGATTATAACACCATTTTGTTGCCATTGAAAACTAACTAATGTGCAAATAACTAAAGGCAAAGTCGGGACCAGAGGTTGGATTATAGTAACTAAGAGTATAGGGATAATCTTTTCTGCTCCAAACTACTAATAGCTTTTTTTTGCTCGACACCATGAAACATTAATGCTTTAATGAAGGGAAGAAAACTCATCTTTTGTAAGTTAATTAGTGAAATCACATTAAGAAAAGAAGGAGAACAGGACAAAGTCTGCTATGCATTCTGATAGAAGTAAACAAATCTAATGGCAAAACTGAGCTACAAGCATCAAGACTGAGAATATTCAAAGATCAATTTCTTTTCCTAGCTTAGGCTGCTTGATCCTTGAGAAAAACAACATAGTAAATAGTTTCCTCCAAAACTTAATTCAATTCACACACACACACACACACACGCACACAATGCTACATTTGTGAACGATTTATAATAAAAAGAGAGCAATATATGGGCCAACAAACAACCGAATGAAGCTCGAACATTACCGGGCTTTGATGGTTGTCACTGCCGGAGGTTGAATCTCAAATGAAGGTGATTGAATTGCTTGGCCAAAACAAGTTGATTAATTGATTACCAGCAAGTGCCCAAATGAAGCTTGGTGATTAACCGAATCGCCCATTTCCAGTAGGTGCTCGAAAGAAGCTCAAATGAAAAGATAATGGGTTGCGACTTGCATGTGTATGGGTGGTCGGTGTTGTGAAAGTGGCTGCCAGCCAGTGGGAGCAACGGTGGTGGGTGTGAGTGTGACGTTCGATTGGCAACTGGGAAGAAGGATTGATCAATTTGGACTGTGAAGTCTGAACTTTGATGCGAAGGGAGGTAGGGTTCATGCACGGGAAGCGAGAGAAGAAATAGGAATTTTAGAGAATTAGGGTTATAAAAATTATATTATATTAATTTGTTATTAGACTCGTTAGGTTTGATAAAGATTCGAGTTGAACACTGCTCGTCTTAAAGCTCAGTTCATTAAAGATTCGAGCTTTTCTTGCAGTTCAAGGCTCATTAAGTTCGGCTCAATAATATAAAACATAAGCTTAAGCCTGAATAGTTTGATAAGCGGCTTGACTCGTTTCTACACCTAAATAAACCAACCTAATAGGAATGGTTTGAATTGAATTTAGGGCATACTCAAAACCACACTCGCCTGCAGGCAAGTAGCACAAAGGTTGGAAAAGGACAAAAAATAAATGTTTTTTTAAAGAAAAGAAAAAATAAATAAAGCATTGGAATCGCTGGGCTGCGTTCATCAGGACGACCGTACACGTGCTGCAAAACAGCCATGTTCATGTTACCAGTCTGCCCCCCTCATTATTGTGCTCTCGCTGATCCAGCAGTACATGTATATATTTTTACATCCTCTGCCCAAGTTTCGAGACACGCAGCAAAAATCCAAAGGCCACCTTCCCTTCCATTTACTGCCCACCGTCACAGTCCAATCACGTAACTCGTCCTGTGGACCCCGACGGAACTCCTAGGTTCACATGAAAAAGAGTAGCTGATGGACCCGTACCGTTAACGTCTCTGTAGATATGTGTCGTCGTTGCGGCGATGAACGTGAACGCTCCGCTGCCGGTCACCCAGAGCCTGGATCTGCATGATATTTACCGGCTTGTCCGGTCACTGCCTTCTTGGACTGGGACCACGTGGATTTCAATCGTTTTCTCTGTAAACGGCTTGCACTCTTGGAGGCAGCTTGTCCTTGTCTTTTCACTGGTTGGCTCTCTTGGATCTTTGGTGCCTTACTGGGCGATTTTTGAGGTTAATTATCTAAACTCTTCGATTCCTCTGGTCTTTACGATGAAACACGGCCATGGTCTTGCTGTTTCTTTATATGTTTGTGCGCGTTTCTTCTGCATGCACACATGGATCTTGTCTCGTTTTGTTTTCCTTGTTTTTTTCCGCTGAATGATTCTGAGAGTGATTGAGAATAAGATAATTGAAAACTTGGAATGTTCTTTTTTCTCTCTCGAATCTTTGACGTGCGCTTACTGTTATTTGATCTATTTTCTGTTTGATTGGTGAAATTTCTGTATGGCTACTCTTACTATCTCAAATGATTGGTATCTTCTCCTCCAGGTTACAGGTTACATAGACATTGATTAGCTCCAAGATTTGGGCTACTTTAAATCCCTTCCTCATTTTATATCTCAACTGATTTAGTTGGGAACTGGGCTGCTCTTTAGTTAAATACACTAAGTATTGTTGCACCTTACCTGTCTGCATAAGAATAGAAGCTCAGCTTTTGTTTCTGCCTTGTAGAACTGCAGGAAGCAGCGCTCTGAGATCGATTGTAGGTTCCTCGTAGTTGACTTCAGGACTTTTGGAAATGTCTTCGCTGACTGTGGATGAGAATCGAAGTGGAAACATGAAAAGCACTGATAGCCTCTTTACACAGGCTGAGATTGATGAATGTGATTTCTCCAAGTTACTGGACAAGCCACCGAGGCCTCTAAACATAGATAGGCAGAGATCGTGTGATGAAAGGTCACTCAGTGAACTGTCGATGGGAATTGGAGTCTCTCCTCACCTTACTTTGAGAAATTTTGATAATTCTTCTCGTATATTTGAGCATATGGATTACATACACTCACCAACTAGGAGGACATCAGGTTTCAGTACTCCAAGGTCGCATATTGGGTTTGACCCACACCCCATGGTTGCTGAAGCTTGGGAAGCTTTGAGGCGATCATTAGTTTATTTCCGTGGTCAACCAGTTGGAACTATAGCTGCTTTAGATAACACTGAAGAAAATCTAAACTATGATCAGGTAAAGCAAAAATGTGATTCATCTCCATTGAGCTTTAGTTCACATCCATATAAGTTAATGATCATCACGAGGCTAACATCTATTGGGAATGTGGCATGGATGGGGTCGCAATTTCTGTTAATGAATTGTAATTATTGCAGCTGTTTGCACGTTTTATGCACTTCGTGGTGTTTAGGACTGGAACATTTGTGTTTGATCATGAAACAAGAATGTCTTTACGATTTTAGTACGTTGGCTGGTGCCTAACTTGTTTTCTGATTTTATGTGATGCAGCAATTTTTGCCTTTTTATTTATTTACGTTTTTTAGTCTAATTTTGTGTGCATTGCCCCTGGAGACCCGAGACCCCCACTCTGTTCTGCAGTCGACTTTGACATCTACCGTAAATTAGAAATTGAAATGCTAGTCCAATCCAACTCACCAAAGGATAGAATCAACCTTCTTCCCCTCTATTCATTTAGTGATTTACGGTGGGGTCTAGTTATATTGTTATCTAGCATTGCTTAGTAGATTTAATCTTCTAGTGCATCGACTTGCAAATTGCTTATATAACTGGTGTTGCTGTTCAATTTCCTGCATAGGTTTTTGTTAGAGATTTTGTCCCTAGCGCATTGGCGTTCTTGATGAATGGTGAGCCAGAAATTGTAAAGAACTTTATTTTGAAGACCCTCCGCCTACAATCATGGGAGAAAAAGATAGATAGGTTTCAGTTAGGTGAAGGAGTGATGCCAGCTAGTTTTAAGGTGCTTCATGATCCTGTAAGGAACAATGAGACTTTAATTGCAGATTTTGGTGAGAGTGCAATCGGAAGAGTTGCTCCAGTTGATTCTGGCTTTTGGTGGATAATTCTGCTTCGGGCATACACAAAGTCTACCGGAGATACTTTGCTGGCTGAATTGCCTGAATGTCAGAAGGGTATGCGACTAATTCTGAGTTTATGTCTCTCAGAAGGATTTGATACATTTCCTACTCTTCTATGTGCTGATGGATGCTGTATGATTGATCGAAGAATGGTGAGTTTCTGACCTTCATAGTTCATGTTACAAAGTTGGAAAAACAGTTCCTACTTGACTGAGAATTTTGGTTCATATCAGATGTATAATCTCACAATTTTTTCCCCTTTGGTTACAGTGTAGAAAAGCGTTCTTTTGGATTAGCATGTCAATGATTTCCTACTCACGTGTAGCATCTTTTTTGTGACATTAGTGTTTCTTATGTGAACAGTGTCAATAGTTTGTTGAGTAATTACGGGAGTGGAGACTTTCTTTTTCTTAGCCCCGTACGCCAGTTTTATCCAAAATTCAAAGACTGTATTAATGGAAAAAGAGCCTGCCTGCATCTCTAGATGTAAAGAAAACTAGATGCTCTATTATCGTGTGATAGTTTTCCCATCTGAACTACTTTTTTCATAAAGCTCTGTTTAACTTGTTCCCCGTGGATCTGATTATGTTTCTATTGCTGAATGGTTTCTAAAAGTAATATAGAACTTGAAATCATAAGACAACTGCTTCATATGCACAGGAAAAAGTTGTTTGCCCCTGCTTTTCTTATGCATTATGTGATGGTATGATAAGAAACATCAGGTTCAAGTTGAAGATTTGAGGTTGGTTGTACACCATTAAAAATTAAGGCCACAGAAGAGAAACATTTTGATCGTGAAAGATGTCGCTGAATGGTTGTTTTCAATGAAATGTTTTATTTATTTTTTTTAAAAAAATATATGGAATCGCCAGCAAACTTTACTGCTCAATTGTAGATGACAATTGACTTTTGGCTGACCTTTTTTTCGGCAAGACTTAGTTGACTTTGCATACACGTCTTAGCTCCTATAAAGATTTATTCCGTCTACCTTCCTGAACTTCATTTGATTGTTACCTTTTATCTGCATTTCAGGGTGTATATGGATATCCCATTGAAATCCAAGCACTTTTCTTCATGGCATTGAGGTGCGCTTTAGTTCTACTCAAGCAAGATAATGAAGGAAAGGAGTTCATAGAACGCATAGTTAAACGTCTTCATGCCTTGAGTTATCACATTAGAAATTATTTTTGGTTGGACTTGAGCCAGCTTAACAGTATTTATCGATATAAAACAGAGGAATACTCCCACACAGCTGTTAACAAGTTCAATGTGATCCCTGACTCACTCCCTGAATGGATTTTTGATTTCATGCCAACTCATGGAGGTTACTTTATTGGCAATGTTAGCCCTGCAAGAATGGATTTCCGTTGGTTCTGTTTGGGTAATTGTATAGCTATCCTGTCGTCATTGGCCACTCCTGAACAATCTACAGCAATTATGGATCTGATAGAATCACGCTGGGAGGAGTTGGTTGGAGAAATGCCACTTAAGGTCTGTTATCCTGCAATAGAAAGTCATGAATGGCGCATCATAACAGGATGTGACCCCAAAAACACGAGATGGAGTTACCATAATGGAGGTTCATGGCCAGGTACGTGCCATGAGTATGAATTCTGTAAGGTTATAACAATATGGTAGGATATCAATCGAACTGCTGAATCTTTTCACAGGAAACTCCCCATCGATATCAGGGCCTGATCCACTGGCTTCTTAAGAGCGGAAGTTATTATTACCTAGCCAATTCACTGAATATAATGTTATTTCTACTCTTACACAAGAAAAAAAATAAAGCTGTAAGCCTGTAAAGGATTTGACGCTTTTAGGTTATACGTGTTATTCCGGATAAATCTCAACACAGACGTACATTAACACTGTCATAAAATTCTGGATTCCAGAAACTTCTGATCTTTTGCATCAACTCTCTGCCTGTACAGTGCTTTTGTGGCTTCTCACAGCAGCATGTGTGAAGACTGGGAGACCTCAGATCGCGAGGCGTGCCTTGGAAATAGCTGAAGCCAGGCTGTTGAAGGACAGCTGGCCTGAATATTATGATGGAAAGCTTGGTCGATACATCGGCAAGCAGGCCCGGAAGTTACAGACCTGGTCAGTCGCAGGCTATTTGGTGGCAAAGATGATGTTGGAAGATCCGTCTCACCTGGGAATGGTGGCACTGGAGGAAGACAAACAAATGAAGCCCATCTTAAAAAGATCAAATTCGTGGACATTATGAGGTCTATCTTCAGAATTCATGCTTCTAGTTTATTTATCTAGCTGCTCGACTTACTTATTCTGTAAGTTATTTGTCATAGAAAGTTCTCATCTTCATTCTGTCTTTGCCATTTTCCTCTTCTGATTATCCCAGTTGTCCTTTTCTTTTCATTGTCCCTTGGAAGTTGGAAGTAGATGTTGGTTAACGTTGGGTGAGCCGATTCTGGTGTGGAAATCTGTAAATTATTGGATGAATGCATCAGATCCATCGGCTACACACCTTATATGAGATTTGATCTAACAAATTGATCTATAGTTTATGTGAGGTTTCAAATTTTAGTAAGAATTCTGACTGTTAAGAAACCATTACTTCTTTCGAAAAAAACAAGAGTTAAAAACAGGGGAAAAAAAAAAGAAAGAAAAAATATAAGGTCATTAATAGACTTTGGCGCGTTAAGTAAGAGATCCTGAGTTAATACCTGCTTTACGATAATATTTTATTATAAAACTAATAATCTAAACTAATACTTTTTTATCATAACGGCCAAAAAAGAAAATATATAGCATAACTATACAATTTTTAAAACACTCGTTTTTTAAAATAAATTTATTGCTATTTTTAGAGAATTTTGCTAAATGTGTAAAAAGCTTGTACACATTCTTTCTACTAAGAATTGGATAGGTGTAGAAAAGTTATCAAATCTTTACTTCTTAATTGCCAATCAAACTGTGACACATAAAATTTTATAATATGTTCATGCAAGTTTTTTAGCACAACTAATGCTTAAAAAAAAAACCTAAAACTCATCTTCACTCTTCAGTCAGAGCTGCACGGGAGAGCTGGATCGGATCCAAACTTGGTGGGCGTAGACCTAACCCGGAGCAGATCCCAAAAGTTCCGCTTGTTCAAATCCCACTCAAATCAAACCAGGACAAATACCGGTTTAGCACCAGAAACAAGTGTCTCAGACACAAAATCCTGTTCGTCTCCTAGATTCGTCTTCCCAATTTCCGACCCTTTTCTCTCGCACCTTCAGAGGCACACAGCAGTCGTCATGAGCGCTCCGCGGCGGCCGATCCAGGCGGTCTCCATGTGGGTAAGGCGTCAGCCGCCCAAAGTGAAGGCCTTTCTCGCGGTTGTGTCGGGGATGGCTGCGCTCGCGCTGCTGCGCTTCATCGTACACGACCACGACAACCTCTTCGTGGCCGCCGAGGCTGTCCACGCCATTGGTATCATTGTACTTATCTACAAGCTGACCAAGGAGAAGACGTGCGCTGGTATTTTCTTCAAGCTATGACTTTTTTCTTTATTTTGAACTATTTCCTTATCTAGTTTGATTGACTAGGAACTCTGCTGTGCATCTGATTAGTGATAAGCTTTCGTGTTTTGCCAATGCTTCAAGTCCTTGCCCTTTTATCTTTTCCGCCTTTTTGTGTAAATTGATATTCGGGCATAGAGGCTAGTGAATTTGGTGATTAATTAACCTAAAATTTTCTAGTATTACCCTTTTGGCGATTCTTGAAGGAGGATATTTTTTCAAAAAAAAAAAAAAATCTCATTGAGTCTAACTTGAAAGTTGAAATATTTGGTTGCAGCGACTCTGAGGCTTTGATTCTGAAATCTTTCTTTGAATGAAAAACAAGAAAGTTTGAAATTCAACTTTGCAACTTTCCATAGGAAGTTTGAATCTGCAAAACAACTGTGTTTTATGTTTTGGACTTGCTATATGTTTTTCAGCATTTTTTTCTAATTAATGGAAGAATTGATTTCTTTAATCAATTGATTGTGCTTCTCATTATGAAAGTGTTCTATTTTACACATTCTGAATATAATCAATAGAGGGCTTTGTATATTGATCTTTATTAGACCTCATCCCTTAGAGATCCTTTGACATATGAGATTACCTCATTTTCCTCAAAATTTTGAGAATGCAATGTCAATGCTTTGCAACTCTTAATCTTGAAATCTTCTTGACATTCCCTCTGTTTGAATGTTTTGTAGGGCTTTCTCTCAAATCCCAAGAGCTAACAGCTATTTTCTTAGCTGTTAGGTTATACTGTAGTTTTGTGATGGAATATGATATACATACTATCCTTGATTTGGCCACACTGGCTACTACCCTGTGGGTTATTTATACAATTCGTTTCAGATTAAGATCAAGTTACATGGAAGACAAGGACAACTTTGCTATATATTATGTGGTGAGCTTTTGGCGTGTTGAATTGAAGTATTCCCAATTCCATTGAGCATATAAACTACTTCCCTGCCTACCTTAGCAATCGCCTGGAAAAATATTCTTTGTTTCCTCAAAAAATTTAATGTAATTGATTTGAACTTGGATGCAGGTTGTTCCCTGTGCTGTTTTAGCTCTGCTTATTCATCCTTCAACCTCCCATAATTTTTTGAATAGAATTTTATGGGCTTTCTGTGTATATCTTGAAGCTGTTTCCGTATTACCCCAGTTGCGAGTTATGCAGAACACAAAGGTATGGTGTTGTGAGACAACAAATATTTGGATAATTATCTCATGAGCATCTGCTTATCTCCAATGGCCACAAATTTTTTTCTTCCTTACAGATAGTCGAACCATTCACAGCTCATTATGTCTTTGCACTTGGTGTCGCTAGGTTCCTCAGCTGTGCGCACTGGGTTCTCCAGGTCTTGTTTTAGATTTCTGGTTTCTGTGCTTCTTTGGTTATTTAGATGACCTCCAGCAGTGCAGATTTGAACATTTGAATTGTAGTGAAGCAATTCTTTCCCATGCAAAGTAATTGACTAAAGGAAGCTTTTAACTAGCATGAGTGCAAATGCCAATCAGGCTTTTGAGATAGAATTCGAACTTTTGAAACAACCAGGGTCCTACTAGCAGTCCTTAGTTGCTAGGCTTACCCTATGAAAGGGGTCTCTGCTTCAAGCTTTGCTGTTTTATCTCAGAACTCCTCTGTCTTCCCTATGAGCTGAAAAAATAACATTGTTTTCTTCTTCCAAAATATACAATGTTCAGAGGAAGAGAATAGCTTAATTTTTGGTTACCATAGATAAACTCCAGAATGGGTTTCAAAACAAGTTAGCTCCACCACGTACACAAGGAATATCTCTTTTCCATGGTAGCTGCTTATGACTACCTTGTAACATTCACTTCCTTGTGATATTCAATTTTAGTTTTGTGTGCGTCTGTTCATTTTTCTTCTTGCCTGTTCATCTAATGTCTCAGCAGATAGAGTTGATTTGTTAGTATCTATTTCTTTTCTTCCCTGAATCCAATCTTAGCCTTTATACTAGGTGCTTGGTTAGATTGTGTAGATGCTGTATGGTTGCCTTTGTTGAAATAATAAGCATGGCTCAATGGAGCCTTCTGTAAAAAAAATGTCTGTGTATAAATTCATAAGTTCTGGCTGCTCCTAAAATTTTTATTGATCTGTTCCCTAGATTGGTTTTTATGGGTGTATGGTCGTATAGTTAGCTATTTTATTTTGCGTTAACATTTGATTTGCATGGAGAATTCTGTCCGCTGATGTGGAAGAAGTTTATATCTTTGTAATACTTGCTGATGCAATAAAATCACAGGTTTCTTTTTTGTTTTTTTTTAATGTATATATTTAAACTTCAGGTGTTAGATAGTCGAGGACAATTGCTTGTAGCCCTGGGGTATGGATTGTGGCCTTCCATGGTTCTCTTATCTGAAATTGTTCAAACATTCATTTTGGCCGACTTTTGTTACTACTATGTCAAAAGGTTGGTTCCAACAGACAGGTGGAAAACGTATTATTTAGTTGTCTCTCCTAATTATTTATGTTGACCATCAGTTTCCATGCTTTACAGTGTTTTTGGGGGACAGCTTGTTCTGCGTCTTCCGTCGGGGGTGGTATGAATGATGTTCCACTCTGCTGCAGCTGATTCCTTGCCTGCCTTTTGAAATACGTGGAGTGCTTGTCTGTAAGGCCAACTCCATTCTAGCTCCGTATACACACACATTTTTATTTTCATTGGTAGGACCAGAGTTCAGTGGATTATTTTGTAAATCTTGGAATGCAGAGAAATCCGTTGATCTCTATCTTGGAAACTTTGGAATACTTAGATTTTTCTGTGTCAATTATTCTACTTTGCAATGAAAATTTTAAGTTAGCAACCTAAGTTTGGTTAGTGGTTATGTTTACTTGTCGTAAAGAGAGAAAAGGTAGCATATGCTTTACTTTCATCATCTTGCCTAACTGTGAAAAGACCTTTTTTCTTTTTCCCTCATAATGATTCCCCTCCAGGTTTTGCAACAATTGATGGGTATTTGTTGCTGTTTTGTGTGTGTGTGAGTGTGCGCTGGTGGGGGGCGTGCATGCATGTATTAATTGAAAGGCACAACACGTAACACTTTGAGTAGAAGAAAATTAAAAATGATTAATTACACATTTGAGTGAATATTACCATAAGGAAAATAATACCAGCTTTAAGTTTGCTCTAAGATCCTGTTTTAGAACTTGTGGCATAATTACCCGATCATCCTTCCACCAGTTTCTGAAATCCCTGGGCATCTCTTCAATGTAGACTTTCGGAAAGGTTGTAACCGACCTAAATCCCTCTGGCAGCCTCTTCAATTTCTGGCAGTCTTTTATCTTGACATTGTGTAGATTGGGCAAGGCTCCCTCATCCACCCTCAACATGTTTACCTGTGTTAGAGAGTCCAAGGTCAGGTATTCAGGCTTTGGAAAACTTCTTGCTGAGATTACCATCCTCTGTCCAATGAAAGCACCTGCTTCTAGAGCTAGGAGTTTTAAGTTAGGCAAGCTTTCTACGTATTGCAATTGGATCTTCTTCCTGTCCCATGTAATCGCCACTGGATGGGTATTTGGCTGGCTCACTAGCGCAGCAAGTTGTACAGTTGCGTTGCAACCTGTAATAGTAGTCTAATCCACCATACGTACTTAGTTCTCTGAGATTTGTTAAGTAGCCAAGCTCCAAAAGAGAGGAATTCTTGGTAGGGAAGTTTACCAGTGTTTGCAGGTTTTTCAAGGTGCGTAATTGTAACTTGGTCTTGTAGCTACAGACAAGACATGTTTCTCGATTGTTCCATCTTCCATATGACATCAGGCATTATGAGTAGCCGCCCTGGAGTAGGTCTAAGGTTTGCTGGCAAATTAGTTTACCTAAAGATGATGGCAGCTTTTTCATATTAGAAAGATTTGCTGGTGACAAGTATCGCAAGTGCAGGAGGTTTTCTATGTTCTTGGGAGACTGCACACCAAGAACGAGACCCTTTCTCATAATCTCTTCCAGTAAGCACTGCCTTTTGCAACAAATCCCAGCTTTCGTCCTCATTCAGGCTTTTGCAGTTTGTGGAGGTAGCCTCTTCCATCTGCATCCTGAGCAACATCCAACTGGTTACGAGATTTAATATCTTGCTTGGCATGCCTTTCATGGGGAGCTTGGTTTTAGGGCTTCCCAATCTCCAATGTTCCAAACATCGTCAAGAACCACCAAACACTTGCTAGCTTTTACGTAATTGTGCAACTTCTCCGCAAGCTCCTGAGATTTCTCCGTTTGAAGATGACACCAGGAGTGCGAGTGTGAGCATTTGGATGCCAAAACAGTATAGATCTTCTTCCCACTTATCTTTCTTGTCGAACTGTGGAGGAACAAAGACCCAGGCAAAATGATCAAAGTGGATTCTAACTCGATCATCAAGGCAGGTTTTTTTTAGCTAGAGTGGTCTTCCCAACTCTCCCATGCCATGAATACAAACAGCTCCTAAGCGATCGCTTTCCTCACCCATCACAAGCGAGACCAATTTTTCCGTCTTGTCATCGATGGCCACCAGATTATCTTCAACAGTATGAGCATAGGAATGCTTCTGCTCGTGCTTTGTCATGCGAAAATGGCTAGAGCCTTCACCCTTGTGCTCTGGCGCCACTTGCCCAATCCCACAAGTCTGAAGCTGCCGCATCAATTCATTGATCCTTGCTGTGATTTATTCCATCTCGGAGCGGACCGTGTGGAGCCTCCGGGGACCCTTTCAAGATGCAAGAACATCTTTTGATCAAGGCCTCTACGTCGTAGGCTATGTCTCTGATCTCGAGGACCAATTGGCGCATCCTTCAGCTGTCCTCAAATTGCTTTGCCTCCGCTTCTCGCAACAAGCTCTGCATCCATGGGAGCTTGCTCTCCAACTTCTTCACTTGGTCAAGTACTTTGCTTCGTCGGCCAGCAAATTTGACCTGTTCCGCAGCGGCTGAAACCACAGCCACAACTGCCAAATCACCTACTGAAACTTACAAGAGCCTCTAATAAGTCAATTGTAGACATATCTACTAAAACTATCATTCGTTAAAACTTACTGCTACAATTGTTTTGGTAATCAGAATCATTATACAGGTTTAGGAGGTAGTATATTTGAGGGGTAGGAGGAATGCTGATTTATTTGGGACCCAAAAAGCTACCGAATAGGTATAAATAGTATTATCCACGTAAAGTGGATGAGGTAGGAGTTGAACCCCCAACCTTATTTTCTCCTTGTGTCCCCTTTAACACCTCACCAAGCAACTGAAGACTACTACTGCAATTAAATTCATGAAATCCCTAGTTTACAAAATGGTGGAGATTAGAAGATTTTTAATTTCAATATAAACAAAATTTGGTCAAAAATCATGGGCAAAATATTACTAATTACCAAAATATTACTTGATTGGAAAGGAAATTCAAGGTCAATTCAAAACTTTTCCAAAAAACATGCTATCAAGGGTGGTTTTAGAATCTACCACATGTCAATTTCGTATCGCATTTGTTAAGCAAAAGTTCATTTTACCCTGAATGTATCCTGCTTAATGCGCCCGTGCGCGCGCACACACATACACACAACACTTATCCAATGATTTAAGAAAGACGTATGCTAGTCTTTGAAATGATTGATATGAGAAAAATGACGTATTTCCTTAAAAAGAAGATTAAACAAAAAAGAAACAATATTTTCATTTGTCAAAAGAAGTATGCAAAGAAGATCCCATGGAGGATTGTAGAAGCATGAGTACTCCAATGTGCCAAAAAGAGAAGTTATACAAGGAAGAAGGAGCTGAATGAGTGATGCAACAATCGACAGAAGTTTAATTGGCTGTTTCTAACAACCACAAGACTAGATATTTTGCACGTTGCAAGTGTGTTATCAAGATTTATGAATTGTATAAGTGAATTTCACTTTAAGGCCGCCAAAAGAGTTGTCAATTATGTTAAGGTGACCTTAAATTATGGTGTCAAGTTTACCGCTGATCAGACTTCCAAGTTGCAAGGTTAATCTGATAGTGATTGGGCAGGTCCTTTTAATGACATGAAAAGTACCACAAGCTAATGTTTCATTTTTGGATCATGAGTGTTTTCGTGATGTTCTAAAAAACGGGAATTTGTTGCATAATTAACAGCTGAAGCAGAGTTTGTTGTAGGCTTGCAGCTACATCAATTGTTAATCAAGCTCTGTACATGAGAAAATTCTATTGATTTGCACGTGGAGAAAGGGACGAGTACTGAAGTGATGGTGGATAACCAGATAGCAATTGCTATCTCCAACAATCAAGTTTTTTCATGGAAAAATAAAGCATTTTAATGTCAAATTATTTTTTTTTCTTAGAGACGTGCCAAAGGATGGTGCTGTGCATTTGAAGTACTGTAAAAGTGAAGATCAACTCACAGATATCTTCTAAGAAGCAAGTTTGAGTTTCTAAGAGAAAAACTTGGAATGTGCACTTTTCTGATGCAAGGAGGAGTGTTGAATGTGTGCATGAGATGCAGATTCTCAAGACAAAAATATATTATTTTGATTTTCTTAAAATCTTCGACCATATCAGTTTGGTTTTTTGCTTTAATTTTTCTGTCAACAGCAACATGCTAGGAGTTTTTCTTGCTTATGCTTTTCAAGTTTAGTTACAAGTCTTTGTATTTAAGTTTTTGACCACTCAATGAAGATCATTCATTTCCAGGAATTATAATTACTTATTCTTCTAATTACTTTCTTTGCTTTCTCAGTACTTAGTTTTGATTAAGTTCAATCATACCAAAACACAACAACTTGGTGGAATTTAATACTTGCATGACTGCAGTAAGTTGGTGAGCTCAATTAAACCCAAGACTTTTAAGTCTCACGACCTCAAATTGAACTATTGAGGCTCGAAAAGTGTTGATTCATTGCGAGCACTCTGGCTTATACACATTTTGTTGTGGCTGCCTCAACTAGCATAGTTGGTGAATTGTGATACGCATGCTAGAGTCTCATGCCTTGAACTCAAAAGCTTAAGCTAAAATGGTGAAAGATCACAATCCTATATATGGTTTCACTCTAGAATATTTTTCATACATCCGTTTGGGAAAAAGGCACTTGTTCAGGATCCTCATCAAGATCAATTTCATGTTAATTAACTTCAATTCACTACTAACTTTTGCTCATTTTCCAACGCGTTATTTACTAACGCCGTAGCTGTTGGTAATTACCAACGCGTAAGCCGTTGGTACAAATTTCTAACGTGCACGCGTTCATATAACAGTAAACTATTTTTTTTAATTTATTTTTTTTTCCAACGGCCTAGCCGTTGGTAATTACCAACGGTCCAGCCCGTTGGTAAGATTCCAACTGCCGTGCGTTGGTGCAATAAATGGGCTTTTATTAAATGCTAAATTACCGTTGGTAATATTTTAAATGAAACGGTGCGTTTAACTTTGTCATTTTCCAACGGCTAGCCGTTAGTAATTGGTTTTTAAATGTTTCTTCTTCCTGCTTCAGCACCAGTCGGGCATTTTGGGCGGGGAGGGGGAGAGAGAAGCTGGCAGAGCATTGTAGTCGCCGACACCGCCGACGGAGCTCCGATTCCTGCCATTTTGCACCGTTTTTGCCTCCATTTCGTAGATCAGCTCCTTACATTGACGGGTATGTGTTTATTTAATAGGTATTTTTTTATTTTACTGATATATTTGCGAAAAATCGGCGTTTTAATGGAGATGGCATGATTGTTTCAGTTTAAACTCTTTTTTGAGGTTCCATTGCTTGTCATTGTTACATTCCTCAGCTTCTGAAGTTGGTGGAGGTAAGTTTATAATATTTTTTTGTAAATCTGATTTTTTTTTTTAATTTTGAGGGAAAAATTGTATTTTTTTGCCTATGTTGTGATTAAAATTTATGTATTATGACTGTGGTTCTACATTCCTCTGGTTATTTTAGTTGGGTTTTTCCCATTTAATTTGTGTTAATTATTTTTTATTTAAGGGTAATTTTAGTGATGGAAAATGTGAAGATGAAATTTATTTATGGTATTTAATTATGTTGAATATAGGTATTTTGATGAATTTCCATATAGATTGTTTATTTCATTTATTTCTTCTATATTTGTCTTTTCTATTTCGAGGTTTATTAACTTGCAGTTTGACCTGTAATTGTTCCCACTAGTAAATGTTGTTCACCTTGTAGGTCCAATAATCCCAGGCAGATGGAGGCCAAATCTGTATTTGATGAGAACTTGGGAGTTCTTGAGTTGTGTGGGGAGGCTACTGATTGAGCGAGCAATATTATGATCAAGTACTGTCTACAAATCAATAACCAGTAGATATTAATTTTATTGATGGTAATAAAGCTCCATTAACAGTCCCAAACACACATCTATGGTATGCTAGCTTTCAAAAGCAAGCCAGGTTCATTGTCTTGGTCAAATTTAGGAAACAAGCGGCCTCACGCATTGTTCAAGGCCTTAAGGGTTATGGGGCACCCATTTTTTAGGCGAGGAATGAATGAATTTGGGTCCATAGAAAGGTCTTGATCGTCCACCGTCCACCTGTAAATAATATTACAAAACAAGGCTTGGCACATTTAATTAATTTGTTTGGTGAAATCACTATATTTGGAACCAAGTAGGAATAGGAAGAAAATTAACTCACTTGTATCCACTGGTTAAACGATGTAGAAACACCATCATTGTGACCTTAGCCATGTTTATACCCAAGCATAACCTTGGTCCTGCCCCAAACGGTATAAAACTATATGGCTTTTGCATTTCCTGCAGCATGGTTACATGTGAATATGTAGACACATGGCAATGCATGCACATAAGATTTACCAAACTAAGTAGAGAATTGGCAATTATGTATATGTAATACCTACCTCAAATCTGGAAGGGTTAAAGGAGGTAGGATCCTTGTAAAAAGTTGGATCATAGTGTATGTGTGCTGCATCAACATTTACATGCCACCCTTTCTTAATCTCAAAACCTGCATTGAGAAATTACAGACACTACTAAATCAGCGACAACTGAAGTACAATATACATATACTAGTAAAAATGATCAGTTATTGCTAAACTCCTACATATATATATGCTAGGAACTTGCCTTCAATGTTACAGTCATTAAGTGCAACTCGTGGGAACCACAATACAATATTGCACATTCTGAGTGTCTCTTTTATCACCTGAATATATTTTACAACCAGTCGATTGATTTAGTGATTAATTCTAAGCTATAGTGTATATATATATATATATATATATATATATATATAAGATAATGTTAATTATATATGTTGATTTGTTGAGGTTTATGTATATATGTAGGTGAACGAAAGAGGACCTTTAAGCCATAATCCATGCTGTTAACATCTTCCATGCTAAGGGGTGCTCCTTGCTTATTTTTGGCTATGCTAATGGACTCTGCCTGCAAATTAAACGAATTAAACATGCACCCAATATCATTTCTAGCAATTAATTAATTTACCTGCAGGATAAGTGCTAGGGTCGGTCAGGAAGTACCCTAAGCTTGTCCTGAACTTGCTGATTTTCATCCAAGAACTTCACACTCCACATCATAGCAGAAGCAGTGGTAGTGCGCCCTGAGACTATGAACGTCATCAGGTTATCCATTATCTCTGTGTCATCAAGCTTCTCTTCTGGTGGATATGATTCTCTCTCCACCATTGCCTGCAGGAAATCTTCATGAACTTCCTCCCCACTTCTCCTTCTCGCAATAATATCTCTGAATGTTCCCATCAGCTTGTCCCTAGCCTGCGCGTGCACTCGTATATATGTATTAGTAATTCAACATGTGGCGCTGCGTGTAAGGATAGCATATATAGTCAAAGATCATATATTAAAATTATTGAACTATTAATATCTTCTGAGAAGATATTATGAACTAAGATATACCAAAATTAAAGAACTAACTGTATATCTAGGTTTATCTGAAGGCCTAAGTGCGCCAACAGCCCTCAAACTTACTCTACTCGGACGAGTTAGTCCCCCAACTAGAACTCAGTAAAGATAAACCCTTAAACTTTCAAATTTGGAGCGAGTTAGTCCATTTGTAACATGACAAATATGTTGTTAAAACTTAATGCTGAGTGCTGACATGTAATGGATTTCAAATGGTGTGTTGGACTGTATTCAACTTGTTATTTCTTCTGACCTAAATTAGTTGTTTACTTGGGATGTTACTGAAAGCAACCTTTGATACAGGGAAGACTGAAAGCACCATGGCCTGATGGTTTTTCAGGCATCTTTTTCTGAACTTACTGGGAAGAAGTGAGGGAAAGCATAGTTAGAACAGTGCAGTTTTTCTTTGTCCAGGGTACTCTAAATCCTTCATGAAATGAAACTTTTATTGTTCTTATACCTAAGGTTTTAGCCCCTGAAACAGTGTCCCGTTATATGCCTATAAGTCTCTACAACTTTTCCTATAAAATCATCTCTCGAATTCTAGTTAATAAACTTAAGCCTCACCCGAATGATCTTATTTCTCCATGTCAAAAAGAAAAAAATGACAGAGTTTGCCATCCTACCTTTCTTTGTTAGAAACTTTGCCCCAAAACTTTGCAATTCTATTTTTCTCAACCAAATTAAACGTTTCTCTCTCTCTCTCTCTCTCTATCCCCTTTCTCTCCCTTGTGGTCCGATCAATTGACTCCGCCGCCTCTTCCGCCTGGCCGATGCTTCCTCTGCCCTCTCCTCTCTGCCGTGAGCTATCTTCGCGTGCCCACAAACCCGCTACTCAATTCGCCATTCCGTCTCTCCGCCGTTCATCCCGCTTTGCTCGTTTCGGTCATCCTCGCACTGTTTCCCGGTGAACCCGCTTCTCCTCCTTCTCTGCCGGCTTCGGCAAGCCTAGCGATCTCCTCCGCCAATCTGCAGCAATCCACCGAATAATTGCCGCATCGTCTAGAGCTAGACAGAGATGGAGGCGATGGTCGTCGGGTGAATTAAATCGGGTTTCGATTGCGCCTGGAATCGTGGAGGGAGATGGCTTAGAGATTTGAGGTGTCGATGATTAAAGCCGGCTTAGCAATTAGGGATTTCTGGCGGAGGAGCAGGGACAGGGTTGCGGTCGAGTTGGGCCGCAGATCTCGGGCGGAGGAGCTTCGACGCAGAGGCCGCAAATCCGACAGCCCTAGTACCTCTCCCAGAGACAAAGGAGAAGGCGACACTCGCAGGAATCGCACAGATTCCGACGCAAGAGGCTGCAAATCAGGCGGCCCTGGTACGCCAGATCTCCGCCGCTTCTTCAGGGACTTGATGCGAGAGGGGTCGGTGGCGACACCGGCGGGAATTGCACCGATTCCTGTAGAAAATCTCCTGGCAATCGCACCGTTCGGACAGAGGAGAACTGCCGTTACCGCTAGCCGTTCACGATCTCCAATGGCGGATAGCAACGGCGGGGGTGGAAGCGAAGGTGGAGGCGGCGGGGACTTAGCTTGCTAGATATAGAAGTTGGTGGGGCAAAATTTTTAGGGAAGAAAGTTAGGAGGGCTACAATAGGCATTTTTTCTTTTCTTTCATAACGGTGGATGACGGAGTTAATATTCTAGGGGTTTGTGTATGTATTTAAAAAAGAAGAGACACAAGTGTAGGTTTGTCTAAACCTCATGAGGGTCTAGGAAAGTTTCCCTAATTAAATTGACTTGAGCGGCATGAGGCAGTTATTTTCTGAAATGCACTTTGCATGCTTGTTTTTTCTGTTTTCCACGGTATTTTACTAATCTTAACTTAATTGTGGTCTTAATTATTTTTTTCCTAATGATTTATCCTTATGTTCAATAAAAAAGAATAATAGATTACAATTAGAGGTCATCAAAACATTTTGGCAGCTTCACATTTTTTATAATATATACACACCATTAATTAATAATATTGACATTAATTTCAGTTTCATTTTTTTTTTTTGAACGGCAAAACAAAGAACTCTATTAATTTCAGTTTCATGAGTATTACCTTAACACCTTTATAGTATCTGGTGCCTGGAATCATGAGAGGAAAGGCTATCAGAGCAGCTGAAATTTCAGTCAAGTCTTTCTCCATCTTCTGCAGCAGTGGCTCATCTGTGACGCTCATTAACATGGCGCAGATTGCATCAAAGGTCATCTGCAAGCGAGCGACAGAATATTTTTAATTGTTTTGGGATATATAGCCAGCCATTAATGAATCTTCATGACATCCGCTCATAGTACCTTCATGCAGAAGTCGAGTGCCGAAAAGCTTTTTCCATCTTGTTCTAGCTTCCTTAGCCTTTCGCAAACCATGGCGTCGAATTTATTCAGATACCTGGATAAAGAGGGCATCGAGAAAGGATCAGAGATAAGCCGCCTGATCCTTTTGTGACCTTCATGCGGAATACAGAACACGCTTGTCTTCCCAACTATGTTTGCCATGGGCTTCAGATATCCCTTGTTGAAGTGAAGGAAATCATTCGAGTACACCATTTTCGCCCCCTCGGTGCTCGGAACAAACACCTGCACCTTCCCAAATATCCTCGTCTTGAACCACTTCCCATACCTGCAGGCAGCCGCAGCCTCGATTAATACATATATTTCAACTCTCTCTCTCTCTCCTCTCTCTCTCTCTCTCTCTCTATATATATATACCGAAATTAATTAACCATGAACTAGTGGGTAATTAATACATCACATTACTAACCGTTTTCTCCGGACAGTAACAAAATCATAGCAGCCTTTCTGGCTCTTGGCGGCTGAAAGAAAAGACAAGGTCTCACCGAGGAACGGCAAGCCCAGCCAACCAGGTATGTCTGGTTTTTCATCAGACGATGATCTGGTTTCGTTCCTTGTCTGCAACTTTAAGAGGACAAGTTGAGTTAGGCTTACGCACAGGATTGTAAGCACGATGACAAGCAATAAGTTTGGCTGCACAAGAAGCAAAACCAGGTCTTCCCAGCTTGATAGACTACTTATCATCATCTTCTCGATCGCTTTTCCCAGTCTTCTAACTTAATTGTCAAATGCTACTTTTAGATGCATCGTTTGCTGGGTTTGTATACATATTCTTGCCAGATTGACTCAACAAAGAAACGGAAGATATATATAATAAATAATTAGTATGCTGTGTGTGTGTGTGTGGGGGGGGGGGAGAAATTTAAGCAATAGATTCGTTCAGGTGATCCATATCAAATTGCTTCATTGCAAAAAAAAAAAAAAATAGTACGTATTTTAGGCATTAATGTGCTATTCTTTTTTTTTTTTCCCTAAAAATAAGTCCTTTTTTTCGAATAAAAGAGTAGGCCAACCCACAATGACCATTGAACTCTGACGAATAACTCTTTAGGCCATTAATGATTGCTCCATGTCTGTCCAGTAATAGAAGTATAACCATTATATGTGCCGACACGTAGGCTTATATATATGCTTTGGCAATAGAGGTGGTGAGATCCATTCCGTAGTGGTATATCATGCTCATGGCAATTGTATATGAATATTGTGGAGTATTCAATTTTCAGTAAACCTTGCTTTTATAATTCACACGTAATAACAGAACATTGCCTGCTCAAAGTAATAGTCAGTCCCGCATGCAGCCTTCGCCAAGGTCATGGATCAAATCTCTCATCCACTTTCCTTCTCAATATTCTCACAATGTTGCAATGTTAGATTTAGTTACCTTTCAGCCTTAAACGAGGTATGAATAACCCATGTGTTGCGGTGATCATATAATGTCACAATATTAAGTAAATAATAATGAAGAAAAATAATAACAATAATTTGGGGACCAAGAGAGAAAATGTAAAAACTTTAGACATTAAGAGTTTAACAATTAACTTAGGAAAAGTTAAGAAAAAAAAAATCTTATTTCACTAAAAAAATAAATAAACCATGGTAACCAATATTTTAGTTTAGAAAACAAAACATAAAAAAAAAGAATCAAGAGATTAAACAAAAACACTATAATTTATTAAACTCAGGGTCTAATATCAGAAACGGAAATAATATAGGAACTGGAAATGTGTTTCACAAAAAAGAAAAATAAAAGTAGGAAAATAGTGAGATCGACCCCTCGAAAAGATATTTTCATTCGAAAATTTCACCAACCTTTCAAAATAAGCAATCCAACCCAACCCAACATAAAAAAAAAAAAAAAGAAAAGGAAATGACAGGTAACAGAGCGGGTCACAACCCAGCCAAACACCGAAGGGCAAAAGTAGAAAGAAACTATAGTTTACTGTAGATAAAATGGTGGTTAGAATATAGAGAATTTTTTTAGGCGCACTTTGTAACAAATATTTTTTTATTATAAATTTTGACATTAAAAAAAATGTCAATAATAAATAATTAAAAAATTCTCATTAATAAATGGATGTTAATCAATTAAATTTTGCTTCATTTTAATTTTGGATTGGGTTTTCTTTATGTTATGCTTTTATTATTAAAATGATTAATTGTGATCAAAACATAATTCTATAAAACATAACACTACATGTGCTTCGAAATGATAAACATTTTTTTGTCATAAAAAAATAATTCACTAAAAAGTTTCATCTCTTATTAATTTAAATTTCAATTTTTAATATCGATAAGAAATTTATTTAGTAAAATTCACTCAAAAGTTTTAGAGTTTAATAAAGTAATTTGAACCATCAATCCATAATTGTTAAAATTGAAAATGAATATGAAACATAACATTGTACATGTTTTGAAATGATGGATAAAATTTTTCATTAAAAATTAATTCACTATCTCCTATTAACTGAAATTTCAATTTTTAATACTCTTTATAAATTTATTTAGAAAAATCCATCTTCAATTCATTTATCTTTTTTTAACCTTTATTAAGTCAATTATTAAAACCTTAATGTCAAAAGTTATTTTTTCAAGCTAAAGAAATAAACCATGATTACCAAGATTTTGCTTTAGAAGACAATAAATAAAAAAATAATAAAAAAAATTAGAGATAAAGATAACAAATTATGCTCACCAATGTCTTTCCTCAGAAAATAGTACATAAAACAACAACAAAAAAAAAAAAGCTTGGGATGAAGAGAGCAAATAGAAAAGGTAGATTAATAGTTATAAGATTTAGGGACCAAAATATAACACTGATGTAAATTCGAGCCTAAAATAGAAGCATTAGAAAGTTAGAGACTGAAACCGTATTTTCACCGAACCAACACATGAAACAACCTCCACCCATGGCGTAAAATTGCAACACAGATCCTCAAGAAATTCAGTGCCTTACAAAAAGAGGATCAAACTAAAAAAAAAAAAAACAAATCACATCCTGAAAAACAAAAAAAAATGACGAACGAAAAAAAAAACTGATATGGGGCAAAACGGTAAATACACTATTTTTTACTGTTCATTTGAACAGTAGCCGAACACGACTTTTAGTATATAGTATAATAAGTTGACATTCTCCTACTCAATCATATACTACAATTGTAACTCATTAAACTTTACACCTTCTATTATTGATTTTGTATAAAAAAAAAATGATAGTAGATCGATTCACTTCATATAAGATTGTGTTTGTTTGTGAATCAAAATTACATGTGTTTAATTTGTTTGCCGTAAAAAATTAACACCCAATTCATTTTTAATTTAAGTCAATTTTACTTAAAATTGTTTATTTTTATTTTTAAATCATTTTTTCTCTAAAAATAATTTCATTTTAAAGTTAATATTATATAGGTATAATAATTCATTGAAAAAAAATTATAGTGTTATTAAATTTTAATGACTTTTTTCCTTTTTAAGCATTAAAAGGGAAATTTTCTTAAAAATTTAGTAATATCATAAAATTTTACTTTTAGTGTATTATTGTATTAATGATATTGGCTTTCAAATAAAATTGATTCTGAATAAAAAAGATGCAAAAATAAAAATAAATCATTTTAGATTAAGTTGATGTTAGTTAAAATGAATTGTGTGTAATTCGTTTATTTCAGGCAAAAATGCGTCCATTTTCATATCCATCCTAAAATTTAAGTTACATGTTTGCTTTTGGTACAAGTATTAAGCATGGCGTGAGAAGCCCGTTTTAAGACCAAGGTGTATAAGGCTTCTATAATAAGAGAGAAGGTTGTGCTTGTTGCTAACGGGTGTTCTTTACCTGTTAGAGCAAAATGTATATCGAATGTCAAGGAGCTCTTTTATGTTGGACCGGTCACTCCTCACTTTCTCCTCTTAGCTTGTAAAGCATGTGTATTTGGAGCAAGTTCTTAAGTTCGTGTCTGAGATTGTACCTTTTTGTTCACTAGTTTGGTATGATAATGTATCGTACCACGTAAATATTTTATATATGTACGTAGATTATTTAAACTTTTTAATATAAATAATTTTTTTTCATACATATAATTGAATACAATCTATTACAAGAGTTGAGATGAGAGTGAATAATCCACTTTTACGTGCTTATTTTGTATAAAATGCGACAACACTCCTTGAACCTTAACTTTGACTATAGGTGTCCCTTTACATTACCGTTTTGTTTGCCAACACTTTGTCTAATATAAATAATTAATTGTAAAACTATATTTTAAGGCATCAAAGAAATAAATAATAAAATTCTTATAATTATTGAGAAAATTTTGTTGTAATTACTTAATTACTTATTATAATTCCACATTTTACTTAAAACAATTGAAAAATAAAAAAACTACAAATCCGAAACTAATTATAGTTTTGCAACTGTTTGGAAAAACAATTCTACTGCACTCATCACACGTAGTAGAAAAACAAATATGATCACACATGCACATATAATATTTAATATTGTAGTTGGACTCTTAATTAGCTTACAATTCATTAATGAAAAAAAAAGTTTCATTAATATTGACATTGAGATTACAAAAAAAGAATGCTCATAACTTCTATTGACTATGAGCCAATATCTCCTATATTGAAACATCACATGTTATCTTCTCGATAAACTATCCGTCATGCCCAAAACTATGAACTAGACTTAAATAAAATACTTCCACCGTCATATAAAGGATAATACATTTGTTTGAGTACGAAGATTAAAATGTACATAATTTATTATATTTTTTTCATTTTTATCCTTGAAACTAAAATTTAAAAAATAGATTATGTGTAATGAGAGTTTAAATTATAATTAAAAAGAAAAATATTACTTTTGAATTTTATGTAATAGTAGTTTTAATGAAGATTAAAAAAAAATTATCTTTGAGTTTTGTGTAATAAAAATTTAACTTACGGTAGTAAGGTAAATTAAATGTAAATATTTTTTTTTAAAAGATCCACCATTTTTAAAACCATTAAAAAAATACATTTTATCGTTTATGAGATAAAATAAGTAGTTAAAATCAAAATCCCAAGTAAAATACAACATCTATTCTTTATGATCAAGCAACAAAACGCAGCCGCATGGGAATCTCATTGATTTATGAGCCACGACATAGAATGGCATCTTCACAATGGTTATACCTCCAACCAGTCACTCTCACCAGACAGAAAAACAAACAAAATGTTGTCGCACTAATTTTCCACAACTTAGTAAATTACAAATCAAGTCCTTGAATTTTATATTTAAGCCAAATAAACTCCTATAATCTCCACATTGACTCAAAATTCCCTTTGTACTGACGGTGAGAATTTAAAAAATAATACTCAAAACCACCGTTGATTATGCCGCTCCTCTCTTCAAGCCTTACAAATATTTTTATCTTCATTCTGCAAATTCTCCCTTGTAGCCAAAACTCTATCATAACTTGTTTATTTATGAGTTACACCAAAACCCAAACAAAATAACAAAACAAAATCCTAACCAAAATACGAAATCTATTCTTTCTCACAACGCAACAAAAGTATCCGCATGTGGGAATCTCCTCGAGTCATGATCCACGACACATATGGTATCTTCACATTAATTATACCTTCAGCCAATGACACAAACGAAAAATAAACAAAACGTGCCGCAATCAAGTAGTTCTTTTATTATGCACTTATGTCTAATTAGATATAGTAACCCATCCCTTAATCTTCTATATATAAGGCATAAATTATTAAAACAATTGACAAAAATACCCTTAGTTAAAATATTCTTCTCCCCAAAAAAACCCTAGCTTGCTGCTGCTGCCGGTGCCGGCGCCGGTGCTGCTGCCGAACTGTCATACATCATGATCTCGCAGTATACGTCATATGTCATATTCGAAAAAATGAAAAGTGTCTGAATGGATGACGAAAAGTGTCTAAAAAAATATTTAGAAATGTCTGACTAATACGTAGATAATTTACTCTCTTTAAAAATAACTAATTAAAATAATAAAAAAGTGTCTGAATGAATGTGTAAAAGTGTCTAAAGAAATATTTAGAAGTGTCTGACCAATACGTAGACAATTTATTCTTTTCAAAAATAATTAATTGAAACAATAAAAAGTGTCTAATAAAATGTGTAAAAGTGTCTAAAAAAAGTGACAAAATGTCTAAAGCGTGTATCTAAAAAAAGTGTCTAAAAAAAAGGGGACAAAATGTCAATTTACTCCCAGCTTTGCCTCTGCTCCGATTGCTCCGATCCTGGCTCATCGCATAGTTGCCGTGGCGTTGTCGTCATCGAGTCGTCGGATATCAGGCTTGTTGCGTCGTTGGTGCATTCATGTCGCTCAATTGAATTGCGTCTTCGTCTTCGTCTTCGTCTTCAGGAGATCGCAAAAGCTTCATCTTCTCCGGCCATCACTGGTGCCTCCAATGTCTGCCATCACCCTGCAGAAGCCGCCAAGATCTAAGTATTTGTTGCTATGGCGGAGCCGAAGGAAGGGAATCGACTGTGATCTAAGAATCGGAGGCGGCACCGAGGCGAGGCGAGGCGAAGAGAGGCAAAGTCAGGCGCGACGAGAGGCAGAGAACAGGGATCCGATCGGACGATCGGTGAAGCGAACCGCGCGACGATTTGAGGAGGCGAGTCTCAGGCGAGTGTGGAGAGGAAGCGACAAGGCGAAACGGCGAGGTGCGGGGCGAGGCAAAGCCAGGCACGACGCGAGGCGGCGCTGATCCGACGCGATCCGACGCGAGGCGCTGATCCGACGCGATCCGACGCGAGGCGCTAATCCGACGTGATCCGAGGCAAAGCCAGGCGACGCTGATCCGACGCGAGGCGAAGCCAGGCGCGACGAGAGGCCAGGCGCGATTTGATCGGAGCAGAGAGTGCGGCGACGCGATTCGATCGCCGGCAATTTGTCTGGAACGAAGAGCGGCGGTGGTCGGCGCCGGCGGGGATGAGAAAGAGAAAACGACTGGTTAAGGAAGAAAATTTTGGGGGCAAAATAGTAAAATCATCCCTATGTCTAATTAGACATATGTGCACGATATCCATGGTAGCAATCAAGTCCTTGAATTTTACAATTTGAGCCAAATGAACCCCAACAATCTTTACCTTGGTCAATTCTTACATGTAAGAGGACATGCTATGACAATCACGGACAAATGATACAACCACAAACCATGAACATGAATATAAACACAAAGATGAACAACAAACATAATCAAAATACAAATATAATAAAGAACAAAAAATAAGCACGACTTCGGACGCCAACATTATGAGCATTAACATGTATAAACACAATCTACAATCTTCAAACTTGTATTAAACTATTGGTATTATGCCGCTACCTAGTCACATTACACACCAAGCCGGCAATGCTACGCTGCAACCAAAACCAAACATCTTCCCTAGGCACCACGTTCAAAGCAAACAAACTAGCCTACCTAGGACAATTCCCTAGACCTCATCACATCACAAACCATATGTTTCACTATACCAGGATCATATATTACAACCTCTAGTATAACTTGTTAGGAAAAAATCCCAAATACCTATCATGTGTAACGGAAAACAAACAAGCAAGTAAGCATATACAATATTAAATGTGATTAAGCTCTTAACTAGTATATGTCCGTGAATAAGAGGAAATTCCATTAATATTAATAGTAAGAATCACAAAAATTTTTTTGCTCATAACCTCTTTGACTATGAACCACTCTCCTCTCTTGGAACCTTATTTATTGCCTTCAATTAGCAAATACTTTCTCATACTCAAATTAAGCCTTGTCACAACATCCCTATCTATAAACTACATCAAAAACAAAAAAAAAGTAAGAAACTAAATTCTAAAGGGGAAAAAAAACTATTTATTTACACCAAGCAACAAAACCAACCAGCATGGGAATCTCCTCGAGTCACAAGCCACAACACATATGGTATCTTCACGTTAATTATACCATCAACTACTAATCATGCAAACGAAAGACAAACAAAACATTCTTATTTCTTTGCAATTAAGTAAACTGCCAATCAAGTCCTTAAATTTTTGTAATTTGAGTCTAATGAAACCAAACAATATTACGAATATGTGTTTATCTTTAAAAAATGTGCCTTTTTGGCTTGTGTTGGAAAATTATATATTTCCAACACAAAGCCGTTGGAAACAGACACATTGGAAAACTGCGTGTTAAAAAAAAATTTCCAACGGCTTAATTTCAGGCCGTTGGAATTTCTAACATCTAGTCCTTGGAAAAGTAGCCGTTGCTATAACAACAGCCTAACCTTTCACGTGTACTTGTAACGGCTGTCTTATTTTTGCTATTTCCAACGGCCTCAGCCATTGGAAAATACACCAATGGCTCTAACCGTTGGAAATTTTTATTAGCCAAGACTGTTGGAATTGG
Source organism: Aquilaria sinensis (assembly GCA_005392925.1). Lineage (NCBI taxonomy): Eukaryota > Viridiplantae > Streptophyta > Magnoliopsida > Malvales > Thymelaeaceae > Aquilaria > Aquilaria sinensis. The sequence continues at coordinate 529,968 of SMDT01001377.1, forward strand.
AAAATAAAAAAAAATTACAGACCTTCCGAAAAATAATTTTGTTATATATTATCAAATTTATTGTTATATTTATAAAAATTATATTTTTATTTTAATAAAAACTACCATATTTTACAATATTACAAAAATAAATTCACTAAAATTATAGAAAGTCCTAAATATTACAAAATTTATAAAATTATAAAAAAAATAAAAAAAAACACAAAAATCACAAAATCTTCAAAAATAAAAAAATTCAAAAAAATTGAAAAAAATATAAAAATTCAACCATCAATCACAAAATCATAATAGAAAAAAAACCCCCAAATTATAATCAATAAAATTAAAAATTCAAAAATATCTGTTTCGGATCCAACAACTTCACCAATTCAAACACACACATCTAACAAGTTGATCTAATCCAACAATCAATAATCAATTAAAAAATACAGATTCAAGATCAAAAAAACTCAGATATAATTACAAATAACCTATATCACTTGCTAGCCGGAAAGCGAGGCATCCGAAGAGGGCAAGGAGAATGGCATATGAGGAGGGCGAGAAGAAAGACGCACACGGATGACCAACGATGGCAGACGACGACACGCACGGATGACTGAAAGGACCGTCGATCAGATTTGCGCATCTACACTATCGATTCATCTGTGATTGTGCGACAGATGAACGGCGAGCATCAAAAGACTACTAGAAAGGACGAGGGTGAGCCAGGTGAATGGACGGTGACAGAGAGGGCCCAGAGACGGCGAAACGATGGAGGGAACAGTGAAGCGAGGAGCAGGGGTATGAGATAGATGAGGGAGAGAGAGATAGTGAACGGCAGAGGGAGTGAGAGAGATTGTGAGGCTTGACTAGGGCTAGGTTAAGATGTATATATAGGGGTTATATGGGTTGTGTTATAATATATATGGGTTAAGTTATATTATACTCCCTCCATCCCATATTGTTTGAAACAGTTGATTTTTTACCATAGTTTAACTTGAATTTATTTATATTATTGGTTGTTAGAAAAAAATTAAAAAAATATTTTTGGAAACTATAGATGAGGGAGAGAGAGATAGTGAGCGGCAGAGGGAGTGAGAGAGATTGTGAGGCTTGACTAGGGCTAGGTTAAGATGTATATATAGGGGTTATATGGGTTGTGTTATAATATATATAGGTTAAGTTATATTATACTCCCTCCGTCCCATATTGTTTGAAATAGTTGATTTTTTACCATAGTTTGACTGGAATTTATTTATATTATTGGTTGTTAGAAAAAAATTAAAAAAATATTTTTGGAAACTATAGGTTTTTATTTATCATTTATATAAATTTTTTTATTTATATACTAAAAATTGAAAATAAAAAATTATAGGTTAATTGCTAAAAAGTAAGTGTTTAAAAGAATATGGGACAGAGAGATAGAGTATATAATATATATGATAGATTAATATATGGAATATATATGTTAATATATATCATATATATGATACAGGAACATAGGTGATACATACAGAGATTACAGATACATACAGACATACAGACATACATACACATACAGAAATAGAGAGAGATATATAGATACATACATACATACATACAGACAGACATACATACATACATATAAGACATATATAGATTATATATCTATATATAGATATAGATATATATATATATTATATATATCTATAGATATATATAATCTAATATATAGATAATAACACAATAATAATAACAATAATAATATTACATGTATGGCATATACATCATATATCATATACTATGTATATGTTATTATGATATGTGTAAAATATGATATGTATTATAATATGTATAAAAATTATACTATGTATAAATATAATAATAATGTGCAAAATATATATACGTATTAATATATATGTATTATGGTAAATATATATTATGATATATTATATAAATATATATAAATATCAATATCAATGTAATATAAATATGCATATATATAAATGTGTGTGTGTGTGTATGTGACATATATATATATATCAAAATATTTAAATTTTTGGAAAAATTCACCAAATGTTTCCAACGGCCTCGCCCGTTGGGAAATTCACAAAATGTTTCCAACGGCCTAAATAAATATGAAAAATGGGCCATTTGACTTACATATTTTCTAATGGCTTTAACCGTTGGAAATTTTTTTCACAAGTTACAATTTTTTTTTCACAATTTCCAACGGCCTTACAGGTTAGAAATTTCCAACAGATTGGCTGTTGGAAAATGGGCCGTTGGAAAAAAGATTTTTTTTAGTAGTCGACATATATATATTCTTTGTAAATGAATCGTTTATTTGCAGCAAGATATTCAATAATATATCTCACTAAAGAATTGGTTAATTAATGAGATAAATCGAGATCAATCCCCCACTTGCAATAAATAATTAATGGTTAAAGTACTAGGATATTATGAGGAGATTTAGGATTTGATTATGGCCTCTCTATCCTCTTTATAAAAAATGTTACATACAACTGACTCGGTTTTCTTTTGAACACAAAAAAGCTGACATCCTCCTTTTATTTATAATACTAATATCTTTTTCCTTACTTAAAATATTAATATCTTTTTTCTTATATATTTGTAAGTATGCTTCTAAATATTAAAAAAGAAAAAAAAAACAAAGATCGAATGGCATTGGTATTGTGGGCTTGTTTTTTACAATTGTTATGATGCTCACCAATAAAATCATCCTCTAGCCTCTACGTTCCTAGGTGAGAAACTGGCAACGGACTGGTAAAAGCATCCCTCTAGAATCCAAATCCTAAGTCGGCCTGTCCCCTTCTTCCTATCCCCTTTTTTTCCTGCTGGTTTTGGAAGGTCAAAATCGCCTCCCTAACCTCGCAGTAATTATTACCATTTACCAAGCCTATTTCTTGAGTAAGACGAATATATATAATCTAAATTATCTAGTATTTGATAACTATGAAAAGTTAGCTCAGGTAGTTAAAAATGCTTTTTGGTTAATAGGACACTAATCAAATGAGTAAGGTTTGAAACCTTGCTGCCCCAGTTTGTCTTCTTTTAAATTTTCAGGTGTAACTTTTTTTGCTTTTGGTTCTGTTACTTTTTTTTTTTTTGTATTCTACCTATCATTTTATTTTTATTGTCCTATTCCATTTTGTCTTGGCCTTTTCTTCTCAGTTTAATTCCATGTCTCTTTAGGTTTTGTACCATTCATTTTCGAAGTTTGACTTTTTTTCTTTCCATTTTGTTACTTTTTTTTTTGTATTCTATCAACCATTTTATTTTTATTTTCCTATTCCCTTTCATCTTAGCCTCCCCCTCCAGTTTTATTCTTTGTTTATTTAGATTTTTTTTATTCTTATTCTTTTTTTTATTTTTTTCAAAAAAAACAATGAAAAAAAATTAGTTATTTGTTATTTTATTAGTAGATATTTGTTCTTTTACGAGTTTACAAATGTTCTTTCAGATAAACTAGCTCCTTTTTTTTGTGATAATTAAACAAAACCAAACTAACATGTAGCTAATAAAGGAACAACTAATTCCCCCGAAAGAACAATTAGAAATTGATGAAAAATAAAGATCTAATAATATGTTTGTTCTTTTATTAGTATATCTTTGTTTTTTTATTTGTATATATTTGTTCTTTTATTTGTTCATATTCGTTCTTTAGATGAATTAGTTACTTGTTTCTTTATTGGTAGCTATTTGTACTTTTATAAATTCATGCTTGTTCTTTTAGAGAAACTATTTTTGTTCTCTTATTAATAGTTCCTTGTTCTTTGATGAGTAACTTTTTTGTTATTTTATTAGTTGGTATTTGTTCTTTTGTTAGTTCAAGTTTGTTCATTTAGATAAATTTGATGTTTATTCTTTTATTAGTAGTTATTTGTTCTTTTAGTAGTATGTGTTTGTTCTTTTGTTAGTTCAAGTTTATTCATTTAGATAAAATTAATGTTTATTCTTTTAGTAGTAGCTATTTGTTCTTTTAGTGGTATGTGTTTGTTCTTTTTAGCCCACCCAAAATAAAATAAAAAAATGAAAGTAAAAAAAAAACACACTAAATCAATGGTGATGAGATATTGTAGCTTATTTTGATTGTACTATTTTTCTTTTATAAGTTTTTTTTATATGTTCTTGCTTGTTCTTTTAGAGAAATTATTTTTTTGTTCTCTTACTACTAGTTGTTTGTTCTTTTATTTTTTATTTTTTGTTTTTTATTAGTAAGTGTTTTTTCTTTTGTTAGTTCATGGTTGTTCTTTTAGATGAACTTTATGTTTATTCGTTTATTAGTATCTCTTTGTTCTTTTATCAGTATATGTTTGTTCTTTTATTTATTTATGTTTATTCTTTATATGAACTAGCTATTTGTTTTTTTTATTATTAGTCATTTGTACTTTTATAAATTCATGTTTTTTCTTTTAAAGAAATTATTTTTGTTTTCTTATTAATAGTTCTTTGTGCTTTTATAAGTGGCTCTTTGTTCTTTTATTAGTTGATATTTGTTCAAGTTTGTTCATTTAGGTAAACTTAATGTTTATTAGTTTATTAGTAGTTATTTGTTCTTTTAGTAGTATGTGTTTTTTCTCTTGTTAGTTCAAGTTTATTCCTCTAGATGAACTTGATGTTTGTTATTTTATTTGTAGTTTAAAGTTCTTTTAGTGGTATGTGTTTGTTCTTTTATAAATTTATGTTTGTTCAATTTGATGAGTTTAATATTTTTTTTATTGGTAACTCTTTGTTCTTTTATTGGTTTATGTTTGTTCTTTTATAAGTTTGTGTTTTTTCTTTTAGTTGAAGTAGTTGTCTATTATTTTATTAGTAGATATTTGTATTTTTATAAGTAGCAGTTTGTTCCCTTTCTAGTTTATTTTTTATTCAATTCTTGCTTAACTACACAAGGAAAAGAGATAAATTTATGTTATTTTGTTTCAAATTTAATATGAGAGAGTATTTGTATCATAAATCTACCAAAAAAAGACAAACAATAGCAAAAAAAAAAAAAAGAATAAAAAAACAAGAAAAAAGGTAGACAAATGACTTAAAAGAACAAGAAGAAATAAGAATAATATAAAAGTGAAGAAATGAATAAAATTAAGGTAAAAACCTAGATAAAAGAGAAATATGAAAGAGAAGAAAAGGTAAAAACCAGAAAAAAGAAAGTTCAAAAAATGGGAATAATAGAAAAATGAAAAGACGGAAAAAATGGGGAAAAAAACAAAAAGAGCGAAATGAAGATAAAAGTTTGGGAAAAGAAAAAAAAACCATGCTAAAGTGGCAACAAGGATTTGAAACTGAGTAGACAATCTTCATTTAAGTGGCTCCAACCAAATCTTTTAATTTTTTTATTTTATCTTAATCATGTTAAGTATCTATATATATAGTAGCGTATTGTGATGTACATTATGCTGCAGGTGCATGCAAGAGGCAGTGAGGTACACTTATTACCAAACCCTCTGCATTATTTGCTTGAAGGAGAATTTTAACTTTTCTTTACCGGGTCGCTTTGACCCGCATGTCCGACCTGACCCGGATGTGCGGGTTTAATTAATTGAGACACTTTAATATGGGCCCAACTGGCCCTTTTACTTCCGGGAGCACCTAAGAACTGTCCCCTCGATCTAGGGGGACCGCTCCAGCATCCTGCTGGCTGCTGCTTCTCGGCCAAAAGCCTCAATAACAGACAGAGCAGTAGCAGACTAATTCTTGAAACAGGAAAAGTGAAGTGTAAAATTAAATGAATTTCTCTAATTTGCCAGCTGCCAGAGCAGCATCTAAAACCTTCTGAGCGCAGGAACTTTTATAATTCATTGTTAGCCAACGCATGCATCTTGGATGTTTCTATTAGTCCCAATCATATGACGAATTAAACAAACCCGCTACACAACAACTCTTATCTCCTACTACTATTTTTTTAATGCGGAGGTGTTGATTTATGCTTGGCTCCTCTCAGCCATCGAGATATTAGCGATCAAAGCTTTTGCTGCACACCAACAAATCCAAAGTGCTTGTCCTTTAGTTGAAACGAATCTTGCCTTGTTTATAACGGAATTAGCAGCTGCCCTATAGTCTCTAGGATGTCCATCTTAATCTCAGGCCCCAGACTCACGCTGAGTAGGCCCAGTAACTTACTCGCTGGGATATGTACGTATATAATGACACCCACAAACACCATCTAAAGATGTGTAGCAGTCCTGAAAAGTTCACTCAAAGAGCTAGAGGACGATGTTGATCATGACACTGTCCAGGGAAGGGCTTGGGTTACTTCTGCGAAGAAACATGCATGTTATGATAGTTGCAGTGTTGTCCGTAGGAGTAACATTTTTCCTGTCAAAGTTTTGGAGAAGGAAAAGGTCAACTGATAAATCAGATATCCCTGGCCACCTGGGATTGCCGGTCATTGGTGAGACCTTCTCTTTTCTTTCAGCCACTAACAGCACAAAAGGGTGCTATGATTTTGTTAGGCTCCGGAGATTACGGTTAGTATTTACTTCAACATTACCAAACATGCATGTGAATTTAGATCTCGAAATTTTGACATAGAAGAAGTTGTCTATCGGTCAACCTTATTCTAGGTTAGGCATAATTTCAACAACCGTTCATATATAGTAGCACTCTGATGAATTCATGCTTTCAATGAATATATGGAAGCTGATGAGTCAAAATGGAACTGCAGGCATGGGAAGTGGTTCAAGACAAGCATATTTGGGAAGACCAATGTGTTTGTCCCGAGCACTGATGGTGCAAGAATGGTTTATGCAAATGAATTCATTCAATTCACCAAGGGATTCGTGAAACCATTGGCGGATGTATTTGGAGAGAAGAGCTTGACCTGTGTTCCACATCAAAATCACAAAAGGATCAGGCGACTCCTCTCTGATCCTTTCTCCATGCACTCGTTATCCAAGTTTGTGAAGAAATTCGACTTGATGCTTTGTAAGAGGCTAAAGAAACAAGAACAAAGTGGGAAAAGCTTTGTGCTATTACGCTTCAGCACGAAGGTAAACATAGCTCAATTGGACACTACTATTCCTAGGATTGGACACTAGATATGAATATGGGTGCTAGCTAATATTATGTATGCCCATATCACTCATGAAGTGGAGTCCAATCAACAATGTGATTAATCTACTGCATTGTAAATGTTATCTTGCAGATGACCTTTGATGCAATCTGTGCCATGTTGATGAGTGTTACAGATGAATCATTGCTGCAGCAGATGGAGAAAGATTGCATGGACATTTCAGCTGCCATGTTATCCTTTCCTGTGATGATTCCAGGCAGCAGCTACTACAAAGGCATCAAGGTCAAACTAAAATAGTACTCCACTATAAAAACTGGGATATACATGTGGAGCTGCTGACCTTACAAGAATATGAACCTTTGTGAATGATTTATGTAGGCAAGGGAAAGTATAATGGGAATCTTCAGAGAAATGATTTCCAGAAGGAGAAGTGGGAAGGAAGTTTATGAAGATTTCCTGCAGACAATGTTGCAGAGAGATTCATATCCACCGGAAGAAAAGCTTGATGACTCTGAGATAATGGATAACCTGCTGACATTGATTCTAGCAGGTCAGGATACAACTGCTGCTGCTATGATGTGGAGTGTCAAATTCCTGGATGAGAACAGAGAAGCTCAGGACAGGCTTAGGGTAACAATTTTCATGCTTAACCCTTTGAACAACCAATTATAAACGGAGCATGCAGATAGGTGTTGTAGAATGAACATGATACAGAAGCGAATTGAACGATGAGTATTTTAATTTGCAGGAAGAAACATTGCGCATAGCAAAAAAAAAGGAAGGAGAACCACTAGGATTGGAAGATGTTAACAGCATGGCCTATGGCTTAAAGGTTGGACCCTATTTTCTAACCATTAATTAAGTGTTGAACAGCCCGTAATCACTTTTAGGCTGGATTCTTCAGGTTATGAAGGAGACGCTGAGAATGTGTAATGTTGTGATGTGGCTCCCACGTGTTGCACTTAATGACTGTAATATTGAAGGCAAGCTTTCTTTCCCTGTTTCCTAAACCTCTCATTTTAAGTTCATTATTAAGACTCTCTTCCTTACATTGCCTCACACCTTATGATAAAAAAGGAGCGTAAACTTTTAAAATGAGAAACAGATTAATATATAAGAAGATGTTAGATCTCTACCTCTCGTATTTTTCACCTTTTTATCAAAGAAATACACGTCTAGTAGAAATTCTGAAGTTTGATCAAAATGTATTGCTCCTCCTTTCATAGAAAAAGCGGTTGCCTCTGTAGAAATTGTAAATCTGGAACTTCAAGAACAAACTAATAAGCTGCTTTTTCATTATGCTTACAATTATTAAGAAAAAAAAACAATAGGGCATAAATCTAAAGCTAGAAATTTCAACTATGCTGAACAGAAACATTTTCCTTTCCATCAAAGCTGCATGTAGAACCAGAAGGCATCAAGAAACAATTGCTATAAATCTTCCTAAGTAGATGTCCATGTTTAGCAGGTTTCAAGATTAAGAAAGGGTGGCATGTAAATATTGACGCAACATGCATACACTATGATCCAGTTCTGTACAAGGATCCTACGTTGTTTAACCCTTCAAGATTTGAGGTACTGGCAAGCTTCTTCATGGATAATAATGCTTTGTTTTCTGATTTTCTTACGTGTCACAATTTTGATTGACATGAGACATGAGAACTAAGTGCAAGGAATATAATTTCTGAACCTCAGACAGTGCAAAAGCCATACAGTTTTCTGCCTTTCGGGTCAGGGCCAAGGACATGCCTCGGCATGGATATGGCGAAGATTATGTTTTTAGGGTTCCTGCTTCGATTAACCAGTGGATACAAGTGAGTTGTTTCACCCACACAACAACTAGATTGATTGGTTATATTGACCAAACACATTGAATTTCCGTGCCATGCCCTTGTTTCTGCATTCACAGGTGGGTGGTCGACAATCAAGACCCTTCCTTGGAAAAGAAATCACTCATTCCTCGGCTCAGAAGTGGCTGCCCGATAACCCTTAAGGCCTCGAACGATGAGTGAGGATTTCAAGCTCCTATCCTGCAGCTTGTGCCAACGAAAAAGCAATTGGGCTGCTTGTTCAAGCATCAGGGTATTCCTAATACAAAGTACTCAAAAACTGTGTTCCTGTAAAGCAAATTCTAGAGCTAAAGCGATATAATTATGTGGTTAAGAAAAGTGCTCACCATTTGATTCAGAAACTCCAATCTTTGTTATGCATCCTGCTGGGGAAAGAACCAAAAATTGCTGAGATCATATATTATTCAAGTTTCAACATAAATGGAAATATAAATGAGGAATGAAAAAGTGCTTTTCCACATTTGACTTGACCACCTTCCGAAGTAAGGAATATCTTTGGATCCAAGTCATCGTAAGTAACTGTTAGCAAATGTTCAAATTTAACCAATAGACGAGTCTTTGGCCAAAAAGGCATACAGATACAGGGCAATTAACAACTACAAAGGAAATGGCTCAATATCAGAAAACTAGAATCACAGAAATGAACATCATCAGAATGAGGAAAAGATCGTGACGTTGTTTCGCACTGCTACTGCCATTTGGTAGCATTGGGAATTCGTCCGGTTGAGACGCTTCACAGCTTTCACCATTGAAATATATTCTTCGCGGAAAGACCCACCCATTTCTCAATGAGAATGTACTCGAATCCTTGTCCAGTAGTATCACTGTGGTTGCTGAGCCTGTCGCAGTCTTGTTGGCCTGCAGCAGCAAATCGTTGTAGCCAGATATCCCCCAGAAGAGAGCAACTTCATCTGCAAGAAATCTCTTCATGGTTAAATACAACAAATCTTCTCTGTAAAGTTCTTGGTTAGACTGTGTATGCTTGTCACTCACCTGCATAACCAACGGTTTGAAGCACTGTTTTGTTAAAACTGTATGCTTCTGCCTTCTGGCTAAAACCGGGATGTTGGACTAGTACATTCCAGTCTGAGTAATTTCTCTTGTAATTGAAGTTTGAGATGGTCAGCTTTACTCTCCAGTGTTTTACGTAGTTTTTCATGACGTGCCAGTGGACTTGTACCGGGCACATGTGATCAGTGCATTGCACTAAATCTTGCCTATCAATGGCTTCTACCTGGGATTGAGTCTCATTTTTTCTAGAATTACAGAAAAATCAGGTAAAAATATGATGAGAACAGCTACTGTATAAGCGCAGGTGCTTCATATAAGATTGGTCGGAGCTGCTTTTTAACCAACCTTACACAGAAATCTGCACTTGGGTTTTCTCCTTTGCAGCCGCAGCTACACTTAGGGCACTGAGTGACCTTAGAGTTGTAGAATGTCGAGAGCGAAACACAGCATGTACGTTTCTTGTTGGCCAAGAAATTGTTGTAGTTGCACGTGGATTTCCACGTTCCTAAGAAACAGGAGAACGTAATTTAGTTTTAGTTGGTTATGTTACAGGATAAAACCCGAGACAATAAACAAACCTGAATTGTATTCTATCCCCAAAGGCGAATTGATCACTTACTATAAACCTGGACTTGTCTTTCACCTCCAAAATCAGATGTAACAGTTGGATCCGTATCCTCAACCGGGCTGCAGGTGTAGCCAGGACCAGGTGCCACCAAAGTAAGGTTCACTGGTGGATCAACACTTTTAGCATTAGTCCCCAAGTTACCAACCATCATTTCAAAAGATGAGAATGAATTAGCAGGGTTGATGGCCCAGGCAGCAAGAACACCTCCGCGGCAGCAATGTTCTGACCTGTTTTGCGCGGGTGCACCTGACATCAAATCAACAATTACAGGGTCTTTCACGCAGGAGTGAGGCATCTGGTACTTGAAGGATGAACAATCCCCTTGTTTGGTAGTGAAAGCTCCAGACATGGACCAGATAATGTCACCATTTGACCATGTCCACCCCAGTCTCCAACCAGGCTTCTCCACAATCCGGTACTGGTAGTTGTTCCGGACTGTAACCCTTGCCTGGAAATTAGGCGTTCAATTAACTTATGCTAGCTTGCAAAGGAAGTATCTTCAAAAGGTCACACGAAACAAACACTAACCACATAACCATCTCGCGTCCATTGATGAATGTCAAAAGTAACTGTAATGTTCCCATCTGGATCCATAGGGTCATAACAATCTGCAAGCCGTGAAACACATACATAAACATCAAACGAATCAATTATATCAACGGGAACGCAGAAACGGAAAATTAAGAAGTAACGAAGAGTTGGTCCGTAGATGCCTGAAAAACGCCATATAGCAGCCAGTAGCGTGAGCAGTACCAGGGCAAGAGACTGACCAGAGTGAAGAGCCGTTGCCATGCTTGTTGGTTATGGAGACGCCGAGTTGAGGTGGTTGGATGAAGTTTTTATTTTTGTCGAATGAGACAAATTTTGCGTTCATCAACTCCATTACCAAGGAAGCTATGCGCTAGCTGGTTCCAAGAGACGAGGAGACATCCAATAGCTGTACTTTATCATCCATTTTAGAGAAACAAAAGCGACGAGTCCCCGACCTGAGTTACCTAAGACTGCCTGGTGCTACCCAGGCAGACAACCAGGCGCGGAGTCATAGCGTATGATGAGCGACATCCTTGGAAAATTTGCATACTTAGTCCATGAGGTTCTATAAACTTTTCATCAATAACCTCACTGATTTCCATCTATTGCCCCCCTAGCCCCTGTCACTGAAAATTATTCTGATCAATTTGGATAAACTATTAATTACTTTGAATTTTGCCCTGCCACTATAGAATAATTTTGATTACGTAATCCCCAATTTCACTATAGAAGCTAAAGAAAAGTAAAAATTAGAAGGAAAAGAAAAACAAATATTTAGCTGCCCCGGCCAGCAACCACCACCAGCAGCAGCATCCAGATTGTTTTTTCTAAAAAAAAAAACAGTCGGCTATATGCCAATATGCTCTTTTTCCCTTCTCTTTTTATGACCCATAATTAAAAATTATTATAAGAAAGTTCAATTAAGATGAATTTCCCCAATAAATTGAATGTCTGTTCTCTCCATCATAGCTTGAACTCTAACACCCAATTCGTAACTAATTTTAATTAAAAGTCAATATTATGTAGTTACAATAACCAATCGAAAATACAATTTTTATAATCTTATTAAATTTTTATGAATTTTTCTAGTTTCAATCCTTAAAAAAGAAAAATTCATAAAAATTTAACAATATCCTAAAAAAAAAATTAAATTGATTATTGCATCTACATAACATTGGCTTTCAAATGAAATTGATTTCAGGTAAAAAAAATGTAAAAGTAAAAAAAAGTTAGTTGACTTTAGACAAAACGAATTGGCCATAAATCTAAAGTCAGATATTCTTGAACTTATGGAAATTGAGAAATACTGACCTCACGCTAAACTAAGGTTGACATGACATTCTCTATTGGTTTAATAAAATTCACAGAAAAAATGACCAAGATTAGATAATTTTAAATTGTAGCAGAAAAATTAGACAATCTAAACATGAGGGTCGTTTCCTACATGTATTATTTAACTACCACTACTAAAATATAGGACTTTACCAACTGCCATTTACCAACGTGCAGCAGTTGGTAAGTGCAATTTACCAACTGCTACACGTTGGTAAATGACAGTTAGTATTCGATACGTTGGAAAATTTTTTACCAACGCGCAATTAATAACGCGTTGATAAATTCCAACGTGTAGAAGTTGGTAAAATTAATGTTGGTAATTACCAACGGTCATGAACCAGGCTTGGTTTCCATCGCGTTGTTGTAGTTACCAACTGCTGGCCGTTGGTAAGTTACCAACTATTGGCAGTTGGTAAGTAAGTTACCAACTGGTGGGCAGTTGATAATTTACCAGTTGGTAAGTTACCAATTGCCTGACAATTGGTAGGTACCCGCGTTGGTTATTACCAACTTACATGGTAAGAGAGTTGTTATGAAGCTGTTGATTATTATGAACTTGCATTCGCGTTGGTAACAAGATGACAAGCGGTAATTACCAACGTGCGTAAGTTGGTAAGTTCCTCGTTTGCACGTTGGTAATGTACATTAAACGTTCCAGGTTTCGGTTGTTTCGTATTTTTCCCGGTTTGAATACACATTCAAAATTAACATATCATTTCAAAAATTTCCCCAGCTTTACTCAGTAATAAACATTACACAGCTATGCAAACGTAATTAAAATAAAATATTCTCAAAGACAGCATAATTAAAACAATAACATATATGTTTGGAAGAAAGCATACAACATTCAACGGATTACACATTTCAGTAATTTCAACTGAATCTTAATTAGGTCTAAAAATTATTATGTTAGTCTGATAACACAAGAACTTTGGAAATGCGCTAACCTGTTCATGACGCCCATCACGGAGTCCCGACTATCTCCTCATCGTGTGTAACTGGTTGAGCCGGCGGGCACAGAAGGTTTAGCGAACGACAAATAATCTCCAACTGAGCCCGGTTTGCCTCCAATGCGGCTCTCTGAGCCTCCATCTCTACTCTCTGTCTCCTCTTAATTCTCTCGAGCTTCCTCTCGTACTCCGCATCCCTTCGCGCATTCTCCTCTGCCATCATCTTCTGTACTTACTCGTTGAATTGTGGTGTCTGTGTGATGTCGATAGGCGGGATGACACCTGGCTGTCGGCGTCCCGGTATGACACACTACTCCGATCCTAATCCAAATACACGGCCCCTCCTTCTACCGCCAGATGCAGTACTAATGATTGCTAGTTCATCAATTGCCTCTATGCCATCCTCTTGTTGTGTTTGTTCCTCAATCTCTGCACTGATACGAGTCTACAGAAACATAATAAAATACATTTCAGCCAGTCATTATTTGTAAAACAAGGTAATTTTCTGCAGAATGAATTGTGAACAAACAGTTATAATACTTACAGCAACTTCTTTACAGCGCTTACTAACACATTTTAATCATAGAACTTAATAACTAGAGTTTTTCCATTTTTTCTTTTGGCCTCTACTTTTTTTGTTTTTACTTATTTATTGTATTCTAAAGCAAAATCTTGGAAACCATGGTTTGTTTCTTTTCTTTTTCTAATCCATCATAATGACTTCATTTAACCTTTTTGTTGTTGCTTTTTTATTATTATTTTTTAAAACAAAACTTTAATCACTATATATGAGTTGTCTACTTTTGGATATGGTTCAAGCAAATTTTTTTTAGTTAATGTTTTCATTTATTTTTTTATTTATTAAGTTAATGATTAATTCTTTAATTCGTAAAATCTTCACATTTGTTCTCTTTGTCATCAAAATCCCTTTTTTTCTCTTATTTTATCAATTTTTTCATATTATTTCTCTTTTCGAAAACAAAATTTTAACCACCAAAGTTTATCTCTTGATACTTACAATTTTTTTCTTAGTTCTCTTGATCCAAAACTTTATATTGACTTTTTATTTCGATTCTTACTTTTTTGTTACCAAATATTTTTATGAAACCTTTTTTCATTCATAAATGATATTACACTGTTTATATTTATATTTAATGTTAACATAGATTGAATCACCATTACATGGGCACCATAAACCTCGTGTGTGTGTGTGTGTGTGTGTGTGTATGTATAAAAGAAGAAAAGGAAAGTAGCATACAAGAAGCTTCAAATGGCGGCTCGATGGAAAAAAAAAAAAAGAAGAAAAGGCTGAACGAAATTAAAGAAAGCAACAAGAAGACTTGAACGATTCATCTTGGGAGGATTGGGAAGCTTTAATCAAGAATTCTTTTGATCTTTTTCTGATCTTTTCCTACTTCCCCCCCTCTATTTCTTGGATTAAGCATGAATTTTTTAGTTCATTTGTTGAGTTTATTTCAAACTCGTTATTAGCCTAAATTTTTCTATCTTCTATAATGTTTGTGAATCTTGAATGATGCTTTGATGATTGTTAGCTTGAACCCTAGATTATTTATTGAATTTATTGTTTGGTTTGCTCCTATGGTAAATTGTTGAGAATTTTGGCCATGTGTTGATTTTTATCCTCAAATTTTTTTTCGAGAGAAGATATTTGTGTTAGAAGGAAGAGACAAATTAAGTTAAAATTTATTAAGAAGTGGGAGGGCCAAGTTCTTAAGAGATTAATAGACCACATGAAACTTAAAAACCTTTAATTATGAGGGAAAAAGGAATTGTTAATCAATATTAGAGAGGTTAAATAAATTTACTATAGGAGAGAAAATTTGTTAATTGCACTACTAAAATCAATTTACCATTTCAATAAATTATTCGTATAATAATTATTATTAGTATTATTATTATAGCCATTATTATTATTTAGGCATTATTACTCTTATTATTATTTTTAATATGTTATTATTGCCCTTATTAGTCAAGACTAATTAAATGAATCAATTTCAACTAAAGCTTAAGTCAATCAATTCCGATAGAAAAAGATTGCAACAATCAATGCATAAAAGGATCTATACATAAAATGAAACTAACTATATTAACCATAACTAAATACCATAAATCAATTTCATAACACATTTTCCATAAATAAAATTACCTAAAAATTTAAAAAATTAACACAAATCAATTGCCAATAACCAAACTCAAATACCCAGACCAATGCCTTCAACAATCACCATACATAAATTTTAATGACCAAATACATAAATAAAACACAATTTATTCGGTGAAAATAAAGAAAATATTCGGAAAAAAAAAATTAAAATTACCTCCTACAGCTATTTCGACGATGGATTTGCAACGCCCAGCCGTGAACACCCAAGAACGGAGCTTAAACTTCCAAATCGAAGCTCCTCTGTCAAGAAATTGAACATTTACCCTATTTACTTCAAAACGACAAATAACAGTTAAAATTAATGCCAAACATTCAAAGTACCAGTAGATCTACCAAATGGGTGCCCTTTACGGTGGAAATCGGCCGGCGAAGACGAGCAATCGGCGGTAAACGGACGCGTTCCGGCAGCTGCGCTCGGGAGGCCAATGCTGCTCAATTTCTCGACTAGCGAATTGCGAGGAAGGAGGCAGGTTTTAAAAAGAGATTACCAACGGCTAGCCGTTGGTATCTCATTTAATGAAATGGCACCGTTTTTGTTTCCCCATTACCAACGGTCTAGCCGTTGGTAAATGGGCCCAATCCAACAAGCCCAATTGCCACTTACAACTTACCAACGCGTCACAGTAGGAACCTTTTCCAACGGTCATAACTGTTGTAAATTACTAACGGCTTAGCCGTTGGTAAAAAAACAAAAAACCAAAAAAAAATCTACCAACGCATGCACATTGGAAATTTTTTACAAACGGTTCGCCATGTTGGAAATTACCAACGGCTAAGCCGTTGGTAATAATACAATTGGAAAACTATGATTTTTTAGTAGTGTACTTTTCACTCGGCAATTCTAAGAACCTTGAACTAATTAAGGTTTGATGCTAAAAGGATATATTCTCTCCTCTCATTGGATTCTCCATACGGCAACGTGTTGTTTTCTTTTTGCCGTGGTTGTCGAAACTATATCAGATAGGCTGATCCAGCCAGTTCGACTGTAAACAATAAACCTCTCAGTCTAAATGTTGGTTTATCATGAGATCAAAATCAAAATCAAAGTTAATGAAAAAGCGCTCAAAACCGTGAACTGGAAACTGTTTTGAATTGGCAATCTGGAAAAAAAAAAAGTGATCCGTAAACAAATAGATTGAGGAGGAGATCACCAGTTAACTTGATTTTTTCTTCTCCCTTTTCTAATCCAATATTTTTCCAAAGGCTAAACACAAAGCAATTAAGTAGCCAAACAAACACAAACAGCAAAAAAACAGACACCTAGGCAAAAAGCAAGCTGGTAAACCGTGAAATCAAATAAAAGAAAATATAGAAGAGATCTACCAAAAATGCCACATTTAAAAAATGAGATGAAAGGGAAGATTGAAGTTAACAAAAGATTTGAGATTGTCTGCTTAAGGCCTTAGGGCCGAAGAAGCTCTAAAAGTCATGCAAACCCGTAACCGATGTAAATCCTTCAACAAAAAAAGTGCAAAGATGAGATGAAGTAAAACAATATGGAGTTCTGTGTCCTTGCATTGTTGTTTCTGTGGCGCGAGAAGAGAGCTTATGCATGCTTTATAACAGTGTTGATGAAATGGTACAACTTATGTTTCCTTTATTATGATTTTGCCGACAAAGTTTGACAGTGAAGTTTGAAGTGGATAAAGATAAGGCCACATCCCATGCAGTGGAGAAACGGGGTGATTTGGTTTAGTTAAAAAAGATTAAGAAATATTTTACTAAAAAAAACCTCTAGTTTATAACAGCCTCGTGTTAGAAAATTCAGTTTCCAACTACAACTCCTTGAAAACTTTCATGTTGGAAAAGAATTTGCCAATGGCAGAATAGTAGTAAAATAAATATCCACTATAAATTTTCATTCAATATTTTAGTCCTATACCTAAAAGGTTAATGATGACTTCCCTGATGATCCACCATAATTGTGTAATACATTTATTGAATACACAACTAAATTTCACATTTATTGAAGTAATATGTTTTAAGAATTGCTGACTTTTAATCTTTTTTGTAAAAAATAAGTATGAGTTATTAACTTTTTTCATTAGGTAGGGTAAAAAATTACATAATGTTTATTACCATTTGGGAAAAAATTACTTAATTAGTGATATAATGGTATACAATTAATGATGTGCTTAATTAATATACTATTTATATTATATGTTGCTAAGAAATTGTAGAATGTATAGATTTCTTTCATATGGTAAGAATTAGTTTTCAAAATAAAATTAGATTAGCTAAAATATATTTGTCCTAAAAGATGATATCTCTATATTTGAACTAATTGAAAAATGAATAAAATATTAAACAAGTAAATATTAATATTAATCACAAACATAAAATTGGTTTACAAATATGAAAATGTATTATAGATCTATAAATTATTAGTAAATTTATAAACGTAGAAATTATTAAAAAAATGAAAAATTTATTAGAAATATATTATCTACGTAGTAAAAAAATGGATTGAAGGTGACATAAAATGAATATTATGGTTGATTATGATTTCTACAATTTGCAAATCTTATTGGGTAATGTGGTCATTTAGCCCACTTACATAATGGTCAATCTGACTAAGGTGACTATTTCAAGGGCAAAATATAAGTTTTATAAAATAGAGGGGGTAAGTGTGGGTTAAGTCAAATATCGGTAGGCTTTTTGTAAATTTTTCTTTAATTTAAGTCCACTTTTTCTTTATTTTTTTCTTTAATGACTTATTCTTATTTTTACATATTTTTTGCTTGAAATTAATTTCATTTGAAAATCAATATTATGTAGATGTAATAATCTATTTAAAAGCAAATTCACAAAGTTATTAAATTTATATGAATTTTTTCTTATTTTTAGGCATTAAAAATAAAGATTCTTGAAAATTTAATAAGATTATAAAAATTATATTTTTAATGGATTATTAAACCTACATAATATTAATTTTAAAAAAAATATAATTAAAAAAACTGTAAACATAAAAATAATCTATTTTAAATTTAGTTTCCTTTGATTTTACATATCTTTATGTATCTTAGTTTATGCCACTTTCCGAAAAAACAAAGAAAGATGCTTGTTATGTGCATAGTTAGAGATGGAAAAACTTTCATCACGCATTTTCTTATTAGTATTATTCCTTCCATGATTATAATAGAGTCATGCGGCACTTAATTATAGAATACAAATATAAATGTTTAACAAATTTGTGGTTTAACTGATTAAATCGTGACCAGAAGTCGCTAATGATTTCTGTTTTAAAAACTATGCTTTTTACAATATGAGTAATTTAAGCAAGTGAGCAACATTACAACATATATGGTGTTGTATGTTTGTCATGATATAGTGAATTTCAAAATAATATAAGAAACACACAGCAAGCTGCTAAATTTAAAATTTTGAAGTTTCTGTTACTGGCAAGTGGAGCTTTCTTGAAGTTCAAGCCTTGAGCCCACAAATCATGGATTTATATGTTTTTGTTTTTTTTTTTTTCCTTTTTCGCCTTCACGCAATTAATTTATTGTTGACAGCATTTCTGGATCTGGTTGCTGCAACATAATTGAACTGATGGGGCCTCATTAACTCTATCCCCCGACTTATAACTTATAACGCCAATAAAAGCTATGACCCCTGCACTCCTTCCAAGATAATAATGCACACAACTTTGTTCCGTAGCTTGAGTCTGCATGGAACGACCACATTGAATGACTGCGTCACAGAGTCGTTGAGATCCGCCAATTCAACGTCAAAATATCTCCTGTTAATTATGGTTATGAGTTATTCGAGGGGGAAATTGTAGAAACCCTTTAACTTATACTTTATTCTTATATTTTTTAAAACATACTTTTTATCCTCACTTTTTTTACATTATTTAAGAATAATTTTTAAAATTATAATTTAAATTGCATAAAAATCATTTTTTAATAATTTTAAAAGGGTAAAGTCCATCGTGATACCATAACTTTTATTCTTGTCCCAAATTGGTATCCAACCTTTAAGTTTGTACTATCAAAATACCTAATCTCATATTGCACATTCTAATCGGATACTTTCCGTTAATTTAACTGTTAAAATAAATGAAAATTGATGATGTGGAATTAAATAACACTGAAATAAATTTAAAATAACAACTTTAATCCTTAAACTTTTACAATCACTAATTCTAACACCTTAAACTTCCACAAAAATCAATTGAACTCTTCCTCCTCTAACCCCCCAAAACCCTAACCTTTCATCTATCGCCTCTAGCCCAGCCGTTGTTGCCAATTGCCATCCTCAAAACTTGAATTCACGTCATCCTCAAATGCTACCCTCTGTCCGCCCCTACCCTGATGGCTTACCTAACTCCGTATCTTTTTCAGACCTTAATTTGATCCTTTAACTCAATTCCTGCCCTGACATCGATTTTCTCTTCGATAGGTTAGACTTTCACCATCATGATTATGCCTTGGGTTTAGGTTTTACCTCTACCGAACATCTTGGTTCCTGTAGTTTCACAGAGAGCGAGGCATAAGATGTCACTGAGGGATTTGGTTGCCGGTTTCAATTTCAATTTGAGTTTAGGCCACATAATTTGCATCTGGAAAGCCTTTGTGTTTCCATGCTAGGGAAGTTTAAGCGTCATGGCAAGTCGGACGGCAAGGACACGGAATAAAAAGATGAGCAATCGGCAAAAGTAGGGAGAGCAGCTATTCGAGGAGAGTGACGGCAGCGACTATGCAAGCAGGGCAGTGAATTGAGGTAATCGAGGTGGGTTGAGTTGGGTTGAGAGGCAAACAATGCATCGAATCACGACTGATAGGCCACAAGGCCGTCCTTCTCCCTTTCATTTTCGTGTTGCTAGTGGCTAGGTTGGTGGCCGTAGATGCTGTGGCCACAGATCTAGTGAAAGGTTAGTTTAGGGGCAAGATTGTAAGTTTAGGCTAGGAATAGTAGGTTTATAAGTTTAGGGTTTAGAATTATTGATTGAAAAAATTGTTATTAAAACTTTATTTTAATGTTATTTAATGCAATGTCATCAATTTCCATCCATTTTAACGATTAAATTGATGGAAAGTATCTAATTAGGACGCACAATATAGGATTAGGTATTTTGATGGGATAAATTTGAAGGTTAGGTACTAATTAGGACAAAAAAAAAGGTAGGGTACCTCTAGTGGACTTTACTCAATTTTAAAATTTTTAATTTTTTTATATTTAATTAATATTTAAAAAATAATGATTTGCATTTATAAAAAAGGAAATGAATTTATAAAGAAGAAAAACAATGACCTAAAATTTATATTAATTGTAAAAAATATTGAAGATATTAAAATTACTGGATGGTAGTTATTTTATCGTTTAAATTAGGGTTTCAAAAATTCTTGTTGGATAGTTAAAAGATTGAAGGGTAAGTTTAGGTTTTCAAAAAATAAAGGAGCAAAATGTAAATTTTCAAAAACAATCAGGCAAAGTGTAATTTTGGCTAAACCACATTGAGGTTATTATAAGTTTCCATATTCTATATAAGTAAAATCCTCACTCGTTATTGTGATATTAAGAATGGTAATTTACTATTAAGAGTGTAAGTTTTGACTTAAGACCTGAATTGGAACCTGAATCAAAATTTTTGAATTTGGTTCGAGTTACTAGGTAGGAAAACGCCATTCAAGCCAATCCAACTCAATTTTATATTTGAGACTGCAAAAATGAGTTGATTTAGTTTAACTCGATGCAATTTAAAGTAACCAAAATTTGTTAGCCCATTCCCATAACCCAACCCCTACCCCCCACCCCCAAATACTCCTAAATTAACTAAATGTCTAACCCAACCTAGTCTTATACTCTTAACCCTAACTTTCCTCATGAGTCATGAGCATTCTTCAATCCTCAGACTTAATCTCTCACTGTTAGACCTCTCGACTTTCACTCCTCAACACGACTCTTATAATTATGGTGGCTTCACCTTTCTTTCTATTATCTTGCCTCCCTCGTTCCACTCTTACATTGCCTTGTAAAGCTAATCAAGCATCAGCACTTACAGTGACCCTTGTCCCTCTACTCAAAGCCTTACCTCTATTTTGATCTCTCACCTCTTGCTCTTGGCCATCATGCATTTCTCTTTCTCAGTCATCTCTCCCCCTTTCTTCACATCTATAAAGCCATGCAAAGCCAATTGACTATTGGCACTAGTGATGATCCTTGTCCCTTAATTTAAAGCCTCACCTCTCTTGGTCTCTTGTCTCTCACTTTCAGTCATCTTGCCTTCTTTTTTCTTGGTCATTTTGCTTCCTTCCCTCCACACCCACACAACCCTACAAAGCATATTG
Source organism: Aquilaria sinensis (assembly GCA_005392925.1). Taxonomy (NCBI): domain Eukaryota; kingdom Viridiplantae; phylum Streptophyta; class Magnoliopsida; order Malvales; family Thymelaeaceae; genus Aquilaria; species Aquilaria sinensis. The sequence goes on from SMDT01001377.1 coordinate 551,748, forward strand.
GCTAGTGGTGGGACAGCTTCCATTGAATCCATTGATGATTTCGCAACTTGTGGGTGGACATGGGCATGAGTTTTCATTTTTAGGCCTAGGAGTTTTCATGTGCTGGGCTAGAAGGCCTTAACTCGATGAAACCTAACCCTTACCCAAATTTTTTTAGTTAAGGTCAATTTAGGTTATCTGTATAATTAAGGTTTATTTGGGTTAGGCTTTTTCGGGTTCTAAACATGCTGTAAAATTTATGTTCTAACTTGAAGTCGACTCTACAACCCAAATTTTCACTCCTAGTTATAGTATTTTTAGTTTTTGTGCCAAAGTTTGGTATGTTCTTCAAAGCTGTCCAAAATTAAAAAAAATGATAAAATTACGCAATAGATTCCCTATTTGTGTATGGTGATATATTTTTGTCCTTAAAGTCATGCATTTTTCCATTATGTTTGTTGTAAAACAAGAGCTTAAATTTATAACCTCTATTTATCCGTAAATGGATAGTGTTATTGTGTGCAAATGACAAATACAAGTATTGTCTTAAAAGAAAGTTGTAAGGAACTTTTTACTTAACCCGGTATGGGCATTCCTGGAACCTTTAATTAGTTAGAATTTGATGGTCCTGCACTTAAATATAATTAACTAAGTTGATACTTGTGATACATTAATACTTTTCATGCTACTGATTGTTTAACCTAGCTCAATATGAAATACATGATTTTGCTTCAGTATACATAAAGTAAACTAAAAATAAGACATTTTAAAGTTTTCCATGACATTTATAAAATATTTAAAAATACACACCGAAGTCATAAAGTAAGTAAGAACCCAGTTCATTTTAACTTAAGTCAATTAACTTCAAAATGACTTATTTTTATTCTTATATCTTTTTTACCTGACACTAATTTTAATTAAAATCTAATATTATGCAGCTGTAATAATCTATTGAAAATATAATTTTTTTAACCTTACTAAATTTTTATGAATTTTTCTAGTTTAATTCATTAAAAAAAGAAAAATTCATAAAAATTTAACAACAACAACATGAAAATTTATTTTCAAATGGATTATTATATCTACATAATATTAGCTTTCAAATGATATTGGTTTCGGGCAAAAAAATATAAAAGTAAAAATAAGTCAGTTAACTTAAGTTAAAACGAATTGGTAGGCTTTAAGTATCAAACTTCATGTACATTAACGTTTAGTCTTTGTGTATCCAAAAGTATTTTTAGTGTTTACAAACACTAGTGAGTCTTTATCTCTTAGTCATACTAGAGGCATTATTCGGCACACATGATTACCATGTACGTACAACAAATTTAAGATTAACAAAAACTTTCCCACTTACTATAAGCTGGCTATCAACAATGGTGGGGAAGTGACCACTTACTTGTGCGCCTTTAGCCTGAAATTGTAAAGGAAACATTTAACTTAGTTAGCTCTTTAGTAATTTCAAGCCAAACTCTTAAAATCAAGCAAGATTTCATTAAACTAATACCTACACAGAAGCTTGCTAACAACCCCTTAATGGGCATTAGGTTCTCTGGTATCAGAATCTGCACAAACATGACAACTTGAAAGGTGAAAAATCATAAATTTTTAGTAAGCGATTAAATCCCTGCAAACAAAACTTAAGACCAATATATGTGTGTGTGTGTGTGTGTGTGTGTGTCTTAACAAGAGCTCAAATATCTTGGGGTCTTATCCAATGGCCATCAGAAGAGGTTATATTTTGTGAACCCTACATCAACCTAGTCCTAACCACAAGAATAAAACCTTGCCTTAAACTTAACTTGTTCGTTTTTACCCGTAATCACATTGTACAAAAGTTTACTTAACTTGGTGGCTCAGCTTATTAAGCTAAAATAACTTAATTACGGTACTTAGAAGTTCAGAACCTCTCTTTCTTATTTGACATCCATAATCTTGCTTGAAGTCCATTTCTTTTCTTAGAACTTAAGTTGCTTTTTTAACCACCCCTTAACTCTCCTACCAGATACTTTAAACTTACATTATAAGTGGTTCTAAGACTCATTCAAAGGTTTTATATATATTAGGAAAGTCTAGGGAAGCTAACTTAAGCATTTGGAGGTCCATAGGTAGCACTGAATGTTAGGCCTTAAGGGACTGGTGCCACAGGCAAAAACATTTTGTCTAGGTCAGCCTCATCAGCACTGTAGTGCCAGCCTTATCATCATGGCGCCAATTTTTGTTCTAAAATGTTTCACTTGATAAACAAAATGTAAAAGAATCTATTGAACACTTGGAAACACAAAAATCCTTTACCTAAACCAAGATCACAAGCAACAAATCTAATATACACACACAAACACACATTCTTCAAACTTGTACCTCAATGTAGCAAACTTATTCTAGCCTAGACAAATCATTACCAATGCATTGAAAACACATAATATGATTCAAATTTGAGCTAAGAAGACTTAGAACAAGCTCATCCAACTTACCCCTCTTTGTGTGAAACATTAAACCTTTTACACAAGCTAAATTAGCTTGAAATTCACCTGTATATGAAAAAAATTCAACTTAAGGATTACTTACCCAACTTACCCAGGCTTTAAACAACACTTAAACATCAACATCAACAACCGAAAACCAAGACAAAAGAGACCACCAAGGGGGAAATGTGGGTATTAGCTTGTTCAAGCTCAAGAGAGCTTATTGCAAAAAAAATCCTCCTAGCTTGAGCTTCCAATCACAGGAAATCAAGTAGAGATACCATGGGAAATAGCATGGGAAGAGAAGAAAAAGAAGAAAGGAAAGCCACTCTTCCAAGTTTATCTCTTATTTTTACTCAAATGGCACACTATGCCACTTAAGAACTTAACTTGTGTTAATTTGATCTTAGTTTCACACACTTATTTTATTTATCCTTCCCATACATAAAATTGAACTAAAAATGATAAAAGAGCTTTGAAATATTTAATTCCTTAGTCCAAATTCATTTATGAAAAATTTTGGAGTTTTTTAGGCAAAAATACAATTTCCCCCATCTTTGACCAACTTTGCTCAAAGGAGCATGCTCTTAATTCATGCTAAACTATTATGCTAAAATCATTACTTTGTGTGTGAAAATAAGATTTTCTAGCTAAAAAATCACACTTGCCTTACTAATCAAAGTTCAGGCCTAGGAGAGTTATAACACTTTGATCTTTGATCAACTTGCTCTAACCTACAAAATGAATGAACAACGCAAGAAAGGATTAAAAAAAAAAAGTGGTGTAGTATGGTAGAAATTGACGATCAAAGTTGACAAAAAGTCAATAAGTTTGACTAATAAATTATGGAGTTTTCATTGTCTCAATAAACACAAAAAATGTTTTAAATTTTTTATTTTTACATTTCAGGCCATAACTTGCATGAGTTTTTGTCAAGACCCCACTTTATGCTTAAATTTCAAACCAAATTAGTTACCAACAACTTTGAAATATTTCAAAATTTTAAAAATCTTTGAATTAATCATAACTTAGTTTTAAGTTTATAACTTTTTAACACTTTTTTTCCATATAAATGTAATAAGCATAAAACATTTTGTATCTTCGTTGATCAACCACAATGAAGTGCCATCACTTACTAGTATATAAGTAAAACAGTAAGGTGAATTGTGATGTGTTGAATCACAATTAATGATTAAATATTAAGTGAGTGAAGTCAGATCAATTTGTAAGTCCCTTTGCGACTTGATTGGATTTAAAACTTTTACCCCTTGTTTTTATTGAATTAATAGCCTTGAATACTTGAAATTTAGCTTATTTCCTGACTCACACTTGATTTTCCATCCCCGCATCCAGCCATGAACCACCATCAGTTAGAAAGGTATCAGGATGAATGATTATTCACCTATTGTTCCACCTGAGAAAACATTTACCATGATGACAATTGCATTGAGTAGATCTTCCGTGCCTTGAGTTGATCTAGTTGATATGACTTATTCAAATAAAGATAAACTAATAAATTTAAAGTTACCTAATCGAATGGTTGGAGCAAAGTGCCAAGGCAGGGGTAAAAAAGTGGATAATATTGGTAACTCTTCTTGTGTTAATGTCATCTTGCCAAATAGTTCACCATGTTTTAGACAGCCCTGATTCAATTTAGTTTTACTAGTGCTAGGTCTATTGAAGAACAAACTGCGTGCCAATCAAGGAATCAAGGAATCATGTCTAAGATTCACTTGTGTTAGGAATAGGAGAGGTGAGATTTTAAATAAATCTAAATTGGCCCTTATGATTTTTTCTCACATAAAATGTTGTGAAAAAATATTTGATGGTAAGATTTAACATAAAAATTAGACCATCGTTATTTTTTTTATCAACAGACTTATATTATACTATATATATATATATATATATATATATAAACTATATCTTATGTTGCACCAATCGTCCTTCAATTATTTAATTGTTGCTGTCTCATCCTACTGTCCATCACATCACTACGAATGAATGGAAAAATGATGCTACGTCAATAGCCACACAAGCTTTTAAAGTCATGTCAGTAGCCATGTCATTTTTCTGTTCATACTTTATAGTTGTGTTGAAGGACTAAATGAAACAACAACAATTAAATAGTTTGATGATGATTAAGCAGTATGAGATATAGTTTAGGGATGACAGGTGGAGTTTACACACACACACCATTCTATATCCCACATGAAAAGTCTGTGTAATTTCTTATGTATATATATGACTCTAAGTTTCAAAGTTTGATTACTTAGAACTTATCTTTTTCCCTAATGATAGCCCATGTGGTGTGGATGAGTGTTCTATGGGCCAGATTCGGACTTGAGTCATCATAAATGGTATGAGAACCAATCTAGTTTCATGATCGCCTTGTGAATCGCACTTCTGATTTTGTGTGGGCCAAAACTTGATTATGTTATATCTATTCCATGTATGGTTTATATTTCTCGCCTACTAGGCTTAACATTATAGATCTGTTTATGGTTCAACGATGACGTTAGGAATATACATAGGGAGACTATGACACCTCACATCGCACGTGAAAAGTCCATGTGATTGATCACTTAACACTTATTTTTTTCACAAAAGTCATGTGATATGGTAGATATTCTGAGGATCAATTTTGGACTTATTCGTCAAACGCACACATATATTCAAAACAAGATAATATTATTAAGGAACAAAATACAAATGATATGTAGAAAGTTTAAGAACATTGTACAAGCTCTTACACTGATGTCCTTGAAGTTACCTACATATGTAAAATACGCACCTAAAGTAAAAGGCCAAAATACTTAACTTAACCAACTCACACGAGTTAGTCCCTTAACCAGAATTTGGTTTAAATTAGTCCTTCAACTTGGTAAGTTACACAAGTTAGTTCCTTAAACTATTTGAAGTGGCACATGACTAATACTGTCATTTGTCTTGTTTTATCTCTACCATCAATTCCCACATAGCTAACGGGCTTTAGCATGGCATTACTGACCTTTCGCTTCTGTTGGAAGCTGTTGCTCTCTCCAGCAAGGTTTATGATGCTGGCGCTCTCCAGCCGTGGGAAATATGTTAATGGCACTTTTGGCTTAATTAGCGGGTTAGTCTTAGGGTTTTGGTTGAGATCATTCTTGGTGTTATCTGACTTTAGATCTTACTATTCCACTCATTAAGTCATTAAGCAAAAATCTTCATTTTGAATCAGATGATCATGTAGAAAGCGAGGGATTTAAGTGAGTTTCGAGGTAATCTACACGTTGTGTCCAGCTTTGACTTCTCCAGAGTAAATGGCAGGATTGGTGGTTCTACCATTGGAGGATGTAGCTACAGTAGCAATCCTTGACTAGGGAGGTTGATTTTTAGATGTGGACAAGACCTAATGAGATCTTGAAGCTATTGTTGCCAATCTGGATAGCATATTTTGTTCGTCTTCTGCCTTTTTCATTCTCATTCTCCCTTGGCCATTGGACTGGCAGCGAGCATCATTGGGAACCAATTAGTTCTGTTGACATCTGGTTATTAGTGAAAAGGTGAAAAATGTGACACAATTTAGAAAAGCCCCATGTTTTTGCTAGATTTTGAAGGCCAATTAGTTGATTAAGTTTTTGGTGTTCTTGCAAATTAAACAAAATAAAGATGAGGTTGGGAAAAAGATGAAAATGGTTTAACAGCACTATCACCATAAGGTCATGCGGCACTTTAACTTACTTCAAGGAATAAGTCATCACGGTTTACCAAGTTTGAGGACTAACCTAAGCCGATTTCTGGCTGAAGGACCAACTTGTTCTAGTTGGTCAAGTTCAAGGACCAACAGGGTACTTAGGCCAAAGTAATAACACGTGTTACAAAGTAATCTGTCGAAGCAGCCTTCTAAGTCACAGGACTCAGGAGTCCGGTTTGGACTTTAATTGTAAATGGGGGAAGCAATGAAGTATGAGAGAGACAAACGTCCCCGCCGATTAAGTGGTTCAAAGTTCACGTCTGTACTATGCACCCAAAAGGAAAAAAAATTCACTTGTGTTACTCTGTAAGTCAACTTTTTTGAGATATGGTTAGATGATTGATCATTTATGTTACTAGTATATATAGGGGCACGGTGGTTAGAATAACAAATAAGGCTGCAAGGCTAGCTTAGAGCAGCAGTCCGGAGATGGCCAGAAATGCAGGGCTCGTTGAGGATGAAGAAAACGTGTATAACAGTACCAGAGTCCAGCCCTACGCCTATACACCCAAGCAAGTCACAAACTTTGTATTTTTTACTTTTTAACATGCATTTATCTGTACTAATACATGTCTGTACAGTTTAAGTAATACTTATTCTTCACCAATTTTTTCTTTAAATAATTTTTGCAGCATAGTAGAAGACAAAACTGAAGAAGAATTGAAGCAGAAGCCAACCACTTTACACGGGATTTTGGGTCTGGAAGACCTTTTCTCTTCCAAGGTTGGAACTTTTGCATAATTAATGTAATAATTACTTGTCCCAGATTTGGGTTGTGATGTAAAACCATGTTTTGTCTGGTAACCACATCTCTGATTGACTTTAAAATATTAGATAATCTACCATTAATCATGTTTTAAAATGGTAAACAAACATTTCGCATAATCTTGTCAGGTGTGGAGAGCTTCTGTGGCAGAACTGATTGGAACAGCGGCTCTTGTCTTTGCGATGGACACAATAGCAATATCTTCGTACCAGACAGGGACGAAAGCCCCACATCTCGTAATGTCATTTCTTGTGGCCGTGACGATCACCGTTCTACTGCTAGCCACTTCTCCCATCTCCGGCGGCCACATCAACCCAATCATCAGCCTCTCCGCCGCCTTGACCGGCATTATTTCGCTCTCGCGTGCGGCGGTTTACATCTTGGCTCAGTGCATCGGAGGCGTGGTCGGGGCACTGGCGCTCAGAGCTGTGGTGGACTCCAAAATTGAGCAGACATTTTCTCTGGGTGGTTGCACGATCAGCATCGTCGTGCCGGGACGTAATGGGCCGATTCTGATGGGCCTGAATACTGGCCGGGCTCTGTGGCTGGAAATTATCTGCACGTTTGTGTTTCTTTTTGCTTCCATTTGGTTGGCTTTCGACAAGCGCCAAGCTCGGGCCTTGGGGCGGGTCGTGGTCTGCTCCATCATCGGCGTTGTGGTGGGTCTGTTGGTGTTTGTTTCAACGACTGTGACGGCCACGAAGGGCTATGGGGGCGCAGGACTGAACCCAGCCAGGTGTTTGGGCCCCGCCCTTATTAGAGGAGGGCATCTTTGGAGTGGCCATTGGGTTTTTTGGGCGGGCCCGGGTATTGCCTGCGTGGCTTTTGCGCTTTACACGAAGGTTATTCCCCGTGAACTCTACCATTAAATGGCCTTCATAAGTGGTTCTACAAATAAGTTATGTTTTTCAAGTTTTATGATAAATACAAGAGAAGTGGCCAAACTCCTGGCTTTGTAAATTCTCCTCTGTTTTGTATTAGTTCGCTTTTTTATTTTATTTTTAATTAAAGTTTGATTTAAATATATTTATATTAATATGTATTGAAAAAAATTATTAAAAATGATATTTAAAAACTATAATATTTAAAGTTCTATTTTAATATAAAAAGTTCATATTTTTATAATCAATTTAAAAAAAATTAAGATCATATATTAATTGATATGAATAGTAAAATAATAATTTCTATGAAACAGATGAAGTATATTTTAGTACTGAAATAATTTTTAAGTAAAAAAAGATAAAAGTATAGTCTATGACTCATGGAGTGGCTGACTGACTTCGGCATATTTTTTTACTGAACAACTCAACGAAAGACAAGGGTTATGAGCCAAGCCAACTTGCAATTTTTATGCGGAGGATAAAAAACTTTGTCACTGGTGCTATGACACTTTCCAAATCTCCAAGCCCTCCCTTATCATCCTCTTCATCCTCACCCTTGTAGGCACCTACCTCTCCTAGTCCCCTTCCGCAAGACTTTAGCTAGTTTCTAGATTGTCCTCCTTCCTTATTGTCTACACCACAAAACCAACGACCGTGATGGTTAGTCCTTAACTGTTAAAATCCCAATCTCTCAAACTCCAGCATCTACCACAACTTGAAATTCGGATCCAAAGCAAAGGCCACCAAATTCAACCTTGCTATTTCCCAGCATTAGAGCTGTGAGATTGACGGGTGAGAGCTGAGAAGTAGGTGATCTATGTTGCTAGTTTCTAGGCTTAACGGAACAGAGATAGTAGTTGTGTAGTTCGTCAAGGGCCTGGTGATTCTGGTAAGGTCAGGGTGTTTGGAAATCAGTAAATGTTTGCTTTTCGGTGAGAATGAGGGTTGTGGAGCACAAATAAACCTCACCTAATGAAAACAGACCTCATAAGCTAACTCGTTGATTGACTCCAATATATACACTATGGAAAACAACTCACAACCCCACATTTTTGCACCATTTTCACATCAAATCTACAGGTTTTGCTTGTGGTTTTGTAACTCGCAACCTTCACTATTCTGTAATAATCAACTTTTGTTTTCTATCACCTACTCATAGACTTCTATAGTTCTATATATCCCGGTTTCTATTAAGAGGCTATGATTGCCTAGCATTAGGATGTCATGGTCACTTTATAATCATTACTCCAAAAGATCATAATTATTTCACATTCATCAAGAATCCATGCTCCTGCTAGTTTTCCCAACCCTGCCACATTGTTCCCCAAGAACAAACCTAACAATGTCGTTTTGGAAGTGACAACAAATAGAACTTTTCACACCTTTAGAGTCTTTTATAAAAGATTATTGTGTGGCAAAAGAATGATAAAATTATTCACTTCCAATAAACACTTTTACTTCTTCTCAAGCTAAGCTAGCTCCATCATCTTGTGTGGTAAAAGAATGATAAAATTATTGGAAGTCAATATCATCTTGTGTTTGTCAAGCTTACCTTTTTTTAATGGCATGTAGCTGCTGTTTAAAGGTTATATCCGCCGAAGTAATTATAAATTTTGTTGAATAAGTATGATCTAGAGCATTGTTATGGCCATCGCCACCAAACACCAAAACCTTCATCGCCTTTTATATTAGCTTTTGCCTTGACATTATTTCTCTGTTTGGTGTTCGAAGTCTTATTCTCTACAAAATAACAAAGTACAGTTTTTTTTTTTAACTTGGTGATTAAATATAAAAGATCCCTAATTGGGATTTGGCTCAAAAGAATCTTAAATCTCAAAGCTTTGTCAGCAAGCACACACTAATCATAGCTTTGAAGTTTTCATCATCTAATTAAGTAGAGAATACTCAGGGTCGAGTCTCGAGATGCATGTACCTGCAAGAACATATGAGGATATTTCTTGATAAATGGAAAGATATACTCATGAAATTTGATCTTTTTCAAAGCACCCATTTCAACCTCTAAGAAAAAAATAATAAGAAGAAGAAGGAAAATCAAGTTATTCCGTTATATTTAACTAGAAACCAGCCAAATCCGGTGACTTTGTGCTATGGAACGATGATGAGCAGCAAGGGTTTTGTAATGGTAAGGGAGACAGAAAAGTCAGAAAGCTACTGAACATAGAAGAAGGAACTTTGCCACATTTCATGCCATACCCGCAAGCCACATCAGGTGGGGAGTGGCGGTGCTTGAAAATTTTGGTGCCGATAGCATTTCCATAATTCAATATGTCCTTATAGTCATAAACATATTGACTCATATGATGGTTGTACATAATCACTAATATCATAATTCAACCATGTCCTAGTAATCATAAAAACCTTAACCCATATGAAGTTAGTTCATCTAAGATCACTTCTTCCACCATATGTAACAAGTGGATGTATAAACCGTGGGAAGTCAATATCGTTTCATAAGAGGTGATGGATCATCATAGAGGCATCAAGCCTGAATGTAGTCATGATTTGTTCATAGTAACCCATTTTATTTTATTTTTTATTAGGGGTGATGTTTGAAAACAGTGTCAGTTTCAAATATTAAAAGTTAGAAAAATTATCTAATCGTAGCTTTTAACTTTAAAATTTTGAAAAAACTATTACAGCCATTAATATATTACTTCAATCTCTAACACTAATTTTAAATATTATTTTCAAGCGAAACCTATATTGGCATTGAAAACTATAAAACTTCTAAAAATACTTAAAAAAAAAAACAGGCATGGTTAAAAGAGAGTTACATTTATTGTAGCCATCCTAATTTACTCTTGACCGTGCATGTGCTCTACAGTGAAAAGACAAACATGTCCTGTAAAAGAAAAAAAAATCAATCTATATCATGTTCTTTCTCTATCAATTCGTTCTCTCCTTCACTCACCGCCACCACAACCATTCTCCTCCTTTGATGCTAATTCACTACCATCGGTCACTCCAAATACTCGTCACCACTGTCCCGCCTTGCCAAATGTTGTTGTTCCTAGGCATCTCCAACCAACAATAATGCTTAATTGAGAAAGAGAAACACAACTAGTCCCATCGTGTTTTGCATGTTGATCCAGCATTGACTGATGTCACTGCCTTGTAGTCCATCCACCTACAGGCTACCCAAGGCACTGCCCAAAGCCTAATCTACTAATTGTCTAACCACCGTCCTTGCATATGGAATTGGAGGCGAACTCATTTTCAGACTTGTTTGAGGTGCTTGCTACCGGTGCGCAAAACTAATCCCATATTATATATTGTTAAATTTGGCTACAGTTCTTTTGCTCTTTTGCTCTTTTGTCCATTTTCGTTTAAGTCATTACCTTTTGTATAAATATTTAATCACATATGTGCAAATGACTAAAATGATTTGCACAAATAATGTCACATATATTAGTTTTTATATACAAAATTTTATTCACTTTTACATATAGCTTATATGTTTATATACAAGGTTATTTATACATATGTCTCACAAAATTTATATGAATATTTGATACCAAATATACATATTAATTGTTTGATTTATGCATATCTCTAACCTTATTTATATATTTAACAACTGATTTATACATATAACTACAATATTACAATTAATTAAATCTTTATCCTAATTTTCATTTCATTTTCTTAAAAAATATAAATCTATGCATAAATTATATGGAAAATATAAATAGTATATGTTCAAATGAATTAATTTTTTTTTGCACATATAACCACAAGTTATGAAATAACGCATATCGTTGAATATTTAAAGGATTGAAGTCTAATATGCATATGAAATAATGTGTATGAAAATATTCAACATGCATATATTTGAATATATTAACAATAGTTTTCAAAATAGCTTATTTTTATTTTTATATATTTTTTATCTAGAACCAATTTTATTTGAAAGCTAATATTATATAGATGTAATAATCTATTTAAAAGTAAATTTTAATAATGTTATTAAATTTTTATGAATTTTTATTTTTAATTCCTAAAACTAGAAAAATTCACAAAAAGTTAGTAAGATTATAAAAACTATTTTCAATGGATTATTATACCTACATTATATTGATTTTTAAATAAAATTAGTTTTGGATATAAAAGATATAAAATTAAAAATATATCATTTTGAATTAAGTTGACTTATGTTAAAATGAATTGGTTCTTATTTGTGCATAGGTCTTCTAAAATTTATACATATTTCCCACTATTTTTTTTTGAATTGTTTCTCTCATTTTATTTGATTCATATGTATTTGTCATGTAACTTGTACACATCTTTAATTTTGGCGGGAAACATGTTTTGACGCGCTAACACATATTTTGGGGATGAAATATTGAACTCGTACGTATAATTCAATATATCTATAAAACATCTTAGATCTGATTTGTACTTGTGGCATTTTTTATTCATATCTATCACTTGTTTTGTACATTAAGTTTTATATATATTCGTTCTCCGATTTGTACATATATCTAATTTTGGTAAGAAGCAAGATTCAGTAAGTTCACACTTGTTTTTTTATGGGAGATTGAACTCTTAATATATCTATAGTCTCATTTATACATATGTTATACTTATTTATACATATCTCTCACTTTTTTTTATACATTGAGTTTGTACATATTCGGTATCTGATTTGTCATATGTCTAGTGTTGGAGTGGATATGAGATTTGATTTGTTTACATTTGTTTTATGTTATGAAGGGTAATATTGAAATGTAAATATATATGTAGATAAGGGGCAGAGCTCATATTTGACTTACCCTATTTATTAGTTGTTAAATTCTAAAATTAGGAGCAAATTGAAACCATTTAATAGGATTCCATCCCAATCTATATAGCAGGAATTTCGTCGTGAGGAACAATTGCTGTAAAGAATATAGTTTAGGTACCACTGGTGAAATCTAGCCTAAGTTTCAGCAGTGAAGTACTGGAGTATTTGAAATGGAAAGGCGTCCCAGGAAGATTGAAGAGACCGTGGTACGAACTTCATAACTTCATCGAGCGTGCCATCAGCTATATTTACTTTCACTAGCAAACATCACGACATATATACTAGCACATTAAGCTGCACAAGGTTTGAACAGGTGATGATTTACTTGGACTAGATTTTATTTTTCTTCTCCTAGATATCTACATCTATGACGCACAAACTAAGAAGCCTGCAGAAGCGACGTAGAGGAGACGAGGGGCTCGTGCACGACTGAATTAGTTGAGACCAACACAGGGTTCCCCTCCAGCTGTAGCATTATGCTACCCAGGATTTCTGTGGTCACATTCTTGAACTCATCCTCTTTCACCATCTTCCCATCATCACCATTCATCATCTTCAGTGCCTCTTGAACAATCCTATCCATCTGTCCAATTTTACCAGCAGATGCATATCAAAGTTAGCAATACGATAGCAATTTTTATTGCTAATTGACATTATGAATTTCATGCAAGTGTAGTATCAACAATCTGGCACATGAGGATAGCTTGTCTAAGGCATAAACACTTTCCTTTCTTGGTGGCAAGCAGAACTTGTAGTCCTTTAGCCTACAAGTTCTCTATCTCTATATACCAGCCTAGCTAGCTAGACATTGATTGTTTTCGAGAAATACCTGTTCAATTGCACCAAGTGGAGGTAGACCAGCAGATGGAGCCACTGAATCAATTACCAGACGTAAGTAGTCCTTTGAAATTTTCCCATGCTGATCTCTTGGTATATCTTCCATAGCTGCGTTCAGCAACTGCAGTAAAAGTGGGCTGTCAATTGTCTTCTGTATACTGTATTATTGGAGGCACTCCATAGATGAAATGCTCAAACTTTAAACAGTAAATCATTTTCTATTGAAGTATTTTTCCTCCAAAAAAGATGTTGAAAGGTGTCTAAAGCTGAAAATATTCAACCTTGTCCAGCTCAAACTTGTTGCCCAGCAGCCTCCTAATCCCACTTCCATCAAAGGTGTTCTCGCTGTGGGCAGCGATAACAGGTTGCTCTTTGAGATGTTGAGCAATGCATTCTGCTACTCTTCTAAATTCTGCCAATAGTTTCTCCTGAGAGATGTTGTCAAGCTCATTCACATTGCATGACTGCAATGCAGGCTCCACTATGTTGCTCATAACCTAGAATAAAGGAAGCAACAAGGGACGATGATTCACTCTTAACTAGGAAAAGGAAAAACAGCTACAAATGAAAAGGTGAGGGAAGAAATTCAGTTACCCAAGAATCTGAAGTGGGTGGCACCCCTTGATCCACTGTGAGTTTTCCCAAAGCCTTAACAATGTGATCGCTTACTTGTGCATCTGAAGACCCAACTTCTGTAAATATGGATACCATCTCTGGCTCATAACTTGGCCCATTGATGAAGTCTAGCAGGTCACCACCATCAATACGCAGTATCACAATAGGATCACGCTTCAAGCCAGCAGCCATACCAATAAGAATATCTGAGAGAACCTCCTTAAACTCTGTTTTGCTCACTTTTTCTTGTTTCCCATGCGTAAACTCTTGCAGAACCTGTACATGGCAATGGTTAAAGACACAAGTCCTCAAGGTTCGGAACAAGAAACAGCATCTAAGTTCTGAATAACCACGGTACTTGTACTTGATAGCGCAATAAGTAGCTACAGCTCATAAAAGTCCTTATTTTCCCTATGCAATCAAAGGAAACATGCAAATTACAAGGTTGTAATAAATGATTTTATCACACAGGTCAAGCTGAGAATTTATTTAAACTAGGATTAAGTTCCGAGTTCTATTTTGAATTTTGATGCGAAATTCATATTTATTATGTGATCGCTGCTGTGTCATTATACACTCGTCGCTTATTTGAGACAGTATGCAAGTTACAAAACGTAAAGAAGGCGGCAGAACTGACGACATTATCTAGACAAAAAGAGTGGTCTTAAGTCTTGGGTCCAACCTGTTCCTGGATGCATTCAGATGACGTTAGTATTAACCAGGTTAGGTAATAGGACTACCACTAGTTCACAAAGGCAAGCCCTTTAACGGAACCTGCTACCAGTCCCATATATAAATTATAGAACGGGTTAGTGGTATAGAATTCTTCTTATTTTTTTCTTTATTTTGTTATGTATGAGCAGTTGAGTCCACCAAATATTCAAAAAGAGTTTATGCACATAAAAACAAAATAATGACAGCATCTAATGCCCCATTTCATGATTATAAAACTAAACCACAATTACAACCTTACAAATGCAGCTGAAAAGTAAAGGTCTAAAATCTACAGGCCATATTGTACTTCATCGAAGGTGCTGGTTAACTCTAATATTTGAAAATGACTATATTAAAAAACGAAATATATAACAGTGAAGTCAAACAATAAACGTCAGACCTTATCATTTTCTCTCCAGCACTTGAAGCTTATATCAGAAGAAATACTCTCTCATGGTCACAGTTTCTCTTCCTCTTAGAAAACCCCACCGGACCCATTCAATTCCTTTAATCCAATTTCATAAATTCTCTAAAAAGATTAAAAATCATGCTAAAAAGCCTCCATCTTTAAACCCCAGAAGCATCAAGAGCCACTGTGAAGAAATCAATTACAACCACCACCAATACGTAGTCTGCCCAAAAGGACAGGATTTTTAAGGTGAATGCAAGCACAAATTGGAAATACCCACTTGAGTTCAACACCCAGAACTCGAAAGCAACTGAATTTTTTTTTTTTAAAAAAAAGAGAGAGCTGAATCAATAATTACCTCAGAGTAGATGTGATCAGAATCAGGGGAAGAGCCCTGAGCAGGCAGGCCAAGGGCAGCGCCAATATCAGCAACGGCTGGTTGAAGCTCGGAGACAGAGAGCCGACCGTCGCTGTCTATGTCCAACTTCTTGAACTTATGGTCAACAACAAAGTTGCCGAAAACCTCCTTGTTCCCAACCAACTTCATTATGTCTGAACCGTCTAGAACCTGCTCCACTTTCTTGCTTTGAAGGCTAGTTGTTTCCATTGCTTGGTCCTTCCCGTGAGTCTTTCTTGTGACTTGGTTGCCAGTCCCGTGAGTCGTGCACGAGTTGGTAATTAGCTCGGGCGGATCGCCATATTTTAGTTCGGTGTTTCTCCGGGGCTTTCTGCCTTGTTTTATATATGGATGGAGGTCGATGATAATAAGCTGGTTAATCTGCTCCGTTCTTCCTGGCTAAAGCGAATAGATGGTGGGCCATGTTTGGTTCCGTCCCATGACTTTTTCACTTTATGGTCGGTACTACAATATATTCAGTTAATCCACTCACACCGGCGCAAGAATATGTGGATTTTCAAAGCTTTTCCCTCCATTCATCCGTTTGGCAAAGAATGATCTTTTTACTATTTTTTATTTTAAGTTTAATTTAAATATATTTATATTATAAAAAAATTATCATTTTTATATAAAAAATTATATTTTTATAAGAATTTTTTTAAAAAAAATTATAAATTAATTACAATAAATAGTAAAAAGGACAAACTTTACTAGATGGATGGAGTAATACTTATTCAGATAATTATATAGAGGAGAGGGAGAAAAAGAAATTGAAATATATGTACTTGTCAATGAAAAGAAATTCCTAAGGAAACGTATTTATTTCACCATTAACTTATGTGATGTAAAGAATTGCCAGTAAAAGTGTTAATATGTTTTATCATTCTCTTAGTCTCCAATCCCTAGTGTAGCTAGCAAGCGTGGAGATTTGCCCAGATATCACTCTGGATTCAACCTCCTCTTCCTTCTACAATTTCTACAAAATTTCATTTAATTTGGTTCAATTGCTTTTCAGTTCTCAAATAAATCGGCCTCCCATTCCTTAAATTCTATAAAATATATCATTCAAACCTTAGGCACATGTATACATGATTCGGGGTACTAAAAGAATTATTCACTTAATTTTCTAGCGGTAGAACAAAATAATGATCAATTGATATTGTAGTTTGGATCACTTCATTTTGTATTAATTTTAAAGTATTATTATGCATTTTTCTTGTATAAAGTGAGTATTTACCCAAATTATCATTTTATTGAAATCTTACATTTTAAGAAGGTAAATTGTTATCTGTAGTACACTTTAGTGAAACAATATTTTTTTTTTATTTATGATAGATAAATTTTAAAAAATAATAAAAATTACTTTTTTTTATAAAAAAATTACCTGAAAATTACTTGTTAGACTTCTAAAAATGTAGATTTCAATAAATTGACATCGTGAATGAATAATTATTTTATTATATCAAAATTAGTGTAAAATAAACTTATAGATTTTTTTATGGGGGAGTGAGTAAGAGAGAGAAGCACTAAATCAAAAGTAAGCGAGACAAACAGACAAACTTGAATGAGTAATGAGGGCCGGAGGGTGAATGTGTGGTGTGGACACGCAAGGCGGTCTCCTTTTAGGAGTTTGAAGCACAGAGAGCCTCCCAGTCATTTTATTAGGCAGCCCAAAATCTCACCGACGTGTCAGCTCATTTTTCTGAGTTACGTGACCTGCACGTTTTCTCTCGTCTCTACTCACTGCTTCCAACTTGGGAACTTGAAATAGTACTGGCCCATTACAACTGTTTTATTCTCTCCGGGGCTAGGTTTAAGATTCCCTAAGGAAAATGAGAGTACTAGTACCATTTTTGCTTATGTTATCAGCCAATTATTTTTTACTTGAATGTGTAGTTTTGTACAGGTGGAGTTTTCTAGAAGTCAGTGCATGACATGAGTCACATACAGGAAGTGTCCATCTCCAATTTGCATTTGCCCTCATGCAAAGGGCATAAGAACAGAACAAGGTACATGTGTTAATTATTGATTCGATGCCTTAATATCTTCCATTTCCATATTCTGTGGCGCGGTGACACGGCTTCCTTAAAGGATTTTTCAGTGTCATTAGTTGTCGACTTTCTGTTGTCTGATGAGAAAGAAGGTGATGACACTGATACATGCTCAACTGCCATTAAAACTGCCATTAAATCTGCAAGAATAATTCTAGTGCCGAAAGCTAGCTAGTAAGAATCACAAATATGCTATTACGTTGATTGTTAAAGGTCGGGTGATATGAATACCTGATCGGGTGGTTTCATTTTGTGATGGGGCAAGAGAAGTACTACGATCCTGCGGAGTCCCAAACATTCTTAGATGCCCGCAACTCAAACCCTTCTCCCAACACAGCGCTGCAACCTCCCATGCCTTGCCCTTTACCTCAATGAGGCGCTCATCAATTTCCTTCTCGTGTTTCACCACATAAGGCCGGACAAAATTCTTGTAGATGTATATTGTTCCCTGAAAATTCCAACCACAGAAGCATGGCCATTTTGACTTTAATAACATATTCGACTTATCTTTGCAACACTAAGCTAGAGTTTTGAATATAAACCTGCGCATCACGACACTGAATGTACAGAAAAAATGCCAACTTTGCTGCAGTATAAAGTGGAAACCTATAAATTCAGAAACTGAAAAAGTCAATTTAAAAGGGCCTAATAAGTGATACCTAACCTGAATACAAGAATCCTAATTAAAAAACAAAATAACCTCTTACCATGGAATCAAAACATCTGCAAGTCTCTCGCAAACCGTAAAAACAGCAATCAAAATCCTGCATAAATATTATTTAATCGTAGCAGGAAAGGTCATTAACTAGTTCAGAGCTTTGACTGAAGTTGGATTGGCAAAATCAAATTATGTACCAGTATTGGCACCAAGACGTGAGTTGATGAGCATCTGGGTCAGTCTTCTCCACTGTTTTGAAGCACTGATAAGCCGGGAAACCATAGCCAGCGGCCAAACTGCCAAACATATCACAACTAGTTTTAGCAACAAATTAGAAGTGGATGGCCAAATACATACCGCACTACAAACAGGTAGAATTCCAAGAGGAAGCTTTTTGTCTGGTTACTCACAGAAAGGCTCTTGAAAGAACTGACCCCATTACGAGGATAAATTCGCATTTATAAAGACAACCGCTCGAATTTTAATCTCCTGGAAAGATACAAATTCGTCTTTGAATTATGTTTCTCTGGGAATTCTATACGTAACGTAACTAGCAATTAGATTTTAAGAGTGATGAATTGGACCTGAGATCCTTTTTCCCCAGCAAACCAAACAAGATGGGATGTGAGAAAGTAATGAAACCGTTTTCGTATTTTCGAGTATAAACTGCTGTCGTCTTCTTCTCTCAGCTCTGCACGAACCGTCGCAGATGAGAGTCCGTGGCTGTGAGCGCAGACTTCCCTTTCGATGAAGTAGGCCCAACTTGGATCAGCAGAAATTCGATTCCTGAACATCTCATAAACCCAAGTGATACGGTCCCTTTTGTATTGTCTTCCTAAGCGGTCATAAGCCTTTGGGCTTCGCACTTGGTTACGGGCCTAAATCCAAAAGAAAAAAGACAGGCTTTTGATTGGTTCAAAGTTTCTATTTTTTTGGGTTAACGCACTCATATGGAAAAATTACAAAAAAACCCTGAGGTCTGACGAAATCTCGAGTTTTGTCCTCACTGTTTCAAATACCCACAACCTACCCCTAAAAAGTTAACATATCTACACTTACCTCTCCAACCTTAACTCCGTTAATTACCTGTTAAAACAAAAAAAGAAAAACTTGTTTTCTCCCCCTAGCCTTCTTATTTCGATAATTTCATCCCCAAACTTATGCATCTAAGTTTGTCCTCCTCTGTCTTTAGCTTCCATATCATTTAAAACTGGGTTTATGAACAGTCCCTCCTCCTCCCCACCACCCTCATCCATTTCTTCCTTATCCATTTCCTCCTCTCCGTTTTTCAGTTCCTCCCCCCTCCTCATCGATGTTTCGGTTACTAAATCCTAAATCCCCCTCATCGATCTATCCCCCGACAGTGCCCTTGATCGAGAACCAACAAGGAAATGAGACGGACTCCTGGATAATGTCATTGGCCTGGTGAACGAGCAAAAGTCCAATGGCCCATCGACATTCTCCGATTCATCTCCCAAGTCCCAACATATCATCATTTTGATTCTATTCGTCGAATAGCCATTTCCCTCATCTCCTTGACCATTGTTTGGCCGAAGATGGCCCACCTTCTTCTCCGGCCTCTTTTATCAGCCCAGAATCAGCAAGTGATTGTGGAGTGAAATAGGTAACCGGCAGAGCAGTCTCAAGATCTCCGTCGTGGGAACCATCGGAAAAAGCAACTTGGAAGAGATTGGGAAACGTTGATTTGCAGACGATGATCGTGAGGTAGGATTGCTTAGAGGATCTACTGAGAGTGATCAAGAGACGTGCACAGGGAAGGACATGGCCATTCCGAAGCTGCGCCTTTTCTTCTCGCGACGAAAAACAAAAAAGAATCGATCTAACGAACGGTTGGAATCGATCTTGTGAACAACGAACGGTTGAGATTCAATCTCGTGACGGTGGACGACTGAGATTTGATCTCGCCACGACGGAGATTCGGAATCGCAACGATGGAGGTGGAGGTGCTTCATCTCCAATGCCGGTGAAACAGAGGGTAGAGAGTATGGAGAGAGATGAAAACGGAAGGCCCTGGTGGATTTTGTCTTTTGTTAGATGTAGAAGTTGGGGGGGTAGGAGGGCAAAATTACATTTTCTCTTTCATTTTGTGACAGTGAGTGACGGAATTAATGTTGCCAGGTAAGTATAGGTATATTATTTTTTAGATGAGTGTAATTGTAGGTATTCGAAACAGTGAGGATAAAACTTGAGATTTTGCCAAACCTTAGGAAATTTTTTAAAATTTTCCTCACTCATATCCTAGACTTTGATTGAAGTTGTATCTTTTTCCCATATTGCAAAGTACTTCACCGTTTTTAAAGAGTTTGTAACTTTTGATTTTTATAAATATTATTGATCTTATATAATATAAGCATATCATACATATTCACCTAATGTTCCTTTTTTACTAGCTTACCTAATTACAATAACGAGCATTCATTGACATTTAATTATCACAATTTCACATTTCATGTGTCTAAAGGTTGAATTAAAATACTTAGTTCAACCATAATATGAAATGAAAATGGCAAAAAAGGAAAGTAATACTAGCACTTTATTCACATTCAAAAGTAATACAAGCACTTTATTCACATTCAATACTGGGTTTTTAGATTTTTCACCTTAGAATTGATGTTAAGAGCATTGAGAAGAAATATAAAAAAAAAACCCATTTTCATTTGTCAACACCTTGAAAACAAAATTAAAACGATGATCCTAAGGGTAAGGAAATTCAAAATTGACTTGAGGTTAGTTAAACCTATCAAACCTATTTCAATGGTTAAAAGACAGTGTCAATCAGTTTGGAGGAAATAGTTTTGAGGATAATTGTATCACAAGATAGATTAGTGCTACAATTGGATATAACTGAATTGTTTAGGGCCTGGCTTTGGACGATAGCCCGTGAGGCTGGCAACGCCGGCAACAAAACAAACTATCCGTTGGTCCACTACCATGACAAAAACCAGCGGTTACTCTCTGTCACTCCACAGCCTCCTTTCCCTCGGTCTCTCCACCATCAACCATACTTGCTCTATCCTCACTCTCTTCTCCGGATGGATGCGACCACAATCTTCTTCTCTGCCAAATTTCAAACCGTAACCCTACTTTCTTGCACTCCAGGTCTTCCTTCCAGAAGCCGCCGCGAAACCCGCCGGGAATTCCTCCGGTGCAATCGGTTCCTCCGTCCTCCAGGCGGCGCTTGTCTCCGCAGAGACAGTCGCCGGATTTTCCGTCTCTCTTCTCCTGAATTTGTCGCCCGGGCTTCTCTCGACTCGCAATATGTTCTTATCGTTGTCGCCGTGACTGCATTATCAGCACTGTCGATTGCTCGATGCAATCAGAATTACCGGAAAGATGATAAGTTAATGAAGGAGGTGAGTGAGAGTACTGAATACTCGGGCTTCTTTCTGATCTGCTCTTTTCGGCGATGTTGTCTGTTATCGAGCTTTAATTTTTCTGTGTATCAGATGGAATTTGATTCCTTGGTTTTAGTAATTGATTGAGCTGAATTGATTAGTGGGAAGGTAAGCAAACTATCTTATTGTTATTTCGTTCTTATAAATATTGAAGGTTTCTAGAGCTGGACTCTTACCTTTTCAGCTGGTTTGGTTCCAACTGAGAAGTCTGAGATATGTATTATTTTCACGGACTGTTACATGCCTTCCATTTCATTAAAATCTATGTATTCATGGATGCTGCCTCTACTTTGATGAGGGTTAATTAGTGCACAGAACCAGCATTACGTTAACCAGGTAGCTTATATTGTTATATTGGAATAATTCAAAAAATTAACCAGGTAGCATGAGGATTATCCATCATTCTGTGATAGTATAAAATAACTCAATCCACCTCATTCCTTTTTTTTTTTTTCCTTTTGATACATAAATACCTTTATCTAATGTGTTCTAGCAGTATTTTCTCTAGCATCTGAATGATGTTGTAATACAAAATATAAGTGATTTTAGTTCACTCCTGTTCCTGGTCTTTCCTGAACTAGCATTATGTTGTAATGTCTCCTTTTGCAGGCATTGGGTGCTCCAGGTCCTGTGTTGCCTCAAGTAGATAGAGATGAGGTGGTGGACCATGCAGTTGAAAGTAAAGTATCTGATATCAAAAGTTTCCAGAAAGTGCCTTTTGCGGAAGAACGTAGACATATTTTGGAGAAAATGAGGGAGGGTACTGATGCTTTGGTTGATCAAGAGATGCCACAGTTTCAAGAAACTACCCTGATGAAGGATGATGCTTTTTTGGCTGAATCTCTCAAGTCTTCTGCTGCCAATTCTCCCTTATCTAACAATGTTAGATGTTACAGTTTGACTGGAGGATTTGAAGCAACTAGTCAGACTCTTCCATCCCCTGCACTCCCTGAGTTAGATGGAGTGCCACCATTTCTTGTGGAGACAGAAACACTGAAATTGCATTCAAGGAAAGATAAAATAGAAAGCTCTTCTGACCATAATCATCCTTTCCCAATGGAGGAGGCTAAATCTAGTGCTTCCGTTGTTTTTCTAGATGATAGCTGTGCTGCAGACAATCTAAGGAGCTCACTGAATCAAACACTTATTGGGGAGGCTGCAAAGACTGGTTGTTTCACCATCTTCAAAGACTCTGTTAGAGAAGACCTGTACACTTTTTTCAATGCGAATGAATCCCTGGAAAAGCATCCACCTGAATCAGGTCAAAGTGGTCTCGAACCAGCATATCACCATACCTTTTCAGATAGGGGTAGCTTCATGCTGATCAAGAAAAATATTCAACTACATGGAGCAGAACCATCAGAACTTGATGCTCTTCGATCTGCAGGTTATATCACTGGGACAACTCTCATTATGATCTCATTCTAGTAACTGATGGAAATTTGCGTGGTTGTTCTTTTCTGGTTCATGATCATATGCAGCCGGCCATAGAATATTTGACTATCATGTTTGGTCATTTTAAACAGAGAATCTCTGTTCAAATAAGCTTGAAAGGAAAAGGCCACATGCATATTACAAAGGAGCTTCTTCTCACAAAAGTACAGGCCTAGGAAGATGCAAGGGTTTCCCTGAACAAGCAGAAAGAAGACCTCACATCCAGGAGACTGATTTGCCACTGGATGATTACACAAACAGGATCTATGTAAAGGATGAACGACATGATTCTCAAGAGCAATTAAAACTCTACAATGGGTTGTTAAGAGATGGGAGGTAAATGTGCTCCAATACTGGGTAGAAGGTCTTTGAAATGTTCTTTTTTGGGATATCTTTTGGAAAAAAGGGGGGTCAAGAAGTCTAAGTATTTTATGTCCCTCTGACTTTTTATTTAGTATTATGTGTCAATCTAACTCTTTTGCTTTATTCTCTAAAAATATTTTAACATTTCTTGAATTCTCTGGATGGGATGCTAGGTTGACTGACTGCCTTGATTTGCTTGAAGATATGGAAAGAAAGGGATCACTTGATATGAACAATGTAAGCTGGTGATTTAGCATTTTCAATCATGGTACTGGTTTTGGCTCATGCATTTGAATTCTGCTTTTAGGTTTACCATGGCAGGTTTTTCAACACCTGCAAGAGTCAGAAAGCTGTTAAGGAAGCATTTCAGTTCACCAAGCTTATTCCTAACCCAACCCTGAGTACATTTAACATGCTGATATCTGTTTGTGCATGTTGTCAAGATTCAGAGGGTGTGTTATTGAGCATCTTCTGTCTTCTTGTTTGATTGATCAATGCCAAGACAGGGCTTGTCTCTTCTTATTTCTGAAGCCGTGTGTTTTGAAATTTTAGGAGCCATTCAAGTTATGCAACTTGTCCAGGAGGCTGGCCTCAAAGCTGACTGCAAACTCTATACCACGTTGATATCAGCCTGTGCCAAAAGTGGGAAAGTGGATACTATGTTTCAGGTATAAAAACATCCATAAACCTTCTTTATACATTCTAAAGCTTTTCATGTCATATTTCTATAAAATTCACATATTTCTAGAGTACCATTGTTTAATGCTTAAAATCACTTTTTATTCTGTCCATTTCCAGTTCCATGACTCCTGCTGATATTTTTTTCCACCTAATTAGTTCGTACAACATTTTTTTAGAGCATTCAATTCTTGCTTGTCTTCTTGAAATTTGAACAGCTCAAATAATTCTGTCTCTCATGATGGTGCATATTCAGTTTTGGTTCCTGGATATCATCAAATACACTCCTAAAGGCAATAACTGACCTACAAGTAGTATAACATATGGAATTATCCACTAGGTGTTTCATGAAATGGTGAATTATGGAGTGGAACCTAATGCCCAGACCTATGGTGCACTTATTGATGGTTGTGCTAGAGCTGGGCAGGTTGCCAAGGCATTTGGTGCTTATGGGATAATGAGATCAAAGGTATGGATACAGCCCTTAGTACTGTTTGGAGTTCTGTATCCTGGCATGTTATTTAGCATATCTATTCCAGACACAACTAGAACCTCAAGTCTTATGAGATGTTTTACTCTATAGAATGTAAAGCCGGACCTAGTTGTCTTCAATGCGCTTATCTCTGCATGTGGTCAATCTGGAGCAGTTGATCGTGCCTTTGATGTATTAGCAGAAATGAGTGCTGAGGCACAGCCTATAGATCCTGATCACATTACCATTGCTGCACTAATGAAAGCTTGCTCAAATGCTGGTCAAGTATGCTCTCTTTTTTCCCTCTCAACATTTTTTCCCCGTTTCCTATACTTGTGATAGTTAATGCATTTGTTACAGGTTGATAGGGCACAAGACGTATACAAGATGATGCACAAATACAACATCAGGGGCACCTCAGGAGTTTATACTGTTGCTGTCAATTGTGTTAGTCAGACTGGTGATTGGGAATTTGTTTGCAGTGTGTGTGATGACATGAAAAGGAGAGGTGTGATTCCTGATGAGGTAGTTTCTCATATTTCTAAACTCTCTCTCTCTCTCTCTCTCTCTCTCTCCTAAATGCCTTGAGAGGGCTGTTCCTTAATTACAGTATTAATTGAAATTTTTCCCTATTTCTAATGTGCTGGACTTATATGAAATTGGAGATCTTGAAAGAGAGCACACTGGTGCATGTTACAGAAATTTCATTGTCAATGGGTCTTGTTTCCTTACTGTTAGAGTGTAACTCATGATTTCAGGATGTGATGCCTTCTTTGTAGGAAGTAAAATTACTTTCATATTAGTATTACCATTTGACTGCATTGCCCACTAGATCTAAAAGGAAAATTGTCGACTACTTTAAAATAAACAGGAGAGGAGGTTAAGTGAGAAGACGTATTCCAATGTCAGTTAGAAATGACAAGCTTACTTGTTAAATATAAACAGGCACCTCAAGTGATAGATTTGCCATAGTAATACTATTTATGATACAACTTATGCTTAATTCTTGGGAAAATCAAATAATCCAGTTTTCTTTTCTTTGCACAAGATCAATTTTGGTTACTTAATGTGATCCACCTTATGGTCTTTTGACAGTGGTTTGATGTTTGGATCTCGCTTCTCCTTGATGCAGGTGTTTATCAGTGCATTAATAGATGTTGCAGGGCATGCTGGAAAATTGGATGCTGCCTTTGAAATCATAGAGGAAGCAAGAAAGCAAGGAATGCATCTTGGGATCATATCATATAGTTCACTTATGGGTGCCTGTAGTCATGTATGTCTTTTCTATTTGGTGTTCCAATTAATCCATTGACCAAATTCGTCTTTTAGGGGTAGATTTCTGCTTTCATGATAGAAAATACATCTGAAGTTGGTGCAAACTTAATTGAATATCTGTCTTAAAATGCTGTAGCTGATTCCTGAATCAGTTGACGTGCCTTCTTTTTCCTGCATGTGTGTTTGTCTGTGCATATAAGAAGCAATGCAGGATACATATCATGCATCAGCCTTTGGTTTTAAAGTGGTATTCAAAATTTAGCTCTCTTCTCAAGATCTTTACTTCACAATTCAGAATATATGTCTCTGACTCCAGCAAGCGAACTTTTTTAGCGAGTCTGCTCTGAAAATTGTCAACTGTGGAAGTTAAAGGCACCAGAAAATGATCCTGTTGACATATTTCGTGATTTTGTCCAGGCTAAAAACTGGCAGAAGGCACTAGAGCTATATGAGAAAATCAAGTCTATGAAACTGGCCTTAACAGTTTCTACAATAAACGCATTGATCAAAGCTTTATGTAAGTTGTTCATTGTAGGGATATTGTTGTTTTTAATAAAAAAACAGATGCTGTGAAGTACATTCTCAGTTGAAACTTCATTCTATTGGGTAACTCAAGTGTTTGCACCTTAATTTTGTTATTGGAAAAGAAAGGTTTTTGCACCTTGGTTTCACTTTTCTTCTGGCAATGAATAGCTAAGTTGCTTGTTGCTCTTTAGCTGTGGAAATGCCAAACTTGCAAGGACAATTCAACTGAAATTGAGCATAATTAAGCTTCTATAAGTTTGTCGTAGGGATTCGTTTTTGAAATTGGCTCAACAATGCCTCTACCATGGAAAGGTTACTGCTGGGAAACACTTAGGGAGCAGATGTTTCAGTGGGGATTATAGTCTAATGGAAGATTTTCTGAATTTTTTATTTTTTTGAACCACGAAGTGGTTGACTTTTGGGTATTTAACAATGCTTTTTGGTGATAAACTCTTTTCTTTTGCAATGTAGCTTTGTCCTTTTTAAGCTTGTGTAATGTATTTCAAAAGGTAATTTAGTGAACCTAAGCATTAAAAGCACATCAGGAGAATAGGAGAATGGCCATATGCCATAGAAAATTGAATGGTTAATTAAATCTGGAGGCTAAGATTGTCAACATAATGAATGCTTCCACACCCTCCCCCGACCCCCCCAACACACACATGCGCGCGCGCGCGCGCGCACGAAAACCCAAAATCTAAAATCCATTGTTGTTATTTCCATATTAAAGAAAATCTCACAAACTTTTTTCCTTATAAACAGGTGAAGGAGATCAACTTCCCTTGGCAATGGAAGTTCTATCTGAGATGAAGGAGATAGGACTTTGCCCAGATAGCATTACATACTCTATGCTCTTGGTTGCAAGTGAGAAGTAAGTGCAGTGAACTTCGGGTTAAACTTACTTTATAAACTTCAGAGCTCTTGCAGTATAAACTTCAGAGCATCTACTTCCACTTATCTGAGCATTCTGTTGCAGAAAGGATGATCTAGAAGCGGCCCTCAAGCTTCTTTCTCAGGCTAAGACTGATGGTGTTGCACCAAACCTCTTCATGTGCCGGTGCATAATTGGTAAGTGTGAACTGTTGTCTATCTAGCGGTGCTATGTAGCCTTTTTGTCAGATAAATCCAACCTTTAAAATGCAAATGGCTGCAACTAAATACCTTTTTGTTATGCTTTCTAAGACTAATTTTTATAATCAAGTATTGAATGGTTGTTTCTTTTCTTCCCCCTTTAATTATTAAAAAAGATTTGAAGTAATAAAAAGACCACAGTTTCTTATGTTTGTGGAAGATAATGCCGCAGCATGCAGGTGATATCTGCTTGCCAAATTATTATTAAGCTTGTGACTCTCAGTGCTTCTACTTTTTTCCCCCAAATCTTCTGGTACCTTTTGAAACGAATATTAATATGTGATTCTCTGTTTTGTCCTATGCTGACTGATGGTTTTCTTCATAAATCCTTTTGGTTAACATTTTAAAAATGCGTGATTTGATCTACTTGAAGGAATATGCTTGCGAAGGTTCAAGAAGGCTTGTGCGGTTGGTGAGCCTGTATTGTCCTCCAATTCAGCACGGCCTCAAATTCAAAATGAATGGTATTTAATATACAATTTCATTTTTTTTTTATGATGCACACTGAGAAATTCTCATACAAGATTGGAAGTACTGGAAGCATAAGGAACAGAAGTCCAAAGTTTGTCTTGGGCTTGGAGAAGGATACTCATATGTAGTTTGGTTTATGTCATCTGTTTGTTTTAGCTTTGAGTTTAATCTTCTAGTCCAATCTCCAACCAAACCCACTTCACTCATTCCAGGACATAATTTCCATATATGGTTTGTGTGTGTGTGTATTTGCTTAAAGTGTGTACATGAGTACTATAAACTTTGTGGCACTAGGAAGATGCTCGCCTATAATGCTAAAATAACTAAGAAATTCAGTTTTTGTTGAGAAAAGGAAAGGAACTAATTAAATCAAATTGCTTCTAGAGTTTTTGCTTTTTGTTAATCTTGATGTTAAATTTTATATGTGATATTCACCACTTTTACAGGACATTGCTTGCTTTGTCTGTATATCGGGAAACTGTCATTGCTGGCATAACACCGACGTTGGAAGTTTTGTCACAAGTTGTAGGATGCTTGCAGCTCCCTTCTGATGCTTCCTTAAAGAGAAGGCTTATTGAGGATCTTGGGGTCAGTGCTGATGCATCTAGTTGCTCAAGCCTCAGTTCATTAATAGATGGATTTGGAGAGTATGACCCACGTGCGTTCTCATTACTTGAGGTAACTGACTCGTAACTGCTTGTGTTTTCAGGGTTTGACTGGATAAAATGGCTGAAATTGGCTGACAGTTTTTTACCAATTTGTAGGAGGCTGCTTCATATGGAATTGTACCATGTGTGTCCTTAAAAATAAGTCCCATAACTGTTGACGGGACAAAGTGGGACATTCATATTGCTGAGGTGTGTTAAAATCTAGGTTCAAGAAATTTCATTTTATTTGAATTCAGGGTTAGCTCTTTCTGGAAAAGTGCTTCAGGACTTGGAATCATAGTACACTTTCCAGTAAGCTGGCAGAGCTGCTTTCTCTTCATGACACCATCAACTATTCAAAATATTGGAGATCTTGATCTTAGATTCTCAGCATCTTCTTTCTTTGATCTTTTGTATCATTATCTACTTTTGGACTGTTTGTTTTGGCTATTTACTAAAATGCTTCAAAATTGTATAGGGTGCTTTTGTGCGGGTTTGAGAGAGAGAGAAAGAGAGAGAGAGAGAGAGAGAGAGAGAGAGAGAGAGAGAGAGAGAGAGAGAGAGAGAGAGAGAGAATCTTCTTTCCTCATGCATTTGGCATTTTCCTTCACAAATTTCATGCAGTGCAATAAAAATCCTTCACTCACTAATACTTGTTTCGGACTCACCAGGTTTACCTCCTAACTGTTTTAAAGGGTCTCAAGCATCGACTTGCCGCTGGTAATATGTCATTCACTTTTTTTCTTTTGTACTTTTACTTGTTTTTTAGATGGCTTATGAAGCTTTCACTTGTCTATTGATGCTAATAAATGTATTGGGAACTTGAAAATTTTGTGAGGCTAAATTATAGGGGTAGCTAATTATGTCCTGGAGGCTGGAGGGAACATAAAACTAGTTTTTACTCAAACTAAGTAAAAAGAACTAATACTTTTGTAATCTGTTGCTAGTACAGTAAGGAAAAAGAATATTATCTCTCAATGGGCGGAAGAAATAAATAAATGGTTTTCGGGGTTAATGGTTAGATTTTCAAAGAAGTATCTTATGAAGCACATTGCAGCTTTGCTGAAATGCTTATATATCCTGGTTTTATCTACCATTCTAACTTCTGACTTGCTGTAGCTTATTTCTTGCTTCAGAATTTCTCAATCCTTGATGGAGAATAATTTGGATGTTCAAATCTTTTTTGTTTGCTTGGATTTGATAAAGTTTGTGAAATGACATTTCTCCAGGTGCAAAATTACCCAGTATAACTATATTGTTGCCTGTGGAGAAGTCAAAAATTCTTTCCCCAGCAGGAGAGAGAACAGTCAACCTTGCAGCAAGGTGAGAATTGGTTCCAATAAACAAGTGTGCACATCCTTTTTGCTATCTGAGACACGCACATAAGCATGCACATCATGCACATGTACTTCTCAAAGTGTTTGAAACATTTTACAAGTTCTAATGGTTCCGGTATTTTATGTTTATGAGAGATTAAGAAGATTTGGACAGACAAAATACAATTTAAATAATCAAATTGATATTTTGCTTGAATAATGAACTAATGAAGTGAATTGTTTATCCTCAGTGTTAAGAATATGAAGACTGTTATCATCTTCCACATACACACACACACACACGCCTCCAAAGACAAGCAAAAATGTGGTTGTCAAGGTACCATAAACGTGTAGGTAATGGTCAAAGCATGTGCTTGTTGGTCTTTGGTTCTTTCTCCCGCTCTCCCCTTTAGCCTTGTTTCTACATACCAAGAAAAAAAAAAAAAAAGGAAAAAAGGCTATTTTAAATGAATGGTTGAGGAAATTGTAGATGAAGTAGTTGAAAGATGCAAAAGTTACAATTATTGCATCCTTGTTCCTGCCTTTGACTCTGAGTGGGTTTTTACAGAGTTGGGCAGGAAATTGCAGCCTTATTGAGAAGAATCCAACTACCATACAAAGGGAATGAATCATGTGGGAAAATAAGAATTAGTGGACTTGCGTTGAAGAGATGGTTTAAACCAAAACTTGCTTCTCCTTTCACCAGTAAACCAGGGGAGTGGAGTTCATCCCGGGTGCGATTAGGAAAAGGAATTACCCATCAGCAGCAGAACATTCGAACTGGAAATCTTTCTTTGGAGGGACATGCTTAAAGCAGCCATCTAGGAACAGATTCAGTGCCTCAAACATAAAGCTG
Source organism: Aquilaria sinensis (assembly GCA_005392925.1). Lineage (NCBI taxonomy): Eukaryota > Viridiplantae > Streptophyta > Magnoliopsida > Malvales > Thymelaeaceae > Aquilaria > Aquilaria sinensis. The sequence goes on from SMDT01001377.1 coordinate 582,644, forward strand.
ATGCAAGTTAACAATCTGATCGTCAGTGACCTGAAGCCTGTTTTCAGTTTTGGTCCCTGATTAGATTTGCATCGACAAGGGCTTCTCATGACAGTTGCAGACACATTCCCCTCGTGGAAGGCCCGAGTGGAAGGGTCGGGTGCAAGATAAGCAGGAATACATGAATCTCCAGGTTCGCCAAAACTGATAGTGGTCAAATTGATGGTTGTGGACCATCCAGCCCCAGCGGTCGGTATCTATCCACGGCAATGCAGCTTCAAGTGAAAAGGAGTCACTATAATGTTTTCAAGTCGTGTAATGATGTACGGAAACAATGACTACCACTGTAACATACGAACAAATATCACAGTTAGAAACCGTAGGAAATAAAGGATACACTAGAAATGATGCGGGAGAGTCTTGTTTGTAATTGAATATTCAAGCTCTGTCCGACAGGATATCTAGAATTGAAGGGGCAGAACAAACTGGACCGAGGGGGGAGAATTGCTCCTTTGATTGGTCCTTAATAAGAAAGACGAGTGACGTGTTCTGGACATGGAATTACACGAGCAAACATGGAAAAGTTTCGTCGTTTGCAATCTATTTCACTTGTGCTTACCCTATTTTCGGGATAGACGGAAAGGCAAGGCAACTGCTTTTATTCGCTCTCTGCCACTGCCAATATGCCTGACCGCTGTTTGAAGAACGCTACATGCGTATGATAATTTTTACGACATTACTGCTAAGTTCGTTAGTTGTTTGGATTTTCTGGATCACTCTGCAAATGCTCGTTGAAGATTTTCCAAAAGCTAACTTCTGGATGTCTAGCACATTTCATTAGAAAGAATAATTGCGTTTTCGTCAGAGTTGATTGAGTTCCCAGAAGCGTTTGAAATTGGATTCCAAGAATCACAAATAAAACATTGTACACTAAATTTTATGGCCGATCAAGATCTGATTTCAAAATATGCAAAAAGTTTATCTTTATCTATTGGCTTAAATACCAAATTTACCATAAAAAAGTGTTAACGAGATTAAATTTACAATCAAACTTTCAAAAGCATCATATCTCATACTAAACTTGACTTTTGAGACCAAATTTACTATTAAATTTACAAAAAATAACAAATTTGCTACTATACTGTGAAGTGACTATCAAATTGAATGTGAAAATAATAGTTCTAGTCCTTTATTTTTCATATTTCTCTACTAGTGCCCTAACTTTGTTTATCTAATAATTGTGTCATATTCTTCAAGAGATAAATGACTAACCCTGCCAGCAATCTCAGCCAGCCACTGCTCCGCCGCCGTACCCTCACAAAGCACCTTCTTAAATGCTACCATTTCATTTTTTTCCTAAGGTACAACATAAACTGGAACTATGTATTACTGCCACAACCTGAAATTATGGGTTACTGTCACAAATTGGAACTATGTGTGTTTTCTCTCATAATTTCTGATTGATATTGCTGAGATTGGGGAAAGATGAAGAAAAATTTGTGAAATTCTAAAAGTTAAGCCTTTGGCTATTTTAGCCATAATTGACCGCTCTAGGATTATGCGTTCATCAGTAGAAGTATGATCAAAACTATTAAGGTTCAAACCTATTAAGAAACAAGCTTCAAAAATAAAGAAAGCTTACAATGCGATTAATGACTTTAGGGTGACCTTCAAAGTAAGCAGACCAGCGACAGTCATAATTGAATTTGGTGTTAGACTTATTGAAGAGGATAACATGATTGTTGGATATGCAAAGTTAGGACAATGGTAAAATAAACATAAAAAATGAAAGACTAAAACTGTGATTTTTCTTATGATTTGACGGAAAAAGTAATGGTGGTGTTAAATTTAGCCTTAAAAGTAAAGTTCAATATTAAATTTAAATTTGATACTTTTAAAAGTTTGATGGTAAATTTGGTTTTTTTGATACTTTTCTATGGCAAATTTGGTATTTAAGCCTTATCCATTTATCCATAAAAATGTGGATATGGTGGATTGAAACTCGAGGTGCTGTACACTGTGTATGTAGACAGAGGCACAGGCAAACATGGGTTTGGAGAATTTGGACTAATGGTGGGGGTTGTTCAGTTAATTCACAAGCTCGGGTGCAATGGAGAAGTGAGACGGAGGAAGACTTGTTCAGAGCATGGAATCGTGAGGGCGCCCACTGGGAAGTTGAAGCCGAACTCTTCCTCGGCCCGGCTAAGCAATCCCAGGAAGGAAGGATGCTTGAGGAGGGAGATGGGAACCACGAAGCGCTTCCTCTGCCTCTCCCTCTCCCCGACGTAAACCGCTATGTGTCCCTTTGGGACCTGGCTCTTGTCTCTCGCCACCGACCAATGTGGCTTCAGAATCTGCTTCACGCTTCCCATCATCGCTGGCTGGCGAATGCCCATGATGTTTTAATTGATAATCTATGGAACAATTACAAACTGGTGCAAGAAATACTGGGAGTAGCTAGTAAGTATGACTTTTGTTGATCTTGGTGTGGGCGTGGGTGTGGTGAGTGAAGAATTTAGTGATTCAGGGTTGATGTGATAGCTGCTGTATTTATAGGCCGCGTCCGATCGACTCCGACCTCCAATTCAACTTCCTCACGTGGCTTTGCTCATTTATCTCAACCTCTCGCTTTCTTCTGGCTTAGTTAAAGCTGTTGTGGAGAATGGCAAAAACAAGGAGATTAAATGCTCTGCAGGAGCTTTTTCTCTGTTATTGCTTGATGAACAACTGATAAGTACATCAATAGAAATACTATCCTTGTATCGTTAACAGGCAACAAAATAGGAAATATAAAACTAACTCAGCTAACTTAGCTCAACAGGTCACTGACTTTGCTAACAAACTAAACAACATAAACATTCTTCTATTTGACTTGTTCTTCACGCATTCTCAGGAGCTTTCTCTCGACTTAAGCTTTGAATCATCTCTTCAACACTCCCCCTTGATTCAAAACTGGTGATACAAAGTTTCCTTCGCATCTTCTCAAACTTTGATTGGAATAAGACTTTAGTGAACATATCAGCAATTTGGACCTCTGTTCTGCAAAACTTCAGTTTCACTTCTCCTTGAGCAACTAAATCCCTTATGAAATGATGCTTAATTTTTATGTGTTTAGTTCTTTCATGCATTACTGGGTTTTTGGCCATGGCTATAGCTGATGCAATGTCACATATCAAGCTTGTGGCTTCAGTCTGCTTATGCCTAAGATCACCCAATAAACGTCTGATCCACACAGCTTGACAGGTAGCTGTACATACTGCTACATATTCTACCTTTGCTGACGACAAAGCTACTGTACTTTGTTTCTTAGATATCCAAGATATAGGCCCTGAACCGAGACTAAAGCAGTTTCCTGTGGTACTTCTTCTGTCATCTTGATCACCAGCCCAATCACTATCAGTGTAACCTTGTAACTGAACTTTAGGTACTTTAACATACCAGATACCAAAATCTCTAGTGGTTGCAATATACTTTAAGATCCTTTTAGCTGCTCCAAGATGATGCTTTGTAAAAGCATGCATAAATCTTGATATTAATCCAATAGAGAATGCAAAGTCTGGTGGCGTGTGAGTAAGATAGATCAAACGTCCAACCAGGCTTTTGTATCTCCTTGCATCTGCTACCCCAGATCCATTTTCCTCCTTCAGTTTCTCGCTAGTATTCATGGGAGTCGAAACAGTGTTGCATTGAGTCATATGAAACTGTTCTAGTAGATCAGTAACATATTTTTGTTGAGATAGGAAAATACCATCTTGTGTTTGTTGTACTTCAAGTCCTAGGAAGTAATGCATCTCCCCAAGGTCGGTCATCTCAAATTCCTCCATCATATTCCTTGTGAAATCCATTAGGAGCTGCTGTGAGGATCCAGTGTATAGTATGTCATCAACATACAGGCTCACTATCACTATATTTTTAGAACTGAACTTCTTCAGGTAAAGTGTTGGCTCATTTGGATTCCTTTGAAATCCATTGTGATAAAAAAAATCATCAATTTTGCTATACCAGGCTCGAGGAGCTTGCTTCAATCCATAAAGAGCCTTTTTGAGCCTATAGACTTTGTCATATTCTCCTGGAATCACGAAACCAATTAGCTGATCAACATAGACTTCCTCCACCAGTTCTCCATTAAGAAATGCTGTCTTAATATCAATTTGGTGTACTCTCCATTGATGTTAGGTTGCTAATGCAAGTATTAATCTTACTGTCTCAAAACGTGCAATTGGAGAGAAGGTTTCTTCATAGTCTACTCCATATTCCTGAGTAAACCCATGTGCCACCAGCCTTGCTTTATGTTTCTGAATTTCACCATTTGAATGAAACTTTATTTTGAAGATCCATTTCAAGCTTACTGTCTTCTTTCCTTCATGTAGGCTTACTAGCTCCCATGTTTTATTTTTCTTTATTACTGCTACTTCCTCTTCCATAGCTTCTCTCTAAACTTTAGTCTTCATGACGTCTTCAAAATTTATTGGATCACTAGTAAATAGAGCAAATGTTGAAGAATAAACACCACTGAGTGTCCTAGTCTTTCTTTGAGCACCATTTGGAGTGCAACCACTGGAGGGAGAATGAACTGGAGTGGCTTGATCATCTCCATCTAATTCTTCATCATTTTTTTCCTCTTATTCTTCATTGTTGACTTGAATCATTAATGGGCTAGCTTCTTCCACATTTTTCCAGCTGCTGCATTCATCAAACTTGACATCCTGATTAATGAGAATTTTCTTATTCTCAGGATCAAACACCCTGTAAGCTTTGGACACTAGGCTGTAACCAACAAAGATGCATCTCTTGGACTTTTTATCCAATTTAGTTCTAGCAGATGGAGTGAGTACATAACATACACACCCAAAGACACAAAGATGGCTTACAGAGGGCTTAGAATCATACCAGGATTCATATGGGGTTTGATTCAAAATGGCTATTGTTGGTGACAGATTTATGAGATACACAACAGTTGCCACTACTTCAGCCCAGTACTCATTGGAGAGATCCTTGTTTTTCAGCATTGATCTTGCCATTTCTACAATGGTGTGATTCTTCCTTTCTGCAATTCCGTTCTACTCCGGTGTATATGGAGCTGTCAGCTCTCTTCTTATGCTTTCTTCATCACATAACTCTTTAAACTCCTTTGAACAGAATTCTCCCCCTCGATCTGTTCTCAGAGTTTTTAGTTTTAGTGAGCCTTGTTTTTCAACCAAGGCCTTGAACTTTTTGAAGTACTCGAAGGCTTCTGTTTTCACAGTAAGAAAGTACACCCAACTTAGTCTTGAGTAATCATCAACAAAGAAAAAAAAGTACCTGCTCCTAGCTAATGAAGTAGTCTTCATTGGTCTACACAAATCTGCATGGACTACTTTGAGTTTGGATGTAGCTCTCTTTGCCTGTCCAATAGGAAATGGTCTTCTAGTTTGCTTTCCAAATGCACATCCTTCACAGACATGATCTAGCTCTTTCACAAATGGTAAGTCAATTACCATTTTTTTGTTGGTCAGTAACTGTAGTCCTTTGATATGTAGATGGCCATAGCATTGATGCCATAACTCAGACTCCTCAATTTTGCTAGCTATTATACACTTTTCATAACTGGTAAAATCAATGGGAAACATTTTATTTTCAGTCATCTGAGCTGATAACACAAGCTATCCTAAACTCGTTTTTACTGCACAAGTTTCTTTTTCAAATGTGACACTTAATCCCCCTTGAACCAATTGACCAACACTAATCAGATTATGTGTCAGACCAGGAGCCTACTGAACATTTCTAATTAGCTTTTCCTTACCATTTACAGAAACACCAACCGTACCTTTTCATTCAACTTGAACTTGATTGTCATTACCAAGCTTCACTTGAGTTTTAACTGAATCATCCAACTCTTTAAACTTGCATTTGTCTCCTGTTAAATGATTGGAACATGCACTGTCTAGGAACCAAATGTCTTTGGAGGAGCTGTGAGTGTTTACATGGGTCATGAACAAATAATCATCTTGTTCTTCTGGTTCCTCTGTAAATTTCGCTTGTCCCTTCTTACTCCAACAATCATCTTCCTTATGGCCAAACTTCTTGCAAAATGTGCATTTGCATGCTGCTGCCTCGACTTCTTCCTCTGAATCCACCTCTACCTCTATAGCTCTTCCTTTCTCATTTTCCTTGGGTCTGGACTAGGGCTGTTATCGAACCGAGCCAAGCCTGAACGCATAGGGCTCGAGCTCGGCTCGTTTAAGTTTGATAGGTATTCGGGTTCGGGCTTGGGCTCGATGAGCTCAAGAAAATGGTGCTTGAGTTCGGCTTGATATGGTGTTCGAGTTCGGCTCGAATGTTCGAAAAACATGTTGAAGAGCTCGATGTACGAGCTCAATTCGGGCTCGATTAGGTATGCTCGATCTTGAATTCGTTTTGAAAAAAGGAAGAAAAACAACAACAGAATTCATATCCAAGTTCAATTACACAAATAATAAAAAAAAACATATAAAAAAGTACACAAATTACACAAACACCAAAGGCGCAATCGAGGAGAACTCAGGCGGCAGAGGGGCGAATCAGACTCACAACAGAGGACTCGGTTGACAGATGGGCGATCGGACTCGCAACAGAGAACTCGGCCGACGGAGAGGTGATCGGACTCGCGACAAATAACTTGGCCGGCGGAGGAGCGATCGGACTCACGACAGAGAACTCAGCCAGCGAAAGGGTGATCGCGACGCGCGACAAAGGATAACTCTGCCGGAGGGGCGATCGTGACTCGCGCCAGAGGCAGAGGAGAACTCGGGCGGCGGAGGGGTGAATCGAAGAGGAGAACTTGTCCGGCGGAGGAGCGATCGTACTCGCAACAGAGAACTCAGCCGGCAGAGGGGCAATTACGACGCGCGACAAAGGATAACTCGGCCGGAGGGGTGATTGTGACTTGCGCCAGAGGCAAAGGAGAACTCGGGTGGTGGAGGGGCGAATCGCGGAGGAGAACTCGGCCGGGGAGGCGAGTTGCGGAGGAGAACTCCGATCGCCGATGGCCCGAGCCTGATCAATTATGAGGAGAACAGGAAGCTGAGGTCCTGAATCTCCTAACTCATGAGGAGACAGATTTCTTTCTACCTAGCTACTCGATTTCACGGTTTGTTATTATTATGTTTCTCGTTTTACTTCCTTTAAATTATTATTATTATTATTATTATTATTATTATTATTATTATTATTATTATTATTATTATTATATAGGTTTGATAGGCTCGAAAACCTATCGAATCAAACACTAATATATTCGAGCTCGATTCGATAAGAGATCCGAATAACAAAACTAGCTCGACCTCGTATTTGAAGTTCGTAAAGCTCGGTTCGTTAAGTCTAATTTCAAGCTTGAATTCGAATAGTTCGATAAAAGTTCGGTTCGATAACAGCCCTAGTCTGGACGGCTTGTTCCTTTTCTTTGGCTGTAGATCTATTAATTCTGGCCTCATGTGTCTGAAGTGACCCCATGAGTTCATCCACAGTCAAGGTGGATAGGTCTTTAGATTCTTCAATAGCAGCTACAACATGATCAAATTTGAAGGACAAGCTTCTGAGAATTTTAGCCACAATTGTCTCATTGCTTATCTTGTCACCATATGTCCGCATCTGACTCACAATCTTTGACACCCTTGCAAGAAAGTCCTGGATTGACTTATTGTTCCTCATGCTAGATGTCTCAAAATCTTTTTTAAGGAACTGCAGCTTTACTGTCATCACATTGGATGAACCTTGGTACTCAACTTTAAGGGTATTCCAAGCTTGTTTTGCTATAGTTGCAGTAGCAATTCTGGAGAATATGGTTTCATCTATAGCTTGTTGGATGAAGAAAAGAGCTTTTGCATCCTTTTTCAGAATTTCACGATTTGCTCATTGTTCTGACTCTCCTTCATTGTATCTAGTTTCTACAAGATCCCACAGATTCTGTGATCTGAAGAGAGTCTTCATCTTTATGCTCCAGTATTCATATGATTCTCCTTTGAAGATGGGGATTTACGGCTGAGCCACATTCACTATAGAATTGGCCATTTTGCTGACTGGTTTCGCAAGAAGCCTGGGTTGCAACCTAGTTCTAATACCACATTGTTGTGGAGAATAACAAAAACAAGGAGATAAAATGCTTTTTATCTATTATTGCTTGATGATCAATTGATAAATACATCAATAGAAATATTATCCTTATATCATTAACAGGCAACAAAATAGGAAATATAAAACTAACTTAGCTAACTTAGCGCAATAGGTCACTGACTTTGCTAACAAACTAAACAACAAAAATATCCTTCTCTTTGACTTGTTCTTCACACATTCTCAGGAGCTTTCTCTCGACTTAAGCTTTGAATCATCTCTTCAACAAAAGCTTGGATTGATTTCTGACGAGATGGCGTTGAAGCAAGAAGATTGCTTGTGCATACGTACCCATAACAATTCAAACAATGAAAATATAGGAATACCAATATTTAAATTACAAGGCTTCATGTATAATTCACATGCATTAATTTTCGATAATAGACTACAAATGAATTTGCAAACTCACCCTATAGAGGATGTAGTTTTTCATTCCTCAAAACAAGCTCATCAATAAAATAAGATCAGGGTCCTACATCAATATAATTTGCCAAAAATAGTTACTTTATATGACTAACATTTTTTGGTGTGTTATATTTAATAAATTTGTGCTAAAAAATCTTTTTAAAGCCCCAAACCTCATGTATAGAAGTATATTTATGTATGTTGGGTTAGAGTGGCTTGACATTAAATATTCAATTCGGTTTGCACGACTTTCAAACTTTCGTGCTAGATTATGATTCAAAGATTAAGTGTATGTTTTTTAAAATAGTGGAAGGTAAATCACAAGTGTAGACTAGATCAAACCTATTTGATATTTTTCCATTACAACTTTGTATATTTAGCTTCTTTTCTACATGGGATATATATATATATATATATATATATAGGTAAATGAGGCATATATATAAAAACAAAAAAAAAAACTTAGTTTGTTACAACATTTGGGACCGAATTAGCTTGGCAAACACTAGAAATATGCAAGCTACTAGCGACCAAATCTATAAAAGTACCACTAGCACAAAGAGAGGGCCGACCTAGGTACCTTAGAAGAGATTAACGAGTCTGAGTTCTACATTGTAGGATGTGAGCTCCTAAAAACATAAGAAATATTTAACAGACCAGAGTACACTGAGCACATAATCTTATGAAAAAAGTTAGAGATACACAATAATTTAATAAATTTAATCAGAAAAAATCCCAAGTGTTATTACTTAATAGCATACTTATTTTTTCATAAATCAATTTTTTGCAGATTTTTCATTAAAAAAACCATTAAACATAATATCTTCAATTGCTGGGACACAAAATTTAGTAAAAAGGTTTGGATGGAATATCTTGACTTAAGTAAGTTGCATTTGTTTCGATGAATAAATGGGGATGGTATGAGGTCAGATAAACAATTTGCAAATTGCGGTAACAGTAAGAGGTTGCAAGTTGCAACACCCGCTTTTCTGGACAATAACAAGACATGATTGACCAAGTGACGAAGCTCAGCTCTCTCTATCTCTCTCTATCTCTCTCTCCCTAATCTTTCAATTCCTTCTGCCCTAGCTACCTTTAATTGGATATAATAAGTCGTAAAAAGGGTGGCAGAGAAATTGCATTACCGATTTACAGGCACCGACAAGGCGACAACAACTAAATAACAGCTACTCATTTACGACATTTCACAATTGTAAATTTCATACAATTTCAGGGTAGGTAACCATTAGCAGTTAATGAATAAGTCTGGTCTGAGATATACACACACACACACACACATATAGTACTTGAATTGATGAGTTCAATGCAGTTTTCTTTTGATGAATGGATCCAACCAGCTGGGAAACATATATATGGTATTGAAAATTGAATGTTGGAAAGAACGAGAAGAGGTTCAAGAAGAGGAAATAGGCATTTTCACAAAATGTAAGAGTGGAGAGAGAGGTGAGATGATAACAATGGAAATATGAGAGTGATGAAAATAGTCCTTTTCCTTGGTATACAGCGATCGATGCAAAGTGAGCATTTTAGGCTTAATAATTAAGCGTAATAATAGAACTGGACACGGCTATACACTGAGCTAACTAAACTCCATCCACGTTGTTTGTTTCCTTCTCCTTTCTCATTTTTGGACATCTAGCTCATGTGTGCCACTTGCTCATTTTGAATGATAACCTGAGATGTTTTAACTTTTGGTTACTTAAGGGACTTTTGATGAGATTAGATTCAAACATGTAGTATTCTCTTTGTTTCTGGCCGTTACATTTCAAAAAAATTAAAGCGAAAAAATGAACTTTAATATTATTTTTAAGGACTTAAAAAGTGTGTGCTAACTTTAAGGTTAAGACCTAGTATGTACTTAACAGTTGAGTTTGATAAAAAAAAAAAAATTGGTACATGAAATGAGGTGTACTTGTAAAGAGACAGGAAAAGCTACATATTGTCTGTGGGATAAATGAAAATGCTTCAATTATAAATAGAGCTAAAAGTATTTGAAGTTTGATTCTTGAAATGTACCCAAAATTACTTGAATTTAGAAATTCAGCGTTGTCACAAGTCAAGTTGGACAAATACGTTTAGACAATATATATATATATAGCAGAAAATCTGAAGTAAGAGGAGAAAACGAAAAGAAGATGAATGGAGTAATAAATAATAATGTTGATGAACATTGGATGAAATGAATTCACGGATCTAGAGAAAACTAACCAGGGGAGGGCAAACCCACTAAGTGTTCAGAGCCTCTGCTCGCTCTGCTAACATCGATGCATGTACCATACCAGCCATATATAATTCACGGATATACCAGAACCAGCAGCCGCAGGCTCACTAAAACAGAGGCGGTCTTTCAATTTCATCATCGCATTGCATTTGCATGGGTTGCCCTCAACTTGCAAATTCCACTGCTGCAAACAAATCAAAAAATTTATCAACTTTTATATCTCCGACTACATTTACTGGATAATTTCGCTTGAACTCTAAAATTTATAGAGGTTGGCAAATAATTATGATTTCGTGAAAAATAGTTTTTCTGAAAAACATGGTAATTGGTTTGTCGGTGAAATTATGAATTGTTGACTTGTATAGATGAATAGTAGGAAAATTTAACAAAACTTCATAAGTCATTAATACATGATAACTTTTTGCATGAGTTTCCTCAAAGTTGCATGTGGAAAGTTGAAATAAGGTTCTTGTATTCACATAAAAAAGATAATTCAACGTAAAAAAACTTGATGTACTATCTATTTAGATATTAAGGTGGTTTCACATGTCAAGAATGGAGTTTATAAACAGGCTTATTGAAGAAGGCTAATGTGTGCTTTCTCTTAGGCATCATCAAGCAAAGAAGATGTGCACATTGTATGATAAATGTTGAACAAGTACAAGGGAGCCTTTGGACACCAATTAGTGGAGAGGATGCTTTAAGATCATGTAGATGTGTTAGCATTGTGCATTGCCATGAAGAGAGATGTATGCATTATGTCAAAAATATGCATTATGTGGCAAAGTGCTTTCGAGTACCATGTGATAGAGGGGTATTTGTTGTGTATTGTATGGTAAGAATTGTTAAGTAATAACTTGTGTATAATCCATTAATTCACATTTTACTTACTTTCATTGAAAACATCTTTCCAAAACTTATCTACTACATGATAAAATGAAACAAAGTGCTCGTTAAGAAAAAAAGCTACACAAGTCGAATAGGGGTGAACGCTGCTAGTTTGAGCCTGAGCTCCCTTAGATTGGAGCTTGGTTCTATAATTTTGGGCTCAACTCAAACTTGAGCTTGAGGTTGACGAGCCGAAGAATGTGAGCACGAGCACAAGCCTCTACGAATAGGATTGATGGATTTAAGGGCTAATTGGAACTCGTAAAAACATGGTGGCCTCTTTTAAGTAATACTCCTTCCGTCCCAAAAGTTTTGCTTCATTTGTTTTTGACAATTAATCTATGATTTTTTATTTTCAACATTTTAATATATAAATACAAAATCTTTGTATATGAATGATAATTCAAGATATTTAGTTTCTAAATTTATTTTTTTTTAATTTTTTTAATAAACAATAATATGAATAAAATTGAGTCAAAATATAATAAAAAGTTAAATATATCAAAATTTATGGGACGGAGAGAGTACTTAATTTTAGAGAATAAAGTGTAATTAATCCTCTAAATATTGGAACTCTTTCAACTAACGGCGAATTGAATGTTTTGAAACTTAAGAACTCTAGGCTTGATCATTAGGTAACTCTTGGGAGGACAAGTGTTACCAATCCTTATCGTAATAGGTAAAAGCTAATTAAGCTAGAGTATCGTCTCTAAACTCGCTCGAAGTCCAAGGGAATGATCTGTTCTGAAGAATCCAGGCCTGCAACTTCAGGTAGTCATCGTATAGCAAGAAATTTCATTTATAGCTTACAATTTTTTCCTTACATGGAAACAAAACTAATCGGGTAGGAGAAGTAGAAAACCCGAAATAAAAAAAAAAACAAAGAGATGTGTCGAATTCACAACTAACACGGTTTAATTACTTATGCCAACAAGTATAAAGAAGAAGTGTTGGTCTGCAGTCGCACCATTTCAACGCTCACACAGAGCTTAGCAGAAGAGTGAGGCTCGTGAAGTAGTCTTTGCTGCATGGAATTGTGAGGCCGCCCATCGGGTGGTTGAACCCAACCTCTTCCTCAGCTCGATCCAACAAGTCATGGAATAGAGGATGGTTCAAGTAAGATATTGGAATCACAAATCTCTTCCCCTATGATCTTTCTCCTACATAAACTTCCTCCAATATCATACTTGAACCAGCCTTTGTTCCAAGATTTGCTCAACCTGTTAGAAGAGGAGTATAGATATGATCATCCAGTTGGAGGCATCACCATTCCATGCTCTGAATACTTCTTCAATGATCTAGTTTCTTGCTTGGCTATTTCATAATTGTCACTAGTCAGGCTCAAAGATAATAATATAATTTTGTATAGCCGAAAGCACCATACCTTTTTTTTCCCATTTTTCTTTTCCCGAGTAACGGGGGATGAACCTGTCAGTGACTTAGTTTGATATACCTACACACTACCAAACTTCAACTAGTTTAGAGAGTAAAGATGTATGTAATATGAATTTTTTGTTTAATGGAGATATTGCAATGGCATCTTATGGTTTTGACTTAACTCGACTGCTTTTGCTTTTTGACACATATATAGTTCTGTTTACTTTTAAATATTTTATGCTAGCAGAATTAGATCAAGACCCAGACATACCAAACAGACATTCATCTTGGAAATGCCATAATATTTTGGTAACTATAGTGCTGAATGTAAGGCTAAACTATTGGAACTCTTTAGTTCCACTGGTGATGAATAATGAACTTCCCACAACCTCAGCTCCAAAAGAGCTTTCAACAAGATTCCATGGCTAGTTCACACAACTTGAATAGCATGGTTAAGTTACTCTTGTTCATCAGCTTTCGCATATAAATCTAAACCTAGGAAATGCCACCTTATGCTTGTTAAGATGCTTTTGGCTTGACCAACATGAATAAATTATTTCTTGACTAGCAAAAGCCTACTGGGTTTGACCATTTCATTTCTTCAGCATCTTATGTAGTCTCTTATGAACAATATCACATTTCAGGTGGTGATTAGGCTCCTTGTCAAATTAAGCCCTAGTCTCATACTGTTACTTATATTAGATCCTGCAATTGTGCCAGGATTGGACTTCTCTTAATTGCTCTTATTCATCAAATTTGGTATATTAATTTGAACCTAGCATTGGAATGGAGATGATGACAGGGGAAATTTGTGTGGTTTTCTCAAAAAGACCTGTCTTTAACTGAAAAAGCAGGAATAGGTTGCACAGAGAAAAAAATTAAGCTCATAATTGGTTAAGAGTTATCTTCTGTCAAAAAGTTAATCATTAATGGGCTTTTCCTATATTGGATAAATACTTAATGATATAAAAAATCATGAGCATCTTAACAATGAAAACTTGGGAGACATTTTCTTAAATACATTTTGAAATTTGATAATCTGAGGATACAATCAAGGAGAGTTGCCTTAGATGGCTTGGTCACCTTCAAAATGGACCAATTGTTGCAGTAGTACATAAGATTGATAGGATAGATGTAGGTAAGAGTAACAAAGGTAAGGGGAGACTTAAAATTTTCTTAGGATTATTCAGTACAAAAAGATCTTGCCTTGCTAGGACTATTAGAGAAGCTTGCTACCAACTGAGCTTATTGAAGATGCAGGATTCATGTAGCTAACCCCAATTAGTTTGGACTAAGGCTTAGTTGATTGATTGAAGAAAGCAATCTTTTAGTTTAAACTTTTCAAAATTTCTTGGCGTTCATGGCATTTGATCATTGACTCTTTTTTTTTTTTTTTTGTGATGGCTCACGTAAAAAGTAAATTCACCTTCTAAATAAAAGAAAATATAAGCATAATCCTATGATCTTAGTTATTGTAGATTGTTGTAACAGAACAACATTCACTATATTGCTTTCATGCTTTTGATCTATTAATACAGGTTATTCAAAGATGTCTTAAGTATGTCTCTTATCTATGTTGTTCAAAGTGGCTCCACCTGTTGGGTGCTTGCAAAGATAATGAAGATCTGCCATATTTGGTTGTCTCTTATCAAGTTAAGTTTTCTTACCATCTGCCTAACTACTTGAATTAACGGTGTAAATGTAGCTGTTTGAAGCTTGCCTCCAATCATAAACCCAATTATTAGCTGGAAGGTAAACAGTCTTTTTCTTCAATACTACTTGCTTCATAGTCTTGACGCTGAGTGAGAAACAGAACCATGTGCTTTGATCTGAAACAAGCAATCATTTGTCCTCAAACCAAACTAAGATGATGACTGAGAAGACAGAACCATGTGCTCTGATCTCGAACAAGCAGTCACTTGTCAACAAACCAAACTAAATGTCTCTTTGGCCTTCACCCTTATTGAAGCTACCAGAACCCTCATATCCCGATATATAGACTTACAACTAAGCTCATCAACAACACACAGCCTTCACAATCAAAACTGAAGTTCCAAAGTTTTCAGTTTTATTTGCAATTCTTTAATTCCTCCACAAGAGAAGTTGAAATGGGAATCCATCTACCAAGCATCATTAGTGCAAAGTGTGTTCTTCAAGGATCTGTGGTTCCTAAAGGTCATCTTGTAGTGTATGTAGGAAAAAATAAGAAGAGATTTGTAATACCAATAACATACTTGAACCAGCCTTTGTTCCAAGATCTGCTGAGTCTGTCTGAAGAAAAGTTTGGATATAATCATCCAGCAGGAGGTTAAACAATTCCATGTCATGAAGACATTGTCAGTGATCTAGTTTCTTGCTTAGCTGTTTCGTAAGTGTCTTTAGTCAGACATGTTTAATTTTGTAAATGAGGCGCAAACACCATGTATAATTTTTTGTTCTCTTTGTTCTTTTAGGGCTAGGGATACCTTCCCACTTTCCTCAGTTTATAGAACAAGAGATGTACTTCGTTTCGAAATTTTATAGAGCTCTTGCAAGAATTCCTTCCTTATTGCCTCATCATCTTCAGGTCACTGCATTTGCTCTTTGATTCATAGGTACTTTTGTTTACTTGAGAACATTTCTTATTAAAAAAGGAGACACAGAAAATTCATATAACTTGGTGAATAGTCACTGATTTGCTGATTTGAAGCTAGTTGTGTAATGTTATCATTGATGGATAATGCTTTTTCCGTGATCGGTTAGCTCCGAGAGAACTTTAAAATTTTATTAGACTATTTTGTACATGTCAACAGGTAAATTACTCTATTATTTCTTGATAAACTACAACATGCCAAGGTACAGGTGGTTGGCAAAATCCTATGTTTCCACTGTAATGAAGTTGAATCTCTAACCTTTTTCAGGAGTAAGAAGTCCCCTTGAAAAAATAACATCCATAACCCTTAATTTCCACCACAATGATGGTTTTATAGTTTCAGCACAATTACTTTTAATTGTTATTGGCATTGCAGACATCATGCCACTGGCTTCAAACTAATCAGAATTAAGATGTGGTATGATGATGATGATGATGATGAAAGTGAGAAGCTGCAGGATATGGAGTTCTACTGTTAGTTCACTGGAGTCAATTCCCAATTTTTCCAAGTTCGTTCTTCAGAATTCATATTGCTTTTGGCTTGACCAACATGATACTCCAAAATTATTTTTGGATTCATGGCCTACCCGATTTGACTAGTAAGTCACTAATATCTGAAATGCTGGCCCTTGAATGAACAGTATCACATGCTAGATAGTTAGATGGCTTTTTTCAGATTAGGCCTAATTTTTTGTTGTGATTTTATACCATCATCACCCAATCCTGATGGGTTTGCTACTGTAGATTTACGTGGTATTGTATGAGCAGCCTACTTCAGTTGATGTATATGCTTGGACAAATATTATTTCTTCCACAATTGTCCCTACTAGTGTTCCTCTAATAGAACATTACAGATGAAACATCTTCATCTTCAGGAAACTTGAATCCCATTTGCATTAAAGCAGTTAACAGATGCGATTTGGTGGGAAGACAAATTGGGCCATCTCTGGCGTAGGTCATGGTTCATAAGCTTTTCATATGGGCTTGTCTCATGTTTTCTTGAAGAAACTTAAAAATACTGTGATGGAAAGCTCTCTTTGCCCTTTACCAGCCTAAGAAAAAGCTTCAAGCCTCCAACGCAGATGTGCTTTGTTCTCCTTTATTACAAGCAGGCCCACCTTTACAAGGCAGGACCATGTGAACTTCAAGTGCTTATGTTTTCATTTTGACCAAACCCCATAAAAATGCAACCTTACCACACATATGGATTTGAAAACCCCTTACACTTCTCCTTTTATATATATGCATGGTTCTCGCATCCTCTTGCAACAACAAATTCTTGCTTTTTTGTTTCCAACGCATTGGTTCAGAAACCTACTGAAACTTCTAAATCTGCTCAAACTCTTTACTTTTCACACTCATAACTCCATAAACTGACATGGGATTTCGCCTTCCAAGCATCTGCACCACCAATGCCAAGCGAGTTCTTCAAGGATCTGCAATTCCCAAAGGCTACTTTGCAGTATATGTTGGAGAAAAGAAGAAGAGATTTGCAATACCGGTCTCATACTTGAACCAGCCTTTATTCCAAGATCTACTGAGTCTATCAGAAGAAGAGTTTGGATATGATCATCCAGCAGGAGGACTCACCATTCCATGCTGCGAAGACACGTTCGTTGATTTAGTTTCTTTCTTGAATGGATCCTAAATGACACTAGTCAGGCTAAAATGCCTGAACACAATTTTGTACATCAGAAGTGCAAATAC